>OX352773.1:29753238-30953238 GCA_947095535.1 Poecilobothrus nobilitatus | reverse complement strand
ATGAATGATTAAAATTTAATGGTTATTGTTAAGACTTATCTAATATTGTACAATTTAATATTACATAGAAGAAGAAAAAAAAATGGCACATTTTGCGTTAAGTTAAACATTTATTATGACAAAATTTATACATATATATATATATATCTATTTATATAATATGTACCTATATATCTATTATTATTATTATTATTTTTATTTACTATATGTAATGTTTTTGTTCATGATTTTTTGATGATTGACAAAGAAAAATGAATTAAAAGATATGAACAATAGAAGAATTGAAATATATTATGTTTTTTTTTTTTTTTTTTTACCAATTTTGTTTTATGTTGCAATTACATACAATATACATATACATAATATATTATGATACAATTAAATGTCGTAATGTTGTAATAGGTAAGATGTGACAGTAGACGACAGTAAAATTATTAGTATTATTTTTTTTTTGTTTTTTTTTTTTTTTTTGGCTGTAATATGAAATGATTCCATACATTTTTTATATGATTTTAAAATTCTATTGCGATTTTAACTTAAGTTTTTAAATATTGTTTAAAAAAACAACTAAAATATTATTTTTGAGGACGTTGCAATGATTGAATTTTTGACAATAATTTTAATGTTTAATAGTTTTTCCATTTCCCGTAATCCAATGCAAAAAAAAACAAAAAATGCTGAGGAAATTTTCAATTTTTTAAGAGTAGGAAATTAAATTGTTGCGTTTTATCGTTTAGTTGGGATTAATATTTCTTTTTAAAAATAATTTTCTTTTAAGTTCTTAAATTTTTGTATTTTAATAGGAAAAGTTGTTTTTTTTTTCTAAATATATTTATTAAAAGTGAATTAAAAATAATCATGTAAGAATTTTATTTTATATAAACTTAAGATTATTTTAAATTTTGTTACTTTTATGATTTTTTTTTTGATTATTTTTATGTTGTCGTTCTTATTATAAATGACCATAATATAAATATTTACTATCTTTACGAAAATTATATTTTTATAAGGAAAAAATCTTAAAAACTTATGCATATTTTAAACTAATAGATACATTGAATAAGTTTTAAAATATTAATTAAAAATGTATTAAATTAAAAAAAAAAAGTGTGTGTCTTTGTTATGTGTATCCTTTTCTTTTATCCTTTATATTTATTTTATTTTATCATTATTTCATAATTAGAAAATTTTGAGTTATACTTAATGTTTTATAAACAGTGTTGGCAAAGTAAATAACGTACATTTTTAAATACATATAAGTAACACAGTTTTTTAAATACATATAAGTAAAATTTACTAAAAGGAATTTTTTGAGCTGTAAGTGCTGTACAGAATTTTAATAACGAAAAAAACTAAGAGTTTAAAAATTTACGAGTTTAATTTAAGAGTTTAAATTATTATGAGTATATAAAGTGATTGGACATTACATATTATGTTACTCAGCAGCCATACGAGATAGTGGGTCGAATACAAAAAACTAAGCTTAAACTCAAAAGTCGCACTTTTTCAAATACAAACTATATGAGTTCGGGTGTAGTTTTTCTTAGAAAAGTGACATTTGAGTTGCAAAGTAAGAAATTAATTTTACTCCACAATGTTCATTGATTTAAAGATATTCTTAAGATGAAAATGAAAGATGTTAACTGTGCTGTGTTATGTTAAAAAAAAATTAAAAAACACACAGAGTAAAAGACTGTGTCTTTTATAATTTTTTTTTTTTGACAAAACATAATATGTATAACTTGTATATTTGACATTTTCTGTAGGTTTAACAATTAATTTATTAAACTAATTTTTTCATACCAGGTTTTAATATATTTTAACGATTTGAAAACAAAACACTAAAGAACGTTAAACTATAATAAACGTTAAACTAAAACTACTAAATGTAATAGTTGGTAGTTATTTAAGAAAACTTTTTTTTCTTATTTATAATTATATAACAATATACATATATATAATAGGTACCATAATTTATAGATATAGGTTAAGTATATATACATATAGATATTTATAATAATGATTTTTTTTTTTTTTTTGAATTAATTTAATTAAAAACTTTTATTTTATCGTTCATTACTTAAAAAAAGAAACGATTATCTACGAAAATTTTCTCAAACCAAAAAAAAAAAATAATTTATTTTTATAAAATAATTTTTTTTTTATAATACAAAAAATTTTTATTAAAAATATTTTTTGTAAATAGACTAATCTTTTAAAAAAATTTTTAATGGTTTTTTTATTTTATCTTAATGTACAACCACAGCTACCCTTAAAATTATTCAAGTATTTTCCTGTTTTACTGTTTGTTATACAAAATATTGTAATTTATTTTTCAAAATTTTTAATATTATTAATGAGTTGGAACATTTTCGAGACTTTTAGGTGTCAAATACATTTGTATTTATTACAAACATATCATTATTATAATTTTTACTATGTATTTTTATTATTTTTTTGTGTTTTAATTTGAATTTTTAAAAACATATTGATGAGAATCACTATATATTATTAATATCAATGAAAATAACAGCATTCACCACTACTAATCAAGGTCATAACAATTAATTTAAAACAAAAAAAAAAAAAAAATTTTTTTTTTTTAGAAAGATACGACGTAAACAAAAGTCCGTATGGATGGTTTCGATATAATTTTGGCAAAAATTCAATTTTTTTTTTTTTGTTTTTTTTTAATAATTTATCTTTTGTTTATTCAAAAAAAAAAATTTTTTTTTTTTTTTTTTAATACAAGAAACAAAAAATAAAATGGATGAATTTAATTTTGTTTAAATTTTACAAAAAGGAAATCTAATGTAGGTCACAATAACAACAACAACAACAGCAATAATAATAGTTTCAATCTTAAAGATGTTCTACAAGAAAAATAAACTAAAAGTTTTTATTAGAAAAACAAAAAAAAAATTTTTTTAATTTTTTTATAGAACATTGATCGAAATTTTTTTTTTTTTTTGTTTTTATTTTAAATTTTTATACTCGACGGATTCTGTTTTTGTTTTGAAATTCAATGAGTGGTTTAAAATTTTATTTTTTTAAGTTACAAACAATGAAAATTTAAAAAAAAAAAAAAAACATTTTTATTGTTTTGTTTGCCATTTTGTAATCATCTGGTTCTAAATTATATTAAATTAAAAAAAAACAAATATGAAATAATTTTGTAATGATGAAATATTTTAATGATAAATCAAATAACTTTTCGTTTTTGTTTATTAAAAAAAAAAAAAAACATTTATTTGAAAGAATGTATAAACAATCAAAAGAATTTTTGAATAATAATAAAATTTTTTTTAAAACAAAAGTATTTAGTTATTACTTTTAATAATTAATAAAAAATTAAATTTAGAATTTTAATTAAAAATATGGGTGCGCAACATTTGATAAAATTCAATTGTTATAAAAAAACTTAAAATGTCAAAAATTTTTTTTTAGTAAATTTTTGATTTAACAAATTTGAAATTTCAATTTTTCCAAAAATGTAACCACATACCCATACCCTGCATATCCATTTCTTCAAAAATTTTAAAAAAATGTCTAATAATATTAAATGTTTTTGGCTTTTCAAAATAAAAACCTTTTGAATTTTTTAATTTTTGAAAAGTGTTTTGTTGTTTTAATATTCGGCATAAGTATGAAAATTAAAAAAAAAATTAGTAGGTACCTATATAATAAGTAATGAAGTTGCAATAAATGTTTAAGAAATAATTAGGACGAATTTTATTGTTGTTACAAGATCAGAATTATACAATTTTCCCAGAATATATAAATTTTAAAGAGAAATTATTTAAAAATTTTACAAACGAGTGTTTTTTGAAGTTAAATTTTTATAACCGGACATATTAGGTAAAGCGGATTTTTGCAATATGAATTTAGCTCAACTGTTCTTTACCCATTAAAAATTTATATAATATTAATATTTACAAGATTTAACTTTTAAAGTTTTAAGTTTAATTTAAACTTTTTATATTATTACTCTATCAATTCACTCAAAATGTTATAGTATTTTCCTTTAACCATAAATGGTTACTTCTATCAAAGATTCAAACCTTGATTCATTATTTGGCTGAAGGAAGTATTCGTTTGTAGCTTAGTAGTATTTAATAATATGAATTTATTAATATAAATTGTAATAACTTTCTAAATATACTTATAAATAATTAAAAATCTTAAAATAATAGCAATTTTTCCCAAGTAACATTTGTCAAGAGTAATAATGTAGCAATTTTGAAAAAGATCTCATATAATACTCATATAACAACACTTTAAGAGTCTCATAATATAATTTTTATTATAAGAATTATTAAGTCTTATAATATTCATATTATAAGAAATCAACACTTATAGTGTTAAAAATTTTTTTACTCTTGTAGTAAAACTATTTTTTACGCTTCTTTTGAGTGTCAAAAAATTTATATTCTATGGATTTATGGAAAATTTATATTCTTTTTTATGAGATTTCAACTCTTATGGGATTGTCTTCTTAAAAGACTTCTTTTGTTAGAATCCAACTTTAATAAAACTCGAAATAAAACTGTTATTAGAGTTTAAGTAGCTTAAAAATACTAATTGAGTAATACAAATCCTCTTATAGAACGTAAAATATTAAAACGATTTAAGTGAGATTATTATTAGTGCAAAACTGGTGAGGTATGATAAATATATTCATATAAAATGTGAATTTAATCAGTCTAGTTTTCATATTAATTTGATTTGGTTGGTTTGTTGGATTGCTTGCCTGTACTTTAGAAATCTATCTTCGAGAGCACAATTAGTACAGATAACAATTTGTATCATTCCCTCGTTTTTGGTTGATTGTCATAGTCATAGTTATAGACCATAGTCTATAACCCTTCATTAGACTAAAGAAATAAAATTAGTTCGTCAATTTTACTTGCGGGTAAATGATTTATGTTTGAGTAGGTAGGAAAACCACAGATTTTCTCGTCTAGTTAAGGTCCGACACGTCTGAGCTAATTTTATGGTTAAGGTCCGACACTCACAGAGAAAGTGATAGAGAATCTCTTTCATCTCTTCCTTTTTGCAGCTTTTACACTCTGTGTTGAAAGAAATATCTTGTACTGCTTCTTGTTCAAAGTATTCGAAGTATTGGGAAAAAAATAATTAGTTCTACTTGATATGTTTGCAATTTTATAATTCATAGAGTTCTTAAAAGGTTTTTTTTGTAAGAGATATACTATAGAACGTAATGTTATTCGGTTGTTACAGTAATATTACTATTCCAAATGTATTTAATTGCATAATTTTTAATTTAAATAATGGTCGATTGGTTTATATTATTATTCCCACTAGAATTTTAGTTCGAAGAACATAAATAGCAGAAACAAGGCGATGTTTTGATACCATTTATATATTTTATATCAACTATGTTGACTATAACTATAAACAGTAGTGGAATTTATAACAGTATAATTTAGGATTAAAATTAGCTTTTTTTTTATTTTGTTTTCTGATAATTTGCTTAGTATATCTGTGACTTTAGGGAATTCATAGATTTTTAGTTTACTTTACCTAGAGTCGGATATTCACACGTTCAAAATTAATTAAGAATCTCTTTCATCTCTTCCTCATTATACTTCAGACAGAGCTATGACGTGTTGAAAAGAAGTGTCCCGACTTTATAAATTCTTGTTAGCTATGTTAACTATGATCAGTGTATAAAATATTTGATTTTAATTAACACAATTACATAGTTACATAGTTTTCAGAACTCTTTCTAATATGGAAACCGTACGAAAGAAGAACTGGATGTTAGAGGTATTCAAAACAAAGTTGTGATTCATAAATATCGCTACAGCTCTATAGTAAACTTAACTAAAAATAAATAAATTTTCTTTAGAACGACTAAAGACTTTTAGGCACACTTTAAAAACTTTTACATATATACAAGAAAACCTCAATTCAATACATATTACAAAGTATTTTAAAGATATTTGAAATTATATTAAATTAATAATTAAATTTATTACTTTTAAATGAAATTTATTTATATTTATTTTTTTTGTAAATTTTTTCCTTATACTTAAATCTTTAAAATGTATAATTTTATTTTATTTTATTTTTTTTTTTTTAATATAATTAAAATAATTTCTTGCAATGTATAAAAATAAAATTTAATTAAAATAATTTTTTTTTTTTTTTTTTTTTTTTAAGATTTCGGCAGGCGTCCAATTAAGATTTATAAAATAAAAAAAAAAAATGGAAGAAAAAATATTTTGTAAATTTAGAATACATATTTTATTGTGTCATTTGCAATTTTATTATTGTAACATTATATTCTAATAGTTTTCACATAATAATGTAATTTAAAATAAATAAATAAAATTAAAATATACAAAAAAAAAAAAAAATTTATATGTACATACATATGTATATACAAAAATATTTATAAATCTAAATTGATTTTCCACTATATAATTAAACTTTGAAAGCCACTAACAATTTAATGACATTTTACTTAAAATTTCAACTACAAAAAAAAAAAAAAAAAAAAAAATTTGTATAAATCAGATAAAAAATAATAAAAAAAAAAAAATAAATAAACTAAATTAAATTAACTAAATAGTGTCATTAAAATTTTGTAACAATGTCGTCTCTATTTTCAAAAATAATTATTTAAAAATTAATTTTATTTTAATTACTGCAAAATTATTTTTATATTGAACTAAAACTGAAAATATTTTAATTAGAAACAAAATATTTTATCATTCCACACATACATAATATCTTATATAAAAATATATTATATATATGTGTTTTAACCCTTTAAAAACTAGAAATATGCGAAATGGGATGCGTTTATTTAGAAGTAAATAAAATATTATTTACAAGAAAACGTTTTTTGTAGGTAACAATATTAGTTAATAAAGGACACTTAAAAGGACAGACATTTTTTTATATTTTATATGTGTCACACTAGTCTACGGTTTACGTTAAATTTAAATTTATTTCGCGTATCTTGAGAAAAACTAACTTAAGTTGTGAGCTATTTAAAAGTAACGTTAATAAACTAATTATGAGAAGAGGCAAATGTTACGCGAGCATATTCTAAATGATTAATTGTAGTTTGAATGCTTGATCTTATATATTTTAAAGAGATTAGGTTTTACTTTATAGCACCATTTTAATCGATCGAATTTTTTAAATATGACTAATTGATCTGGGCTCTTTGATACTAATAATAATAAACTAAGAATGAAAGCCAATTTTTACGTGAACATAATCTAAAACATTAATGGTTGTCTGTATGATTAATATTACTTTGCAATTTAAATCGCATGTTTTACAATTCTAGATTCAATTGGTGGTTTGTTCTTGTCTTACATAAGTTTTTAAAGATTTTTGAAGTTTTCGTATGGTGGTTCTATTCAAACATTACTAACATTAATAATAGTAACTAATATTAAATTATATATTTATGCAATTTAATTCTATTTCTAATATTTAGTTTCATTTACTAACATTCTAACACTTGTAAATGATGATTTGTAGTTTATTAGCTCATATATGTTGTTCACGTGTTGTTCACTAAAAGAATAAAATAACTGATGCTTGTCAATAAATGGCTGCTATAATAAAAAGATGTGGTAGAAGGAGTTCATTAGTAGATGATAACTGCTTTACTGTTTTGCTGAAGAAATATTTTAATTAAATTTTTGACAAAATTTGAAGATTTTTTTTTTAGAACTATATAGTTTGCTGTAGATCTGTAAAGTAGTTTTTCTTTACAAATGTGGGGTATCATTATTTTTTCCATACCATTTTTCTTTCGATAAGAAACAAGTTGCAGTTCCCTTCGGTGAGAAACAAGTTTAGAGACAAACACTTTTCAAATTTTAAATCTATATTTAAAGTTAGAATATATTCGTTAAAAAACGAAGTAATTCTAGAATTAGTAAATGAACCATCAATGTTTAATAGAGTGTTATTTCTTCTCTCAAAATTTAAAGTTTTAACTAAAACCATGCCCGAGTTATGAAGGTAGTATCTTGCAAAACTTTTTCTTCACATAACTGTAAATTTAAAATACTAAAATGCAAAAAATTGTATCTATTATTTTTCTATTGATAAAGCTGAAAAAATGTCCTGTCGTTTTTAGATTAAAAAAAATGTTAAGCAGAACCTGTGATGTACCGATTTGAATATTTTTGAAACTTTGAAAAGCTGTAGCTCTGTGAGGTTACATAAAAAAGTTATTCTACAACATTAATTTTTTGAAAAAATGCAACTATGGATAAAATTTTATTGATCAAGCTTTAACAGATGCTTGTAAACGTTTTGTAAACAGCCAGACAGAGTGACTGACGAACGGGGAAAGAGAGAACTTTAAAGGCAAATTTAAAAAAATTGTTTTTTTTTTTTTGAAAAATGTGCTGCTAAAATAGGAAGTGCGTAACAAAATGATCCATTGAATTATTTAAGTTTTCTAATGGTTAACAATTTAATATTAATACAAATTAAATAAACAAATTCATAATATTTTCACAATATATGTACATATTATACTATTAAATTAATATGCATATAATTATTTTTAAGAATTGTGTTAATTTTTCCGTTATGTTGCCAAAGATTAGTTTATATAGTACATGTGTTGCATTTAAATTGATCTAATTATAATAAAACAATGATTTAGAAACATAAGTTTTAACTATATGCATATTAAAATTTGCAATTTGAATGGAAATCTTTATATTATCCCTATATTTTGTATACATATATGTATTATGAAAAGTTGCCCACCAATCACTTATCAAATAAAACAAAAAAAAAAACGTTTTTTATGCAATTAAAGAAATGCATTCTAAAAAATAAAGTCAAAATTATATAAACATTTTAAATAAGAAAGTAAAGGAAAAAAAAAAAACAAAACCAAGTCTATACTTTCACACTTTAAATTTTACAACGTACATCTTGTAAAAAATGATACAAAGAAAGAAAAAATTGGACTGATAGTTCGTTCACCTCATTTAGTCATAAATAAATTTTTGAATGTAAAAATACCCAAAAAAAAAAAAATAAAATAAATGTTGAAAATAATTTAAAGAAATTAAAAAAAAAAAAAAAAAATGCGGATAAAAAAAATGTTCTATATACAGATATTCTTGGTAATATCTTAATATCCCTAATTAATTTCTAAGAAATTTAAAGTATCCTATCTACTGTATTTTGATTTTTCTTCTTTTTTATTTTTTGTTGTACCACAAATGTGTGTTGTTAAACCTGTTGAAAAGAAATAAAATATCAAACTTACAAAAGGTCAGAAATTTTGCCTTCATATAAGAACTTTCTCATATATCAAGAGAATATCACCTAAGAAAGGTATTAGACATTTGATGAAATGAATAAAACTGGGCTTCAGCTCAATTATTTAAGCAAAAGCTCAATCTGACTTGTAATTCACCTTTCCAAATGTAACCAAACATGAGTTTTTACTTAAAAAAGTAAGATTTGAGTTCAGGCTCAGTTTTATGCATTCGACCAAATATTAAAATATATTTGGTAGCTTTAAAATGAATAGTTTTACACTTGGCGCTACTATTCAGTTTCAAGATATACTTAAAATGAATAAAAATTAACTTTCAATAATAAATAAACAGTAAAACTGGGTAAAACTGGGTTTTAAATTTATTCATTGGATGACTGAACTGGGTTTTCTGTTGGAACTTAAGAGAAACTTTATACTTCAGTTATTCATCAAATATTTTGGTATAGGTGCCTCTATTTCATAATTTACTAGTCTAAGGCCACTTATGGAGACGAGCATTTAACAAATGTACGTCTCCTTTACTAAAATATTACTGTTCACCTTCAATCACCTATATTTGGACTGGACTCTGAATATTCCTTTGTATCATGTTGTGCAATCACAATACTAAAAAAACACATTATTGTTGTTTTTTAAAGAAATAATTGGATTTGGTGAAATTTTCTTTAAATCTGTTCAGTTTTTTTCAAAAAATCGACTTTACTTTTAACTTTTAAGGTGATTATGTGCTATCATTCAGAATAAGTATATATTATTTTTGAGTACATAATATTATATACTCAATAATAAATATATTATGTCTATATTATAAACAAAATTTCAATTTTTTAAAGCCCTTATAAAATATTTTAAGAACAAAAAATATATATATATATATATATATATATATATAATATGTATATATACATAATATTTAAGTTTTCATTTTAAGTGGATATATTTAGAAAATATGGAATTAGGAATTTAATACACTTTTTACAAAAAAAAAAAAAAAACAAAAAACAAAAAAACAAAATTCTTATTTTTAGAAAGTAACAAAAAAAAAAAACATAACAAAAAAACATAAAAGAAAAATGAAAATTAATTCTGTTTATAGGAAAATTTAAGAAAATTAAAACAAGCAAAAACAAAAAAATTAAAAGTCATATATTGGTCATATTTATAATATAAAAAAAAAATTCTTTTAAATGAAATCATATACCAAAAATAGATTGCAGCTGTAAGAATGTATGTATAAATATTTATTATAATATAAAAGAAACATTCATTTGGTATTTCCTTTATAAAAAAAAAATTCTTAAGAATTATTACTACATTCTGTAAAAAAACAAAAAAAAAAAAATTTCACATAAAGAAGCATTAAAGCACTCAACTTGGAAATTTTTTACACTAAAATTAAGAATAACTTTTGATTAATTCAATTCTGTCGATTCTGGCGAATTATAGACTATATTCATCTTTTGAATTGAGAAGAATTTTTTTAATATTGAATAAAATTTTGGGCCTCGGTTGCCTAGTTAGTAAGAGTGTATAAAATACGGGAGAAAAAATCGTACCGAAACCAAAAAACTGAGGGAATACGGTAAACCCCGATTACCGGAGTGTAGGTAAGTGTAGATTCGCATTTCACATACTTCATAAGAATACTTTTATACATACACATTAACAGACTTGAATACACACTTCTTTTACAATATTTACAGTTAGGCCTGAAGATGAAAGGTTGCGTAATTTTCTTGTCCAATTTATTTGGCAGGGAAATAAACAAAAAAAAAAAAAACAAAATACTTTAATAAAATTTCGGAATCGTACAGAGAGTTGGCGTCTGAAAATTTGCCTCTTAAAACCTAGCTTTTTTTTTTTAAATCTCGATATATATCAACATTAAAAAATTTGAATAGTAGGGATAAAATTCTACTTTTTCGCGATATTTTTTATGGAAAATAACGTGAAACGTGAGATTCTAAAACATGATATTTTAAGAGACGAAATTTTGTAATGCAAGATTATTTGAGATAAGAAATTTTAAGACACAAGCGATTTTGCGACTCGAGTTTTAATTTTTGCGTACCCGACCCGAAAATTTCTTTTTATTTTGGCTAATTGAGGATAACTTTTGAAATGATCATCTCTCAAATATCTAATAATTTCCTACAAAATAGATTCAATGAATTGAATAGATTCATTGAACTGAAAATGTAATCTGACCATTTTTTGCTGACCAATTAATTTTCATTAAATATATATACGCATATAGAGCGTGTAAAATGATGGCATCTAAAAAATTATATTTTAATATTTTATTTCAATATAATGCATCCATATTAAATATTATTAATAATGATATTAATGTCAAATTAAACAAGATTGGGAAACTAAAAAAAAAACCAATAAAAAAAAATTTTTTTTTCCTTGAAAATTGGTCAATTTTTTTTTGTGTCTCCCTTATTGGATTTTTTTTTTTTTGGTTTTATTGGTGAAAGTTTTTGAGGTTTTCTCTTTTTTTAAACCATTTTACGACTTCTTTTTTTTTGTTGTTATATAATATCTATTGTTTTTTCATTAATGTTAGCATATAGGTAATATATAAAAGAAATTTTGTTCATTTTATTCATTTCTGTGGTTTTTTTTTTTTTTTTGGAATTTTCTATATAAAATATATACCTATATATGTACGTATGAAAGTAAATACATACGATTATAAGGTTACACATTTCCTGCATATACAAATCCAATAATAAAAAACGAAATTACAATTTTGGGTTTTAAATTAATTTGTATTCGTTCTATAAAAAAAGTAGTGTAATCGTGCAAAAAAAATATCGTTAAATTTTATTTATATATGGCAGACATTAATAATAATTTTATTTATAAAAAATTTGATAATTTTATTTATAAAAAATCCGCTTTAATCCCCTTTAAATTTAATTAACTATTGAGTTATGTTTGACATCCTGGAATACATGTTTCAAATATTTTTAAGGTCGCAGTATTCCTGGATTCTCTGAATTGCACTTAAGTATATGAAAAAGTCAATGTATGTATAGTATTTTCCTATTCAGAATCTTCTTTTTATTTTTAGCACATTTTCAAAAAATTTTGAAAAAATATGCTTATTAGTTTCACTCTGTCCGTATATCCGTCCATCCGTCTGGGTGTTTACAAAATTTCTATACCGTTCGTAAATAATAAAGCAATGAAATTCCTTCTCCAAAAAAACTAATTTTGTGGAACAACTGTTTTCTGTAGCCTCAGCCGTTAGGGAGTGACAATCCTACAAATGTGAAACTCAACTTTTGCAAAAATTTGGACTCTTCTATCTTTCAAATAGTTCAACTTAGAAGTTTGAAATTTCTCTGAAATCTTTGGAAATCAGTATGAGTCATTTCAGGAAATATTTGTATGTCGCTCCCCTCTGCCCCTTTAGCTGTTGGCTATAAGGAGTCAAAAACTGATACATTTCTATTTTTAAACACTTGTCCAAACTTCTTGAAATTGATATACAAAAATTAAAGCTCCAACATTATATTTTTGTTTGTGTTTAATTTTTCTTAATAATTTAGGGTTATCTTATAATTGACGAAAGTGTGATTTGATTTACTTACAAAAAAAAAAAACAAGTAAATTTTTTTTCAATATATCTACTCTTTATTTACTTAAGCTTATTATGAAATATTTTTTAATTTTGGAAATGTGCTTTTTTTGAAAATTCTTGGTTTTTTCCATTACTTGATTTTTAATACTTATATTCTTAACCTCAAATGTTTTTTTTTTCTTTTTCAAAATTTTATTTCGACTATACGTCTTTTATTTTTAATATTATTTTATTTGTTTGCTTCTACTTTGTTTTACAAAAAGAAAAAGAAAACGAAAAAAAAAAAACAAAATACTGTTTTTCCTGCATTCTCATTGGAAAAATTGAAAAAATTTTCCCTAGAGAATCAACAGATATATTGATTTAATTGATTGTCTGCGTTCAAAATCAAAAAGAAAAAAAAAAACGAAATTGTGTTTCAAATGGGGGTTTTTTTTTTCTTGTTTTTTTTTCGTATTAAAAAGCTTTTCTAAATATTGTACATAGATATAAACATATATATTATATATGTACTTTTTTAAATCAGTAAATCACTCAATGGTTGGTATATATGTAATAATAGAACCTGCAGCATAACAATAAAAACCAAAAAAAAAAAAAAAAATTAAAACAAAAAATGAAAAGAAAAAAGAACAAACAAAAACATTGAATAACTTGATTTTCAATTTTGGTATAAATGAGGCGGCGTGAAATCGTAGAGTTTAATAGAAACGGAGAGATCCTTACTCAATAATGATATGATGACAACATCCAATTGAACTTTTAGCACACTTTTTTATTGTATTTTTATTTTATTATTTTCGAAGTTTTTTTTTCTAAAATTCCTGATATATAAATATTTATATACATGAGTATGTACATGAGTACGTAATATAATATATGTATTTGTGTATATTATAACAAATGTTTGTATGGTAATAAAATTGCGCAATAATACCGTTATATCTCAACTTTATGATTCAAAGATATTTATAGTCGTATAGTCGTAATCGTTGTTGATATAGAATTTTTTTTTAAAAAACCGATACCAAAGAGAACCAATGAAATAATTTATTACAGGGTGTTTATAAATTTTTTTTTAAAATATATTTTTTTTTGAACTTATCTTAATTTTTTATTTAATGTTTAAAATTTAAGTTTTGAATGTGTAATTCAATATAAATGAATTTCAGGTACAATTAGTAAAGTATAGATTATGGGTGAAAATTGAGTTTCATAAAACAAATCTAGACTTTAATTATTAAAATTGAAACTATGAAAAAACCCAAGTCACTGAAAAAATTTGTTCTCTAATGCGTCTATTTTAAACTTACACTTAAGTATATATTAATGTTAATTTTATTTATTAAAAACTTAATTCATTTAAGTCTCTGATTAATTGTGTATACACAGAATGATGTCAACTTTTCGCGGTGGATGCCATTTTTTTTTTCCTGGCCATGTATTTAAATGGGACTGCCGAGAGTGGCGATAAACTTCTCGTTGGCGACAAAATATGATAAATATTAATTTTTCCTCCGCAAAGTTTTTTTTTGACCAAATGACATGATAAAAGTTTGAAAGATAAATATTAGTAATAAAAAAAATATTTAAAAATGTTATCAGTAGATTTAATAAAATTAAAACTATAAAATTAATTTTATAAAAACTACTAAAAATTTTAAAAATTTTCTTAATTTATGGTTTTGTTTTGATTTTCTTAGATGTCTTTTGATGTTACAGCTGTTTTCGTCAGCTGCCACTGTATTGTGCTGTTTCATTAGTGGAATTCGTTGACCATCACGAAATTTCGACATGATTCTTTTTTTAATTTAAGTTTAAAAAAAAAAAATAAATTACAAATAAATTAAAAATTCTCAAGCTCTACTTATTAAGTGAAATACTTTTAGATTTAGTGGGTAAAAGCGTACGTGTAAAATACGCTCTAAACACCGAGGGAGTGTGAGTTCGAATACCACACACGTCGTAAGAATAATTCCCTCTTATGACATTGGTAGCCACGTCCGAATAGGAAAGGCTATGTAATTTCTTTGTCACATTTATGTGGGACGCGAATAAACTAAAAAAAATTTTTTTCTTTATTTCTCAGTAAGGGAAGATCCAGTTTTTGAGATCTAAATTATACGAAATTAAAAATTTAGTATTCCGCTATATAAATTTTGGTAACAGATTAAAAATATGTGTCTGAAGAGTTAAACACTTTTTTATCAATCTGAATCAAGAATATAAAGAAAAGAAATTTTTAAAATTTACTATCGTTACTTGATATGTGCTACCTTTAAAAAATGAAAATATTTTTATCTTTATAATAATTTAATTCTAATTCTATACTGTTATTTTCTAATCATCTTATAATTTATCTTTTTTTTCTTCTTTTGCCCCACCCAGTTTTCTTTTAATATATTTTATTAATTGCCCCTATGGGATCATAATATCTAATTATAATTTTTTACTCACCCTGCTTTTTAATTTAAAAATCTATCTACGTACTTGAATATACGCACCAACATTTATAGCAAATATATATATATATATATATATATATATACAATCAATGAATGTTAATTTGTAATAATGTTGATGTAGAAAAAATGGAATTTTGTGTAGCTATTCTCCCTTTTTTTTAAATTATTTTTTTTATTCTTTTTTTTTTTCTTTTATTTTGCACAATCTATGTAACTAAGTAAGTAGGATTGACTAAATTGTCGATTATCGAAAATATATTAAAAGTGTCTGTATATAAATAAATATATGTATATATTGGTATTTATAATTGAAAAAAAAAGAACAAAAAAATAAAAAAAATAAATAAAAAAGTAGAACATTAAACATAAAGAAGAAAAAAAAAAAAGGAAAAGCGTTATAAGTGGAATTTCTAATTCATTATTAAACCTTTTTGCGTTCATTTGTTTGTTATTATTATTATTTTTTTTTTATTATGAACTTTCTATCATTAAAACTTTTTTGTACATACTTATACATATTTACATATAGAAAATATCTTTAAGTAGAAATAGTACATTATAATATTCCTATTATATTGAATAGCCCTATAAAAAAAAGAAAAAAAAAAAAAAAAAACATTACTAAGTACACCAACTCTACATTTATATGTCCTTTCGGTTTATTTTTCTTTGTTTCCTTTTTTTTATTTGAATTGAAAAATTCTTCTTTATTCCAAGTCATTCATTTCTCATGCCATATCATATACTTGTTTTATAGTTATATCATTGTAGAAAAATAATACTGCATTAATATGTATGTATATATGTATATATATGTATATATATATATATTTAAGTATATATATATATATTTAAGTATAAAATACTGTTATAAATGTAAAAAAAAAGAAAGAAAATAAAAAGAATAACGGGAATAATAGCTCGATTCGATCCTTAGAATAATAAGGAGCAAGAGAAAGAATTTTATTTAATTTTCTTTTTTTTTTTTGTTTTTTTTTTCTTCTACAAAGAAATATTTTATTGATTGTTTTCTAATGCTTGTAGAATTTTTTCGATTTCATTATTATTATTTTTATTATTATTATTATCTTTATTATATTTTTTCTTCTTTTTTTTTTTTTTTATTTTATATTTTTATGTCTGTTTTATTCATTTATGGTTTTTTTATTTGTTTGAAATTTTTTTTAAATTTTATTATACTTTTTACAAAAATAAGTGTATGTAAATATTATATGTATAAAATAGATGTAAACATTATATATATAATATGTATATTATGTATATATATGTATATAATATGATTAAATATTAAGAATATTAAAGAAGATTTTTGCATCATCTTTAGAAAAAAAGAAAAGAATAAAAGTAAAAGGCAAACAACATGGGAATTTGTTTTGCCGTATATTCAATGCGTCCTGATATTAAATTCAATTCGCAAAAATGAACTATTAAAATGTACAATGCATTGCCATATTTTTAGGTAAAAATCAACATTTCAAACTCCCTACAATCATTTAATTTCTTATCTTTAATAACTACAAAAATAATTTCCATGAAAATTATTATATATTAAAATACAGTAGGAGGAAAAAAAAGGATAACACAAAACAAAGATTATCTTAACTTTATATACATATACATAATAATATGTAATTATATACTTTATACATATGTTTGTTGATCCTAGTCAATTTAAAATTTTTTCATTTGTCTATTTAACCTTTTCTTGGATTTTTTCCTATTTTATTCCAATTTCAGATTATTTTTCTTTTTTATATATAGTCTTTATATGTCAGTTTGTTACTATACGCCTGTGTTCATCTCCCGTTAATACCTCTATTTATTCTATTCAAAATGCAATTGGTATTCTCTTATTTTCAATCTTCTTATTATTTTTTTAAACAGTCTCATAATTTTATATAACTAAGAACATAACTATAGAACATAGTATACATAATGTTAGTAATATATCTGCCATCAGTCTTTTCTATGTAGGATGTGTCCCAAATAAGTGCACTACTTAATGCCGATGCATATACCTTAATCACTTGGTAAAATTTTCGTATGAAACGATTGTTCAGTGCTAAATAATTTCTGCCCAATATGTGTACCCAAAGAGATTTTAAAATTTTTTTTTATTTTTCTAATATTGATCTTAGATAACTTTGTATGTAGATAAGATAAAGAAGTGATGGTTAATTTTAAATTGTCTTTGAGTTCCTGAACTGAACATTGGTTCCATACGAACATTTTACTTAATCATTAAATCGTATATAACGGCATATAGCAATAAACTTATCTGAGAAATATCTTGTATTTTCATAGTTTTTTCATGAAATCTTGTTGAAACCAATTTTGATTAATTTTATAATAGATACAAACCGCAATCATTAAATACATATGTACTTTTCTCACGACTAAATTCTTGAAGAAATTATATGAAGTGGTTTCACAAAACATTTAATATATAAAATGCAAAGTGCATTAGCATTTTTCATAATTACCATAAAAAATGTAATGAAAGAAAGAAAAAGTATGATTTATTTTAGTTTTGTGATTTATTTGCGTTGATCTCGTTAGTCTTTTTAAATTTCCACCTATCCTCGCCAAAAATAAAATACTCAACTTTTTTTTTTACCAGTTGATCTGTACAATTCAATGTTACAATTTCGTACAAATCAATGTTATAATCATTTTTAATATGTCGATTTGTCAAGGAGGTCTAGATGTTGATATTTCGAGTTTTGAATTTATTTCTAATGTGACACTTGATTTACATGAAAGTAATGTGACATAGGCGGCATTACAGAGAAGTACACAAAAAAGTAAGTTTTTTAACAAACCTATGGGTATATTTATAAGTAATTTGCGTCTCTAGACGGAGGATAACTTTGAACATAAGAAATTCAAGATTATAAGATTTTCTAATGTCAGTGTCAAACTAAATATAGCTTTGCATTATAAATTTAAATGTACACATTTGTAAATTTTCAATATCTTCAAGAATTTAACTTTATAATCTAGAAAATTAACTGAAATTTTTAATTAATATATTTAAAGCAATAATTATGTAGTTGGCCATTGATAAACTTGTTAAATTTAAAATATCGAAATTATAAAGCCTATAATCTCTTACATGATTCTGAAGGATTCTGAGTCAAGTTTTTAGTTTTCATGCGATTCTGAGTCAAAAAAAGAAGAAAGAAAAAGTTTTATATAATCTTATATTTTTAAATTTTTGTTTGTGACTGTATCTGAAAATTGTATTTGGAAACAAAAATAGAAATAAAATAAAAGCTAATGTTGGTAAAAATTTAATAACGAATTATAATATGAAAATAGCTGCTCGCTCTTTTTTATTCTACTTTTTTTTTCCAATGATAACATTTTTTTTTTTCTATTTCGATATATTCGAATTTTATTGTACATACGAATATATATAATTCTGTTTATATATACATTATATATTATATTTATTTGAAATAAGAATATATTTATAACCACTTGCTGTGTGTACGCTATTAGATTGGAATTTCGACTTTTCTATTATTCTTTTTATTGTTGTTGTTGTTGTTGTTGTGAAGAAAAATGAATTGCTTTCTGCGTTTTTTTTTTTTTCCTTAAAAATAAAATAATAGGAAAATAAAAGAAAAATTTCTTCCTTTTTTTTTTTTTTATTATTTTCTTTGGTCCTTAATAGACATTTTGGTTTTTTTATTTTTATTTTTTTCCTTTATATTTGTAGAAGTTCTAAGTTGATTTGAGATAATTATTCTTAATGGTTATTCATTCTATGGAATAAGTCGGAAACAGAACAGAGAGAGTCTTTCCTATGACAGTAAAATTATTTTTCATGTTTTCCAATTTTCTTTTATTTCTCCGGAAAATTTATGTATAGTTGATCTGCATAATTAAGAGATATTTCAGGAAAAAAAAACAAAAAATAAATAAATAAAACGGAAAATGCAAGAACTTGTTGAAAAGGATTTCATTTAAAGGAATAATCAATTTTAAATTTCAGGCGACAAAATCAGGTTTGATAACAGACGGAATTAATGTAATAAATTCTTTTGGATATGTAAAATAAAATTCTGAAAAGAGTAAATCTTAAATTTTTTATCCTAAGGAATATGTCAGTCTATAGAAATCAAGAAATACATCAGCAGTTTTAAAACTTCTTGATGAAACTTAGCTCTCTCTATATAGCTAGATATTTATAAAATAAAGAAGAAACACTGTAACCGTTTAAATCTTATAATGCTATGTGGAGAATAACAACGGAATAAGTTCATAATAGGTTTAAAAAATGGAAAATATTTATGTAATTGATAAACAATTAATAAACAGATTTAGTCTTAGAAATCGGTTTGATAATGATGAATACGATGAATACGATAATTGCGGACCTTGAACTCAACTCCTGCAATTGTAAAAAATTTTTAACTTTCAATTGAATTTGTATTTTTTAAACAACTGTTAATGGTCGAGAAAACATGGGTTTGTTTCGAAAGCAAAAATCTTGACTTTAAATTATTACGAAATTTACATATTATTTAATAAATCGTTTTATTTTCAAATGTGTATATCTTAAGTTCTGATTAATATCTAAACTTCGAAAGAATATCATACCGATAGGATATTTTTTTACCTTTCAAATATCTAATATTAAAATTTTACAATTTTTTACAATTTAGTATTTTAATTTATCGTTATATGTTAAAACAAAATTAATCAAATTCTTAATGGTATTATAAATACTTAAAATTTACAATCCTTGTCGCTTTTGGATGTTTAAAAAGTTATACATTCATTTTATATTCATTTTTTTTTTTGTAATTATTTTATTTTTATCGTTATAAACTAACCAAAAATCATATAATATGTGTTCAAAACTTCTTTACAAGAGAACAATCAACTATTCATTATCTAAACGAGTTTTCTTGCACAAAACAATAAAAACGAAAGCTCCAAATATAGGTTTTTCTTACAATAGGCAAAAATAAAACCAAAAAAAAAAAAACATATTTTAGATAAAAAAAAAAAACAAAACATTATTATATAGCAAATTAATTGGATAAGTTACCTTTTCACATGGAAAAATATATACATGAGAGCAGTAGAAAAAAAGCTGATTTATAGAAATCAGTTATATGAAATGAAAATAAATTTTATTTTTATTAATATAAACAATCGTCTTTTTACCTGTAAAGAAACAGAAAAATGAAAAACATTAGATAAAAAATCATTAATAAAATGTAAGTAAATATTATTTAGTATTAATTTATTCTATATAATTTATAAAAATAAAAAAAAAAACAACTAAAATACGAAACAAGTCAATATAAAATACAAAACAAAAAATTTATGTTTTTAGTGATTAAAAGTATGTGATTAGATTTGTAATCTAACTATTAAGAAATCTTTTTTTTTTTTGTTTTTTATTAAGATAAAAGAAAATTTATATTATCCTTAATTTATAAATTTTTTTTTTTTCCTGCCAATAAATAAAATCGATAAAATTTTTTTCATGTCAGCTAACCGACTGTCTGTTGAGTTTTAGTCTAAATCTTATCTAAAATAAGATTATGTCAGTATTTGAAAAATAATATTAATGAGATTGATTTCATCAATTTATTTTTATTTATTTTAATTTAATAATTGTAGTAATATCAATGAGATACTTTACTATAGAAGCCATTTTGTTTCTGGGGTTTCAAAATACATTAGTTATTTTTTGCACGAAAAAAATTGCATAATTTTAGGATTTATTAGAATGTTTTTTGTTTTAAAATGTTTATCAAGTCTAGGAGTAAAAATCTTGGTGAAATGGATACAATATAACGTACGTAAAGACTTTATAACAGTTAAGAGTCAATTATTTACTCATATTTTTTATTTATTCAACAATTAAAATATTATTGTTTTAAATAAGATTTTCGTGTAACGTTGTATACTAATAATTAACATAAAACGGAAATTGATTTTTTTTATACAAAAATATTTCTAAAAATTTAAATTGATAATCGGATAAAACATATTTAGAAATATTTGAAATCTATACCGTAATTAAATTACCTTGAAAATCAATACATCAATTTATTTATTTATTTATATTAACATTACATACATAAATGTAATGCAATATTATTGAACCATCGCTACCAAGGCCATTATAGGTTTTTATACTATTATTAAATTATATACTAATATTATTTATTTTGTTTATATTATATACTATATATTTACATTATATTTGGTCGTAAGGGGAGTATGTAAAGAAAAACACTTACGACCTGTGCAGGGATCGAACCCACACTCCTTCGGTTAATACGCCACGCGCCTACCCACTAGACTACCGAAGCTCCTCAATTCATCAATATATATATATATATATATAATAATTGTATATTGCATAATTATAGGAGTAAATTACTTAATTATTAAAATTTTTTAATATTCTAATATTCTTTTTATAAATAATATATTATTTTGATTAAATGTAAAGTTAAAATTATACATTTCATTTATATGTGACATTTATATGTTTATTTTTATAATAAAAAAATAAATTTCTAATTAAAATCAAAAACAAACTAAAAATTAAAAATTACTTCAAAAATATAAAATGTGCAACTACATATTTTTATATATAAAATAATAGTTTTTATAAATTTTTCTCTTATTCTTTTAGAAAATGTTTAAGAAATTATCTAGCTAAAATGCAGATGTAAAATATTGTAGCCACCACAATTATTACCAAAATGAAAAAAAAAAAAATGGTTTTTTTGTCTTAGAAAATTGCATATAAAACAAAAAATCCATTTTTTTTTTGACAAAGAAAATATATTTTTTTTTTTATATTTTTTATTGTAAAACATTTTAATTTTGAAAATTAAGAAACAAAAAAAGAAAAAACAAAATTTATGAGGTGACTGTTTCGCCAAACAATTTATATATATATATATACATATACGTATATAAAAAAAAATTAAATAAATGAAAATAAAAAAAAAAAATTTTTATATTTCTATTCTTTATTAAGATAACGACCAGAATAAAAGAGTTCATTAAGATGATTTCAAACAAGACAAGAATAACAAAACATGTTTATTACAAAAATTGAAAAAAAAAAAAAAAATAAAGTAAAAAATGACTATAAATTCTCTTAAATAACATTCTGTTAAGTCTGGCGCCATTTAAGCCATAATAATATCCCAAAATATACTATTTATGAAAAAAGGAAAAAAAAAAAAATGTTTTTTTTTTTATTTTGAAATAACAAAATAGTTAATAGATTTCTTTGGTTCATTTTATTGTCTCTGGTATATTTTGGTTGGTAATCATAACTATTATTTTGTTTTTATAAAAATTCAAAATTATTATTAGTTAAGTTCAAGGGTTAGTGATGCAATAATATTTTGATAATTTTTTTTTTAAAGAAAATCATTATTTTACAAATTTTTATGATTTTCTTTTTTTTTTTTGTGCAAAAAATAGCATTTTTGTGTAACAAATTATATGTGAAAAACTTATTTAATTATATTAAATAGAAATTTATATGAGAATGTATTCTCCAAAATGTATTTTACAAGTAAATTGGTTAATTAAAACTTCATATATTACAAGATTTTATGAACTGTAAGATTTTTATATAAAAATAAATTTGTACTAATAATTTAAGAAGTATTTGACTTATTTATTAAAATAAAATTCATCTCTAATAAGAAAACATGATTATTTATATATATTGATGGTATTAGAATGATCCTTTGTTGCAAAGTAATCTGTATTTTTTATTAGTGTTACATAGATGGAGAAGAATCATTCATACCAACCATTCAGAATCATTCGCCCTTCATATTAAATTAATATTACTAAAACCATTGGCTGCCAAAGCCATTATAGACTGAATATAATTATTAGTTTGTGCAGTATATAGTTTAATTTATTGTATTGATCTGCAGTAATTTTTCTTTGTTGTTTAACCTTTCAGCTACAAAAGCTTTATTTTTGTAAACCTTTTTGTTTTATTTTAACAATTCAGATATAAAATAAAATTTATTTCTAAAATATTGTCGGCTAAGATCATTAAAGGTTGAATTCTACTATTGATTTAAATAGGGGGAGATTACTAACAAAAGTTAATATTTCAGTAATTTATTGTCCTTCCAATTAAAAAAAGAAAACATGCTGGCGGTCCAGAATTTTAACCTGTATTCTCTTTTTAACAAAGAGAAACTTTAAATGCACATGGCTGTAACAAATGCTAGCACTCACAATATTTTGTCAATATTTTACTTCATAAATATTGTTATTAATTCTAAAAATTATTATATATCTAATATATATTTTTTATTTATTTATTTATTTATATTAATATTACATACATAAATGTAAGGCAATATTATTGAACCATCGGCTACTAAGGCCATTATAGGTTTTTTATACTATTATTAAATTGTATACTAATATTATTTATTTTGTTTATATTATACTGTATATTTACATTATATTTGGTCGTAAGGGGGTTATGTAAAGAAAAAAACACTTACGACCTGTGCAGGGATCGAACCCACACTCCTTCGGTTAATACGCCACACGCCTACCCACTAGGCTACCGAAGCCCCTATATTTATATTTTGTATTCATTAAAATCAAAAATATTTTAAATAAATTGCATATTTATTGGCGTATTTTTTATTTATTTATTTATATACAGTTACCGTGGTACATAAATGTGCCAGGTAGCTATAACCCCTGTTTCCTGGTAGGAATGTGGGGTGTACAAGATATTATGTGATATATTTAAGAATTATATATATTGTGATATATGAATATTTTTTTTTTTTATATTATAATTATTGTACCTAGACGGGAATCGAACCCGATACCTCTTATTCCCTTATGAATGAGAAGCGGTGCGTCAACCACTGCACCAATGGCTGGATTATGGCGTATTTTTTGTTTTTTATTAAGTTAAACAGAAAAATTTGTGCTGGTAACAATTTCAATCAAAATATTTTAATAAACTTTTTAATTCGAGTTTGAGGGTACACAAGTGTGGATCTAATTTATAATATGATCTAACATTTTAAGAAAAAACTTTCAAATTTTGTTCAAAATGCAAAACAAAATATATGCAGAGAACTCTTTTATAGTATTATGCCATGCTAACTGTTTGGAGATTAATGAAACCTTAAAGAAATTCTCATCAAGAAAATTTTCGAGTTTATATATAAAAGAGAAAATTTTTCATATTTTGATTAGCGCATTAAAATTTGCTGTATTATTTAAAATATTTAACACAAATGTAACCGATGAATAATTTTTGTAATTAACAATATATTATCATTTTTCAAAATACCTAAATTAAAATACATAATTTCAAATCGATATTAAAAACTTTTCCGAAATGGATAAATGACACACGTACACAACATATCAAAAAAACCAAATGAAGAAAAGAAAATATTATTTTTTATTTATTTACTGAAATTGTTTTTTTTTTTTTTTATTTCCGATAAAACTAAAAAAACGTCATTTAAATCCAACTACGAAAAGAAGTCTTGTAAAAAATGCATTCAATTAATTCTAACTAACACCTTTAAAACACTTTCATTTACCAATTACACTAAAAAATATTTTAAAATAACTTAAAGTAACTATAATTACTTAAAATTATATGAACATAACATTAGCAACATTTTTAAAACTGATAAAAACAAATTTTTTTAAATAACCAATCAATGATTACAAGAAAATTTTCATTATTAAAATTTAAAAAAAAAATAAAAACATTAAATTGATAAAGTGTATGCTATTATAATCATTGAATGTTCTTTTATACATACATATACATATGTACATGTTTGTATATATGATAAAATATATGACTATTCTGACATATTGACAAAATTTTTGACTTATTTTCAAAATATAATAAAAAAAAGTACTTGTGTATACTTGTTGTATATATATATTTCTCTCTCAAAAAAAAAAAAAAAAAAAACGAACAAATGCTAAAAAATAAAAAAAAAAAAAAAAAAGCAATGATGTCAACGATGGGTGAAAAGACGTAACCGAGTAGAAAATTTCTGATTTATTGTGAAACTTAAAGATTTATAATACTATTATGACAGGTATTTATGTCCTTGCTTATGTATATAGTATGTGTTACTCAATTCTTTTTTTTTTGTTTTTTCATTGTAAATTGCGAACAATAGACAATTTATGTATATGTACATAAAATCATGTATGTACATGAAAAATTTCATAATTTTTTTCATTTTTTTTTTGTGTTTTTTTTTTTTTTTGAACATGCATATGAATACATAAGTGTTTTTCATTGCAGTTATTCATTTATTTATTTTTTTTCATATTGTGCAGACGGTTTGAAAATGAACAAACATGATACGTATATATAAGCATGGGAAGATAAATACTTAAGAATGAGATATACCCAATTTATTATTGATTTTACGACCTAATTTTTTAATATACGACAACAGCACAAAAAAACAAAAAAAAAAAAAAAGAAAAAAAGATACTTAATTGATTGTTATATATTAACTTCCAATACAAGACCACATACATATATGTATATAATATATCTGTTCATATGTACACATATGAAACGATATTATGTATGCATAAAATAAAATTAAAGTCATCAGGTGTTTAAAGAACACTTTTAAACAATTTATTAACGCAAAAATATATCATACCTACTTGAATTAAAAATGAAAATTACTAAAAATAAATTTTAAAATACATAGTTGCAAAGAAAATTATTTACAACAAAAAAAAAAAAAAATTGTGTGTTAGAAAGAGAGAGGATTTATTAAAAATTATCGATTAAATCAGATTATTAAGTGACGCAACTTTTGGTTAAGAAAAAAAAAAAAAAAACGAAATAGATTTTAGAGTGTTATTTCATGTAAAAAACGAAAAAAAAAAAAGAAATTTTTTTGCTTAAAATCTATAAACAACCTGTTTGTTTTTTCGATAAAATTTTATTTAATAAAGTCGACATTTTTACAGCACCTACAGTTTTTTTTTTTTTTCTTCTTTTAATATAAGTAGGATGTAAGCTATTTATTATATCTTATTACATTTTATCAGTTATTTTTAACTTTTTTATTAAATGTCTATAGGGTGTTATCTTGTTTGCTACAAAAACATTAATATAATACAAATATTAAGTAATTTTAATCCTTTTAAGGATTCTAAGAATTTAATTGGATATATGTATATAAACATTTTTAAGAAACAGTATTAGAAAATATGGAAAATTTAGAAGTATATCTAAACAATTTAAAAATTAAAATAATAAAATGTTATTTTAAAAGTTATTTAAGACTTTTGTTAAGTTAACAGAATTAAATAAAGCGTATTAAAAGAAAAATTATGATATATTTATTAACAAGATTTAAATAATAGGAGACAAATCTTAAAATATTGACAGATTTGCATATTATGTATTAGGTTTCTTTTAAATTCTTATGCGGAAAAAATTAAAAAAAAAAAAAAAAATTTTTATAGTACAATATACTGAACACTTTCTTTGCCTCACTTTTAAAATTGCAGTTAGCGCATCAATTTTTATTTTTTTTTTTGCACTAAAGTAAGAACAAAGTTATAAAACGATATTGAAATAAAAGATCAATAAACAGGTACAATAAAATTTTGATGAATGTAAAGGTGAGTAAGGTAGGATTACAGGTAAAAGATTACATCAAATTAAAAGGATGATAATGAAACAATGAGTGTGATTTTTTTTTTTTTTTTTTTGAAATTGTAAAAAAGAAGAATTTATGCTTTTTTAATTATACACAAATTTCTCTTAAAAGCACCCAAAAGGCTTAAAATCCAATCTGCTTTTCAATTAAAATGTTTCTGTTAATCTTAATAGTAAATGTTAGTATAAAATTATGACAACTACTATCTTTTTATTATAGGTGACAATTTTTTTAAGATGCATATTTTATTTTTTTTTCTTTGTTTTCTATGCGGGTCGGTGGAAAACTTTAAAAGTTATCCGTCAAAAGAATTACACATGCTTCTTCCAGATATTATTCAACTTTGATCAACAAAAAAACACACCCTTTAAAACCAAACTTTAAAACGGGACTCTTTTTTAACAAATGCACAATTTTGTTTTAAAAATAAAGGATCTGGAATTAATGAGAAAAATTCTAATAATCTGAATTCGTTCTTTTATACAACATAAAATAGTTTTAATGTATAATTTTGTTTTTAATGAAAAAGGTATGATGCGGTATTTTTAAATGGTATTGAGTTGTTAAAGAGATAAAATGACTTTTTTGATTTAAAAAACATAAAATTACTAAACTAAATAATCTTAGTTTTATTAACATTTAAAAAATCTGTTTATAACATAATAAATCTTTTATTTTCAATTTTTTTCTGAATTTAATCTTAAATATTAATCATATATTAAATCATTTTTAATAAAAAATTATACAATTCGAATTTATTGCAATGTTTTTCTATGAAATTGATAGCAAAAATCTTTGAAAATCAGTCAAATCATTTTGATTGAATTTAATATTTCAGTTCTTATATATCTTATAACAATTTTATAGAAATATGTATATGTACTTGTATATAATACATAAATAATACAAATTATATTGCAGTAAAATAATTCTTATAAATAAATAAATAAAATTTTGTTATAAAAAACTATATAGAAAATAAAATGAAGAAGACGACAAAAAATATAAAATGTTAAATAAATATATAAAATATAAATTATATCAAAAAGTTATTTAAAAAAAAAAAAAAAATAAATAAATGCTTGTCGTCGTCATACTCCTCCAAAACTTGAAATTACAACAATGCGTTTAAAAATCGCGGTTTATTTTTTTTTTTGTTTTTTTCTTTTCGTAAGAATTACATCAGCATTTTTCCAATAATTCTAAAAGGAAGGAATACCGTCAAGTTAAAATTTGAAAAGAATGAAAAAAAAAAAAAACAAAAAACTAAAATATATCCTGTTGCAAATTATATCTGTATATATACGGCGCCGTAAAATAAAGTCGTACGCAATAAAGCCGTAATGGTTTTATTTCGCTTTTGAATGAGAAATAAAGGCATATCGCTAATTTTTTTTCGCATATCACTTTTTTTTGCATATAATAACGAAACAAAGCCATATGACTTTATTTCTTTTCTTAAAATGAAATCTGTTCTGTTCAAATAGAGTAATTTACATTTTAAAGGTATAGTAATAATTAACAAATTTTTTTCTTAAATTTTTGTTAAATGTACATACATATGCACGGTTTTAAAAGAAAATTTCGGCGGATAAAATAGCGCAGTAATTAATTTTAATTTAATTGGAAATATTTTAGAAAAAAGAATACCTTGACTTTGAATTCAACTCTAAAATCCCTCCTCTCGACATTTTGTTCGCGACATTTTGTCCACATGTACATATTCTGGAAAAAGAAGTAACCCTGATTTTGTAACCAACCATAAAATCCCTTCAAATTTGGAATCTGCCATATACATAAATATGCATATTCTGGAAAAGGGGCGCAATCCTGATTTTATAACCAAATCTAAAATATTTCCTTAGTAAGAATCTCGCGCAAATCTCAAGAAAAAGCGTAAAACTCTGATTTTGAATCCAACTGTAAAATACATATTTTTTCACTTGGTTTACTTATATTTATTTTGTTTAGTAGAAAATTTGAATTTGTATCCATTTTACTACGTATATTATAGCTTCAATTCGTCAAATTATAGAAAGCGATAACGGCTTTATCTGGAATGGCTTTATTTCACTGTCCGATATATACATATATAAAACATACATTGCACAATATCGTATATACATATGTATGTAGAAAAGTATTAAATATTTATTTATATATATATATAATGATCTAGAATAGTTACTATGTAAAATGTAACTAAAACTTAATATGGGTAGAATGAGAGCCGGTTTCGGATTAAAACAAAACAAGAAACTGAAAAACAAAAAAAAAACCAAGCAAAATCATTTTGTTTTTAGTTTGTTTTTGGTGTTATGCTTTTATTCAGTTCCTCTTAAACTCCTACTTTATTAGTTCTTTTTTTTTGTTACTCTCGTAGTTCTTTTTTATTTTAACTTTTGATATGTTGCCGCTTTCCTTTTATAATATTCGTGTTCGTATATTTGTATACTATATACATATATATATTTATTTTTCTAAGGCATCCATACAAGTTTTGTTCATTTATTTTTTTTATTTTTTTGTTGTATATTCATTAATATTTAAAATAATGGCGGATGGTTACACCAAAAATAACAAAGTTTTATTTTTTACATGCGAGTATGATATATTAAGTCTGGGCTGAACTTCAAATTATAAAAAACGAAATAATAAAAAATTTACAAAAAAAAACTAAACCGCCAATGGAATTTCATAGAATGTAAGAAAGAATAAGCAACAATATTTTAAGGTAACAAAAAAACGGGAAAAAAAAATAAAGTGGAAAAAAGATTGTTAAATCAACCAAAAGAAACAAAGTCTAACTATTTATAGATACTATATATACTAAATATGTTTTTTGTTTTTTTGTTTTTTTTTTGCAATTTAACTACTTTTATATTATTTCGAATAAAAGTATATGTATACAGTTGTGGCAGAAGAAATGTTTGTGTTTTATTAAAATGTAATTTTATAAAAAAATTTTTTGTATCGACGGTGTATATTATTTTAAGCACTCAGTATGCTGAGGACCTACAGTCTAGTGATTACTAAAGTGCGCGAGTTCAGCCTTCATCATTCAAACAAAAAAGTATTCAGTGCAGTTCTATAACACCCTTAAAAAAAAATATTTTCGTATAAAAACGGATCAATTATTTTTAAGTAAACTACTCTAAATATAATGTTGTGGGTAGATAAAAATGTGTTGTTTGCTGAAAAGACTTCAGAAAATGTAGTTATCGGACAAACATATTTATTTTGGCACCCTTACTATATTGTCTGAGCATATATTTCTACTGAACAGATACTTTTACAGATACAGAGAAAAAAAATGTATTGTTATAAATAGTTTGAGAAGAACATAAACAAAAAACTTTATTTTCATTATTTCTTTTAAATATTTAGAGTATAAGACTTAAATCTACCAGTGAATAATACTATAGTATGTTTTTTTTTTGTTTTCTTCTTAATAAATTTGTTTCGCAACACTCACAAAAAACATCAAATTTTATCATTATTTTAAGAAAACAGCACCCTGTAAGCCGAGTAGATTACAAACCAGATAATTATCAAAAACCAAAACTTAAGTGACCCTTAAAACGTTAAAGGCAACTACAAAAAGTAAGATCAAAATAAAATTCTTGTTTGCAGTGGCCTTAAAAATGAAAAAATTACGTTACGAAAACAATAATGGATTAAATTCAAAAAATAAAAGAAATACTTAGGTAATTGAAAAATTATTGAATGATATATGTACATAGATATATCCCCAAGAAGCATTGTAAAGAAAAGTAAGGCTGCATTCATTGCTTTGGAAAAAAGTTCTAAAATTATGCACATGCATTTTTTTTATTTGAAATTTTGAAACACTCTCATTTTCAAAAAAAAAAAAAAGGGAGCAAGTTTTTTTTCTCTCTTTAAAAAATTTGATTTAACTTCAACTTTTAGTTTGGAACTATTATTTTTGCTGTAAAATTTTTGACATTTATATAATCTTGACACATAATATACCTGACCTATATTAATCTTTTTTTTGTTCGGCAAAAATTTGCTTAAGGAATGAATCGTCACAGAGAGAGAATATTTTTCTGAAAACAAGAGTGCACTTAAACTTAACCGAAGCAAATGATTTCGCATAAAGCATATTATCACGAAACGAAACCGAAAGTTTTATCACACCGCAAGACTAAACGCTTTCTGGTCTTCTCTTAATCTTCAAATGTAATACATATACAAAACTTTAAAATTGATTTTTTTTTTTCCAATGTAACAATTTTTTTTTTCGTGACTTCATAGTCAATATACATATTATACATATTTATATATAATATATAAAAAGTAATATCTATAGAATATAATACAAACACATATGTATAATACAGACATAAGAATTTAATGGAATTCAGACAGAAAATTACAATCAGTTTAAAATTTAATAATGATGAACATTTGAATGGTACATAATTATAATATATATATTCATTATTATATTTTTATTTATTGCCATTACATTATATATTATATAATATAATAATAAATATTATGTATATATAGGTAAGTCCATACATACGTACATACGTAATTTTTTAATTAAATTAGGATTTTTGTAATTTATTGCTTTAATACCTGTACTTTATTAACAAGCTTAAAATATTTTAATTTTTTTTTTAATTACACACCATAATAGATGAGTTTATTGTGTTATTTTTTGTTTCATTTTTTTTTTTTCTGTTCTTGTTTTTAATTAATTTCATTATATTTTTTGCCCAGATTTATGATATTATCATTTATGATCAGATATAATTACGTGTATATATATTATATAGATACATATATAATATAATATACTATTATTAAATTAATAATAATTATTATGTTATACACATTTAAACAGTAGATGGTCCTTTTTTCTTTTTTTTTAATAATATGTCCTTATTAATGTTAATATTAGCTTTGATTTTTTTTTTTTTTTTGTAAACTTTAATTATTTTTAGATTAATGTTAACAATTTAATTTGGATTTTTGTAACATGTGTAAATTATTCTGTGTTTTTTTTTTTTTATAAGTACATATCAATGTATATATATAGGTACTAAAATAACGTTATTTAGTCAGGATATAAGAATGAAAAAGTTTTGAGGTTTATAATACGTTTTATGAAAATGGGTTTTTTAATATACTATTAATACCAGATTAGTACATTTCGATATGAAATTAATTGTGTAGAAACTGTGAAGATTTATGTATCTATTTGGAAAAGCAATAGACTCTTTTTGGCAGGATTATACACTATATTACTTATTAAAATTGTACAGGATTAAAAACGGTAGCATTTCTTTAAATATGTAAAAACCATTTACAAAAAATATATTTATATATAAATATGAATTATTAAAATGCTGTACTCCTACTGATGTCAAAATGTCAATCGACTTCATTTTTAACAGCAATACTTTGATTACTAGATATAAGAAAACTTGAATGGAAGTAAAACTATATTGTTGTTTTTTTTTTTTATAAAACGGATTTATTGTAACATATTCTGACGACACCTACTTATTTTTATTTATATCCTATTGATATAAAGTAATTTTGTTTGTAGGTAGGATTCCTTAACACGTTAAGTACCACACGGTCATCGGTGAGCATAGAAAAAAAACTTGTGTTAAATCCCATCACGTGCTCACCGGTGTACATAAAAATAAACTTACTTTAAGTTCAAATGTAAGTTTATTTTTATGTACACCGGTGTGAAGATTTTTAAAAGAAAAAATAAAAGTCCAGTAAATTCTAAATATTTAGAATTTTGAGAACATTCAGTAATGTTCATCGAAGAATCCCACGTAAATTTATTTTTATGTTCACCAGTAAACACGAAATTTTAAAACATTTAAATAATGTTCATCGATGATTCACATGAAATTTAATGTGTTAAATAACTTTTGAATATCAATTTGTGAGTTGCTATGGTACATATATATTTAAAATTAAAATATTCTTTATATTATTTTATTGTCAGTATGGGTATATGGATGTGTGGGTATGTCTTAAAACTTATATGTGTAAAAAAATTATTGTATTCTTTACTACTAGGTGTATTCTATTAACATTTTAAATTTTCATAAATATAATATAATATTTGAATAAAACTTTTCTTTGTTGATCAGTTTATGACTCATTGACGCTAAAACTATTAAATTATTAAGAAGGGTTTTATTATCAATATTTTAAATTGTTATAAAAATAAAAAAAAAAAATAAAAAACAAATTATAAAATACGATATATCCTAAATACAAAATTTACAAAATTTAATCGAACAGTTAAAATGTTAAAGTATAAAAATATCTATGTTTTTTCGTGTACGATATGTATTTGAAATCGCAGTTTATTTTTTTAATTTGTCAGTTAAAATTTACAAACTAAGTGTACGTATGTACGTAATTAATATTAACTTTAGTATATTGTTTACAGTTCCAATATGTACGCGTAAATAATAATTACATATATAAATTTTTCGATTTTCGAAATTATTTTCCAATTCTCAAAAATTTATTAGTATTACATTTTAGCATTACAAAATATATTCTACCTTTTTATCGATAATTACTTTTTATCGATTAATAAGTTTTTTTTTTATCAAAAGTTTAGATACAGACTTTTTTTTTTTTTATAATAATTTTGCTGCTCATTTTGTTAAATAACACTGAACCCAATTTTTATTAAATATGAACACAATATTATAAAGGTGTCAAACTTTTAATATTTTTCTTTTTTTGTTATCTTATCTTATATATTTTTTTTTTTTTTTTGCTAATAATAATAACTTTTTGATGTTTATAAACAATTATCTTATCACACCTTAAAAATAATCAGATATCATTTCACAACTGTACAAAACATTCAACTGTACAAAAAATATCTGCTTTAAAATTATTTGTGAAAATATTATCTATATTAATTTTTTAGAATAGGTAATGAATTTTGGATCAAAGTTGAAAGTATTAATTTTTTTTTTAGTTTTTTTTATATTCAAAATTAAAAAAAAGGTATAGGGTATAAAGTTCTAAGAAATTAAAGATTTTGTGTGCAATGTTTAGTCAGTTGTAAGGGGCTTTGACAATTTCAAAGCAATTAAACAAACAAATTAAATTTTTATTAAAATAAATCCTACAGTCAATGAAAATTACTGATTTAATATAAATTTATTTTACCAAGTTACTATGGTAACATGAGGAAACTAACGAAATATTTTGTGAATATATAAAATAAATAATCAAAATTGAAATACACAAAATTATCTAAAAATATTAAAAAAAAAAATTTAAACATAATTTGTTATAAGAAATAAAAGGGTTAAATAAGTTTATAAGAAATAAATTAGAAAATTTTAGTCAAAATTTAAAAATAATAATCTCTATACAAAATAATAGATAATTATTATAAGAAATTAAATTCCAGGTAATTGTGTTATTGCTAAAGTAACGGCCTTTTATTCAAAAGGCCTGGGGTTCAAAAAACCTGGCAGGGTCATGTAGATTAATAAAACATGATATGGGGTTTTCTTATCTATATAGAATTCGTATTACCTAATATAATTAAATAAAAAAAATAAATATATAGGTATATCCCATAATTAATGTCATATAGTAATATATAAGAAAATAAGTATTAAATAATTCCTTGTCTAAGATAATAGATGGCGCGCCAATAACAATATTTTCGTTTCATAGACTTGCACAATAGCTATATAGACAACATCAAGTAATTAACAGCTGAGTGAAACTAATGATGTCAAAAACTGAACTTTAGTTAAATATGAATAATAAATGACTAAGAGGAGTGGAAAGTGGAAAAAAAAAATAAGAATTTAATTCCTTTATAATATCTCTTAAAATTTCATAAAAATTAAATTATTAAAAATTAAAAGATCAAACTTTTTAGGTCAGACGGTTAAACAGTATTTTAGTTTAGTAAAAAGTTGCAGAGCTAAAATGGAGTACAATGCATCATATTTTGGAGAAAAAATCCACAAACATCATTGGGATACCTAGATAAAGTTCAAAACAGAGTAATTCATTTCATAAACGATACCATTTGCTAATTCTGGTTCAACTAGGTCATCAAAATGTTATTGGAACACTCACTCAATTTTTTAGATATTTTGTTAGTAAATATGGAAATCTGATTAGAAGAAATAAAAACTTTAATGCCTCCTCTTAAAAATTTCAACTGAGATATATGGATGGCTGGTCAAGTTAACCCCTGTATTACACATTCTTAAATTGTATTACTTCTTGATACATGATAATTCGTAGAATTTAGTTTGCCGTCAAAGTTGGCAAACCCCAAAAGTTGATTTCTCAAAAGTTGGCAACCGCATAACGTGTATATATTATCATTAAATTCATGAAGATACATCAACATTTTTGTACTAAATACTTCTCGAAACAGCTAATAACTTCCAAGATTTTCCAATTTCCTCAAATCCCGAATTTTCCTAAATCCCCAAAATTCATTGTACCATATAGGTTTTAATATAATGTTTTTTATTTAAAAAGAGAGGTGGCGTTTGGTTAATTCAACTTTAACACTACTAAAGAGAATTGGCGCATTAATCTCCCACCAGTTTAAGTTAATGAAATAAGCAAAGTTATAAATTAACTCAAATGCATCTGAATATTAGCTCCAATTAATTAAATCTCAAAAACGCAATAATTTTCATATTGAACATAAAAAAATTTTTTAGATTTATTATAGCAATAAACTGCATTATAATTGAATTAAGATTTGTATTAGTTTTTAAATTCCAATTCTAATGAAAAAAAAAAAAATTTTATAAAAAGAAAAAAAAAAAATAAAGAATTACAAAATTTTTAAGAAAAATTTAAAAAATCATTAAAAAAATGTTTGTTTGAATTTCAATAAAAAATTTTTTTTTTTCAATTGATCGCTTTGAACTTTTCCGAAAAACATTTTTTTTTTTTTTTTGTTTATTCATATACTTCACATATACTTTAATTTGGTCATAGCAACTTGTTCTTTATTAGAAATACCAGAAAATAAAAAAAATTTGTTGCATTTATGCAATTCTTAATTATTTGTACGTTGGCTTAGTTTTAAAAAAAAAAAAAAAACAAGTAATTCATTAAAAGTGAAATTCATGATTCATTTTTTTCTTTTCTTCTCTATATTTATTATATGGTCATACATAGGTGCATTCACACTAAATATTTGATCACTGTTATATCATTTGAATTATTTTTATAAATGTTTTCTTTTCTTTTTATAGATTCTTCTTTAATTAATTAGTGAATGAAAATCCAAAAATATTTATAACTTGTATATTATATACTATTATGTACAATATGTACATATATAACATAATTTTTATATACTCCGTCTGTATTTATGATCTTCTGAACTCACTTGTTTTTTTTTTTTTTTTAAATTGATTGAAATAAGTGTTTAAATTCCATTGCATTGCACTGTATTCTATAGTATATACGATTATTAATGCAATAGAATTTGAATTTGGTTTGTACAGGCAGAGTATAGAAAATAACTAATATGTATGTAATAATAAAGTAAATTAAGTTATAAAAAAAAATTGTAACCAGTAACTAGAAATAACCATTTCTAGCCAGACGCATATATAGTTATATAAAAACGAAAAAAAAAAAAAAAAAAAAAAATGTTTTTCCGACAAGAAGAATTTATTTTTAAATTATAAATAAAACACTCAACTGTTATAGTAATAATTGCGCTTATATGACGCTTCTATTTTGGGTGTATAGAAAGAATAAAATAAATAAATGAATGAATGCATGAATGGAATAAAAGTATGTAGTTAGGATTTAATACAAGTTAATGAGTGAGTGCAAATCACTTTAAAATAATTGTTGTAATTATGTTAAAAGTTCTTGTCAGATCAGTGAATTATGGTCTGAGCATGTCTATTAAGTTTTTTTTGTTTTTGTTTTTTTTTTTTTTTCTGTTTTTGCACAATTTTTAATTTTATTTTAAATCTTTAGTTTTTATTATCCATTAAATTGTAAACTTTCATTTTATTTTTAACTGTATATATATATATACCGTTGATTTATTCAGAAATATTTTTTTTTTTTACAAATTAAATTTTAATGATTTTGTTTGCCTTAAATCAATATGGTTGCATATCCATTTTAAGATATTTGAAAATAAAATTGTATTTTTTAAATAAATTTCTTATCTTTATTTTTTCCTTTGAAACATTCTAGTAAAAATTTGAATTTTATTTAGAGAAAATTTTATTTGAAAAGCAAGATTCGCAAAATTTTTAGTATGTTATAATATAAATAAGTGGTTAATTAAAGAAGTAATTTTAATTTATATTTTATAACTCACACAGTAGCTTACAAAAAAAAAAAAAAAATTATTAAGAATATTATAAAGAACTGTATAAATAAAATATTCATGTATTAAGGCCATTTTAGACTATGTTATGTGTATTTGTCATATGACTTTTTATAATGTATTGCTTATATTAAACAGTTGATCAGTTAAAATTGGATTGAATTATAGGATAAAAAATCTATTTTATGTGTATTATTTTCTATTGTAATTTGCATTTTATTGCTATTGTATTGTCAAAAGTGTAAAATGAAATTATTTTAAATATTTTGGCAAAAAAAAAAAAAGATTTTAAATATTTTATAATATGAATTAAATAATTATATTGAATATTTATATTTTTTCATTTATTTACTATTTCGTTTATACTTTTAGGTTGATCCTTTTTTTATGTTCATACTTATAGTCTTTTTCTTGTAACGTAGAATTTGTACAACATACATCTCAAGTCATTTGATAATACACATATTGTTAAATGGCCTTTATATGATATATTACTAAATATGCTAAATGAAGCATATATTTTTGATATATCAGTAGTAGAAAGTGTACGACAAAAAATTTTATTAATAAATTTTCGAAATATATTTTTTGGCGTTTAATTCAAAAAAGAACTGAACTTTTGATGTGCATAAAATTTTTTTTTTTTTGTTTTGTTTTTGCAGTACAATAAGTGTATAACCAAGTATTTATTATAATGAGTAATTATGACTTTTTTTTTTCTGAAAAGAGAAAGGTGTTAATCAGTGTATGCTACAAAAAAAAAAATAAATAAAAAGTAATTAAAAATAATAAAGAAAAAATGCCCTTTAATAAAAATTGTATTCGCACCGTTTTGTTTTATATAGGTTAGTGAAACTGTATTCCAATTAGAAATTAAATTTCTTATAAACTCAATGAATAGTTTTAGCATTTAATTAAATTAAACATTGCTTGAATATGCTAAAAACAAAATCAGATCAGAAAAAAATTTTATTTTATGTTCTGAAATTAAGTTAAATCAAGCCATTCTTAAATTCTAAATCAATAATTGACCAAAATCATATAACATATGAGGTGTAGGCTACATCTGTACTTACAAACCAAATCGAAAAATACTCAAAATCGTTTTTAAAACCCTTTCGCGACGGCTTTCGAATGGACATGTTGCGGTTCAATTTTTGAACTAGTTTCGTTAGATATTGGGCATTCTGTCTTAAATATGGCTATGAATCTAGGGCCTTACCAAAGGTCTTTACTGGGGATGATGGTACAACATTGTACCATTCGTCTTTTTATGTGGTACAGCATGTGTAGCAAAAGTCTTTTATGAAATAAAAACAAATTTTAAACTAAAAGTAATTCATTCACAAAAATCATCACCACTTAATTCACTATCTTAGCTTGAATTTCTAAACATTTTTTCCTAAAGTTCAAAATAAAATAATTAGTACATACAATACTGTTGGTACGTATTTGTACCAATGTAAAAGACGGCTGGTACATATATGTACCGCTACCGAAATTTTCCCATAATCAACTATATATACAAACATACATATATGTTTTTATACTTACTGTATTAAAAATATACAAAAATATTATAAAATTTTGTAATATTCTAATAAATATTGTAATAACTTTGGATTCACAAGTTTTTATAACAAAAATTTAAATTATGCATTTGTTTTATTGACACTCTTACTACAAATGAGCGAATACACGTAAATGTACTAAACAAATTATGCTAAATGGAAAATTCCCTTTTATTATAAAGCAAAAAATGTTTATAAACATTGTTTTGTAAGCATTCAAATTTCTGTTAAAAGACGAACTGGCGTATATTTGAACCAATTTTAGTATAATTTCAATCTTCTAGTCTTTTTTGAATTTTCGTGGTAAATATGTGTACCAGTCGTCACGAAAGGGTTAAAAAAAATTTTAAAAACTATTTTCCTATTTTTTAGCTTATTTGAGCAATTTGGGGAGGTAAATACCGTTAAAAAGATTTAAAATATGGATACCCATTAAATATCCATTATTTTTGTATAGTGTAAAAAGTTGTAGGAAAGTGAGCCATATACTAAAACAATTGTATTAGCAGGAACTTATTAAAAGAATGTCAAGTAAATTAAGAGGTTAGTTGCTGTGTATAAAGACAGACTGCCATGTTATACAATGTATTTTAAGTAAGTTGTACACTTTTTACACCATTTATTAATGTATAAAACGTAGAAATTATTTTTTAAGACAAAATTCAAATAAAATTCAAATCCTTGAGAAAAAAAATGTTTACATTACAAAGAAAATCTAAATGTATACAGAATAGAACCGATTCTTAAATATTTTAAATTTTAAATGTAGTAAAAAAACCAATTGATTTGAAAAATCAATAACATTTTCTTTTGTGGTTTCTATTTAAAAACTAATTTCTTTGAAAACAGTATAAAATATCTCTAAATTGTAAGGTAAAGAAAAAAAAAACCCAGAAAAAAATTATTCAATAACCCACTTATATCTTTAACATTTTTTAAAGCAATAAATATTTTAACTAAAAAAAAAGAAAAAACATAACAAAATAAAAAAAAAACCAAAATCAAATAAAAATAAATGATTGAAGAATTTTGAGATCCTTAACCACAATTTTCTTCTTTTTCATCATTATTGATTGCTTCATTATAACTTCAATTTTTTCTAGAAAAAACATTACTTTATCAGTTCACCTTCCTCAACTTCCAATATATTTATATATATATATATATTTTTTTTAGTTTTTACACACATCAATATTTATATATATATATATAGATATTTATTATTATATATACATCATATATATTTATGATCCTCTAAAATACATGGTTTTAAGCTTAAAGAAGAAAAAAAATTGTAATAAATCTATTGAATGAATTATGAATACCTTTTAAGAAATGAAAAATAAAAAAAAAAAAATAAAAAAATTGGTAAGAAATATTTTTACTTCAGTTGGTGCGATAAATGATTCAACAGGAATCAAAGAATCATCTATGTCGCTATTTTTGTTTTTTTCCTTTACTCAAAAAACAAAACAAAAAAAAAAAAACTCTCTGATCAGGGCAAACATACAAACATATACATATATATATTATATTGTGAAATATTGCATTATCAAAAAAAAAAGTAAAATTTAAGTCAAGAATACTACCACATTACAAAAACAAAATAAATATAAAAAAAAAAAAAAGAAATATTTGATTTTTACTGCCAGCTATTTTAACAAGACACCACTAAAGTTTTAACTATAACGTTCTTTACGTTATGGCAGGATAAAAAAATAAAAAAATAAAATATTATTTTATATTTTATTTTCTATCCCTTATCCACTTACTCATTTTGTTCATTTTACAATAAAAGATGATTCTAGCAGCAATTTTTTGAATTCCCTAGATTTTCCCTATTCTAGAATTTCAAAAAAAAAACAAAAAAAAAAAAAACATCAACAACATAAAATTTGAAACAAATCACTAAATTATAATTTAAAAGTTTTTGCGGGATCAAAGAAGATATGGTAAAGAAAATATTTGAAATCGATTGAATTTTTTTTTAAAATACGATTTAAGATTACGAAATATCATCACTGTAGATGGAAAACGTCAGTAAATGTCACTTATTATGCGTTACTGTACTGTTACTGCTATAAAAAGGAACTACTGAAAAACCTGTCAAAAAAAAAATTAAAATTTTAATTGTCAAATTTACATTTTTTCACTGTATAACATGTAAAATTATTGAACATACATATGGTAAGTTTGTCAAAGTAAAGAAATGTATAGAATGAAATGGGCTTAAATTGTATTGCCATAAAAATATTTAGTATATATACATCCAAATTAATTCTAAGTTATGTGGCAGAGAAATGCATTAAAAAAAAAAAATAAAAAAAAAAATCTGTAGGTACTACCTTTAAATTTCTTAAATGTCAAATTTGATAATGTCAAAACGAATACTCGTAAATAAACGATCATCGATAAGAGCAAAAATCATGAAATTTTTTTTGTGACAGGTGAACGATCTTTTTTTTGTATATTTTAAATATGTATGTATAAAAATGGCCTTATATAAATATATATACTCTTTTTTCATTTCAATAATTAATATATGGAAACTTTAACTTTATGTTAGTAATGTATTTTTATAATACATATTAATATACATACATACATACATATAAACACGTGTGTAAAGCTTTTCTTTTACTCTATTTAATATAAAGTACCACATAAAGATACAATATAATATAGTTTTTTTTGGTAGCAACATGTAAATATATATATATATATATATATATGTAATAAGGATACGAAATCCTTATCATGTTCTCTAAATTGTTTGGTGTTGTCCTCGTTTGTAATTTTTTTTTTCTTTGTATTATATATTTTTTATCTTGCCTTAGTCCTTCAGAATTATAAAATAAATAAGGAAAACAAAATAAAATAATAAGAAAAAACCAAGTGATTTGATATGTGAAAACTGCAGAACAGCAACAGAGTTATACAAGAAAACGAAAATAATTCAAAAAAACAAAAAAGAAAAAGATAGAAAGAACAAAAAAAAATGGGATCCCAAGCGTAACATCTTGTTGGCAAAAATCTTTTCTTTTATTCTTTAACAATGAAGTTTCTTCATCTTCAGTGGTACTTTTCTTTTTATTTTTTTTTTTATTCTTTTTATTTTTAGTAACCTTTAATTTTGAACGTTTTTTCTTCTCCTTCTTTTTTTCTTATACTTTTCTTCTTTTTTGTGAAATCCTTCATGTTTTTATCATATTTTTCATTTTTCATTTCTATATCGTATAAACTTTATTTGTGGCAATGCTTTTTTCATAGTTTAATTTTGTTCATTTTTTGATATTTACCAATCCTTTCCTCTATCCTCGCCCTTTAATATTATAAAATTTTTGATAGGAGTTGAATAGCTGGCTATCTTGAAAACAGACTCGACTTGAATTGAACAATTTACATTATAGATATGTATATATGTATGTGTGTCTATATTATGTATGTTGTATAATGTAGAAAATTTAATTTGGTCGAAAAATAAAATGTACATTCAAAAGAAAAAAAAAGACCAAACTCCAAAGTCTTATGTTAGTTCTAAGAAAATTTATGAGAAATAATAAACAGAAAAAAAAAAATATATACAAGGTTTTTTTTTTCTTTTTTAAAGAAAGTTAACCCAAGACCAAAGTTACAACACAATTAAATTATAATTTATAAATATGTGGAATATATTGAATATATTTAAACATTTTTAAACTGAATAAAAACTTAAGGAAAATAGTTATGTAATTTGAATTATAAGTTTAACAAATTGGTGCATAATAAATATTAAAGTATATAATATTGTACATAAAAAAAAAAGATGTTGTATGCAGGTCAATTTATCGAAGCATAAAAAGAAGAAAATAAATAATTCAATAGATTTATTAGTATTAGCTATCGAAATATTATAGAGAAACAAAATGGTAGCAGTATTATAAACAATTGTATGACATAAAGGAAATTGTTATGAGTCAGAAATGAATAAACAAAAAATTGGTTCAATCAAAAGAATTTTGAAACTATAATATGTAGATTATAAAATTCATAATATTGTATCAAATGTAAAAACTATTAATGACGGAACAGAAAAAAGGAAAATTCAGAAAGGTCTGAAGTTTCAAATTGAAGCGCAAAGTCAATAAAACCACAGACAAACCACAGCTCTATTATATGAAACTGAGTGCAGTGACAGCCAATAAAAAACACGGACAGAAGCTGAATGTCGTTGAGATGTAAATGGTAAGGTTGTCCGCAGGCATGATGAAACTTAATAAGATACAAAATGAATACATCACAGACACCTTTAACATTATAAACATTAAAGTAGTAAAAATTACCTTAAATACGTAATTCGAAGGAACGCAGACCATGTGGTACAAAAAGTTCTTAGTATACAAAAAACAAAAAATGAAAAAAAGAAATGGGAGCCGGAAGACCATCAGCAACATTGCTTGGAACAATTACTAAAGGTTTTAAAAAAAAAAAACAGTGGATTGAACACAACGAGAATACAAAATAGATGTCACTATAGTTCCTCAGATCACGAAGGGCCTACTCCAAAATAAGGAAAAATATCAAAAAGAAGATAACAAAAAAAAAACAAAAATGTACTACAAAAGTCAATCACCTTTTCTTTTTTGTTACTCTTTTTGTCTTTGTTACAAAACTTCTAAGAAAATTTATACAGTGATTTTATACCTTCTCTTTCTCTTCGGGTTATTAAATTTAACGTCATTAAACAGCCATAACTTCTATTTAAACTGGACGGTTATTTTTAACATTACAAAAAAATTAATTCTCACGAAATCCGAGAATAAAACAAATTTTAAGCCTTTTATGTCAAAAACTATTTATTTTAATTGAAAAAAGGTGCCTATAATTAGTGTATAATCTATTTCTACACAGATTCGAATTGTTACTTAGAGATTTGTCTTCATAAGAGGGAAAAAAGCAATTCGTCTTTCTCCTAGTTTGAAATATATATATATATATATATCCGCAAATAGAGCATTTAATGATTATTAATTTTAAGTGATACCAAAGGTTAAAATATTTAAAAGGTAAACAGAAATCCTATAGACTGCTTCTTTCAGATTGTAAAAACTCATTGCAGTATCTTTATACCAACGTCAGTGTAATAAAGAGAGGGTTCACTTTGTAATGATTTGGAATTTAATAAAAAGAGGAATTTTTCAAGATAAGTATCTATTTCTAACAATTATGTATTTATAAGCTGTACTCAATTTGCCGATGTAATATGAGTTTTTTTTTACAAGTAATTACAATTATAAAATAATGGATTTAGATTTTCAAAATCATATTAATATAAATAATAATTGAATATTTTATATAATATCAAATATTATTTCAATAATTTTAAAATATAATTCAAAAATAACCTTATTTTTATTTTTTTTTTATTTATTTTCATATGAATTTCAAATTACCAAAATTTGATCAATTTCAATTTTTTTTTTTTTTATGATTATGACAATTTGACTTTGATTGATATATTGATACCCACTTTTTTCCTAAATTTAATTTTGTTTTTTCATGGTTTTATATCTTTATTTGAATTCGTTGTTACAATATAATATTTTATTTAATATAAAAAAATTTTATATCTTTTAAATAATTCTTAAGATACAATTTTCCTTTTTATTTTAAACAATTACGTAGACATTTTTATGCTATAGGGGGGTAGTAATACATGAATTGGACAAATAATATAGAGTTCAAAAAACCCTTAAGGCTATCATAATATGTTGTATATAATATGTAAATATATTTTTAAACTATATATATATAATGCAGATTAATGTATAATGATTATGTATCACACTACTTATTGTATTCAAATTTAACGTTATTGTTATTTTGTTGTTAAAGGTTTTGCGACAATGATGATTTTAATATTATTTTTATTTAAATTTTTTTTTTTTGTTTTTTTATTATTGTTAACAATTTTTCCAAATAATATGAATAGTTTAATAGTCATATGTAAAATAAGAAAATGTTTACATAAATAAAACTTCCACTTTTTTTTCTTTAAACAACAAAATAGTTTCCTTATATTTTTCAAATTTTTTTTTGCTATACTCTACAGACTACAAAATTTCTTTGCTAAGGATAAAAATATGGTTTCCTTTAACATACAAAATAACTTTCAAACACAATACAAAAATATAAAAAAAAAAAACACAAAAAAAAAAGAATAAAATAAATTTATAAACAGGGAAACTAAAAAAAAAAAAATAAAAAAAAAAGGCTAAAATCTCAAAAATCTTTTTCTTAGGTTTCCTTTTTAATATGAAACTTCCTTCCTTAATTCTATTGAAATCAAAATTCTCTGTTTCTATCTCTTTCTATCCATATATTTTCTCTCTATGGTATACTGTGGTTTAAAAACAGTGATTTTGGCAGGAGCAGTAGCAGACAACGACAATGACGACGATGACAACAACAACAAAAATAGAAAGAACAAAGAAAAATAAAAAAAATGAAAAAAGAGTTTTCACATATATATGGAAAATTTTTTTTTTTTTAAATATTGTGGTTACAATTTTTTGCCTTTTTTCATTTTTTTTTTTTTTCACATGTTAAAGGATATGACGATGAAATTTTACGGGTTTCTTTTTTTATTTTTTTTTTTTGTGTAATACTCAAAACTACCTTGAGTTAATATTTGTAAAGAAAATAAGATAGAAAGAGACAGAAAATCAAATAACATTATAAAGGCCAAAAAAATTTAAAAATACAAAAACACAACTTTTATTTTGTACAAGATGGGTTAAGTGGATGGACTTAGATACATATGTATAGATACATATTATATGTATAGATACATATTATATGTATATATACATATAAATATAAAAGAAGGATACAAATTTATATTAACAGAAGTGGTATGATGAATTTTTTTTTTTTTTTTTTTTTTAGGGCTACTTCTAAAGGGTTTTTTATTAAGTACTTTCAGGAAAAATTAGAAATATTTTGTTATTTTTAAGTTGAAACTATATATATACAATTTTTATCACGTTTTTTTTTTTTCTAAAGGATTCTTTAAGGGGATTTATATGATAAGGTGGCAAAAATAAAAATGTTAAATTATTTTTTAAATCTAATTATTGGGTTATCTTTTGTATATTAGTATGTATGTATATATCGTAGTAGAATTTCAATATGAATAAATCGTTTAAAATAATGATTGAATGAATGAGCATTCAATTTCCTATTATACAGAAAATGTTTTTTTTTTTTTAATATATGAACTTTTATTAATAAAAGAATTAAAATTAATAAATAAATTAAAAGCTTTTAATACTTGTAAATGAATTAACTTCAATAATTAAAATATTTTATGATTAGGGTGATGACAGTTTTTACATTAATAGGAAAATTAGAAATTTGATTGACTGTATAAAAAATACCTATAATGAATAAAAAAATATACAAAATAAATAAATTAATGAAATCTATTAAAAATATAATAGAAATCATTCATTTTTAAGGACATTAGATTCGAACATTAGAAATTTAAATAATAATAATATATACAAACATTGTTAAACATATGTTTATTAGTTTTAAATAAAAATTTCGTTAATAGGCCAGTTAAATTATGTATATAGGTTCGGAAAGGATTAGAAAAAATTCAGTTTTGTATACTTGCTAGAAAACGTTCTCTTTATATTTGCTTATAGGAATACATTGAAATATTATTTATCTGACAGAAGAAAAATACCATAATTTTCTTATTAATATGCCTATATGAAATTTTCAAAATTTTTGTTGTATATCAGTGAAGATTACTTTGATTTAATGTTTGGAAAAAAGTTATTGTAGGTTTAGATAATGTGGGAGGAATTGTAGGCAAATAAAAGAGAGTGCAAAGGTAAATTAGAAGTGAAGCTGAGAAGCTTCTTTATGAAAATTTCTAAATTATATAATTATTTATATCTATTAGACGGAAAGACATTGGATGGGACCATGTTTCATATTTTAGTAGTCCTCACAATAAATATTTTCCATAACTAGTTTAAAACCATCTAGGAATTTCCAAGGTGTAGAAATGAACACTTGAAACTAGATTAGTTTTGAAATTAGAGAACAAAGTTTCAACTTTTTCTGTTATTCCAACTACAGCTTCTCGATAGAGAAGTAAGTTTAATATCATCGGATTATTTAGCTATATAAAAGAGATCGGGTTATTACACTACCATTCTTCATTGGATTAAAATTAATGACAAACAATATGCAATAATTTATATATCAATAAAAACGAAATTAAATATCATATATAAACCAAAAATTTTTACTTCTATGTCTCGTAACTTACAGATAATCAAATATCCTAATTATAACAAAAAAAATATCCAAATATTTCTACTTCCCTGTATCTATAATGTTCATAAATTTCGCATTAGTTTTACATCCATACTATTCCTATTCCAGCAGTGTGTATACTGGCTTATTAGCCTAACAGTTTAAGAATTAGATAGCAAGATAAAGAAAATCTAATTGTTCTTATAGATTTTCTTTATCTTGAGTCTAAGATTATGCAAAAATTCGTATATGAAAGATTTCCTCTTATAATTGTAAGTTTTACAATTTTATGATGAACTAAAGTTAATGTTGGATTTTTTTTTTTTTTGATTGAACTGAATATTTAAGGTATGAATTTAAATTTATTTTTAATTTAATAATATTATATATTTGATTTCCTTAATCGATATGTTTGATCCCTGTTCGATTTTCTTAAACAGACAGATAAAATATTTCAAATACATGATTACAATACTTTTTTTTGTTCTGTCTTTTTATATACTTTTGTATGGAAGTATATTGTGTATATACATATGTACGTATATTTAAAATAAAAACAAGAAATCGTTTACAAAACCGTAACGTTTTTTAAGTGATACTATTGTTACAGTACTTCCGTTAATTGTAAAGAACATCTAAAGGAACCAAAATAATAAAACAACTGAAAAGATATATGATTATTTTTTTCTTTGGTTTCTTTTTTTTTATTGTATTATATTCACTAGTTCACCCCTATTAAGGGTGACCTCATTTCCATATTCTCCCACAAAATTTATTTGGTATCTTTTTATTTCATTTTATTTTACAGTTTTCTTTTTTTTTGTTTTTTTTTTAATAATATCTATTCAAAGTTAAATAAAATATTTTCTTTATCCACAAAGCAATAAATTTTCCATCAAAAAAGTATGTATATATATACAATAAAATGTATATATATATATTTATATAAAACTTTTCATTTTCTTATTTTATTTTCGAATTTTCGAAATTACTTGGAAATTTGATATTTTTTATATATATTATATTGTATATATATACTTTACAGTTATATGTACTTATATTTAAGTTTTTTTTTTTTATTTTGTTTGTCAATTTATTAAGTTTATTTTATTTTAATGGGGCTTCTGGCGAATTATGACCAGAAAATGTGACATAAAAGAAAATATTCTTGAAATTAGTTATCCTTTTAGAAAATTTTCATGTAAACAATTGCCGAAATTTTCATATAAGACTATTTTTGTTTATAATTTCGTCAGTTTTTTTTTTTAAGTTTCGTCCTTTTCTTAACAAATGATTTAGTTCTTCAAAGATTAAAGAAAAAAAACTTAAGTCTTTCTTTTAAGTTTTAAGGATAATTTTATAAATTTAGTTAAGATCTTTTTGAGTTAAATTTCAAATATAGGTTTAAAATTCTATACAGGCTCAGATTTATGGATTTCATTAATTTTCTCCTCTGAAAAGGATATTTTAAGCTATTACTGTTTTTTTTTTTTTGTAATCATAACAATAACCAATGCTTTACATTTATTTTAATACGATATTCGGAAGTATAATCACTTTGAAGCTAAATTTATTTTATTTTATTGCTATTATTTTGTTGTTGTTGTGTTTGTAAAGGTCCTGAAAAATATCAATTCTAATATATCAATAAATAATACAAAGTTCAACCAAAACAGAAAAAAAATAATATCTTCAATATACAAACAATGGAAAATAACAACAATACACATAACAATAATAACATTAAAGAATGAAAACAATCAAATTTAAGGAGGAAAAGAAAGAAAATTATATTTGAAGATATTTTGAAAGGAATTTTTTTTATTTTTTTTATTTTAGATTCAGATAAAACACATAAGAAACACGCAAAAAAAAAAAAAAGAACCAAAAAGTTGTGGAAAACCTGCATAAGTATTTTAGGATCGCATTTTCATTTTCATTTTTTGTTATTGTTTTTTTTTTTCTTTATTTTTTGTTTTTGTTTTTTTATTATGTTATTGTCGGAACATCAAATTAAATTATTGTTAAAGTATTGACAACATTTTTTTTTTTTAATTTTTTTTTTTATTTTAGAAGTAGAAAAGCCATTGAATACTCGGATGGGTGGTATTAAAATAGAAAAAATTAGAAAAAAAGAAAATTTTTATTTTGGGATAAAATGAACAACTGTAAGTTATACTTATAGCATACAATAAATAATATAAGTATTATAAAAGATTAAAAATTTTTATGTTTATATGAAAATATTGTAAGATAATTTTTAAAAAATGTTTGCTTTGTTAAGTTTTTTTTTTTTAAATTCAGGCTGTTGTAACTGTTGTAATAACATGCAAAATAGTAATAATAACAGACGGTTTCATTGTTTTCTTACAGTCCCACTTACAATTCAATGTTTCCGCATCATATTATCCTATCCTTTAGCCAATATACTGTCAATATACTTCTTAGCCAATATATTGCATTAACAGGTAGGGTTTTCCATCCCATTATATATAAAGGGGGAGGTGGGCTTACCCAGTAAGAAACTGAGATTATCAAGCGGGAATTCTTGGTGTCTTTCCCACCGGCCTTAGCAAAAAAAAAAAAAACAAAAGCTTCTATAAGTACACTTAGTCAACTTTATTGGTATTCTTAAAACTTCTGTTATCGGTTTTTAGTAAAGCGGTCATAGGTATTTTCTGTTTGCTCTAAAATATTTTCTCCATAATTCTTGAGTATATTTTTGAAAGTAACCGGCTGACCTCGGTATTATTTAGGAATTTTTTTTCGTTTAGAAAAAATTTTGTGTTTTAGTTTATTAATGGGGTTTCTGTAGGATCAATAAAAAAGGAACGATAACATTTTGTAATTAATTTCTTTTATAGTTTCATATGAGAAGTTATACGTATGATGTTAAATTGTATCAATTTTCTTCAGATAAAATATTAAACGAATACCAACACTTTGTACTGTATATTATAACTGTTGTACTAAAAACCACATATCATTAATGTCATTGAAAATGAATGACATTTTTTTTAAATGAAAATAAATGACATTTTTATACATTATAAACTTGACAGGATTGATATGAATAAAAATTACGATTATGCATACGTTAATGTTTAATGAAGGCTTTTTTTGTTTTTGATGTCATACGCTCGATTATTTTGTTTTTTTTTTTTTTTTTAATTTTTAAAAATTAACTTATAACTTGAAAACATGCTTCAGGTAATTGTTGGATTATCTGTTTTTTATCTGAAGGTTAACAAGGTGTTATTGTTAAAAAAAAAAAAAGAAAAAGAAAAAAAACAATAATTTGATTATAAAAGAAATTATGTAATTTTATATAAATTCCTGTTTTGTATTTGAAATAAAAATCAGTTTTCATTTCAATAAAAAAAGAATAAAAAAAAATTTTTTTTTTATTAATGCTGCCATTATTAAAATAAATTGAAATAAAAAACAAACTACAATTTATAATAATAAAAAAAACAAAACTGGATTAGTTAAAAAATGGCATGCAAAATGAATTTTGATGGATTTTGATTAATAATTTAATTAAATTTTATATCAGACAAGGTTTTCTTTTCATTTTTTATTTTTTTTTTGTTTTTTTTTTTTAATTTTTTATAATGGTAATTTTAATTTTCAAAAATAATAAATATTATAAATACGAAATATTATATCTAACCTATCATAACAATATTTTACATTTTTATATGAAGAATTTTAATAAAATTCAGAAAAAAATTAAATTTTTTTTTTTTTAATCATAAATTAATTTGATTAAAATTGTAATAAATAAGATAAGGCTTAGAAGATTTAACATAATATGAAAACTTAAGTTGTTTTTTTTTTTTTTTTTCAATTTGTATATCAAAGTTTTTTTTTAAGAAAACCTGACTTTGTTTTAGAACAACTAGACAAAAATTATTATTTTAACCAATGTTGCCACTGCAACATAAAGTTTTTGAAGTAAGTGGATCGAAAAATTGGAGTAAATGGAGCTAAAAAAGGAACTAAATTTGAAAATCAACCAGAAATTAACCAGTATTTACATAATGTGCTTAATTTTTTTTTATAACGTAAAAATTATTTCATTTTTTCATTTTAATAGCAAACTAAAACATATTCATTTAAAAAAATTATCAAATGTCACAGTAAATTCCAAAAAAATATGAAATTTTTTGTCAAAAATCTAAAAGCTCTGAGAAAGTTCTTTCATTAAAATTAAATTTTGTATGGTTTCAATGCTTAATTTGCTCCTAAAATTAGTTTTTATTAAGTTTAGTGATGAATATTATCTCTCAGCTCAGATATGGTAGAGAACATAGTAAAGTAATCATATAGATACTCTGAAATATATTTCAAAAGGAATTCAAAATTTTTTTTTGGAAAAAAATGAGTAAATTTGTCGAAGAGGTATTATAGTAGATAATTTTTCATCACAAATTTTGAGTAAATTGCTCCAATTGGAGAAAAAGTTGGTAATCCGGCTTATGGAAATTCGTTTGTAGTACGAACATCGTTAATAAGGAACCATCTCTCACCTCATGTGTTCGCCAGAATTGGTGATGATTACAATTTACAACACGTGCAAAGATTCAATGTGAATATTAACAACTTTGTTCACAATATGCCTGCCAATTTGAAATCAATTTTCATTCCCTAACTCAACTTCCTCTGACTAGGCAGTACATAAAGGTTGTATAACCTATGGTTTGGTCAAAAAAGGGAGATGGTATTTAATGGGTTAAAGTTCAACACACTCATAGAATAAGAGAACACTGCTACGAATATAATAGAGGACTCGAGCTCGTTTTCACTTCTCTATAGTGTCTTTCGATGATTCCCACCTACCCTTGCAAAAAACAAAAAACCCTGATTTCAACAATTATAGTTTAAAAAATTAAAAATTAAATTAGATTAAAAATATTTAACACTCCTTTCCCATGGAATAATTAATTGTATGAATTCATTCAAAATGACCATTTAAAAAAAAATTCTAAGTAATCAATGAATTTTTTATTATCTGTTATCAAAGACCAAAAGGATGAGGAAATATTAAAATAAAACATTTGCCAAGAGAACACTTTCTATAAATATAATATGATCAAAATCGAAACATATACAACAAAAACTTTAAATATTTTCAATTAACTTACCAAATTTTCGTTGAAATTTATTGATATTCGTTTTTTATAAATATGAATTTAATATTACATCGATTATTAAACACATACCTGAAAAAGAAATAAAGAAATTTAATTGAATTTAATAAAATACTTAATTAATTATTATTAAAATTTATTTTATTAAAATAAAAATGGCATAAATATATGAAGTATCAGTGGTTATAAAATAAAATTAAACTTAATTGATAAATTATATTTAACCCATTAAAACCATTATTAAAATTTAGAAAAAAAATTACAGAAAAAAAATTTCACTAAAGAAACAATCGGTATAATATGTAGGTTTAGCTTCAAGTCCTAGAAGCATTTTATTTTGTAAAATACGCTGTAAACACCGAAAAAGTGTGGGTTCGACATGTATAGCCATGTGGGTTCGTCTGAACAGGAAAGGCTGTGTGATTTCCTTGTTACATTTATGTGACAAGAAAATGCACCAATGAAAAAAATTTTATTTGTAATATTAACTTTAGTCCTGGAGTCAATTTTGCTCGTAAGTCGTATTATTAAATTTCATTTTAAGAAAATCTGTTTTTTAAATATGTCGGTTTTTCAAAATCGCGGTTTTTAAAATTTTTGTTTTTTCATATATCAGATTTTTTTAAAATTTTGTTATTTTAAAAATAAAAGAAGGCATATCTTCTTTTTCGAGTTCTTTTTTTACAGTGAGTCGGCCACAGTGAATTAGGATAAATAATGAGATAAAAATTAAAAAAAAAAAGGACATAGTGTTTTTTTTTTCTTTCTTAAAGCCGAACACAAGACAGCACTGTGAAGTAAAGATATATTGTGCATTTATTGTCCCTCTTGGTCTCTTCCCTACGATATTTCTAAAAATTGATAGAATTGTAGTATGTTTTCGGGGGCTATATTGACGAATTTATCTATGGTAAGAAATCTTTTATCTAGATGATAAAGTTTTCTTCTTGTTGTTGCTTCGCAGTGGCAGAGTAGTTGCTCCGTTGTTTCTTCTGTATTTGGACAGAAGCGGCATCTATCTTATCGTATTCAGCTAGTTCTTGCAGACCTTGTTAAAACGGAGTTAAATAATCCGAAATTTCAACTCAACTATAGTTCTAAAACTTATCAAAAGATAATGTGATTCAAACCAGTATGTTCATTTGGGAAACCTATGATCATTAACTAATACAACAGTCATATAAGCTATTAACTATAATCCCCTTAAAGTATAATGGCATTACTAAAAATGTTTATTCAAGTACTCAACTAACTGATCACTATTTTTTACAGTGCAAGTTATTTAATTTATACCCTATACAAATTTCAAATAAAAATTAAAAAATCAAATAAAATAATAATTGATTGTGTGTCAAAAATAAAATTATTAAATTAAAGTGGTAAAAAAAAAAAAAAAATTATTTCAATAATTTTTTAATTAACACTCAATAAAATTACTTTAAATTTGCTTGATGAAATTAATGCTTGACATTTTTTTGTTTTTATAGAAGTTATGATATCTCCCTTTATTCCTACATCACTTTTTTTTTTTTTTTGGTTTTTAATAATTTTATTAATAAAAAAAAAAAAACGGTTATTCATTTTTAATTTTCTCATTTTTGTTTTTATACTTTTTTATTTTCTGTTAAATTAATTAAGTAAATGGTTTGTTTTACATTAAAAACAATCAATATTCAAAAGCAATATGTTGAATATTAAAATACAAGTATTTAAAAAAAAAAAAGACACCAAAAAACAAAGATAAACAAAAAAAAAAAAAAATAAACCATAATCAAAAAAAAAATAACATAAAAAATTAAGAATAAGTAAAATTAATTGAAAAATAATCGTAATAAACAAATGAATTAAAGATAAATTCCAAAAAAAAAAAAAAACCATTACAAAAATTACAAAAAATTACTGAATTTTAAAGGGTAATCATTGGAACTAACAATAAATAAAAGACAATACTTAAATAATATGGAATAAATTTTAAATCATTTTCAATAAAAAAACAACAACTACTAAACTAAAAAATTTCGATAATAAAATAATTAAACAAACAACAATAGGATAAAGGATATAGGAATATAATAAGATAACAACAATTGGGTATAGGATATTTTTAATTAGTTACGATCATAAAACTGTTTGAGAGGAAAATCCTACGAAAGATCTTTGATCCTCTTAAAATATAAATGAGTATTAAAGACACAGATATAACCAAGAACTGTATATAGATTCTGATATATGTATAAAACTAGTCAGAAGAAAAGAGTAACAATACAAAGATTTTGTTAGCTAGAACATGTTGTATAAGAAAAGAAGAAAATTTTCCGGTGAGAATTGTGTTTGAATCCAACCCATATAGTGTACGTAGCAAAGGTAAACCAAAATTATGATGAAAAGAAGGGGTCAAGATTATTAAAATTTAGGTCTGCAGGCTTATGTAGAACAGCTATCTAGGATAGAGACAAATAGAGAAATTATCTGAGGTCGACTGGAGACTGTAAAGTCTCGTAGAGCCATATACAGTCAAAATATGAAAAGTTGAGTTATAAGTAGTTTCTTTTTCGTCTTATCTCCTGAACTGTAAAATATAATACAACACATTGTATATAAAATTAAAGCTTGAGAAGAGGGTTATCAGAATATTTTAACACCCAAAAATTTTTTTGAATTAAGTGACTGACTGATTAAGTGAAATGACATTTTTTTCTAAAAAACATTTAAAAAATTTAAAATTTTTAACTTTAAAACGTTTTAGGGTAAAACTTAAAAAAAATTTATGAGCAATAAATTTAAGAAAGCTACTTTCCCATTCTATCAAAATTTTTTTTTCAGAATGCCAAAATCTTGTCCGGAACAGAAGTTATGGATATTTTAATCAAAACAAAGAAAACAACCCCAAAACTTCTTTAATATAATGCCCTATAGTTCTAAAACTATTGGATCCATAATTTAGCCGCCATACAAAAATTTTATCCTCATGGTATTTCCTACAGGATGGTATATGTCAAGGCACTTACTTGCGAATCACCCTGTATATATATAGCACAAAACTGTATTTCATTTGATTGGGTTTCATTTGTAACCATCTCTAAAATTCTCTCTAATTATATGTTTCACACACACATTCCAACAACAAATTCGGCCTCAAACCTTTATTCAAAACAAATGATTGTAACCCTAATTTTGTAATCAATTCTAAAATAAATCCCAATCATATATTTTACATACAGTCAAATGAATTGCGGTCAAATAAAATTTAGTTAAATGAAATTTAGTCAACTAAATTTAATTCAAATGACAACACAGGCAATTTTCATTTGACTAAATGTTGATAATAACTGAGTTTTCTTATCCTTTTTGGCAGATTGTGAAGTTTCAATCACGTATTATAATATATACATTTATTATAAATCAAATTTTAGTAAGATTTTTTTTTTTAATTTTGCCATAAAAACCTTAATATATGTATGGATACTTTAATCGAACTGATCAATCACATTAAATGAATACTAAATAGATCTATCTATAAAAACATTATAAACTTATAATAAATTTTATGCATCATTTAAATAATATACTCGTATATAAATACATACAAGTATATAAATTACATGCTATCAAAATTCATATACAGTTTATATTTATCGAAATTTTTTTATTTACTTTGCTTTTAAAATAAAATATGTACAGTTACTTAATTAATAAATATGGGTGATGTATAATTGGATATATATATATATACACACATATATAAATGGAGTTGAAAGTAGAAATTGGTTAAAAATATTATGTATTCAAGGATATTATTATAAAACTGTTGCCTATGTATACAATTTAACATTTTTTTTTTATTATTTTTTTTTTTTAAAGAGAATTAATTGCACAATATTGGAAAAAATTGCTTTTTTTTTTTAATCCACTGATATTTTTAAAATTTTTTTTTTTTTTTTGTTTTATTTTATTTAAATTTCAATTTATTAAAACATATGACAGTCAAATATTTTATATTAAAAATAAAGGAGCAAACAAAAAAAAAAAAAAAAAAAATTAAAAATGGTAGAATATATAAAATAATAATGTACAATAAATATTAATACAAAATTAAATGAAATCACGAATGTGTATTTAATTTGTAATTAAAGTATATTAAATTTTTTAAGTTTTCAAAAATAAAAATTAAATTTATTATTAAATATTCAATACAAACGTTTTTTTTTTTTTTTTATGTATAGATATAAAATTTGGAAAATAAATTTACTTAGATTTTGTGAGTTTTGGAAAAATAAAACATGATAAATAAGAGAAATAAAATCAAAAATAAAGTTTAAATCTGTAGATTTACAATACCCGAACTAAATCTATATTTATTATATCTATATCTGTAATATTTTACTTATTGTATTTAAAAATAGTTAATCCCTGACATTCATTTAACTTAAAATCTGATGTATACATTTTTCTTAAACTCCTCCAAACTTTCTCTAATTTTTTTTAATTAGTTTCTCAATTATCTTTGAAAATACTAAGGTAGAAGTTATAACGGTAAATATATAAATTAGATATGTGATATTTTTTTAGCGGTTCCTTGATTAGATTCAATTTTTTTTTTGTTTTTTCTGATAGATCCAATAAAGCATTCATTATTGAAATTTGTTTTAGTGGGAAATATTTTCTTTATACATGTAATTTGTACAATTTTTCTTTATGAATCTATTGGATTCATTATATCTAAGGTATATTTTATCCTTTTTTTGTTTTCTATTTTAATTAAAAAAATTTACAAATCGTTCAACAATTATGAGACTAACAGTAATAATTTCAATCACAATTTCTTCCATTTATTTCTTTCAATTTTTTTTTTTTTTTTTATTAAATTTTAATAAATCTATTAAATTTATGTTGTATCACCACCTGTACATAATTTCCATTATTTTATTATTCTTTCTTTAAATTTAAAATTATTTAAATGAAAATTAATAAGAAAAGTTTCATTATATGATTATTTCGTGCGATGTATACAAGTATTAATAAAAAAAAAATGAAAATATAAAATCTGATAATACGAGCTTATGATATTATGAAAATAAAATTTTTTTTTGTAAAAGAACAGAATATATTATGAATATTATTATGCATACTGCGTCATCTATTGCATAAATATGAAATTAATAAATAAAAACAAATAAAAAGAAAAAAAAATCTTTTCAAAATTCATTTTTGCATGAGATTGCAAAATGTATATAGTACAGTTAGTTTTCTTTCACGAAATCGACATATTGCGCAACTTTATATATTTGAATGTTTGACATTATTGGTTATAATATCACAAGTGATCGTTCGGCATAATAACACTCTTCGGAAAACTCTATTTGACAAACAAATATTTAGCTAATTTAGCAAAATGTTATTAAAATCTTTTTCAGAGCTGCAAAAATTTATAAAAAACTAAAAACGTTAGGTTTTCACAATGAAATTTTCAGAGCAAGCGTAAAAAAGTGTTTTTAGAAAATTTCTAGAAAAGGCAAGTAAATTTAATTTCCAAAGTGATGTCCTTTTTAACGATGTCATTGGAAATCGAGCACTTACTTATTTAAAAATTTATAATTTGATGTAATTTTTTTCTATAAATTCTGATAAAAATTGGTAAAATAAATAATTATGCCAAGAAACATTAGGCGTTTGGCATATATAGATTTTGTCGACTGTGTCACTCCCTTATAAAATATGAAAAATATATTATAATACATACAACAATTTTTTTTTTTTGTACAAAGTATCCCACTAATTTACGTAATAACAATTAATTTTTCAAAAAATGGTTTTTTTTTTTTTAAGATACAAATATTTCCATCCAATTAATGGACAACATTTGACTTTGGTTCTTTTTTCTATTAAAACTATTTTAATAATTGCCTTGGTTGACATATTCGATTTATTTCCATCCGATCAAGCCACCAAAGAACTTTTAAGAAGTTTAAAAATTTAATAAAATTTTGTTAAGAGTTTCGTATAAAATACATAGAAAAAATGAAAACCATAAAACCATAAACCAAACCCAAAATATAAACCATATTTTTAAAATATTTTAAGTAGTAAAAGATTTAAAGTGTTAGATCAAAAAATAAAATATTAAAAAGTTAAAAAAATCTTAAAAGTATAGAAAACTTCTTTTTGTCACGTTAACACCTCATATATAAACACATTTTTACTCTCTGATATTGACATTCTATGATATTCATTTTTAAATTCCAGGGCTCCATCTACAATATTAAAAATATTTCTGTATATACCATATATGATCAATTTACCTCAATTTTATTTATACCAATACCCTATACATATAGTGAAAAATTGGAAAATTTTCATTTTAGTATAATTTTTAAATAGAAAATAAATAAAAAATTTATGTTTATACATGTTTGTATATATGCATATGTATATGTATTATGTATATATATATGTATATTAAATGTTTACATCAATATTTGCAAATTAAAGAAAGCTATTTTCAGATAATAACCAGATGTGTATCGTTTCAAAAAAAAAAAAAAAAGCAAAAACAAAAAAAAAAAAATGCCTGTATCAATTTATTCTTATATCCAAATATCATTTTATCCATACATTTTCTATATTATGTCATATGTACATATATTCATATATACCATACACACGCATGTTATCCATGACTGTATCTATTTCATAAATTCATTTTAGTTAATCGATCCTGTCATCCTTCGATGGTTGTTTTGTTTAAAAAAAAAGTTCACAAAAAAAAAATACTAAAAATATATTTTTGAATTTGATTGCGTAACAATTTGAAAATATAAGATATAAGAGAAGAGATGTACATAAGTGAATGTTATGTTATAGAAAGATGTTGAATATCAAATATTCTTTCACTTTCAATAGTGCTTTTATTGAAAGAGCAGAAGCAACAGCAGAAATAGGCAGTTAATCATAGTATGATATGTCAATAAAAATTTGTTTTCCCATTTTTTTTTTTTTTTTTTTTTTTATGTTGAGTACATAACGTGCGTATTTATGTATACTGCAATCATTTATAAAGAATTTTTTTTTTTTTTGATTTATGCTAGCACCAATTGTTTGAATATACGCGAAATTCCGACCATACATATTCAAATTTTAAGTATTATATTGGAATATATTATATACTATATATTCTTGAATTTTGAATAAAAGCAAAAAAAAGGTTTAATTCTAAAAAAAATTGTATTTTCAAAAAAAAAAAAAAAAGAAATTCAAAATAAAAAAAAAAATTACTTCAATTTATTAATTCATATGAAAAAGCGTTAAGCAGGGAAGATTGGAGACTTCAAGTGGAAGCCCTAGAGAGTGGAGTAACAGGAAAAAAAAAAAAATTAATTCATATGGATTTTGTGAGGTTTTTAAGGAGTATTTCCATAATAGGTTGGCATGAATTTTTATTCGGTTTTTTTTTAGCAAAAAAAAAAAACAAAAAATTTGTCATTCTTAAGATTCTTGAGATTTTAATTTGAATTTTTAGATACTAATTTTAAAATTTTTTAATAATTTTAAATTTTACAAAGAATTCATGGAATTGAAAATAATATCAGCTAAATTAACTTCCTATTCGTATGTATTTCCTATTTATAAAATCTTTTTATAAATTAAACATTTTTTTTTCCAATAATAAATTTCAATGATTTTCGGTTTGCAAAGATTGCAATTCCAATAGCAAGATATAGATTATGATACGATAGTCAAATGTCTTGAATTTCCAAATCTGACCTTTTTTTTCGAACCTAGTATTAAAAGAAGAATAACTACAAAAACATCGTTCTATATACGCCAAATATCTGGTCATAAATCGCCAACGTTGATTATGAGTTATGGCATGCTATTAAGAATTTGAATCCTTTTAAAAATTTTTTAAAGCGAAGAATATTCTGAAAAAAATATTTCTAGAATGAATCACGATGAAAATGATTGGGGAAGGTAAATTAGTTATCTTTATATGGACTGTGTCTTTAAATAACGTCTGGAGCATGAGTACCATAATTTCATCTTCTAAATTCATGTTCCTAATTAAAGTCCATAATGAAAAACATGATAATCAAAATTAAAATTAAAAAATTGAAATTTTCAACTTACGAATTTCTTGTTATTAATTTGAACAGTTCAGTTTTGGTTCATTCTTTGCCCGATTATCAAAATGAAAAAAGAATAAACTGTTTAAAAAAAAACCACTAAATATGGTAAGCAAGTGATTTATTTTAATTCGCTTATTTTTTTTTTTTTTAAGATAAAATAAATTTAATAATTCTTTATAATTCCATTCGGTATTGTTTTTTTTTCTAGACATATTACAATAATTGTACAAGAACCCTGCTGATTTATAATCATATATAAAATTTTAATACATATTTAACACAGTTCAGATTCTTAAAAAAATTTTCCATCATTATTTTTCTTTAGTTTTCTTTTTACTGATTTTTATTATCGTCATATACCAACTCAAGAATAAATTTATCCCTTTTCCTCGTTGTATCTTGAAAATTTAATGTGGCGTCAATAGAATTTGATAAAAAAATTTATTTATTTTTTTTTTTTTTGTACAAGCGACTCACAAAGGTCACAAATAAAAAAAAAAGAAAGAATACAAATTTTACTTTTATTATAAATAGAATGATAAAAAATAATTATTAATTTTTAAATAAGTTCAACAACTTTAAAAATTGAAAATCATATGAGACAAATGTTCGTTGTTTTTTAGTTTTTTTTTTTTTTTGTTTATGATATCATCTTTAATAAATCTTAAATCTTAGATAAAAAAGTTAACAGAATTCAAATTGTCATGTCCAAAAATGTTATAAATAGAATAAAAGTTTAGTATATGGTTGACAAGTTAAATATAGGAAATTATTTAAAGTATATACATTATAATATCGTCCTTATTCCTTGCAATAACAATCATATACATATATATAAGAAAAATAATAAATAAAATTTTCCAATATATTATTTTATAAAAATTGTTTACCATATACGTTTATACCTATACATAAATATACATATAAATACATATTATATATTGTACTATAAAAGATTTCTTCAAGGACTCGTAAGGATTTTCAAATGTCAATTTACTTTCATTATATAATATTTATTAATAAAGATGTAAAATATATTTAAATACTAAAAAAAAAATGCTATATAGTAACTAATCGTCTAATACAATATAGTAAATAGTATAACAGTAACTGTAGTAAATAAATATATATATATATTTATATTTATAGTTCTAGTAAAAATTTTTCAGACTTTTACATGTGTTTTAATTACATTATAATATGAATATGTATTCTCATATATTAATTTACAAACTATATTATATTTATGTATATTCGTATACATATATATGTATATACATATTTAACAAATACCTCATATATATCCTGGTTTATCCTTGATATTTATCAGTAAAAACAATAAGGTATATAGGAATAAACAGACAAGGCACCAAGGAAGGCATATATAGTAGAAAATTGAGATTAAGGAAAATAATTAAAAATAAATAGCGCAGAAAATATTAAGTAAATATTTGCAAAAAAATAAAATTCTGACAAGGTAATCTAAAAAAAAAAAAAAACAAAAACCAAAACAAAAACAAAAAAATTAATTTTTCCTTTTTCTTTCATTTGATCTTGATTAAAAATATAGAAGTATCGTATAAGATGTATAAAGATGAGGAATAAAAAAAAAAAAAAAACTAAGAGTACCTATATAAGATAAGACGGGTAATAGATTTTACTTAGAAATCAGATCATTTATTTACATTCAAAGAATTTTAAATTTATTTTTCTTTTTCAAAGATATAATATATATAAGTATATATATACATATATGAAATTTATATGAAAAACATACATAAATAAATAAATAATTAAATAGCTATTTTCAGATATTATGTAATAATTGTAATATATATATATATGTATATTTTCAAAATTAAAAAAGGTGAGAAAACTTTAAAATTATTTTGAAATATCTAATTAATTAGTTAAAAACTTTTTATTTGTTAATAATATATGGTATATATTATGTAGATACACTTAGAAACATTTTATTATACTTGTATATAGTAGATAGAGTATAGGTATTAATCTCAGTTAAAATAATTATAATTAAATTATATAAAACTATAATAATATAATTTTTAAACACTATACTATATAATTAAATATATATGCACTGTTTATTAAATTTCTTATTTATTTAATATTTAAATTAAAAATATTATTTTAAACAATATTGAATTCTATTGTTTATATTTTCTTTAGAAAAAGTTTTTTCTCTGTCGTTGGTCACAAAGAATAATCGCTTAAATTTATACCAATCTATATAATATGTTTAACGAATTTTAAATTATTAAGCATTAATTAGTTAATTATAATACATAGTAGTTAAGATATTTTTCCAATTACAGTTTTTGATTATCGATTACTTTCATATATTTAAATGATTATTTCAAAAAATAAAAATTATAATAGCTAAATTCTAAAAAAATATATAGGTGAGTCCCAAAATCCATAATAATTCACGAAAAAAATCAACAAAAATGAGGAAGAGTTCAGTAGAGTAGACTGTATCAACTTTTGCTATACCCGTATGAATGTAATATATGCTGTTTCTATAAAACTTGATCATCTTTTACAAAATTTCATATGTTTTAGTGCTGATGTTAAGTACCGAAATATATTTATCTATATTTTGCAGTTATGTAATGACAGCTACCCGAACCTGTTACACTAATACAACCAAATTTTACAGAAGTTATTGTTATAAAATTTTATCATCTTTTGTAAGATTTCAGATGTCTAGCTTTATTAACTTCCCAAGATGTGAAACTGCTCTAGCACAACCAAATTTTACAGAAGTATTTAGTATACAATTCGATATCTTTTCACGAAATTTCAGATATGTAGCCCGAAAATGTTGGATTTAAATAGAAAAACTAACATTTTTGCTAAAGTGACGTAAAAAAAATTTCAGTCGCCTAGCTTCTTTATTTTTTGAGTTTTCGTGCAAAGGGGCGGATGGACGGACGGACGGACGGACAGGCGGAATACATCTACGCCGAATCCTTTAAGGTCTCACAAATCTAGTGGCAAATTTAGTGTACGATTGAACATGTTCAATATACCCTTTAGAATACATGTTTAATATACACTTCAAATTTCCCAATTGATCTTTAAATAGTCAATTCGAGAAATTTAAGTATCTACTCACATTTCTCTTATTTTTTAAACATTTTTGCTATTTCAATTTTTCGGACAGTATTATTTGGTAATGGAGACTCATTTTCGGATTCATTTTCTGATTATAAAAAATCACAAATTTAATTTGAAAGATATTTTTATTTTATAAATGTATTGAAATATGTTTTGTTAGAACATAAAATTCAATTGATTTTGCAATTAAATTTAACATTCAATATTCATATTATATACTGTTCGTTAAATACAGCCATTCTTTAAATGGTCGCATATTGCCTAAGAATATGCAATTTTAATCAAAAATAAAATTTTTAAGGGCTTCGGTAGCCTAGTGGGTGGGCGTGTGGCGTATTAACCGAAGGAGTGTGGGTTCGATCCCTGCACAGGTCGTAAGTGTTTTTTTCTTTACATACCCCCCTTACGACCAAATATAATGGAAATATATAGTATATAATATAAACAAAATAAATAATATTAGTATATAATTTAATAATAGTATAAAAACCTATAATGGCCTTGGCAGCCGATGGTTTAATAATATAAATAAATAAATAAATAAAATTTTTAAATAAAATAATATTTACAGGTACCTATACAGATAATATTTCCAATTTTAACATTTAAACAAAATGAACAGTTAATTTGCAAAGTTCATATTAGAATGTAATACCAATTTTATATAATTTACCTTTTTAGATTACAATCAAATGTTATTCAATTATTAAAAATATTCTATATACGTTTTCAGTATTCCATTGGTTAAACAATAATTAAAGTGTCATAGGTGCAGAATAGAGAAAAAGACCTTCGACATTTTAAAATTAATAAATAAATAAATTTGTATATATTTATATACACCATATATATATATATACCATAAAATATAAAATTAACGTTTTCACAATAAATAAATAAAATATTTAATTTTATACTGCATTGCATATTATTTGTAAATTTTCTTATAATATCTACTGTTATATTTTAGATTCCAAAAATTACTCTTTTTTTTTTCCTCTTTTAACCTTAAGATAATCAGTTTTCTAAGTATCTTAACAGTAAATTTTATATTATTTATTATTTTATATAATATACATATATACATATATATATATTCTTTATTATATACTATTATTATCTATATCAGATTTACAAATAATTTAAGATTTTATATTCGTGCATGATAATATTATTTCTATGTAATTTTTTATATGTCTTTCTTTCTTTTTTTTTTTTTATTATTTTTATATTTTGTTTATCCTTGATGATGGTTTTTTATTTTTTTTTTTTTTGCGAAACAGGAATTTTGGCGTCAGTCTTTTAGACGACATTTTCGTTTTTATAACTTTTATGCTATGCACAAATAAAATTTATAGGATACACGACCACTCTACCAAAAAACAAAAAAAAACGTAGAAAAATCAAAAACAAAAAAAAAAAAAATGAAATGAAAAATGTAACAAAAATTGAAATAGAAAGAATAGAAGATATAAAGTAAAAAAGAAAGAAAAGAAGCGAGAGAACTAAAGAATTTTTTTTTTTTTGATTTTAAATTACTTTTTATTATTATTGGTTTTGTTTTTTGGTTTTTTTTTGGAGCAACTCGAAGGAAAAATTTGTATTTTTCTCAGCTTCCAAGAAAATTTTTTTTTTTTTTTTGGAAAAAACTGGATTATTTTTTTTTTTTGTTTTGGTTTTTATTTTCTTTGAATTTCAGAATTTTTAAATTTTCGATTTTTATTTTGAAATTTTTGATTTTAATATTAAGTCGAAAAATATAGAATATAGTTATAGATCCTTGAATTTTGGTAATGCAGTAGTTACATACAGTTGTGGACATATTTATAAGAAAATTATGGTTTTTTATATTTTATATATGATTTTAGGTTTAGTACTGGTTGATAATATATGAAACATAGAAACCGTTGTAATCCTGGAGTCAATATTCATACATTAGACACACAAAATATTTAAAAAGCTTAATCGGTCCCCTTAAAGTTTATATAATACACCTATGTAATTTGTAGTTTTTATTGCCAAAAATTCACAATTCAAGTTGTCAAATATTCAATAGTTCATTTTCATTTTAAAAATTACTAAAACATACCACTTTTGAAAATATTCTATAGGTTTTAAATAATAAAGAAGTCGATTTGTTTAAAGATTATTTTTGTTATATTACACAAGCTGTTATGTTTCTGAACAGTTTTAAGATTTTACGTAAGATATTTTATAATGGAAATAATCCCCTTTAAAAAAGAAAAAAAAATTTCAATGTTTTTATGTCTTAAACTGTACATATAAAATTAAAATTTAGGTTTGGTACCCAGAATTAAATTCCCATGTCATTTTAAAGAAAATGAGTACGATAAAAAAAAAAAAAAGTAAAAGAAAATAGAATAGAAGAAAATTAAAGTATTCAAAGAATTTTTACCAGCATTAAAAAAGCAAAAAAAAAAAACTAAAATTGGATAGAAAAACAAAAGTCATAGTATGAAAATCAATATTTATTGCTTTATGAATACAAAATATAGAAAAAAAAAAAACTTTATTTTTTTTATGTATAATTATGGCAGGACAAAAGCATAAAAATGTCTGGGTCTAAGGAAAATTTTAATATTTTTATTTTTTTTTTTTTTGTTTTCTTACAACAATTTCGATTTCGATTTTAATTTTTTTTTTTTTTTTTGTTTTTGTATTGTTTTGCCCAAATTATCATTTTACGATATGAAAAGATATTTAAAAAAGTATCTATTATATTTCTGTAGTTAAGCAAAATATTATGTATTGTGGCCAAAAAACATTTTTTTAATAAATAGTTAATTAATGGTTTTATTTTTTCTTTATTGACAAATTGAATTATTTTTTTGAAATTCACTAATCTGATTTATCTTAGAAATTAAAAAATAAAATAAAATCTGTTATACAAAAGACAAAGAACATTTTAAAAGAACATGCTGATGATCATCAACTTCGGTAAGTGTCACCTAAATTAACTCTCAAATTTATTTAAATTAATTTAGGCCTAGTATCTAAATTTAGACTTGGATCTCGATCTAGACCTAGTTCAATAAAGAAGTGCTTTGATCAAAACACTGGCTTACATAACTTTTGGTACCTTTATTTATGTAAAGTTTACAAGAGAAAAATTTCGTTTTTATTTAATGAATTTTATTGGGCCATTATTAGCCCCCGTAACTGTTTAGATATTTTTTAATTTCACATTTTTTGAAAATGTTTATTTTATACACAAACTATTAGCCATTTATAAATGTTAAGACCTAATATAAATAAATTTTGATATTGATACCTTTAGAGTTTCCATTTGATATTATTTTATTGAGAATAACGCGTTTAAAATCCTTGTTTCTATTATGAAAACGCTTTATTATTGTATAGATATCGCATTTCTTGAATAGATAAGGGCAGTTTCCTTGCTTAATTTTATATTAAAAAAATTAATTTTAGATTGAATAGATATCTTTTGGATTGGATTAAAGATAGCAAATTGTGTCAATTTTTAATTTAAATTTTACAGGATTTTATGAAATCACTATTTCGTTTATTATAAAAAAAAATACTAGAATTAAAAAAGGTATATTCTACCTTATTAGTAATATATAAAATTCCATTTTCAAATTATAGGTACTATTTAGAAATGTCAATTCTTAAAAATGCATGCAATACAAAAATTTAAACAATTATTTATAAAAATAAATATGCTTTTATTTAAAAAATAAATTTTTTTTTTTTATTGAATCATTTTTCTATTTAAGTTTAACAGAGGGATAACATTAGTAGAAAGTCTCTTTTTGACTTTTCTATTAATCTTTTATACTGCGCATAACCAAGCAAAAAATTATTTGGAATAAAAGGATGACGAGTTCACAAAACAGCAAAAAATATATAGAAAAAAAAAAAAATTAAAAAAACAAAATTAAAAAGAAAAATAACAAAAAAAAAGAAAATAAAAAAATAAAGGAGTGGTTAAGAACTAGCTAATTCTATTCATACTTGACCACCAATGCGTTTATAAGCTTTCAATTCATATTTTTTTTTTTATGGATATATAATAATAATAAAAATCTGTAAGGCTATTATATAAGTATTTGAATGTTATATTACCTATATTATTCCTATAATAGCATATTCTAAAATTTGTAATACAATAAAAAAAATATTCCAGAAAAACAAAAAAAAAAAAAAAAATACATACATTCAAATCTTAAAAAAATATAAACCATTTTTTATGTAAAATTTTACATTTAAATTGATTGTCGTCCATTAAATGGTCATAGAAATTAAAAAACTAATTTGAAATAATGCAAAAGATTTATAATTATTAAAAAAAAAAAAAAACAAATTAAAATTTAATTATTTTTCGACAATAAAGTCAAAATCAATATAATAATTAACCTTTATTTATCACTTATGGTACAAAAAGAACATCAGTACATTTGAACAGAAACAGATGGAACACATAAAATACAATAGTACAGAGAGTTTTACTAATTTAAACGTATCCTGGGAGTAAAGTACAACTAACTGTACAAGAACTTTAAGCAAAATGCTTCATTGTAAAAAAAGGACATTCGGGACACCAATCAAAATTACACCACAATTCAATAAAAAATTAAGCTCCGGATTCTTTAGGAACAAAAAGATTCAATACCAATGTTATATAGTCATAAGACTACAAAACAAAGAGAAAATTTAATATGTATTTTCGTAATCCTACCATCAAATATTACTTAAATTATATACCCTGGGTTGTCGTGTCTACACGAGATTTTGAAAAAACTTTTTAATGGTTAAAATATGAACTTTAATAAATTTAATATATTCGATATTTTCTCTCTATTTTAGTAAAACTAACATAAAAAATTTATAGAAAAATATTTGTTTGATTTCGAAAAAATAAAAAAAAATAAGATGAAAAATAAAAATTACAAATAAATAAAAAAAATATATATATATAATAATGTATATCAAAAAAATAGAAAAACTATGAAAAGTAAATAAAAATAAAAATTAATGAAATGAAAATAAAATAATGAAAAAAAAAAAACCGACAAACAAAAAAAAAATAAATAAAAAATTGTTGGCAAAATTCAATTGAAAATGTCACTTTTTATATAAACACAAATACAGGGACATACATTATATTAATATGTTTTATATAGTATATAGAATATGTGATAACAGAGAGTGATCAATCAATATGCCTACTGATAAATTTAGTTAAATTATATATATATATGAACATACACACACATTATATAGTTTTTTTTTTTTTTTATTAATAAAATTTCACTTAATCATGTGATACGATTTGGCAATATTTATTTATAAAAATAACCTCTAGCACTACCAAAAAGATTTTAACTTTTTTTATATTTTTAATATTTTGTGACCAAAGGTAAACTTTTAATATTTTATTTATTTTTTATTTATTTATTTATTTATTTTTTTTTTTTTTGAGGACGAAGGATTATCTTTAAATTTAATAAAAATTGTATCATAATATACAAACGGTTATTTATTTTTTTTTTTACTTTTTTCCAAAGATTTTATTTTATTTTTTTTTTAATTTTAAATTAAATTACTATAATTAATTAACCTCTTTTGTTTTTAATCTATGCATGTCATGATAGTTAGATAGTCGAGTTATAGGATTTATTTAATTTTAAATCGTTTATCGTAAAAAGCAAATGATACTAAAAATTTCATTTAGAGCGTAGCTGGAAGTAACTTTTATTTTGTTATACACTACTAGGCATTTTAATTTTTTGTCATTTTAATTATGGCTGCGTTGTACTTTTTATTAAAATTGCTGATTTAAATTAAATTACCTTCACACGACATACATTATTATATATATTTTTTAAATCTGTTTTATCTGTTCAAGATATTAGGTTTAGAAAAGGTTTGGCCTTTACGCTGGATTCATTGCTTCAGTAAATTAGTTTCTCGCTCATGTTTTTTTTTATATGAAATTTATATGAAATTTGAAATTTTTATATGAATTTCCGTTAATTTTTGCAAATTTATTGCGGCAGTTTTTTTTTCTCTCTCAGAAAATGGATGTTATGTTTAGAGTGCCACTTTTGTCTGTACTGTAATTTGAAAAGTGAAGGTAAGTGAATTTTTTTTTTTTCTGTAAAAAAGAATTTAAAAAAATACAGCAGAAATTTTCTGAAACAATAAATTGTCTGTCATAGAATTATCTTTTAAAAAAGTGCACTGTAACCAATTTTCCGAAACAATGAATTTAACATTTAGAAATAGGATATAACAGAAATTTCAGATTTATCATCTATTATATATTAATTGTGCTATTCTAACTAAAACATAAAATCAAGTGTAAGTGTCGAATGATTTATGCAGAATTTTTTACGTTTTTAATTACACATTTACATGTCGAACCTTTTTTATAATTAAAACAAGTAAATGTAACAGTAAGTCGATGCAACCGACTTATTAATACCCTACACCTGAATAATTCGAATTAAATTAACAATCCATAAGTGTTTTTGGCAGTGCTTGAACTTCTTCCCTTTTCTGTCTTATTCAATTCGAATTTCAAGAACGTAAAAGAGGCATCCGCTTGGGATATTCTTGACACCCACCCCTTGTATAAAATTTTAAGTTTCTATCTTAATTATTTTCGAAGATTGGTAGTCCTTGGGATGTTTGTGTCAGCTACCCGAATTGCCACTCCAATTCATCGAATCCATCTCAGGAACATAAAGAAAACTTGCCAGAACACCATTCTATTAAATTTAAAGGTTCTACTTTTGTTGGTTTTGGAGATATGCTCGTTGCTCTTGTGCTCGTCCGGAAGTTTCCAAAATACGAACCCATGGTTCAAATTCTTTCAAATATCAGTTTCCAATTTTACAGAAAAGGAAACATAACAGAACACCTTTGTACTAAAAATAAAAGTTCTATCTTTGTTGGTTGTGGAGATATACTCGTTTGATCTGGGGCTCGTCCGGAAGCTTTCAAGATTTGAACCCATGGACCAAATCCTCACAAATTTCAGAAACATAAATCAAACATGAAGGAACACCATTCTGCCTAATTTAAAGGTTATATCTTTGTTGCATTTGGAGATAATATCATTTGCTCTGAGGCTCGTTCGGAAGCTTTCAAAATCCGAACCCAAGGACCAAATCCTCTCAAAATTCAGAGGCCTAAATCATACATGAAAGAACACCATTATGCCAAAAGTAAAGGTTATATATTTGTTGTTTTTGGAGATAATCTCATTTGCCCTGGAGCTCGTTCGGAAGCTTCCAAAATCCAAACCCATGGACCACATCCTCTTAAATTTTAGAGACATAAATCAAACTGGAAGAAACATCATTATAAAAAATTTAAAGGTTCTATCTTTATTGGTTTTGGAGATAATCTCGTTTGCTCTGGGGCTCGTTCGGAAGTTTCCAAAACCCGAACCCATGGACCAAATCTTCTCACATTTCAGAGACTTAAATAAAACATGAAAGAACACCACCCTGCCAAATTTAAAGGTTATATCTTTGTTGGTTTTGGAGATAATCTCATTTGCTCTGGTGCTCGTTCGGAAGCTTCCAAAACCAAACCCATGGACCAAATCCTCTTAAATTTCAGAGACATAAATCAAACACGAAAGAACACCATTGTACCAAATTCAAAGGTTCTACCTTTGTTCGTATTGGATATAATCTCATTTGCTCTGCGGCTCGTTGGGAAGCTTCCAAAATTCGAATCCACGGTTCAAATTCTTTCAAATTTAAACCCATGGCCAAATCCTCTCAAATTTCAGAGACTTAAATCAAACATGAAAAATCACCATTCGGCCAAATTCAAAGGTTATATATATTTGTTGTTTTTGGAGATAATCTCATTTGCTCTGGGGCTCGTTCGGAAGCTTCCAAAATCCAAACCCATGGACCACATCCTCTTAAATTTTAGAGACATAAATCAAACTGGAAGAAACATCATTATAAAAAATTTAAAGGTTCTATCTTTATTGGTTTTGGAGATAATCTCGTTTGCTCTAGGGCTCGTTCGGAAGTTTCCAAAAGCCGAACCCATGGACCAAATCTTCTCACATTTCAGAGACTTAAATAAAACATGAAAGAACACCACCCTGCCAAATTTAAAGGTTATATCTTTGTTGGTTTTGGAGATAATCTCATTTGCTCTGGTGCTCGTTCGGAAGCTTCCAAATCCAAACCCATGGACCAAATCCTCTCAAATTTCAGAGGCCTAAATCATACATGAAAGAACACCATTCTGCCAAAAGTAAAGGTTATATCTTTATTGGTTTTGGAGATAATCTCATTTGCTCTGGGGCTCGTTCGGAAGCTTCCAAATCCAAACCCATGGACCAAATCCTCTTAAATTTCAGAGACATAAATCGAACGGGAAGGAACACCACCCTGCCAAATTTAAAAGGTTATATCTTTGTCAAATTTAAAAGGTTATATCTTTGTTGGTTTTGGAGATAATCTCATTTGCTCTGGTGCTCGTTCGGAAGCTTCCAAATCCAAACCCATGGACCAAATCCTCTTAAATTTCAGAGGCCTAAATCATACATGAAAGAACACCACCCTGCCAAATTTAAAGGTTATATCTTTGTTGGTTTTGGAGATAATCTCATTTGCTCTGGTGCTCGTTCGGAAGCTTCCAAATCCAAACCCATGGACCAAATCCTCTTAAATTTCAGAGGCCTAAATCATACATGAAAGAACACCATTCTGCCAAAAGTAAAGGTTCTATCTTTATTGGTTTTGGAAATAATCTCGTTTGCTCTGGGGCTCGTTCGGAAGTTTCCAAAAGCCGAACCCATGGACCAAATCTTCTCACATTTCAGAGACTTAAATAAAACATGAAAGAACACCATCCTGCCAAATTTAAAGGTTCTATCTTTGTTGGTTTTGGAGATAATCTCATTTGCTCTGGTGCTCGTTCGGAAGCTTCCAAAACCCAAACCCATGGACCAAATCCTCTTAAATTTCAGAGACATAAATCGAACGGGAAGAAACATCATTGTACAAAATTTGAAGGTTCTATCTTTGTTGCTTTTGGAGATAATCTCGTTTGCGGAGATTATCTCCAAAAGCCCGGAATCATTCGGAAGCTTCCAGAATCCGAACCCATGGACGGATTTTGTCCAGATTCGAACTTAGCCTTTCTTTCGTAATTAGTAACCTACTATATAAATTTCATCAAGATAGCATCATTATTTTTTGAGTTATCGTGCGTACGGACGGACGGACGGACGGACGGACATCGCTAAATCGACTCCGGCGGTGATCCTGATTCAGAATGTATATACATGTCTATACCTAACTCGCTTCCTTTTGGTGGTTACAAACACCATACCAAAGTTAATATACCCTATACTTTAGGTGTAGGGTATAAAAAAAGGAAGGGTTTTTAAGATGAACTTTGAAGGTTTAGCAGTTTTTGTACGACAAAATGATTCCAAATTTTACAAAATTTCGTTGTTTAAAATTAAAAAAAAAAAAAAAAGGTGAAGTTTCTTTTAAAAAAAAATCTGAAATCAATTTCATTTATTTATATATTTATTTTTTTTTTTTTATCAAAAAGAAAAATTTTCCGTTTAGAAAGGATAACAAACAAGGCAAAAAACATTTCATGTTTTTCTTCGTCTTTCTTTTTTTCGTAATTCGTTTTTGCTTTTACAGTAATTGCTATACTCTGCATTGCATTGTTATATCCTTCCCACTTTAACAAAACTAAAATTACAAAAATATTTTCAGTTTGATATCAATAACAACTTTACCATATCATTTAAAGATACCATATATACCTGATGTACATGTTTATAAATGTCTACATATCGTATATATCATTAAATAGTTAGATATTTTATTTATAAACTTTAATTTTATTTATCTTTCCTTAACTATACCAAACGTTAATTTTAAAAAAATGAAAAAAAAAAGATAAAAAATCAAAAGATATTTCTTTTCTTTCTTTAAAAAAGTTCGGTTGCTTTACAGTTTATTTATTTAGTAGCAAAATAAAATTTATTTTTTTTTTTAAATTTTCTGCTTTAAAAGCAGCAGAAAAAGTAGTGAAAAAAAATGAAAATAAAAATATTGCGTTTTAACGAAAAACTTTTAATAAAATCAGGTCAAAAAATAAAAAAAAAAAGCAACACATCAAATTTATAATAAAACAAAACAAAAAGGAAAATAAAACCGCGAAAAACTAACGCAAAAACGAGTCATGAATAAATAAAAAAAAATGCTCAAAATGAAAAGGTAGTTACAGTTTCATGAGGTGAAATTATTTTTATTAGAACTCTCTACAAAATTAAACATTCTTGAAGAAAATTATTTATTTTGTTTTTTAAACAAAAAATTAAATACAAAAATTGTGTAGAGATTGTAAGTTTTAAATAAATATATATACCAATTTTGCCACCACTAAAAATTACGTATAACGTATAACATAGGTAAATGGAAGATCAAAACTTTTCGAGATTAAAAATTATACACAAATTGATTTATCGAAATTTTTTTAAAGTTAAATCTATATCAGCTGTTGGCATGGGTTTAAATCTAGATCAGCTGAATCAGTTGCGATATGCAAACAAACTACAACTAAAATAAATATAGTAATAATGAAAACTTCTTGGATTCAATTAAAAATCAATTTTGCAATCAATAATAATTGAAATGAAGTAAGAATACATTTAAGGACATCAACATTCATTCAAAGAATTTACTGTTAAAAGATCATTTAAAAATTACAGTAAGGGGAATATTTTTGCTAACTTGTAATATGGATCATAAAAATTTAATCTAGACTATTAAAATTAAAAATCAAAGAGAAACCTGATAATATCTTGTATTATACCAGATTACATATAAAATAAATACAAATTAATCGATTATAGCTATACAATTAAATGATTAATTGATTAATCGATTACAGATACACACTAAAATGTAATAAAATACAATATATTTTTCAAACCCTGCAGTGTTAACTGTACAGGTTAAAAGTATCGTTATTTTCAATATGTTTTCTTAAATTTATTGACTAACCCTCGTAAAAGAAATATAAAAACAATTTTTGAAATGAAAAACATATATTTGTACTTTTAAGTTGATAAACTGCACAGGTTAAAAGAATTTTGTGTTTTGTATGTAACAAATATCGGAATATTTGAGTCGGTGCGTTTAAAATCAAAACATTTGAGATTTATACTTCGGTAAGGTGTTATTCATTATAAGTAATTGAGTAGTGGTTTATGCAGCAATAATCAATATTATATGTAGCAATATAAGATAAATAAATCAATAATATTTGTATTAGTTAATTGATGGTGCACAAATTTTAATCTTTGTGCTTCATAATCTTGTTCAATAGCTACAGCAGAGTAACTAACGGTTTAGTGAAAATAATGATTCGCGAGAAACTGAAGCTTAGTTTAATAAAAAGTCATTTAGTTGATATAGACTATCCCGAGTATGGAAAGTGGAAAGAAAAAAAAAAACTTATTTGCAGATTTCTCCATCTCAACAGTCGGTAAATGTTATTCGGTTTAATGATTTTGAATAAAGAAAATCAAATGACTGAAGAATGAAAGTAGAATGACTTTTCAAATAAAGAAAAATTAACTTTGTACAAATCCTGAATTTGCTAAAAGTTTTCAGAAAACTGAAAAAATTTAAGGTATCATATATAGCATTGTATTAAAACTTGATTAGTTTATATTACATAGTGATATGAGGAATTGAACTTTTGTACTACCTAGACCTGAGAAATAATTATTTGTATCACAAATCTGCTCAGATTTTATGATATTTTACTTCAAGAACCTCTACTTTCGTATGCATTAATTAAAAAAATTATTTTAAACGTAATTAATGAATTTGAAAAAAATTTCTTAAATTTATCGATTAACCCTCGTAAAAAAAAATATAAAAAGCATTATTAATACCAAAAAAAAAAAAAAAGAGAACAAAAAATAAATGAATAAACTATCGATTTTCTCATTTATACCATTAATATATCATATAGAATTAAAATAAAATTTAAAGCTATATCTACTTATATAATAATATATTAAAATATATTCCATAAAGCTTCTAATGTGAAAAATATATAAATACATATGTATATATACATATATATATGTCGTTATTTCATTTCAATTTTAGACACTCCTTTATTTGAATTTGCACTAAAAAAAAAAAATCGAAAAACTAAACTAAGAATGACCATTTCTATATGTTCTACCATAAGGCATTTAAGTTTTATTTTTTTTTATTTTCTTCCTGTAATTTTTTTTTTTTTTTTTAATATATTTTATTACCGTTTTTATTTTTTTTTTTTGTACCCTTATATAAAAAATAATACAGGACATTCGTGTAAAATAAAAAAAAATAATACAAATATGTACAAAAAAAAAACAAAAAAAAGAAAATAAAAAAAACATTTTGCCTCGTGGGTTTTACTTTCCAATTGGTTTGGGAATTAAAGTCTTAGAAGATTTAACCCGGTTAAATTTATAGGAAAATCAGTATAATATTATAGCATTCTATATTATATACATATATTATATTATATTTTGTTAGTCCATACAACTATAAGATTTTTTTTTTTTTTGTTTTATTTGTTTAAATTTGGGTTGACAATAAATTTTATGTTTTTGATTTTAGGTGAATTTTATTTTTTTGTATTAAATACATTAGAAATATTTGGTGTTGGTTTAAATTATTATAAAATATTTGAAAATAAGTGTATGCGTTTAGTAAAATGATATTGATAATTAAGCTCTTATAAAATTTATATAACACTAATTTATAACATCAATATTTTTTTTTATTTTTTTTTATTGCATTTCTCTTCCACATAAATGTGGATAGGAAATTACATAACCTTTCCTGTTCAGGCGTGGCTGTAAATGTCGTAAGGGGTAATAACTCTTACGACGTGTGTTGGATTCGAACCCACACTCCCTCGGTGTTTACAGCGTATTTTATACGTTCTTACCCACTGAGGCCTTTGACATCAATATTTCAATAATATATTAAGAAAAAATTTAAATTAATAATGGATAATTAAAAATAAATCTAAAATGTATATAAGTTTATAACTTAACATAACTTTAATATAACTTCAAAAACCGAATTAAGCCGAAAATCCAATAAATATGACACAACATTGTCGTCCAAAATTATCGGCATAGAATATCACAGATGATTTTCAATTAATACGGCATTTTCAAAAGATTTAACAATCTAAATAACAAAACAAATGACATTTTATATTCATTACAATTTTGAACTGTCAAAATGGAATACACAAACGGCAAACGATCGCAGACGACAATATAACAAACGACAAATTTTGAATTTTGATGAAACTTTCTTAACCAACTTTGTCGTATTGTATACTATTCTATTTTATTGACGACAATGTCATGTCACATTCACTGAACTTCAGAGTTCAGCCTATATACTATGTTTTTTTCTTTCTCTTTCCTTGCTTCCACTTTGTCTCTTTTTTTTACCTTTCTTCTGTTAAACTATCAAAATTTTAACTACAATTTGTTTCTCTCTTTCTGCTCGCTACCAATATTTTTCTGACATTAGCTTTCATCTTTTAAAGTATCAAAAACCTAATTAGATGTTGTTGTCTCTCTTCGCTATCGCTTTATCTGACATTAAAGTATCAAAATGCATCTTTAAGTATATTTTGAAATTTTTGGAATTAAATATGAAACTTTTAGTATGGCCATTTTAATTATATTAACATGGTGTACAAGTTGTTAATTAATCAAATTCTTATTGTTCTAATCAATGAACTTTAAAAAAAAAATATTTATATATTAAATAAAACATATCTGAAGATAACTTTCATTAAGTTTAATTGGTATTTCGATGGAAAACATTTCATTTATTCGAAAACATTTATTTTTTATTTTTTTTTTTTATTTCTGACTTAATATGGAATCATTCCATAAAAAAACCAAAAATTTATCTCTAAATAAAATTACACATAAAATATTTGTACCGTTTAATTAAAAATTATTTAATTTCCTATTCTTTCTGCAATAAAAAAAAAGAAAATATATGAAACCCAAACAAATATGAAATAAACAATAAAAAAAAAAAACCTAAAATCCAATAAAATTTTTTTTTTTTTTACCAAAAATTAAAAGGACATAGAATGGAAGAAATTGCGGAAGGTTAAGAGGAGTAATTTAATAGTATTTCTACTTTTGGGACCTACAATTCTATATAATTCTCAAAAAAAAAGAAAAAAAAAAAAAACATGTACTTAATGATTTTTATTCGTATAATAAAACAATAGAAAAATAATTTAGGGATTATAAAAAGATATGGGTAAGGGTTAAGTTAGAAACAATTGCAAAAAATTGAACAGATTGTTAAAAAGGTGTAAAGAACCTCAATACTTATATAGGAAAAGAATATAAAATGTTTTGTTTCCTGTTTTTTTTTTTTTTTTTTTTGTGATAGAAATTTTTATGAGATAATAAATTAATTCTATTACTATTAAATAGGTACTAATTCATAAAATATAAAGTCAAAATGAATATAAAAAGATTATCTTAGAGTATGTTAAAAGTAAGTAAGAACAAGATGTTGCAATTCAAATTGTTTTTGTTTTTTTTAATTGAAAGAACGAAAAAATGAAAATATAGTAAAAACTGGTAATTTTTCAAAGGTTTCAAAGAATTGAAGTTAATATATATATATATATATATATATATATATATATATATATATATAAGAAAGAGTATATAAGTATTATAGTGGGATGTTTTTGAATTGTATTTTAAAGATAGATTTCTTAGTTAGGTTTTTCGTTTTTTTTTTTTTTTTTTTGGTTTTGTTTCAAAAGAAAATTCATATTAAAGTTAATTTGTAGTAATTTATAATAATAATGATAATAATTGCAAAATCAAATATCATTTAAGTAACTTTTAAAGTATAATATGGTATGTTCGTTTAAGTAAATAAAGTGAATATAAAGATAATCTTTTATATACTCGTATAATTAAAATAAAAGTTAATTAATTTGAAATAGAATTCAATGATTAGTAAACTGTTTAGTTTTTAATTTGTTTTTTAATTGATATTAGGCATTGAAATGGTTACATATATCTAACAATATAATCTATCTATCTTATCTAATAATATCTATCTTAAAATAACGATTTTGGTAGCAGATTTCCGAACCCAATTTCCCTAGTAATCCTTCTCTCATCCTTTTCCCCCAAAATTGAACTAGTACCTTAATATCACTATGTATTGAAGGACCCATCCTAAAGTTTAGTTTTAAAATAGGGTGGTTTTGGTTGGTTAAAAAATTCCAACACTACCCGGAAGACCCTCGTGCAGTACCTTTGAGTGACTTTCGATGTTTTCCACCTTCCCTTGTAAAAAAAAAAACGATATATAGATAAAATATTGATGGACTTGGCCATAGTCAAAAACTTTAAAATAATCTAAATTTTAAATTAAGTTTTCTTAAGCTATAGGTAGTAATTAAATTAGTTTTTTTGTTTTTCTAATTAATAGACAATGAAATAGAAACGAACAATACACAAGAAATTATGCGAGGCTGCGTTTACAAAACAATCAAAATGTGATGAATCATAAATGATGAGAAATTAAAATGATTGATGAAAAACTTAAATCTTGTGTCAATCAGTTTAATCTTAAACTGACTGACAGTTTCATACATAAGATTAAATTGAAGGAATTCTTCTTCTAATTCTTATATCCTATTCACAGTGAAGTAACATTATTGAAAAACTACAAAGTGTTAATTAATATAATTTTAAAATATTTGTAAAATTGAAAATGCACAATGATACATTCTTTTCTGGCTGACTTATTGAGAACATGATCTTATTGTTTTTTAAATTAAATTAAATTACTAAAATTACTATTTTCACTAAATTCTTGAATAAATTCAATTAATTCATTTATCATTAACTTTTATTTTGTTAATTTTTTATTTTCAATTCATCCTGCACACAGCCTTTCCTGTTCAGACGTGGTTGTATATGCCGTAAGGAGGAATAATTCTTACGAACGACGTGTGTGGAATTCGAACCTACATTCCCTCGAAATTTACAGCGTTTTTTTACGCTTTTACACACTAGGCCACCGAGGCCGTTCTTTTGTAAAAAATTAAAAATAAGGAGTAAATATAGCTCACTATTTTAAAACTTCGCCAATTTTTTTTTTTCATTAAAATTAATGAACAAAAGTTTAGGTATTAATCATTTTCATCAGTCTTTTGCCAATCATAATCATCTTACAAGTCATATTGTTTTCACTTTTCCCGCTCTGTACTGTCAACTTTTAAATCCTTTGTAAACGCAGTTTTACAAATAAAAAAATATTTTTATGTTATACACTATACAGTATAATGTTGTTTTTTACCAATTCGCGACATATACATACATTGTTTCTTTTATTTTTAAATTTTTTATTTAATTTCGTTAATTAAATAAATATAAGAAATAAAAGTACGATTGTACTTCATAAGTTTTTAATTTAACAAAATAACACTTAAACAATATAAAATAATTTTTTAATCAAAATGTATTAAAAGTTAAATTTTACACAAATAATTTCGAATATTCTTGATAAATTTTTTTATTTCCATTTAAATTTAAAAACTTCAAACTACTAAACATTCAAAATATATGGACTTATATAATATATCTATTGAAAATTAGTTAAAACTAAAATAGTTTTATTCACACCATATTTTTTATTACATGAACATTGAATTCTATTATATGAATAGGACAAATTTTTAAACATTTGTTTGTTTGTTTGTTTGTTTATTCGTTTGTTTTCAGATTTTATAATGCATTCCCAATTCAAGTACTTTCTACTAACTAAACGATTGAAAAGTAACGGTTTTTTTTTTTTCAAATTCTATAATAACGAAATCAAGCTTTTATATAACAAAATAATTTAAAAAAATGAAAATTAAAAAATAAAAAAAAACCAACCTAAAATTAGAAAAAAACCATTCAACCAAAAGTAACAACCACCATCAAATAAAACAAAAAAAAAAAAAAAATATAAAAACTGGACAAAATACATCATATTCTTTCTCAATATTAAACAATAGAACAAAATTTAACAAATTACACAGCTTTTAAACAGCGATATCCCAAAGATTTTCTATTAAAATAAAAACGAAAAAAAAAAATACAAAAATTAAAAAGTAAAATCTAAAAGCATCAAACAGGGAATCAACAACTAAATCCTTCATAAAACAAAGTATAGTTGTATATACATACTATGGTCCAGCAAAGCAATAAGCAAATTTAAAAAAAAAAAAAAAAAAACAACCAAATAAGTATAAAAATTAATAGAAAAAAAAATTCGGCAATTTTTCACCCACAGTGAAGAAAAATTCAAAATAGTTTTCAAATAGAGATTGCGATACCGGAAAAAAAAAATTCAAGATTATTTATTTACTAAAGATCTGGCGAATTTAATAACTTAATAAATAAGTAATAAAACTGTTATCGGTATCTGCATTAGTACGAAATTTAGCAAAAATGTAATAAATAATAATGAAATACCTCGATTTACATAGATATAGTATACAATTTTTTAGTTTTATTATCTCAATTCTGTTTTTATTTTTTTGAATTACCTAATTTAATTTTTGTGTAAAAAAAATAAATTACGATTTTTATAATGTGATCAATCAGCTTGCCTTCTCTGTTTTCTCTTAAACTTAAATCAAACGGACTTTAAAAATCTCAATTCCATTCTCCGTAATTCAACTTTAAATTTTCTCTTTTTAATATAATTCACTCTTTGTTTTTTTATTCCTAAATCTATATGACATATGTTAAGGTGTTTGTTCATTTTCGATTCTCCAATTTAGTTGTACGTAAATTGTGCAAAAAAAAAAATAACAGTAGAATCAATTTTAGTAGAAATACAAATTTGAAAAAGGCAACATAATAAAAGGACATATTATAACAGTTAAATTTTTTAGATAAATTCTAATTTCTCAATTAGGATCTAAAAGGTTCTAGAAAACTCAATTCTGTAAATTGTAGAAGATGTTTTAGTATAAATAAAATTTCATAAATTCTCATTATGTTGCTATTATTATTTTGTGATTACATAATTACCAAAATTTTGTATACCTTTACAAAGTATTGTAATCACTAATTGTAAGCGAAAAAGTTCGCTTAGATACAAAACAAAACAAAAAAAAAAAAAAAATAAATGACTATGAAAAATAAATAAATATAGAAAGCTTCCAAAATGAAAAATTTGTAAGAGAATTTTTTTTTTTTTTTTTTGTTTTATTATTTTTGACGTTGTGTTTTTTTTTTTTTTTGTTCATTTTTCCACTAAAATGTCCTTAGACCAAAAGTATTTTCGCCCATCAACACATTTTACCGTTTTTTATTGCATAATTCTTTGATTTTTGCATAATACAAAACAAAAAAAGTATAAAAAAAAAAAAAAAAAGAAAAGGGAATGTAAAGTGATAGAAGAAATTTTTAGAAAATGAGTTAGAGATGATGAAAAAACTAGAGATGGAGTAATAAAACTGATTTTTGTTTTATTTTAATTTTTTGTTTTTCCTTTTTTTTTTTTTTGGGTATTTATTTTTGCCAACAAAAAATGTATAGTGTTTTTTAGTATTATAAAAGAGTTTTCTTGTTTTTTTTTTTACCGTTTTGATTATATTTTGTTTTTTTTTTTTTAATTTCCAGGAAAATACCCATGTAGATGGCTTAGTAATGACGATAGAATCATTTTAATTGTTCATCATAGTTGAACGAATTGCAAGTTAAAAAAAAAAAAAAAAAAAATTTGTCTTTATTGTTGCTGTTGTTGCTAATAGTATTATTGTTATTATTTTGTTGTTGTAATTTATTGTTCAATGTTAATTTATCCATCCATCCTCTATATCATATTGTTTTTTGTTTTTATTTTTTTCATTAATGCATTATATACCGTTAGATGAATCTATAGATGAATCTATAGATGTGTGTATAAATAAAAAAAGAGAAAAAAAAAATGTTTTTTTTTTTTTTTTTTTTTTGGATGATCCTAGTAATAATCGAGCTGTACATAAAATGATGGGCTCTTTGTTACTTTTTTTTGTTTTTTTTTTTTTTTTTGTACTTATTTTACGGCGAAAGATATTGTGTGGACTTTAAAAGAATGGAATTAGTATGGTTATTGTTGTTTTGTGTTTTTTTTTTTTTTTTTTTTGTGTTTTTGTAGTGGTAATGATAATGGTAGGGAAGTAAAAAAGACTAGAATAAACTAGAATAAAACAGAGATGGGACTTATTATTCATAAATAAAATAGAAAAGAAAAAAAAAAAAAAAAAATATCTTTTTTAGTTTGAAATTTTTTGACGTTTTCACAACATAACACAAAACTGAGTAACTGAGTATTGATTTTTTAATGCTTTGTACTTTTTTTTTTTTTTTAATTTGTTATTGTTGTTGTTTTCGTTTTTTGTCGTTATTTTTTTTTTTTTTTTTAATTTTAAATTTTTTTGTCTATAGCATTATCATTGCCTTGTCATCTTTATTACAAAATACCCATGTGGAAAAACTAAACATATACTTATATAATTAAAAAGGGATTGATATTGATTACTATATAATAATAACGATAATAATGTTGATGAATAAAAAAAAAAACATGGTTGTAAGGATTGATGATGATGATATGAGAATATTCATTGACATTGTTGAAATGTTTTCACTGTTTTTTTTTTTGGTTTTTTTCTTTTTAACTTGTTTTTTTTCTTTTTTTTTTTTTTTTTGGCTTTTATATTTTTGACTCTTTTTTTTTGTTTTTATTTTAATGTTGTCTTTTGTGTAAATATTTTGAAAATGTCAGTACGAATGTATATGTGTATGTGTTTATGTGTGCAACAAAAAAAAAATTAAACTATAAAAATATTCGTGGAATTTCAATTTAATTTAAAAGCATTTTCCATTTTAATATTAACGTTGATACCAACCAACATACCATAATCTATTTTATGATATGAATGAATGAATGAAGAAAAAAAAAGTAATAACAAATAATAAAAAATTATTTTAAAGAGTTATTTTTGAAAAACCAAAATTGTCAGTTTTTATAGCTTTTTGTTTTTTTGTTTTTTTGCTAGGACATCATCAAAAAAGTGCCAAAATTTTTAAAATAATAAAATTAAATAAATACCAGAAAAAAGCTATTTGTTTTTGAATGTACATACATATATGTAGTATAGAATATAATCAGAAGCATAAATAATAATAATAATAATAATAATAAAAAAAATTAATAGATAAATAAAAAATAACTAATAAAGGTATATTGCAATTGCAATATACATAATATAAACTAAATTTACGTATTTTATTTTAAAATAAATAAAAGAAAATAAAGTTAAATTTTTTTTTTTTTCCAAATTTAAATATTGCTATGATTTTATATACAAACATACATATATTATAAAAAAAAATAAAAAGTTTTAATTTTTTAATTTTCTAAAAACAATATTTACCATGATTTAAAAAAAAATTTAATTAGTGATTAGATAAATGGTATATTACAAAAAAACAAAGAAAAAAAAACAACAAATAACTGATTTATTTTTGAATTAAATATTGACATTTAATTTAATTTTGAAAATTGTATTATATAAATAATAAACAATAATACAAAATTATGTTATACAAGTTATACATTTTAACTTAAATTAATATATAAATTATAGATAATAAAAAATGATCAATATAAATGAACTATACAATATCGTATATTAAAGCTCTAATTAATTATTTGATCCTCGTACTCAAAATTCATATTTAAAATTGTTAACTTTGATTGCACTTAAAAACATTAAGGATCATTTATTAATTTAATAAGGATCTTTTTAATTTAATTTAACATTTATTTTTAATAAATACAGTATTTTTAAATTAAAGTAAATTGCTATCTAGTTGTCAGAAAATTTTGATCAAATTCAGTTACTTATAACTTACAAGCCACCCAATTTTCCGCTACTCAAAACTACACATAAAAATTGTTTACCTACTGCATATATGTGCGTATATACTGCATATATACTGCGTTTGTTGCGTATGTTGCGTTTTTATAAAGTAATTTCATATTTTCTGCCACTTTAAAATTATGGCAGTTAATATTATTTTCAATCATATGGATTTTAACTCTTATTTAGAGAAATATTTGAACGAAAAAACAATTATACCTGATTTACAATAAAAAGGGTTACCAATATTTTTAATATTGCCACTGAAAAATATTAAAGTTTGAAAAAATGCTTTGAGCTAAAAATATTAACAAAAAATTCAACAAAATCATGAAATTCCGCCATAATTGTTGATTTTTAATTAGAATCCGCTAATGGGAATTGAAGATTAAAATCTGTTACTAATAACAACACAGGCTATTGTATGAGCAATTTATTTTTAATTGAGTATGCTACACAATGCAAGAGCAAGAGCATTTTTTTCTCATACTGAATGCAAATAAACAAACAAACAAAAGTAAAAATAACAATATATAATTTTAATTACTCGTTCTCAGATTAAAAGAGAAAACTTTTTTTCAAAACTCTGTTAAATGTCGAGTGATGTCGTGTAGCCTGTAAAAATTACTCTTCCACTTACCAGTCTATCAAATATTTAATTGTTGTATAAGGAATAGGAATGCATCGAAGAGAATTATAAGTTATGAATTATGAATAATATTTGTTTTGTTTGTTTTTTTTTGTTTTTTTATTATCGTAAAATTTCGCTTGAATGAATTTGTTTTTAATTTTAATCGTATACCTATAATTGTTGTTTTATCTTTATATTAGAGTAGTAATAATAAGTGTGTATCTATGCAAGCAGCAATAATAATGTTAACAACATTAAATTAACCAAGTGTTGTATGTATGTAAACATTCATCTCAAGTATTGTCAACGGGTTCCCATTGATCTTGAATTAAAATTATTTATATATTATATATATATAAAGATTCTGGAGAAGCACATAATCCTACTTTTAAATCGAACTCTATAATACCTCCTAATTTAGAATCTCGCATATAATATTCCCATATAAGTATTCTGGAAAAAGCGAATACCCTGAATCTGATTACAGCTCTAACATCCCCCAAATTATATTTTTTACATACATATTTAAAAAAAAAAGAATTGAAATAATGGGGGCTGCCGCTAAACAAATCTTCAAACCCCCGCTACACAAATTACTCGAACCCTGATTTTGTAACCAACTATAAAGCCCCACCTAATTATGTTTTTGCATACATATTTTAAAAAATTTAAAACACGAGATTTTGAGCCATGAGATTTTCAAACGAGAGATTTAAAAACGCCAAATTTATAAAAGCAATATATTTTGATACACGAGATTTTGACACGCGAGATTTCGATACACTTCCTTTATAAATACATTATAATATATAAATATTGTTTTAATTAAATTATCAAAACGTATTCTTTTGAGAGTCTCCATATCAAGTATTTAAGCACGTCACTAAAATTCATTAAACATAATAGGTCACTGTAACGAAATCCCGACTTTTAAAATCTCGCATATATACATTAATATTCTGGAAAAAGGAAATATCCTAATTTTTAAACCAACTCTAAAATTCCTCCTAATTGTGAATCTCGCACATATACATATAAATAAATTTTCTGTAAAACGCGTTAACCCAGCTTTTGAATACAACTCTAAAATCCGTCCTAATTTAGAATCTCGCATATGTAGATATTCATACACATTATAAATATTGCAGAAAAGGGGCAATCCTAATTTGGTATTTTTTGTGTTGAAAAACTTTTAATTTTGTTATTTTTTTAGTTCAAAAATATTTTTTTTTTTTTAAAAGACAAAATAAAATCTTGAAAAATATTTTATTTCAAGATTAAATTCAAGATTTTTTTTTTTATGAAATTTTTTTTTTAGGAAAATGGCATGCTCCCATTGTGAACATTTCTTTTTCATTAATCTAACCAATAAATTTCTCTGCATTTCTCTAGATCTGAATATTAAGTTTTAAAATAAAAATTTTATATATTATTTCAAAGCTTCTGTATTACACGAACGAACTTTAATAATACATATACTAAAATGCAGAGTGTTAAACTAAATTTTAAAATACCTATGTATAGGTATAAACTTTTTTTGTGAAAAAAAAAAACAATCTGTAAATTAACATTTAAGTTAAATATTTAAGTTCATCAATTAATGACTGAAAAAAAGGCTGTGCAATATCCTTGTCACATTTAAGTGACAAAAGGATAAACTGCGAAAAAAAAAAAATACTTTTTTCAAATTTATTTAAAAAGCTAATGAAACGTTATAATTAAAAATTATTCAAAATGTTATTTAAAAGTTATTCAGTTTAATTTAAATCGTAAAAATAAATTTATGAGCAAAAGTATTAAAATATCATTGTAATTTAATGAACGAATTCATTTTATTTTTATTTAAAACTATTTCCTATACTTAAAAAGGTCTTTTTTTTAATACAAAGGTTATTTAAAGGTCAAATATTATAATTTCCAATGATTAAAAAAAAAAAAAAATTGATTATATTTATTTCATTAAAGTTAAAACAAATAAAATAAATCAATAAATTCATAAATTACTTTTATATAATCTACAAAGATAAATTTTATATCCTTTTTTTTTTTTTTTGTACATTCTTTAACACTAAACGGGATATTAAAATTAAAGTTATATAAAACACACTTTTATTTAATATGATAATATATATGTATAGTAATTTTATTTTTAATTTTGATAACTTTATAAATTTCTAATCATGAATTTAATTAATAAATAATTAATTATTTTATTATCGAAAAAAAGAAAAAAAAAAAATACTATAATAAACAATTAAATTTAATATTTATGATTAAATTTAAATAAATTTTATGAAATTTTTTAACTATATTTTGTTTCCGAAAAATATAAAGTTAATATCATTTAACTGTAACTATAATTGTTAGTTATTGTCTCCTTATAAGTGTTAATTTAAAACATTTTCAAAATATAGTAATTGCTTAAAAATAACGAACGCAAAACTATAATAAAAAAAAAAAAAATGTTGGGGAAATAAAAAAAAAAAAGCATTGAAAAAATGTTTTGTATATTTTTCCCACCTCTTTTCCTATAATTTCATGTTTTTCATCCCTTTTTTCATTTTCACTAAGTGCTTTTTTCCTGTTAATGTTTATGATTCGGACCATAATAAAAAATAATAAAAATTCAAAGAAAAACGTGTGTACATGTTATACATACTTATGTACAAATACATGTATATGGTATACATATAAGAATATATATATATAGAAATTTCTAATCAAATAAAATTCTATATGATTTTTATAATAGTACTAGAAAATATAGAAAAAAGGTAAGTTATATGCATATATAGATTTAATATAATGAATTATAGAAACCTTTAACTCGTGAGCCGCTTACCTCTTTTGATCCTAAAATCCTATACGTAAAATGAAGACAGCATTAAAAAAAATATCCCTATAATAGCATTTAACTCTTTCTAATCTGAACGTAATTTAAATTTTTTGTCATGAATCTGAATTTCCAAAATTTTGTTTTTCCTTTTTTTTTTTTTTTTGTTAAAATTATATTATTAAAAATGTAAAAAGCTTTTCATCTTAAGAATGTTGCTAACCCCTGAAATATGATATTCATGAGTATTTTAATAATGGTATATCTGAAAATTGCTAATCTAATGATATAAAATGAAAGAGAATATTCTTAAGGGAAATCCATTTATATGATTATATAGTATTCAAAAAACCTAAAATACAATATCTTAAGTATTGCTAAAAAAATATCTATCTATCTATTAAATTATAAAAGTACATATATAGATATTTATTTTTTGGGAATTTGTTGTTATACATTAAGGATTTGTTTTTGCTCTCTTTATTTCAGTTTTCGATCAATTCAATTGGTGTAAAATGGTAGTAAAATTAATCGATGTAAAATCAAAAAAAAAAAAAAATATATAAAAAAATAAAAATAAAAAGGTTAAAAAACCATATGAATAAAATTCCGATCACGATTATTCGATTAGCAAAAAAAAAAAAAAAAAATTTTTTTTTATGGAAAAAAAAGTAAAGTTTTCCGTTATTTAATTTCCCTTAAATTCTTAGCATGGAATTTAGAAAAGGTTCAAGAACTTAAAAACTAAAATATATTTTTTCTTTCTTTCTTTATTGGAAAACATTAGAAATTAAAAACAATTTATTTTTTTATTTTTTTGTGATTCTTTAAGAATCCACCCCCCAATAAAATGATTAAATTTCACCTCTAATCACTCCTCAGTATTGACCCTCCAGTTATAAGGGTTATATAAATTTTGTTATTGAGAATATGTATACACAGTGAAAAATCAATTGATTTTTATATTATAAAAATTTTCGAAGCTATCGTTATAAACAAGTCACATATAGATAAAAATAATATAAATATAATAGATAACATATCTTAAAAAATCGGGTTTGTGTAAGTTTTAAATTGAAGTCAAATAATAAAGAAAAATAAATACATATATAAAATATAATATAAAACTAAATATCTATAGATAAAAGATTCATAATATTTGTTGTTTTTTTTTTAAATGTGTATAGCAAACGGATATAAGTTATAAGTTTTTATAAAAACCATTTGCGGCTATTTACATGTTTACCTAAAAGTATGCTACGATAATAATTTTTTGTGAGTTTAAAGTAAAAGAAAATCAGTGAAAAAAAAATGCTTCTGTTTACTTTCGTTAAAAAAAAAAACTTTAAAAATTTGAAATTAAAAATAAAAAAAACTGCAAAAATAAATAATAAGTATAAATAATATTATATTATATGCACTTTTACCACCTTTTTATTTTTGTTATTGTTATTGTTGTTATGTAAAATTAAATAGCCGATTAACTTTACGTTGATCTATATTATCAAAATGTACTTAAACTATAACTTCCATCATAATAATTTTCTTTAATTTTTAATTAAACGTTAAATTCATTAAAAAAGAAGGATAACAGTGAGTTATATATAAAGTTACAGATTACAGATCACGACAACGTACAAGATTACGGGTCACGTTTATTAATATACAAAAAAAAAAAAAAAAAAATTAAAAGAAAACATTCCTTAATTCATTTCTACTAAGGAATCTCAACCATTCTTAATTCATTAATAAAATTCAAATTAGGATAAAATTTTAGGAAAATCCCAATTTTTTTTTTCGCCTTTTAAATGATTGTTTTAATGCCATATGGCCCAGTGAAAGAAGTCAAAGGGAAAAAAATTACAAAATATAATTAATTATCATTTGGATTAACATTTAAATTATATAGAGGATTGCAGTGAAAAATATCTGATGTATATAAAAGAGATATTTAAATTCTAAATACGATATAAAAAAATATATATATAGTATAAAAGCTTATGTATTTAATGTACATACATATTTTGTTATTTTATTTTTCTTCTTTATAATCTAAAGAATTTTTTAAAAACATTTCTTTTCTTAAAAATCTATTTCAATTTACACATTTTGTTTTTATTCCAAATTGTTGTCATGTTGTAATTAGTTTTTGATAAGTCGGCAAGTTTCCTAGTATATATGTAGTTATGTTTTTTCATCCTGATTCTTTTAATGCTAATTCGCTTCACTTAAACAACTATTACACTTAAAACTTCTCAGAATTCATAAATTTTTTAAAACTGAATAACAAAAACACTGTTTCTACATGTATACTTTACACTTTTCTCAAATATTTTATTTCAAAAACAAAAAAAAAAAAAATTCATGTTAAAACCAAATTAAGGTACAAAAATTTTCCAAAATAAACCTAAAATAAATAAATTCAACAATTAAAATTATTTTAAAATCATTTAAAAATTATATATTGCAATATTTATGCATTTTACTTAAATATTATGTTTTTTAAAAACAACGAAAAAAAAAAAAAAAACAAATAAAACAGTAAAAAAAATAAAAAGTTAAATAAAAAAATTAAAAGCCTTCCATCAACAAATCTTCTTAATATTTTCATTTCCCAGTATATTTAATTTAAAATCCCTATAATATATATATATATGTATACATAAAAATATAGATATATACAAACATGTTTATATATACATACTTAAACAGTTTATTTATTTATTAAACAAATATAAAACCTTACACCCAAGCCCATCTTTATCCTCTTATCAAAACACAAACCAAAAAAAAGAAAAACAAATTAAGGATATTTTATTTATAATATTTTTTATATACTTTTTCTCTTTTTGAGCTAAACAACTCAAACCCACCACTTTATTCCCTAGAACTAACCAAATACATAAATACAAACATATATATAATATAAAAATCATATTATTAAGCTTTTACCACATTTAAAATAAAAAAAAAAAAATTATAAATAAATTTTTTCCATATACATACACTGTTATTTTTTTTTTTGATTTTTTTTTTATAATCGTGTAATGTGGAAAAATTTTACCTACTTATTTAAATATTTTTTTTTTTTTTTTCTTAACTTCCTTTTTGGGTTACTCTTAATATTAGTTTTGTTTTTATTTTTAATATTAAACAACGACTGGTAACTTAAGCGTTTAACCTTAAACCAAAATAAAAACAAAATAACAACAAGAAAAAAAAAAAAATTGAAATAGAAACGGAAATAATACAATTTATATTTTTTGTTTCACAGAATATGAAAAATAATTTTTTTTTTTTTTTTTTTGTATGAAGAAAAGAAACTACAGTAAAATCTTAACCATTAAAAGATTAACTTCTTTTAATAATCCCTTTGCTACTTCTTATCTTTTGAGAGTTAAAGCTGCAATATAGAGTGAAAAAAATTATAATAGATCTAAAAGAGGACTTGAAAAATAAAAATTTGCAGGTTCAGTAAAGAGAAAATCTTCGAGTAGTCTCACTAAAGGATTTCCAACATATTTCCATAGGAAGATTTTTATGATACTTTTGACGAAGTTTAAAATTGATTATGAAAATTGATTTTTCGTAAGATTTTCTTAAATTGTTGAATTTAATTACTATTCAAGGTGTTCCAGTTAGTTAAAACCAATGGGATACTTTAAAAACAGTTGCAAAGGAATCGTCATACGTTTTTACTTTTCTTTTATTTCTTATTGTCAATTTTTGTTTAGGACATAGTTATTTACCTTAAAAGGGACTATTTTCAAGCCTTCCTTTTTAATGGAAATTGACAGTTTTTTACCAATAAGTCTATTTGTCTTTTCTTTTGTATACTAAACGTTTTTGTTTCATTTTTTAAATTTCTATTTTAGCTTAATTTTAAGGTAACATTAAAAACCGATGAAATTTACAAACAACAAACAAACAAACATTTTTTTTTTGAGGAATTCAGAGTTGTTTTTTCGTAGATACTCTATACGACTGAGCTCTACAATTGAATTTAGAATAGGGTTGAAAACTGCATTAATATCTGTCTATTAAGATAAAATAGTTCAAAGTTTATGCCAGTACTATTTAATCTAGAAAAATGTATCCTTTGAATTCTTTAAATAATTACATTTTCCTTTTGTTAAATTTTCAAACAGAATCAGTTTTGATCAAAATCAGTAAATTATGTTTTCAAAATTAAATTTTTTACTGTTATAAAAGAATATTCATACATACATAATTATGTAAATAAACCTACAAGAATATAATATACAACATACATGTATATACATTTATATAAAAATATAAAAGTCAAAAACAAATCGAAGTAAAACTAAATAACAAGGTTAAATAAAATTACACACACATAAACCAAATAAAAAAGAAAAGCAAAACAAAAACATACATACATAAAGATAAAATAAACATAAAAAACAAAAAATGAAAATAAATAAAACTTGACCAATATGAGGAATATAAGATTTACATTATAAAAATATTTATAAGTTGGGAAAATTTTAGGGAATTTTCATTTAATTTTCCTTTTTTTTTTTCTTGTATTTAATTTTTTTTTTTTTTATTTAAAAGTTTTGCATTTTCCAGAATTAACAGAAAAATAAAACAAAATAAAAAATAATATTTTTTGTTAATGTTTGTAAAGGATCAAAATTATTTTGCAAAATATATACCGTTAATACATAAAGGGGATATTTGATTAAACCATTTGAAATTCAATAATACGCTTTTAGCATTTAAAATTAGGCAATATTTATTTTAAGTATTAACTAATAATGGTTTGATTGAAGAAATTACATTTAAATGGTTTGAATTTAAAAATTTTTGTTTTTTTTCTTTTCTTTTTTAAATGCCTTAAAAAATTATTAAAATATTTTGTATTTAACTTGTAAGGTAAGGATGGTAATAGTTGAGTGCTAAAAATCATCATCGAAATGATAAAGCGAAAAAATATTCGATGTAATTTTTACTTTTTTTTTTAAAAAGAAAATTTAATTGAATATTTGGTTTTTAGTTAGACGGAAATATTTTTTTTTAAATTGAATTTTATACGGTTAAATTTATGTATAATTTTTTGTAATACAACCACCCCTATTCTAAATTCCACGGTGAAATGTCTACGAAAAATTAGCTATGATACGACGTACAATTTTTATCTATTCTAAATTCCGTCGTAAATTAATTTTAATTTTCAATGATAACTTTATTTCGAAGTTCAAAAATTAGACGTTTCGAAATTTGAAAATCAGATGTTTTAACTTTTGAAAACAAAATATTTTAAATATTTTTATTCAAAGTAGTGGTTTGTTAGTAAATAAAAAAAATTGTGCAGTGTGGGTTTTTGGAGTGAGTATGGGTTCGAATCCCACACACGTCCTAAGAGTTATTCCCCCTACGACATTTACAGCCACGCCTGAACAGGAAAGGCTGTGTACCTGTCCACATTTATGTGCACAAAAACAAATATTTTAAATAAAATTGCATACATTTTTTACAAGTAGTGATTGTTATTGGTAAATAAAGGCGAATAAAATTTTAAATAACAAGTGATTATAAATTTTAAAATATTGTCAATTTTATTCATTAAAAATATTGTTTTAATTCTTAAAGAATATGTAATTTCTATTTGCCCTGCCTTAGCACAACATTGAACTATGTTTGGATTTTCATTTAGCAGTTCTAGCAATCTGCTACTGAACTTGGCTTGTTGTAATTCTCGTCCTTTTCAAAATTTATTTATTAAAATCAAAATTCATATATTAGAATCAAAATGCATGCATTCAATTCTTTTTTCTATTTTCAATTACATTTAAAAAAAATTTTAAAATTATAAACAAACAAAATTTCAAACAAAACTAAACAAAGGCACTACTACGAATGAATATTTCTGTCGTAGACTTTTGGTATTTATTTTACATTACGCTGGAATTGAGAATTGCCATGTTACAAAACTTCGAAAAAAAACTTAAAAACATTTTTTTTTTTAGGAGCTGAGAATAGCTTTTTCGTTGATTGTCTATACGCATTAGCTCTACGATCTAATTTAGAATAGGGGTTAAGAAATTAAGTGGATTTTTTCAGTATCTTTAAAAAAAATTTTTTTGTAAGAAATACATATCAGTATCTATGACAGGGACAGAAGGATTGTAATATAAAATTAGTTTTAAATTTTCGCAAATATTATTTTAAAACTGCATTAATATCTGTCTATTAAGATAAAATAGTTCAAAGCATGAGTACGGGGAAATTATGTTTTTCTTATATAGTGGAATATTATGATGTGTAATATGCTTTTATTATTTAATCTTTTAGAAAATTAAATTTACGTTGTTAAATATATAACATAATAATTAGACATGAAGTAACATTTAGGTTCTGAAAAATGAACAAAGAAGAAACTTATACAAAGAATTTTCTGTTCAATTAGAAATGCTCAGATTGGAAGTTAAAATAAGAAAAGGCAGAAATAGAATAAATGTATATATATATGATTCTTCTGCTGCATATGTTCTTCTCCCCCTTCCAAATTTCTATTGAGAGCATAGTGACATATAACTATATACGAAGAGATTCTTTACATGTTGCCATGTAAATCTATTTTGTGCCTTTATTGCCGCTTTGATCACACGTGTTAATTTTTCGATAATTATTATGCTACATATTATATACAATTTATAGGATAATAAAATTTAGAGTCTTATTAGTAGTCTAGCAATAAATAAGAGTTATGAAAGAAGAAGAATAGTTAAATACTATAATATTAAGGAAACATTATATTACAATGTCTCTTGGTTGCATCTATAAAATTGGGACCTTGACATTCATACATATATGAATTAAACTACAATCAAAGAAGAAACAACGAATTTATGAAACTCAAAATATTATATTAATTAATGAAATTAAATATAGTGATTACCTTTTTCTTGTAAATGAAAACAAAAATTAATATAAACATACCTGAAAAAGAAAAAAATTAAATAATTAGTAAATTATTTTTTTTTAAGAGTTATAAGATTTTATTAAAGGTTTTAAAGAGTTAAATAAAATTTAAATATCTATAATATAATACACAAGATGTTGGCGAGACCTTGCCAACATATAAAAAAATATATTTTATATCTATAATAAAACACCCACACTGAATGTAAACTAAACTGGCAATGATGATATTTCTGTATATTTATTTAATAATTTAAAATTTTATTACCAGAGACACAAATCTTTGACTCAAAGTATTATCAAGAGACACAAACCGTTCATTAAAAATATAAATAAATTTAGTAAATATTATTACGAGTGACCAAATTTTCCACTAGAAGTATTATCAGAGACACAAACCGTTCATTAAAAGTGAGTACAGTCAAAAAAGGAAAAGTACATACTTAAAAAAAAATAAATTCAGCAAATTTTTAATTTTTAAATTTGACCGCCACGTCCATTATGAACTGGTCGCAGCGGTAAATTAAAAATAAATTATTAATCTTCTGTTGGCGTTTTCAATCTTTGTTTTGAAAAAAAAAAATAAAAATAGGTACTCTTAATAAAATTAAAACGCCTGAAAGTGAAAAAGTGAGAGTGAGCAAAGTTTATAGTAAACCTCATATTTATAAGAAAAAAATAATAGGCCGATTTTATTCTTGATTTTGTTTTCATTAGTATAAAAGCTGATAAAAGCTTCGTAACATACTTTAAAATAGTTTTGTTTATTTAGGTTGAAATTTAGATTTTTAAGCTAAATTTTCGGTAGAACTGGTATAACATAAAATATTCGAATTTTTTTTATTAATATAAAATTCGGCAGACTTAAATAATTATATTTCATAACAGAAGTCAGAAGCTTACTAAATATTATAGAAACGGATAATAAAAAATAACATAGAAAATATCATTTTAGAAGCCTTCTCTTACAAAAGACTCATAATTTTGTACTAATTTATTATTAGACCATTAAATTAAAAAGCTGTCGAAAACGACCGTCACAAAAAAAAGGCGCCGCAAATTTATGAAATTACATTATCAGAGACATGAATCTTTTATTAAATATACCAAAGACCTCTTCTAAAGTACATTTAAATAAAATAAATTCAGCAAATTTTTTTCAAGCAAAAACAAAGTAAACGCAAAAGACTTGAAAGTAATTTTGGTAATTAAAGTAATTTCGCGGCGAAAACAACTGTTTTGCATCGACATAAAAAATTTTTTTTAAAACTAAAGAAAAATAGAGAGTCTGGTAAAATTTTAACAAATATTAAAATTATTTCGATTATTGGTATTGTTTTAAATGTAACAAAAAAAAAAAATGTCGTAGCGGTTGGTGTTGGTTGGTTTTTCGCCGGTTTTTATTGTGCACTTTATACATGTGTTTCAAACAATTTTTGAGATAACAGCAGGAACTTTTACGCTGAATGTGTTATTAGCTTGGACCATTTATTCTCAATGTTTAAAAAACTGTCAAAAATTACCGCCACGAAAAAACGGCGAGAAAAAATTAATAAACTGTACCTAACATTTTTAATTTTATGTGTTTAGATTTGTTTTATGTTTTTTTTCTATTACAAGTAAGTAAGTGATTTCAACATTTTTTTAATGGTGCTGATGTAAAAATGAAATTTTTTGGTAGTTTATTAAGGGAGTCAGTATGATACCGCAAATGTTTTTGAATCTATAGAAATTGTGCAATTGCACAGGGGATTTTCTAGTATATATATAAAATTTTAAAACTTTGGTGTTACTTTTTATTTTATTGCTGTTTTTTTTGTTTTAAAATTTGATTAAATAAATTATAATAGACATTTTATTAATTTCTTGGAACAAATATCATACAAAAAGTGCTCTGAATATCTTATAGAACATAAGTTATTGAGTTATATCGTATATGAACAAAGAAATTTATTTTTAGAAAGTAGAGTATAATAGTTATATACATTTTAAATTAGGCAAAAGCCATTTATGTTTAAGATTAACACCCATATTCTCCCTGAGATATCACTTATGTGATAACAAAATATATCGCGTTATGTTCACGTATGAAAACATTTCTGTAATGTTGGCAGTACTTCCAACTATTAAATTTTTTTTAAAAATTTTAGTGAAGAAAAATAAATTAGATTGTATAGTATTTTTTCTAAAATGAATAAACATAAACAAAAACACTAAAAGAATTCAAAATAATTTTTCACACTTTTTATTAATTCTATTTTGTTTTATTTCTCTTCATTAAAATTCCAAATTACTTAAACTCAAAAGTGATATTATTGCTAAGAAAAACAGAGTTCAGAGATAATATAAAATGGCTATGACTTTGACATACGATGAAATAATATATAACGTAAAAAAAAAAACCATGCAGAAATAATAGAGATAATAGATTTTGACAGTTAACATTGTTACAATTTTAAAACTACTCACTTTTGCGTCTAAAAGTGATAATTTTCGTATGTTGCGCGTTGAAGAAAATGGGTGTAAATATAAAAAAAAAAATTCTCATTTTTTAAATATTTAAAATTATAAATTTTTTTTTTTACCTCAAATTAACAGATATTTTTTCTAAAATATTATGTCACATTTTATTTGTTCATCACTGTTGAAAATTTTTTATATTTAATTCCCTATATGTATATATATAGTTTTTACAAAATATTAAAAAACATTAAGGTTAAAATTTAGAAAAAGATGGACTTAAACAAACAAAGAAATAAACAAAAAAAAAACGAGTACATTTTAAACGTATATAAATTAAACTAAATTAAACAAATTTATATACTGACATGGGATCAGTGTGCTCCTTTGTCACTATTACCAAAACACAAACCATCGAAAAAAAAACAAATACATACAATCAACAATAGGGCAAACACACAAAAAAAAAAACAAACAAAAAAAAAAGGAGTGTAAACAACAAAATGGACTTCAAAAGGTGTGGGCATACAAAAAAAAAAAAAAAAAATTATAAAAATACAGAAAAACACAAAATAAACCTTAAAAGAAAAACAATATAACAATGCAACTACTAAAGTTACAAATGGTGAACATTTTTTTAAAACGAACAAAAAAAAAGAAAAATAATTTTTACATTGTTGAATACAAGAAAATACAATTTAATGTTGAAAATTAAATTTAAAACATTGCAAGACTGATAAAAAAAACAAAACAAAAAAAAAAACCACAATTTAAATGTGGACAATACAAATTTGTAGTAGAGAATAATAAAATGTCTTGTCTTGGTAAATTTACCATATTCTTTTTTTTTCTTTTTTTTTTCTTTTCGTTAAAAACTTTAAAATCTATTTAAAACATAAAATGTACTTGTAGTGGTTAAATTCAAATATATTTCTTTCTAAGAACAAAAATTTTGTCTTTTAATTTTGGTTAGTAACAAAAATCTAACTTCTACAAGTGACATTTTAAAAATATATAATATGTACCTACCTATAATAATTAAATAATTGGAAACAAAGTTAAATTGATTCAATCCTTTCAATTCAGTTTTTTTTTAACCAGAATTTATCTAATCATTCGGCGGATCATAAGAGTTTCTTTTCCGCATTTAATTTTCAACATTAAAAATTGCTACTTTACGGTTCAGGCATGTATAGGTGAACAAAAAAAACATAAAATTTTGATCATACCAAGCTACCTTTTGTCTTTTTATTATTTTTTTTTTTTTTTCCTAAGGGAGGTGGGAATCTTCCAAAGACACCAAGAATTTCCCCTTGGTAGTGTCAGATTCTTACTGACTAAACCCACCTCCCCCTTTAGCCAATAAAGTGGGATGAAACCCTTATCTGCGAACGCAGTATATTGGCTAGGGAGTAGGGATAGGAAAGGATAGGAAAATGGATACGGATTTAGGATATAGCAGCGTCTATAAAATTCCGAATATGTAATGTATGATATTTGCACATTCATTTGTGCTCACCTCACTAATACACGGAATTGTACATATTAAATTAACTATACCCCATATAATTACTAATAGGCTGTCAGACAATAATTGTATATTTATTAAAAATGAGAAGAACATTATAAAATCGTTCTTTAAAATGTTCCTTTAAATTTTTTTACTCATACTATATATAATTCTTTTCCTAAATATCCTTTTTTCCAAGAAGTTTTCCCACATCCTTATTCCATAAACCAAACTGTATGTACATTTGTATTAAACGTTCAAACCTCAAGTTTGATTAAAAAAAAGGGTAGTTTCTGCTTAATTAAAGTCTAACACTATTAGTGAAAATTTAAGTGAAATTCCTCTGCCTGACCGGGGATTTTTGAAGTTTTCACTCGGCTCTTGTACAATAAAAATTTCACTAAAAAGAATATGTTTCCTATTTTCCGTTATATACAATTAGGTAAAAATGTGCCTTCTTAGCAATAGAATTATTCCAACATTGATAGATCTAGATCTTAATAACTAAAATTGAACGATCTTGCAAAATCGATCAAGCAAAAAACAAATACTAAAACAAAACAAAATTAGTATCTATAAATTGTGCAAAGTGTTGTTTAGTATTTTGATAGATCTAACTTTGTTCTTTTCTTTTTTTTTTTTTTTTATTGGATTGCATGTTAATTTGTAATAATTTTTATTTTACATAATATTGTAATTAAACAAAAGTATTTTATTAAAAGTTATAAACCTAACATTTTGTCATTGGAAACGACTAAGTTTTTTTTTTTTGAGTTACCATTTCACTTTTAATTGTATATAATAAAAAAATATATATGTATATATATATTTTTGCAACATTATTTATTTTTTTAACTTTACCTTTAGAATTTTTTGTTATCATTTTTTCAGTATTTCAAAAAAAAATCATTTAAAAATAATTCACCCTACAACCATAGTAGATACACACAATATGTATTTTAATTTTAAATGTTTTTTAGCGCATTTTCAAAAAAATGTTGAAAAAATGTGCTTATTAGTTTCGCTCTGTCCGTCCGTATGGGTGTTTACAAAAGACCGTTTAAAATAAAGTAATGCAATTTTAACTATGGATAGGTATCGCTAAAAAACTAATTTTGTGGAACAACTTTTTGGTAGCCCCACCCATTCCGGAGTTACAGCCCAACAAAGTTCGAAAAAGCCTTACTTTTAAATTGTTATAACACAGGTTCTATAAGGCATATTTTCAATCTGAAAACTCCAAACGATAGCTGATTTATAAATATATATAAATATATATATATATAAATCAGCTATCACTTATATTTGAATATGTATAAAATAAATATGTGGCTTTGCCATGCGATATTTTATTATACCGTTATGTGAAAGTTTTCTAAACAGAAAATTATCTATTTTTAAACACCTGTAACTTGGGCACCGGTCCACATTTTTTTGATGTAATATACAAAAATTAAAGCTCCAACATTATATTTTTATTTTTGTTAATAATTTTTCTTAATAATATAGGGTTACCTTATAACTGACGAAAGTGTGATTTGATATGATACTCAATTTTTTCGTACAAAAAAAAAAAATCTAACAAAAACCAATTTCTTATCAAAATTTATTTTTCAATATACCTACTTTTTACTCTTGGCTTATTATGGAATATTTTTTAATTTTGGAATGTGCTTCTTTTAAAACCCTTAGTTTTTTCCATTACTTGTTTTTTTTTTATTTTTTCAATAATACTATAATAATTTTCGTTTCAAATAAAACTAATAAAAAAAAATATAAAATTTTTCAATTTACCCATTTCTGTTTTTTTTTTTTTTTGCGAAAAATAGCTATAGATGTATAAAACATTATATATATGTATATGTATATATGTATTTGTTTTGTGATAATGAAAAACTATCATTTTTAATTCCTTTGAGTGCCACCCAACCAAAATACCAAAGTACCTATATACTCATATACATATGTTTATTATTATCTACTACTGTAATGTAATGTATACGTACAATACAGACATATATACTCGTTTATATATATATAAATATATATGTGTATGTACAATTCACTTTGTTTTATACTTTTCTTTTCATATGAAATACATATATGTAGGTATATATATTTATCTTCTTTTTTTTTGCAATTTTCATTTTTATTTTTTTTTTTGTTTTTCCTCTTTTGGAACATAAATTTCCTTTCAAATAAATTAATTTTTTTTCTCTCGAATAAAAAAATCACAAAAAGATAAGAATAATAACAAAAAAAAAAAACAAAAAAATTCAACTGACGTGTGCCGATTTTTTGTTTTTTTCCTCTTTTTAATTTTTGATATTTTTAAATTTATAAATATTTTTTACCTATCTCTTTGTCAATTCATACATTCACTTCATATATTGACATGATTTCCTTTATGAACACCGCCACTCATTGTTTTAATAATGTTATAATATGTATATGACACAAAAATATGGTTGAAAATTATGGCCCGCTTTTTTTTATTAATTTTCTTATGATATGTTTGTATAGTTCTTTGCATATTTTTAGTGTATGAAAATTTGGCCCGCGGTCGTTTTTTTATCCAATTTTTTACAAATATTTTTTATAGACTTTTTAAATGATAGTTTTTTGATTGATTATTAAATATTCAATTATTGTTTAAATTGGAAATATGTCTAATTACTACGTTCGGCTAGGAAAAGAAGTAAAGAAAGAAGGTAAGACGGTAAGTTTAATAATTCAAAATCTACGAATGACATAATTTTAATACATTTTACAATGCCACGCTAACATATTTTTTTTTTTAAATACATACATATTCAAAAATGAAAAAATAAAGATACCAATAGTAATTTTTCTTTTAAAAACTTAAGGTGCGATGACCGATAAAATTTTTTTCTCGTCTCAAAAGAGGAAGATAGTATAATCGTATATTGAATTTTTATTTGAAAAGAAAGGAAAACTAGACGGCTGCATATAATTACCTAAAAAAGGTATATAATTACCTATAATTACCTATAATTACCTTTTTCTAATTTCTATTTGGGAAATTTTTTTTTTTACGTCAACAATTTGTTTTAATGTCAAAATTATCTGTTTTGTAGTTTTCAAAAAAAAAAAAAATAATAGTGATTTTAAAATTTCTTTTGTTTTTTTGAAAACCACTTTAGCACTTTCAATACTTTTCTTTTAAAAAGAAAAAAATCTCTCAAAACAATTTTTTTTATTTTAAAAAGTGAAAACAAATTTTTATTACCCTTGAATGTTGCCGTACGAAAAAAATAAAATAGCAAAAAGGTAACACTTCTCAAGAGGTTAAGCCGAAAAAAGTGTTGCCGGTATAGAAAAAATATTAACCATATTTGAAAATTATACACTTCGAACTTTGAAGTATGATAAAATAAAAATGTCACCAATTTTTGAAAAATTTCCCAAATATTTTCCAATATCGGGGATAAATATCCCTGTTAAATTATATTTACTGCTCTTGTCATACACATTGAATTCTCCCAAAATGATATCTCCCTCTTTAAAGTCGATAAAAAATGTTAATGGACAAGAGTAGATCCACCTTAGCTGTAACTTCAAATAATTATTTGGAATATTTTACATATTAGGGAATATTTATTTAATCATACGAGCCAAGGACCATGTTATTAATACTCCAATACCAAACATGTAAACTTAGATTAATTTATGTATTGTTGTATAAACAAAAAAATATAAATAAATAAATAAATAAATTATTTAATCATTTGTCTAATATGTGAAATAAAAGTAATTAGAAGTCATTCACCCGTTCTTTTAATTTTTTGTTTTTTTTCTTGTTTTTTTTTTTTTTTGAGGTTTTCCTGACTTATGGGTTATTTTTCCCAAAAAACAAAAAAACAAAAAAAATAATTGTCACTGAATTTCCATTAGTTATATTAAATATGTACATAGATACATATATATATTCATGTATATATATTTCTGTCAGTGGTCACTTCACTTATAATGAAACACAATATTAATAATAAAACTAAAAACAATAAATAGTAATTTATACAATTGAACTTAATTAGGATATTTATACAAATTTACATAATATCTATATAATAAATATGTATATATAGATTATTTGTATTTATTTGTATGTATGAATATATCATTTATTACCATATGTATAAATATATTTTAAATGAAATTCGAAAATTAGCTAATTTATAAACAGTAATGAAGATTTTGAAAAACGTAATTATTATCATTTATATTAGCGTCAATGAACATATTATTAAATTTTTTTATAGAACGGTATGATTTTAAAAAAAAACTTATTACATTATGTGTCAAATGGTTGAGGTTAGATATTTTTAAATTGAATGACATTTTTATAATAAATGTTTGAAATTTTAAAAAAATTTTTTATAAGTTGAATCTAACTCAAAATTAATTTTCGAAACTTTCATAGTGCATTTGATTAAAATTTCATATGGTAACGGCTTTCGTTCAGGTTCAATATCGGTTCTAATATATTTTGCAAAAAATTGTCACTAATATTTCACTTTATCTACTCGTCCGTCTGTCTATCCGTTCAACATGTCCATCTGTTAAAAACTATGCCACTTGTACACTTGGAAACAAAAATTTCCGTACCCCTTAATGCCACTTTTAGAACAGAATCTTAAAATGTTGTAAGAAATAACATCTTTCAGAATAAGCATATCGTTATATCAGAATAAATTTTTGTACTCTCCTATGTTTAAAATCGATTATGAAAATTCGCTATTTTTTGACATCTTTGCAAATTTATTTTTAGTAAGATACAAAAATGAGAGCACCACTCCCCAGCATTATATTTTTACTTACTAACGGCTTTTCTTAATTATATAAAGTTTCGTTGAAATTGAAGAAGTATGTTTCTTGATTTATCACTATTTTTCTTACACAAAAGACAAAAAAAAATTAAGTTTTCAAATGTTTTTCTGAAAATGTGCATCTATTGAACATTTTGGGTTTTATATACTGGCCTTGGTTAATTTTATTTTTAAAAACGTTATGACGAAAGTAAATAATTTTTAATTTTTGTTTTTTGTTATTTTTAGGTTGACATTAAAAACAATCAGATTTGCAATTTTATTTGCATCTTTAAAAGTGGTGCACAACAATCAAGATATATAAAATGGCGGATTACAAAACGTAATAACACTTAGTAATATAGAGATTGTAAATGTAATATTTTTTATATACGACTTTTATGCTTTCACTTTGTAGGTACAACTTTTAAATATAAAAAAAAACAAATTTTGAAGCTAATTTTCTTTTTAATGTACCTAATCAAGTATGCTCCAAATGTATTTTTCTTGTAAATAATCATATTAATTTATTTTATTTTTTTATTCATAACATATTTTATATGTAAATTTTCAAAACATATTTTTAATTATTATTTATTTTAAAAATTTTTTTTATTTAGTTTTTTTTGGTTTTTTGTTTTTATTAGTCAGGGCTTATTTTGTGAACTTTACAATTTGATAAATTATAATATGTAATGATATAATATAAAGTTATGATATTTGAATACAAAAAACCGTTTTAAATTATCTTTTATATCTTTTAATATAGTGTACATATCAGTTCATATATTCAAATTTGAAGTTTGTAAAAAATTAAAATAATATATTTTGAAAAATATAAGGAGGTTATTTTTCGAGTAGATGCTAATCATTAAAACATACTAAAAAGGAGCGGTACGAGTACGATCTCTCTATTAAAGTGTATGACTTTAACTTACTAAACACTACCTCCCTTTTGGATTAAACAATAGGTTACCGAATCTATTTGTATGAAGGTTTGTAGGAATGTAATAAACGAAGATATTAAAGTTCTCCTTACATTTTTCTAAATTGAAAATATAACATTCTGAATTATTTAGAGAACACAGTATGTGGTGAAAAGTGCATATTTAAATCACAAAGTAACTTCAATATCCTGAATTTGAATTAATATGTAAAAGTGGACAGTGGAGGCCTCTCCTTGTTTCTTTTGTGAAAAAATTTGAGTAGAGGCATTAAACTTTTCATTTGGTCGGAACAAGTTTCCACTCTACAGATATCTCTAAAACATAGTAAAATAACTTACAAAACGTCGAAGAGCCCGGATAGAGAACATTGAGTAATGGAACGTTTATTTAACGAATTGCTCTATTTTGCATTTTGTCAAGAATTCGTAATAGAATTTTTATAAGACGTTTTAGACGCTCCTGTCCAAACATGTGCAATAGACTCTATTTTTAGTCGTAAGTATATACGCTTTGTAAATATATATTTTCCAGTTGTATCTTTTACTATACATCAAAAATATTATTGGTCCAAATTAGTTTTTGATTTAGCTCAAACAATTTCAAACTTTTAATATTAACATTTATATCTCGAGCCATCTCTAACATATTATATAAATTATAAATTACTTACAGCTTTATTGAAAAGTCCTACAGTACCAAAGCTTTCTTATCCTTTTTTAGAATAAAAAAATAATTGTATTTAACAATTCTAAGCGGATCAGTTCTTAATGTGTGACTGTCACAATAAAAAACAAAAAAATTTGAAAAAAGTTGAAAAATTAAAAGTTTTAGGAGATTAAAGACATTTCCACTGATGAATTTTCAATGAATTGAATGAATTCTAAATGAATTGTGATTTAAACTGGAAATTTTGCAAAAAATAGATTTAGTATTTCTAATTAGTAGTTAATACTACTTTTGCTTTAGAAAGTTTTTTTATAAAATTTTCCTATTTCACCTTTTTTTTGATGTTATAATTTTGACCAATTTTTTTTTAGATGAGAAGCACATTTCAAAACGCCCAAAATGATTCTATAATATCAATGTATTAACAAAATAAAATCATATCTTATGTTTCTCATATAAAGTCAAACTTTACATAATATATTTAGTATTTATAAACTTCTTTATGTATAATTGTGTTATTTTTTTTTTTTGTTTCCATTTTTAAAAATTCTCTTCCAATTAATTAAATCGAACAAAACTTTTTAAACAATTTATTAAAAATCTTTAAATTCTTTAATGATTTTACAAGTCGTTCGTTTAAATTATTCTTTTTAAAGTTTTAAAGATTATTAGTATTTCATGATATTCATGATATGTTTTGCTGTTGTAATTATAAGTAATTCTTATAATATACACCACACGACAAATGACAACTGTATACATTAAGATATGTAGATTGTAGATATTGAATAGTTCTTTTTCAATTCATTCACAGCATTAAAGGAAATAAAATTAAGTGAAACGTGCGACTAACGGTACAATGCACTGTATATACCCGTATTAAAAAAAAAAAAAAACAAAAAAAACAAAAAAAATATTAAATCCTTTGTTAAACTTGTTTACAATCTTATATAATTATACGAGTATAAATCTTATAACACTTTTACATTTAAAACACTATGTAAATTTTCTATATAATGTTATAGTCATTCTGCCTTAAATACGACAAATTATGAATAACCAAAAAAAAAAATTTTTACTAATTTCTAGATAAAACCAGGATAAATTTTAAAATACAAAAACGATCTGTAACAATACATAAAATAAAAAAAATATATATACTTTTCTTCTATACTAAATTGAAATTCTAAATGAAAATTAGATTTTTCTCTATCTGAAAATCTAAAAAAGATCGTATATGTTAAACAGAATGTCGAAGGAATATTTTTCATTTATGTCATATATAATATGTTATAGAAATTATACAATTAAATTTCCTTTCATTAATTCAAGTGTTTTTTGGTGACTCAAAGAATGAAAATGGATTATAACCGTAAATGGATAATATAATGAAAAAATAACTATACTATTAATACATATATATAAATATATATGACGAATAAATTTTTGTTGTCCTTTATAAGCGGAAGGAAAAATTTATGATACCGTTACACAATTATAACTAGTAAAACAATATACAATAATAATCTATATACTATATACTATACATAATATATAGTATTAGTTTATATAAATATATAAAATAATATTAAAATACCAACGCACTTGCTGTGAATTTTATTCTAATTATTGTTGGCGGCACTACTCTTAACTGTATATTATTTTCCCGGTTTTTTTTTTTTTTTTTTTTATTTTTATTCAAGTTGTAATAAGAATAAACTCTTCTAAATGAAAAATAATGTAATGTAATTAATAGGGTGTCTACAATAAATGAAAAACAAAAAAAACAATAATATAACAATAAAAAAAATGACGGTAGGAGGCAAAACTGTTTAGTAAATAGTCATAGTATTAACTGTATGACCAAGAGAAAAAAAACAAAACACAAAAAAAGAAAATCAATAGAAAAATGAATATTTGAATTAAAAAACTTTAGGGTGGCTAAATAAAAAACAAATTAAAAGTAACAACAAAAACAAAGAAGAAAACAGTCAGCAGCAACAACAACAACAACAACAACAAAAATGGATTCTGTATAAATCTTAAGGACGCGTTTTAGTAAGAAAAGAATTAAAGTAAGAAATATATAATATCTGAAGTTACACTACTAATATTCTGTGCATTTTCATTTCATTTTTTATAACATTATTTTCTAGATATTTTGTAGTTTTTTTTTTTTTTATTTAACTACAGTTGTTAGCATAATTTTGTAATTGTCAACAAAAAAGAAAAAAATTAATTTTCGGTAATTTAATTTTGAAATATCTATCAATTAACTCCTTGTTGTTTGATAAGAAATATATGTGATGCCAATACTTGACAATGACATCATTTAATATTAAATTGTGTTAAGAATGATCTCGAATAATATTGTTAAAAAAAATCCTGCTCATTTTTCTTATCCTTTTCCTTCACATTTGGACTTTAATAAATTAGTCGTAATATAAACGGTAAATTTAAATATAATAATATGACAATTTTTTAATAGATATTTGGTAAATTAATAGTTTTCAAAAAAGGACTTAAAGTTAAGTGATCCTAAAATTTAAGCAATTAAAACTGTTTTCTTAACTACACGTCGCTTAAAATTCAACGAATTCTCTAAAAATAAATAATTTCATTACCTTTTTACTTTTATTATCTCTGTTTTTTGATAAATTAACCTTTACTAAACCTTTAATACTTCCCCCCAAAACAAATATTAATTCCTCTCTCCAAAAAAAATTTTCCGGATATTTATAAAAAATCATTAAAAAAAACCTGTTTTTCTTTTTAGAAATAAATTAGGACTAAAATAAATTAAAGGATTCGAACTATCTTAGAAGCTGCAAATATAACTTAAATTCAAAATAAAAAAAAATCAAAATGTTCTTTAATTTATGCTCACAACTATTTATTTCTTTATTTAATCTTCTTTGGAAAATTTTTACTGTTATATAGCAATCACAGTAACAAAATAAAAAAAAAAATAAAATATAGAAAATTATGTTACATATTTAGCAAAAACAAATGCTGACGGTTTAAATGGAAAATTATTCTTCTACTCCATTAGTTTACAGGAATTTAATTTTTTCTGCGTTTTTTTTCCTTTCAATTTTTTACTACTAGCATTATTTTCTATCTCTTTCATACAATAAGACGTTTAAAATTTTGCAATTGCCAGTAAGAATTGGCCAAAAAAAAATTAGAAGGAATGAAATGAAAGGATGAAAAACAATACATTCAACATTATCATTAAATTACATTTACCTATATATACATATTATATATTTACAAACATTTTTTTTTTTTTTGGTGTATTTAATAGGAATTCACAGTGTTAAAAAAAAAATAAAAGGATTGAAATGAAAATGAAATGAAACAAAGAAAGAAAGGGATAAATATTATTTAAAAGAATTTAAGAAGAATGCGGTTTAATAACAAAATAAGTTTTAATTATTACTTAGAAAACTCAAAAATTGACTAAAAAAATTCCAACAAAAAATTAAAGAAAAGAAAATTCAAAAAAGATAATAATAATTTTTCTCAAAAACAAAAAAACAATATGCTTGCCTTGCTGGCTGCCCATTAAAATGAATAACTTAAATTGATTAAAAATTTATAAAACTCAAGTAATTTTTTTAAATTATTTTTTTAATAGCCATTATAATGGTTTCCGAGTTGAAAACTCAAAAAAAAAAGAAAAAAAGGAAATAATAATATGTAAAAAATTTGTAATTATGTACTTTTGAAATAAAATTAAATCATTTGTGGTTTTTCTTCAAATATTTCAAATAAATGTTTTTTTTTTTTTGTTTTTTCCATATTAAAAATGCTTTTTAATGGGATTGTAAAGATTTTCAATTTGTTGGTACAGAATGTCTACTAAAATTACCAATAAATGGACAAAATAATAATATATTGTATAAATATTTAAATAAGAAAAACTAAAATACTGTCCTCTCCTATATTTAAACAACAACAACTATACTGTCTTCACCAATGTTCTGTGAATTTGTCCAGTGTTTCGATATACGAAAATTTGTAGCACATTTTCAAATAGTATCATCTACATTTTTTGCTGTAAATGAAAGTAGATCATAAAATTAGTCTATAGTTCAAATATAATAAAAGTTATAAGACGAAATAATCTTAATATATTTTCTCCAATAGCTGTTCTCAAGGATATTTTATCAAAATAATTTACAATAAATTTGTTTGGTGTATACATCGTATACTTTTCGCCAACTTTATTTATTAATTAGCTTAAAACCGAAAAGTTATTTAAATAATTGAAAGATATATGTACCGCAAAAATCTTTTAAATATTGAAGCCGAAGTACGGCTTTAATTTGATTAAATGATTTAGTAACTTATCTATATACTTGTAGACTTATTGTAACTATGTTCGATTTACGCCTTTTATTTTTGAAAAACCATGCATCAAAATGACAAATTTTTGCCGAATGATATCTTTTTTATTTTCTCTTTTGACCAAATATTTATTGATCCAAAACAAACATGATTGATTACAAAGTAATTGAAATAGATTTAAATTAAAAAAAAATTTTTACAGTAGCATCATAATGGTTACTCATATACTGAGAAACAATTAAAAATCTTTTGTTTAAATCAAAATTAAACAAAAAAAAAACGCCTAAATCATTAAAAATGACCTTAAGTAAAAAATATATGAAAAAAAAATATTTTTTTTTCTTTAATCTACTTAAGAAATACAAACATAATTTTTATCGTATTATCAAATTATATAATCCAATATAAACTTAACAAGAATTAAAATAATACTAGGCTGAAAAAAAAAATAAATCAATATTTTTTTATTATTACATACATACATATATTTTCTTTAGTTAACAAAAAAACATTAGACTTTATTTCCTTTTAAAGAGAAATAAAAATTTTAAAAATGAAAACCTTACTTCTAATGACAAAAATTAAACAAAAATTTATTAATTTAATAATATATTGATATGTTAGCACATACTTAACAAAAAAAAAAAAATAATAATAATAAAAAAAACACAAATAAAATATAGTATTAAAATTTTCGGCGCCAATGTCAATCTGTTTATTTTCTTCCTTCTTTTCATACTCTTCTCGTCCTCATTTTACTTCTCTTTTTTTGTACTAATGGGAAACTTCAGAACTAATACGGCAAACTAGGACACTCTTTTATTCTATTCTATCGTTCTTTTTTCATATTTTGTTGTTTTTTTTTTGTTTTTTTTACCGTTAACGATTTTCGTTTACATTTCTCTTTTTTTTTTCTATACTTTTTCTTATTTTTCAAGCGATAATAAAAACAGTGTTAAGCAAACGTACACGACATTTTGTACACAGTTACAGTTTTGTTTTAATTGTCGTCATTCCGTTATATTATATTATTATTGTAACTATATACAACAGTACCTTGTTGGTGTTGTGTTTTTTTTGTTTTTTTATAATAAGGTAGAAACGATAAAAGATAAGGAACCAAAAAAAAAACAAATATTAAATACCTAATGGAAAAAGTGTGGCGGTAACTAAAGTAAGAAAAAACAAAATAACAACAACAACAACGACATCTGAATATTAATAGCGACCATTGCTAAGACAAATGCCTTTAATTCGTCTATACAAAAAAAAAAAAAGAAATCACAAACAAAAACAATAAAAAACAAATTTCAACTTTTGTTGAAAGTTACTCAAAATACTAACGGTAAATTCTAGGAAAATGAAAAAAAAAAAACTAAAATAACAAAACAATGTATTAAAATTTCAAAAAAAAAAAAAAAAAAAGTTTAATAAGGATAATAATGGATAAATATACACCTATATATACCCATTTATATCCATGAAATACATATACACACATTTACAGTTAAAAGAATTTAATATTCATAAATATATATTCACAAACACACTAACATACATACATACATTGCCATTTAAAAACATAAAAATAAAACATTATATACTTATTAGTATAAATAGGAATATAAAAAAAAAAAAACTCAGACACTTTCAACTTATGGTAAAAATATGTGTTGAAGGACAATCCAATAAAAAAAAACCTGAGGCAATATGACGACTCTTTCATGTCTTCTTAAAACAAAAACAAAATAAAACAACAACTAAAATATATAAAAAAAAAAAAGCCAAATCATAACGCTTCATTTTTATAATAAGAATCCAGAATACAATTTCGGTCTTAAGGAAGTAACAGATGTGTGTAGAAATAATTTTTTGGGTTTTTTTTTTTTTTTTTTTTTTGTTTTTATATTCGTCTTTTCTCTATAACCATTCTTTTCTTACCATCACTTAACTTACTATACTTACTAATTTTACCACGAAAGTTTTATCTTTAGGTTTTATGGTAATATTTTTTAATGGAATTAAAAAATAAAATACAAAACAAAATAAGGAAAGTTTTCTGGCTTCTATATCCATTTTATTTTTGTTTTAATATTACTCACCACACTTCACTTGATCCTTATACTCCGACTTCTAATGTATAATGAATGCTAGCTAGTGGCAAAGTGTTTTTCTTATTTTGTATTTTTTTTTTTTAAATTTTTTTTTTTTTTTCATTTTATTTTTATATTTTCATCATTTCTGACCATGAATTTTAGGATTTTATGAGCCCTATTTTCATTTTGATGGAGAAACGCACTATAAATAAAAGTTTTATTATATATATATATATATAATACATAATACGTATATAATAATATTATATTTATTAACATAATATATGTATACAAAAGATTATGAAGTAGTATTGTTTGCGTGTTATACAAAATATATTATAAAATTGCGTTATGGTGTGCCGTGTGGTTTTTAGTGTGTGGTGAGGATATCGTGAGATTTTTTTCTTTTTGTTCTTTTTTTTTTTATTAAAATTAATTTTATTTAACATAAAAAAAAATTTTGGTTTTATATTATATACGTATATATGTATATATAAAAAAAATTGATATATGAATACTGTTTCAGATTATTTGAGACTTTCAAAGAATATAAATATTACAGTAGAACTGCAATATATGAAACTTTCTGTTAATAGAAAATAACAGATGAGAATATAAGATAACTATAATTATAAATGATAAGAACTGCGTATAAAAGCAAAAGTAAATTACCAAGAACTTTATACTGTTTAAAAAAGTTGCCCAAAGATGTTTAAAGGCTTTAATATTCTTTTGCATGTTCTACAAGTATATATTATTTTATATCCTAATCACTAGTCCCACAACTTATGGTAAATGAGCAAAGTAAAATAAATCCATAAATCCTAGTCCCCTCTCCCCTTTATTAGATTTTTCATTCCGAATTTAAGGAAAATGCTAATTCGCTTTTTTATCATTCGTTTATTTATTAATATATGAACTCTTTTTTGGTGAAAAAATTCAATTTGGTTTATGTAATTAGTAATTTGGTTTATGTCTATTATTAAATTATTGAAAATTGATTTATTGTATCTTCGATTGGTTTCATTCCATTTTCACAAATAAAAAATTTATTGAAAATTAGTTAGAAAAGAATTGCCGTTTCAATTGAAAAGAAAACGTTTTAATACAATTTCCAATCAGATACAAATATACAATCTATACAAACTTTATTGTAACTGTACTGTTAAAACAGAACAAAATATAAATAATCTTAATACAATATCCTATTATAATGTAAGGTCTTAATGTACATGTCTGTGAGTAAATATTTTATAAAAATTACCAAGGTGAATAGATTTTATAATATGTTTATTTGGGTGCAGGGTTAAAATCTCCATGGCGAAAAGTCCTATTAGTATTTTTTCTTTTCATTAATAGGAAGTTGGGGGCGGTAGCACTATATTTCAGCACACTATTTCTAAGGTTTTTCAATTTACGACTATACATAAGTGTTTAGTAAACTCAGTAAATGCTGTCTGAAAAAATTATTATATGTATTCCTTTTTAATCAAATTATTAAAATGCTGGTTTTGTGGCTTTGTCAGTATTTGAACTTTGTTTACAAGGCGGTAACCTCAAATCATTTTTTACTCCGCTTTACTTTAATACAAAAAATATTAAATGTTAACTTCCTCACCAATTGAGGTTCAGAATACCATAATTAAATTTCGGCGTTATGACTCATCTAGTTGGTTATAATCCAATGATAATGACTCATCTAATTTGGTTATAATGCCTTTATGGACTTGACACCGACACAGACAACAATATATTTGTAAATGAGCAAATATTACCATAAAAACTATTGATTCATATCAATGAGTTAGAATACACTCATGGGACTTTTGTCTTACAGGAATATGTGAATATTAATTATGGAACTTTTGACACTCCACCATTTATTTGTATGTAAGTACATCTAGGATATCATTATTATTGTTATTATTACGTTAAAATAAGGACTATACTCTATAACGGAAAAATTTTTTCTAATATTAAAAGATGAAACCAATAAGCATCCAATTCTAATCATTATTTCTCTTTCACATTTTTGTTTTGTTTTAATTTTATCTTCTTTTAAAACAAAACAAAAAAAACAAAAGGATCCTTTTTTGGGTACTTGGGTAGTTTACTTTGTATTTGTATTTTTCTTTTTTTGGAGTTATTTTTTTTACGATTACGTCACATTAATCAAATCAAGTCTGGTTGCTACTATTTTATCCTTCTTCTGTCCTCTCCTTCCATCATCATCTCTCTCTCTCTCTCATAATTTGATATGGTCACTTTTTTTTTAAATTTTGTGAGTGAGTCGGCTATGAAACAACTCTAAAAAAAAAACAAAAAATAATATTCTACCCTAGTAATAAGACAGTAAAAGAAAAACAAAAGAAACATTTCTTTTAAAATATGAGAGCGATGAAGTCCGAAATTATTCGCAACGATACTCTATCTATGTATATAAATCTTTTTTTCACAAATTATTCAGAAAATAATAAACTATGTTGTATTTATATATGTATATGAATGTTTATTTATAGATACTTGTTTTTTTTTTCTTAAAATCCTTTAAAGGAAACGAGAATAAAGTAGGAGAGATAAAAAAAAAAACTTTTGCATTTAAAAAAAAAATAAAATAAAAAAAACTAGAGAAAATCGTTGTTTTGTGGGTTAAACATTAAAAATTGTCCTGGCGGGAAAATTAGTATAGCAATCAATTTTGACTTTTAGGTAAACATAACACCATAATCATCAAAAACAGTAACAGCAGGAATACCCCAACACCAACACCATTTTTTTAATACCGTGAATTTTATTTTTGTTTTTGTTGGTTTTTTTTATTCTCCCCGGAAAAAAATGTATGTGGTAAATTTTGTTTACTAAAACAGTAAAAGCAGGATATACCTATGCCTAGATACAACAAGGATAAGATAATTTTTTTCAACATCATTTATTATTGTTCCTCTTGGTTCTTGATTCTTGATTTTTCTTTTTTTTTTTTTTTCTAGTTATTTTTATTGTTTTTGTTGTTGGTTTTTTAACGTTCGTCTTTTGCTTTAAGAAAGTACTGTTCCGTTAATGTCAACTCATTTGCATAATAAATTTGTTAAAGTAATGCGTTTTTATTTTCTTTTATAATATATTTATTTTTTATTTTTTTTTTTTTAATTTTTCTAAGACCTTTAATGATGTAAGAACATTATTTTAAGGATTATTTTTAATGTTCTAAAAAATTATAACAGTTTCCCATAAAGAAAAAAAATAAAAATAAAAATTTCAAAAAGGAATTATGAAAATTGTGAAAATTTCCTAGAACGGAAAAAACATGAAATTTCATTAAAACTTTGCCAAAACAGAAAAAAAAAAACAAAAAATACAATATTGGAAAATATCAAGGACATAAGTACATTATTAAATTTTCTTTTTTTTTAAATTCAAGTTAACTACTTGATTGTTATTTCTTGTATAACGTTGACTTTATTATATCGACCTTCTGAAAAAAGAGTTGGTTGATAATTTTAAAGAAAATCAAAATAAAAACTTTACTTTATGTATTTTCTATAAAAACTATACTTTTATGATGTCATTAAAAATTATTTTTTTGGAATTTTAAGATATATTAAATATCAAAAATAAATCTAAAGATAATAAAAAAAATGAAAAACAAAAAAACGGAAAAATATTAAAAAATACACCTAAAAGTGTTTATTAAATCATGCTAATTAAATAAATAAATATCAAATTAAACACTAAAATAAATAAATTAGTACTTAAATCAACTCAAATAAATATTCAGAAGTTATGTATAGTAACTATTCATATATAACTTGTTTTTTTTTTTCCTTTAAACATTTTTTAAAAGTTGTGAATGTTTTACTGTTTTATAGCTAAAAGTGTTTTATTTAATTAAGCTTAAGTAATCAATCCATTAGAATTTAATTATTTTGTTAAAAAAGTTTTCATTTTAAAAATGGAAAGTAAAAATAATTGAACAGAACCATAATATAAAATTTAATTTGAATAGTGAAAGTAAAATATTATGCCAGAAATTAAAAAAAAATATATATTAAACGTGGTGCGATTTAATAGTTTTGAATCAGAAATGTGGTCTTCATAAAATTAAAATTGCTTAGAATTGCTTGTATTAATGGAAAAAAATTGTCGAACTTTTATTTATTAGCTATGACCACGTCTATATTAATACATGTTATTATATTCCAATATGTGTCGTAAGTACATTTCTTTTATAGTCCTTAAATGAGGATTAAAAGTCATAATGACAACTGAGGAGGATGTATGGAAGTATATTAAATCTCACCAGCAAAATAAGAAAAAGACTTAAGTTTCTTATAATAGCTGTTAGACCAGATCTATTTAAAATTTTCCACGATCACAAAAAAAAATTAGAAAAAATAATAAAATTCTGCGTGTGTCCCAATTGCGATATAACCATTAAGGGGTTAATATCAGCTGTAAATTTAAAATTACTGTATAATATCTCTTGAAGCTCTAAGGTTATAATATTCGTTATAACAATTAAAATAATTAAAGTACGTTCTTACCGGTTCAAAAGATATTTACAGATATATTTAATTTTTATTAATATTTTCAAAACCAATATTAACCTCTTAATAACTCTTTAAAAATATTTTTAATTTTAATTAATTTTGTTGTGTATTTATGGAATCATCTTATACTATTCTATTTCGACTTACCATTTTTGAACGTCCTCCTATGTGCTATGATTCACTGAAAATTTTAAACTTCAAAAATCCAACGTTCAAATTAATGTACTTAACTTAATTAAGGTACTTAAAATTTCGAAAAGCCAAAAAAACTAAAGCCAAAAAAAAAATGTTTAATTTTGAATTATATTTATTATATTTTCCATTTTCCATTCATGTTCCATAACATATTGGAACATTTAACAATAGCTAGATAGTGTCAAATATAATACAATTTTTTCTAAGTTCTACTATTTTAATTCCGGTAAAATGAAATTAATGATAAAACAATTTTTTTCTACAATATATTTCAGTCACAAATAAAAAATGTGACATTTTTAAAGACAATTTAACTATTCAATTTAGTTTAAGTTTTATTTTTTTAACAAAAACGTCATAAAATTTTTAAAACTAATTAATTTTTAATTGAAATACAATTATTGTCATTTATACATATATATATAATTTTTTTTTTTTTTTTAAGAATTATAACTAAACCGCATTTTGTTAGACATAATGATTTGTGCACCAGTAATCATAAATCACATAACTTTAAATATTCATGTCAAAAAAAAAAAAAAAAAAAAACAAAGAGGAAAAATTTTTTTTTTACTTACTTTACTATTCATTACCGATTACCGATCGATATACCGGTTAACATTTTATTGGACTTGTTTAGTATGTAATTTATTACATATTCATATATTATATAATATATAATATATATAAGTTTATATATATGTATAACTTCATATAGGTATGGTATTTATTTTATTCATATTTCAAATTTTTATTTCTTTCTTTTATTTCCATGTACGCATATGTATGTACGGTGTGTTTGTTCATATTCGCGGTAATTATACTGCAACTCACTATAATAATACATCGTTATATATTTTTTATTTTTTACCTGTTTAATTATTCAAGGTGTATTTTTTATTTTTTATTATGTTCTGTTCACGTCATTAATACTAATACATATACAAAATAATTTAATATCTGTGATTCAAATTTATATTATAGTTATATTTATATACAAAAAAAAAGGAGAAAAATTTATTTTAATATTCATTTAAGATATAGTTAAATCATACCTATTATAAAATTTTATCATAAGATTACAGTAAACTCTAAATAAAATGAAATATTTTCGAAATTGATTAGTATTTGGTGGATATTATTTTTATTTTTAAAATTTTAAATATTATAATGCTGTTATCCTACAATGTAAAGAAGCAGAAAATACTTCAGAATACATAATCAAAAAGTGCGGAGCTTTACTGCGAACAAGATATGTGCTTCTGGGAGAATATTGCTTCGCCGAAGATAAACTTACGACAATAAACTTTACTTATAGATCCTTACTTTATTAGAGGCAATAGGGTTGACAGAAATGTTATAAATGGAATCAAAATGTCAAAATATCTAGAATACATAATCGAAAACTGCGGAGCTTTACTTCGAACAAGATATGTGCATCTGGGAACATATTACTTTACTGAAAATGAACTTACAGCAATAAACCCTACTCATATTTTTACTTTCTTAGAGGCAAAAGGGCTGACAGAAGTATTATAAATGGAATGAAAACCCACAACACTTAGTAACAGGAGGAACACAATAGAGCTACATTAAAAGGTTGCAGTGCCACTAACACTCCAATAATCTATTCTAATGAAATCTAATCCTATAGGATCTAGAAGATAGTAAAGGCATCCCCAGCATAGTTACTACCAGAATATTATTGGACCAGTCAATTCATAAATCAACTAATGATTATTATGTATTTAATCCCTATCTCAACGACTTCCTACTCGTTTTTCTGCTAAAGTTGTTGTGATCGAGGTTTGCTGTAATACGTACTTGCACCGGACGCTTTTGAATACAGTTTCTGAATCTCGGTGAAAATTAAAATAGATCAATTCACATCAAATATTAATAGAACTTTCATAAAAATAACAAAAAAAGGTCATTGTTCTTAGAGATTACTGTATAAATAAATATGTACATATATATATGTAAGTAGCCTTTAATTATTTCTGCACACTGTAATTCCTTAAAGTCTTATAATTTTTTCATTAATTCATATTTAACAAAAAAAAAAAATATAAAATAAAATAAAGGTAAAAAAAAAATAAATTAATATTTTTCTGAGCAAAATTCTATAAAAATTTCAAAAAGAATATAATTACAAAAAAGAAACCATAAGTACATACACCACCGTACCAAAACGAAATAAAATATATATGGTTTTATTGTCCTCGCGGAATATGTCCATTATATGTTCAAGTTGAAACAAAATCGTAATGGCATGTTAAAATTTCATTTTATTAAAATCAATTTTAAATGACAAAAAAAAAAAAGAAAAAAGAGGAAAAATAAATTTTAACTTAATACACTGTGAAGGTATTACATATAATAGAAGAGTATAGGTTTATTCGTTTTCTAAATAATTAATAATATTATTTGAATTAGGATATAATGAAATTTTAGTTTTGAAAATGTGTTAACAGAGTTCAATACATAACTTAACTGGTACATCTTCTTTTAGTATGAGAAAGAAAAGAAGTATGCAGTCGTTAATAAAAGAGATTTTAAAGGTAATATAAGCTATTTAACTTGCATAACTAATTGTGACATGCCTCAGCTTCTTATGAGAGTAAGCAAAATATACCTTTTAATTTGTCGATAAACTAGTGTATTTAATTAAAATAAAGAGCCTGAAGTGATCCTAAGTCTTGACAGACAACTATATTTGATATTTATAGTTTAGTTGTTTACTTTTTTAAACTAAAAACTTCATGTGTCATTTTTAAACAAAATTTAAACGAAAAAAATAAAATGCCTAGGAAGCATTTTAAAACCAATTGTTTTGTCGAAACTGCTGTCATCCAGGGACTTTTGCTTACCTGATTAAATTCTAAAAAATATTTTTGAGGATATTTAACATTCTACAGTTAACCTCGGTTTTATATTTTTATTATAGCTTAAACACGGTTTAAAACCTCTTTTCTAGATGAATTATTAACTTCAAGTTACATTTAAACGTCACGAATAAAACTTTTAGCCGCCAAAATTTTACTAATATCTATTATTTTAAATTTTATTAAAATTTTTTTGCTCTCTTTCAAAAAAAAAAAATAAAATAAAATTTTAAACGAACGCAAATTTTTATAAAATTTTATTAATAACGACCAGATCTATTATAAAAGTTCAAATTATGATACATGGGTGCCGGAAATAGTTTCGCAATAAAGTGAAATATTCCCTCAAATTAAAATGAAATAATCCGCCAAATCCTATTAAGATGCTATGCTAGATAAGAAAACTTAAATCACATATATTAATTAAAGAATTACAACGTTTGAACGAACAACAAAACTCCGAAAAATAATAAGGAGCGATTTTATAGTTGTCTACGAAATTAGGCTATTCCCTTTTCGCAAAATGTTTACATTTATGTATATGCGTCAAGGTATTTTCTTTTTCCAGAATATTTGTATAATATAATGTATATGCGAGATTCTGAATTATGAAGGATTTTAGAGTTGGATTCAAAATCAGTGTATTCCCTATTTCCAGAACATTTATGTACATACATGTATGTATATGGGAGATTCTCGATTACGAGAAATTTTAGAGTTGGTTGCAAAATCAGGGTTATAAGTTTTAAATTTTGAAAATAGGAAAAGCTATCAAAGTCTTAAGTTATAAAGTTCATCAGACAGGATTATTCATCAGACTGGAAATATTAAAAACAAATATAAAAGTTTAACTAATTTAATAATTTATTAAAATAAATCAATCGTCAAAATAATGAAATAATCCCCAAAATATAGTTGTTTTAGGGAGTTATTTCATTTGCAAAAGAATTTTGTTTTAGGGGATTATACCTTATGAAATAAGGCTTCAAACAAATGAAATAAGGCTTCAAACAGAAAATGAAATAAGCCGGTAAAAAAATGAAATAACGCCTCAATTTTTGCGGTGTAATTTTATTTTTTGCGGCGTTATCTTCCATATAAAATTTTGCGGTGTTATTTCATTTTTTTTTTTTTTTTTGGAGTATTTCTTGCGAGGTTTTTTCCATGAATATAATATGTATGATGGTTTGTGTGTGGTAAAAGTTTAAATGACAACTTTACTAGAGTATATAGTCAATACTTCAACTTTTTACTATAAAATTAATTTAATATTGAGATAATTTATTAAAAATTGATAGTACCTATAACCAATTTAAAATTAAATTCCTTAACAATCTGTCAATTTTAAATTTATTTTAATTTAAAAATAATTTAATAATCTGGGAAATTTTTAATTGATGCATTTTTCTCAAAACTTAGTGCGTATAAAATTGCATCTGGATAGATTATTTCATCAAAAAATGATTTAGGTATTATATTTTATTTTTATTTTCGATCATCTCAAATCAATCATTAAATTTATTTGCCTTTAATTTATATTATGTGATTTCAATATTATTTGACAGCGGATGTAATATTTCCCATTTTATAGTTTTTTGACCATTTATTATATTTCTATTCTCTTATATATTTTTTTTATAACTGTTTTTTTTTAATTTAATTATAAACATACCTATGGGTATGTATGTATGTACATTTATAAAAATATATTAACTATACATATATGTATATATAGGTAAATATTATACTGTTATATTATCCACATACTATACATATAGTCAATATAAAAAAAAATAATAAAAAAAAAATTGAAGTGGTAAATAATTAAAATCGAGGCCATTCATACAACTGTAATAATTATTTTAGTTTAATTTAGTAGCAAATCAAGGATTTCTTGAATTATACATATATAATAGTTATTATTATTATTTTTTTTTTTCAATAACTTTTTTTTTATATGTATGTAATTCAAGTTAATATTTATGCAAGTAATACAAATATATATAAAAGAATTAAATACATATAAAAGAGCTTATTTCAGTAGGTATTAAATTTCAAAAGTAGTGACTATATAAAATATTAAAACAGAATATTTTTTTACTTTGTACAAAAATACAAAAAAAAATCTAATCTGTAAAATTATTTATAAAAAGAAATATGTAGGTACTACGTACGTACTCTACTACGTATCTCTTTTCCAACCATCTATCATCGACCACCAGCGATATTTGCTACGCTCAATTATTTTACGACAATCGCGAACATCGGCCATCGACGAAATTCCCATCGTTCAACTGTTTTTCGTAAACTGTAATATAATTGTATGGTTAGGTTAGATTAAGGTGGCTACCAGAAAGACACACTTAGACCATATTTGGTCCATTGTGATACCACATAGAAGCTTGTCTATCCCACTCGTTAAAACCAATTTGAGCTTGGTAATGGGTATTCCTTCTTGCCGACAAGGCCGGGCATGTGCAAAAGAGATGGAGAGTAGTTTCCTCCTCTTCTTCATCTTTGCAATAGCTCTACAATAGTCGTTTGCGGACAAGCCAAGTCTTCGGGCATGCTTCCCTATTAGACAGTGACCGGTGATTATACTCATTGTCATTCCAATGTCTGCCCTTTTGAGAGAAAGCAGATCATTGGATCGTCTTAAATCGGTTTTGGGCCATATCAATCTTGTGATAATTGTAATTGTAAATTTGTAACATAATTGTATAGGGAAACGAAAAATAAAAACATTTTAATTTGGGCAACGACGAATTTTTGGTTGGACATCAATAGTCACAATTGTAAGTAAATACATAAAAATACATATTTTTCCATTTTTTTGTCGCGAATATTTCATCGATGGTTGAAATTGTGTTTATTATTTTAAGTTTGAATAACAAAAACAAAAAAAAAAAACCATTTATTGAAATTTATTTTGATTAAATTATTGAATTTTTTTAATTTTTAATAATTTTATTCCACAAATTAAAAGCCTTCATGCTCTTTTTTTTTTCTGCGGTCTTTATTTAATATAGTAATTTAATTAATAAAAAAATTTACTTTTTTATTAATAATATATTGCAGTAATTAATTTATAAAAATTGATAAATCTTTTAATTAATTTAATTACATTTTAATAATATTAATTTAAATCGAAGGCAATCAAATTATGTCTAAATGATAATTTACATCTAAATTACATATGTATATATTCTAAAATTTTATAAAATATATGTTTTAAATTATTTATATATAATTTTATTTTATTTTTTTTAAATATTTTTAAATATTTAATTTTATATGAATAAAAAAAAAACAGTAAACACATATTTAAGTCCTTTATACATTAAAATTGGTAATTCTCTTAGAATTGGACAATTTTTAAATAATTTCTGTTTTTACAGTTATGATTTGAACTTTAAAAAGTAAAAATTAAATTTTTGAAATGTTGTACACAATTTAGGCAATCGGAGCTACTATTTATACAGAATAAAAATTCAAAGTTAAAAATTGCGAATATCGAGAAAATCAAGCACTAGATCGTAAATGATTAAAATGTATTAAAAAAATTAAAAAAACATATTGAGCCACGAATTGGTTTTAAAAGTCATAAAAGATCTACATCTTGCAGTGTTAGATCTTGCAGTTTCATAAAATAGAAAGAAGAAAATTAAACTACAGCTAAAAATAAAAATTTTTTTATTAAGCTCAGTATTAAAATAACATTAAAAAATTGTTCGAGCCAATCGAAGCTTTTTTAAGGCAAATTGTTTCTAGATAGATTTAAACGATAAAATTTCCTTGTATATAAGATTACTTATTATTTTCTCTTACATACTAGATACATTATACTATATTTACATAATACATTTCTACATACTATACAGAATGCTTTGAAATAATTTGAAAAACTTAAATTAAATTAAATTAAAATAAATATTTTGAATTTTGCCGTTATATATCCTTTTTTTAAAAGTCAGTATGGCACTTTGAAAATAAATAAAACAGTCGAATTATTAGATAATTCATTTTATACAAGTTGCCTTTATGATTCTTTAATACAACTATTATATGATTTATATTCCACCATTTTTAATCTAATTTTGAACACCTAATTTCATTTTTCTTTTTTTATTTCTTTATTTTTTTTTATTTTTTTGCAAACATCACTTTATAACTTACAATAATTTAGTTTGCAAATGAAATGTTCTGTCATTAATTTTAAACAAAAGAAAAGAAAAACAACAACAAAAACAACGCAAAAAAGTAACATTGAACTTTAAAATGAATTTTTTTTTAACGTATTTTTTATTACTCTAATTTTATATATACAAAGAACTATTTTTCTTAATTTTTGACAGATTTAAAAGTCATTTTATTCTTTTCTTTCATTTTCTTTCTTCTTCTTTCTTCTACACACAACTAGATTTAATCTTAATTGCTGCTTATTTTACCGAAGAAAAGAAAGAATAGGAAAATAGTTTTTCTTTTCTTTTTATGTTTTTTTTTAGTTTTTACTCTGTTGCTGCTGTTGCATTCCAACTACACAGCGTTTCTTGTTTGCATATCCAATAAAGATAAGAAACCAAAAAAAAAAAAAAAAAACGTAAATAGAGGAAAGCAAGCAAAATAAATTAAAAAAAAAAAAAAAATTGAGCTCATAAATTTTCAAGTTTTTACGTGCATTACTTAATTCGAAATTATAACAAAAAAAAAAAAAACACAAAAAAAGAAAGAAAAGAAAAGAAACTAGAAAAAGAAAAGAAAAACAGAAAAAGTAGTTAAAAGTACATCAAACTTTTGAGTAAATACCTTAAAAAATCATCATAATTTGTCATGCAAATATAAAATATACCAAAAAAAAAAAACAAAAAACAAAAAGAAAATGTCACTTCATCTATTTCTTTTTTTTTTTTTATTCTATTCTACTTTTTCTTTTCTATTTCTGTTTGCTTTTTTTTCATCAGCATACACACTATTTTTTTTTTTTTTTGGTCTATCTCTTTCTATTTATTTAAAAGTAGTAGAAGTAGCTGGAGCAGTATTACTATTTCAGCACATGGTTCGCCAGAATTCTATTCTGTTCCACTTTTTTAATTTTTTTCTTGCTTATGATTTTCAAAGTTTTCCATTCGATATAACCGGTATATTATAAGTACCTATAGTACATTCTAACATCATCCATAAAACAAAAATCAGAAAATGTATAAAACTAGAACAAGAAAAATAAGAAAAAGAAAAACGAAAAAGGATCATGATAATATTAAGCTATGCATATGTATATATATATATATAGTAGCAGTTAAATGATGGTAGTAAAAATGATTTGGATGATATAAAATCAAAATTCAAATTATCATCAGTATCACGTTATGAATCACATTTTTATGAACTATACACCATCACTTATCTTATCTCTTTTTATATACTACATACATATATACTTCAAATGTATTTCTAACTTTTTCTGTTTGTTTTTCTGTTTTTTTTTTTTTTTATTAATCTTTATGCTTTCGTTTTTGGTTATTATTCAGAATTAAAATAATTTTTTTCTTTTCCCTTTTTTTTTTTTTTTTTGTGGTAAAGGAAAGAAAGGATTTTTTGTTGTTCGAGGACTAAAAATATTATAAAGAAAACCAGAAAAAAAACCTTAAATATTCTAGACCTTGATTGTTGCCCATCCACCAACAACTGTCTGTTTATTACTTTGCTCTAGAATGTTAAAAAAAAAAAAAAAAAACTAAATAGGAAACTTTCAAAAAGTAGAAGTTGAAAAAAAGAACGAACCGATTTGCATAAATCCATTGCATAGTATTTACATATAAAATTTACAATTTTAATTCCATGCACACATACATACATACATTCATATGTACATATTACAATAAAGAGTATATAATTTTATCTAATAAAATTTTATTTTTATTTTTATATATGTATATGTATGTGCAATTTGTTTATTACACCTGTTGCACATAATTGCATAATTGCGAATTGCTATAAACTTAAATAAAAAAAATTTTTTTAAATTACTTTACTAGTAGTTGTACTAATGATGGTAATGGTATTGTACTGATGTTACTGATGATAATAATGATGATACTTATACTAAGCTACAAGTTATTTTAAATGGGAAAAAAAATGAAAAAATTCAAACAGTTCTTATAAATAGAATTATTGTTCTTAATAAAAGTACAATAGAAAAAAGTAGTTAAAGGCATTCCATTCAATGGAACAGGCTGTTTACATATTTAATAAAAATTTTATACATTTATTCTATAACAACATTTTTTTGCAAAATATTAGAAAAAATTTTAATAAAAGAATAAAGGAAAATCTAAATTTTAAATAAAAAAAAAAAAAATTAAAACTATAAAAATGGTACAGTAGGTACATCATCATGATTCCCTTTAAACTTTTTCCAACAAAATTCTTATTTTCTATATCATACTTTTAAATTTCCGTGCAATAAATAAGAAACTGGTTTAAAGAGCCATTTAATTTTTTAATACTTTTCATAATATGCATTTTAATACATAAATAAAATATATATAATAATTTGTTATTTAACCCTATTGTGCTTATGGTATGGTTTTAATGCTTTATCTATAGGTAAAAAGGACCATTTACCAAAAAAAAAAAATAATAGAGTGACACAAAGTATTAGTAGATCATTTCTAATTTAATTCTAACTGACATACACTTAATGTGTATTCTTTTTCTGTATCCGTGTGTTCATTTTTAAATTCTTAAATGATCTACACAGATTCGAGAAAAATGTAGAAATATAAAAAGAAAAAGGGGCTTCTGTCGCCTAGTGGGTAAGAGCGTATAAAATACGCTCTAAACACGAAGGGAGTGTGGGTTCGAGTCCCAGACACCTCTTAATAGTTATTGCGCCTTACGACATTTACAGCCATGCCTGAACAGAAAAAAGGCTATGTAATTTCCTGTCCACATTTATGTGGTAAAGAAATGACTTAAAAAAAAAAAAATCAAAAAGCTGGTCAGAAATATGAAGTACGTCATCAATTATTTAAATTATTCTAATTTTGAGAATATAACTGTTATTCCTTAAACTAACTTATTTTACAAAAGGAATTAGATGAAAACTTTTCTTCTAGACACTTTTGATAGCAACATTTTTATTTTAGGTTCTTATACTCCTGATTAGAATATATCGTATATTATCGTAGTTTCGAAGTATAGAATAGAAATATTTAGAAACTTTCATACATTATCGTAGAGAATAGGTAAGTAGAAATGTAAAGACCATAAAAAGCGGTAATTACATTAATTAACACTATATGTAAACTTTTATTACTTCGCTTGAGTTTTTCTTTTTTGTATATAAAAATTAGAGAAATTATAGAAGTTAATGGTAGGTATATTGAGATAATTATTAAATTTGTAGGAATTATAAATTTTTGAAAAAAAAATCATTATAGAAAAAAATCTTTTAAATGATTTATTTAAATTTTTTATCCATTTATTTATGCAGGTCACAGTAAAATACGAATTATGATATAAAATTGAACAGAAAAAAAAAAACAGACTTTTTAATTTTAATGTGGGTGTAAGTTAGTAAAGAGAGTTTTTTTTTTTGTCTTTAATTACAAATTTTTTTAAAGTTTTATGATAAAGAAATAAGTAATGTGTTAATAATGATATATATTTCAAATTTACTTATTGGAAGCCAATGTTAGGTTGATTATTTGATTAATATATATATATATTTTTTTTTAATTTGATAACAAAATATGTGTGGGATTATTTGTGTTATTGACATTTATGATCTTCACCAAGTCGTGATTCCAATTCTGTTGTATAATCTAAAACTATACAACAGAATTAACATCTTATAATAAATGTTAATTACAGCTGATTTAAAAAAAAAAAAAAAGAAATAAAAAAACTGTTAACTTTGTTATTGAAATAAATCGGTGCAAAATATTTGCTTCGATTCCTAATATTTTTCAAAAAAAAAAAATAATCCATACTCTCTCGTTATTTCTACAACATTGGAATTCAAAATGATAAAACCCAACAACAAAATTGAAGACCTATTGTTTGGAGATCATAATAAGTAAAACAAGTACAAAAATTTAACTCGAAGTTACCTAAGTCAAAGAAATATTATTTTGTCCATTTTCCTTTCATTTTGATTTTTTTATGATCAGCTTTCTTTTCTTTGAATTTTGTTCGTCTTTAAAATAATTATATGTAGCATTACCTCCCTTAACTTTGCTGAAAAACTTACGTTTTATGAACAACTTATGCGTTACTTTTTTAGCACTATATAGAAGGTCTAAAAGGAAGGTCTTTTAAATCAAACAAATGGATGCGACTTTTAATACATATTTATACTTTGATTTGAGACAAAGGTGGTTAAAAAAAGGCTTAATACTTAATAAGCATAGAAAAGCCTTAGTAACTTAGTCATATTATAATTAAATACCTATGAAATTTTAAAAGTTTTGTATTAAATTGGTTCGGAAAACTTTAAATTTTTTAAATTTAATTACACTCAAGATGCAATAATAACCTATGAATTTCTTAAAGCCTTACAAGAAAACCTTTGTTAAATAGATTAAAGTACTAAATTGTTTATTTATTTTTAAAATTTTTGAAATTTTGCATATGCATACCTATTATAAAAATTTTATTTTATTTTTGTCAAACAAAAGTTTAAAAATATGATTTTCTACATGCCCTGAAAATTTTAACCAAAAAACGAAACAAAAGTATATTACAAAGACATTGTTATATAACCTCTAAAAGTCTCAAAATAGTCAATTTTTTTTTTGTTATTATTTTATTTATTTTTTTTTTTTTTATATTTATCTGTCTTAAATCTCTTCAACATAATAAAAGAAACTTTATCAATTTGCTCTCATCATCATTTTTCTTTCAACAGTAGCAACATCAACTGTCACTTGCTACTCGTAGGTGAATTGATTTTTATGACGGTTTTTTGTTTTTTCCTTGCTAAGTATACTGTACTGGTCCATTCCATACTGACATTGAGACAGTAAGAGTTTTTAAAATTTACTTTAATCAAATAAAATATTCATCTCATCTGCTTCTGGTTTTTTTTTTTTTTTTTGTTTTAATATCATTATTTTGTTTTTTTTTTTCTCTCTGATATATAAATAGAATCTCAACTCTATTATTAAATAAAATTGCATTTTGCGACATAGAAGGCATACACACAACGACTGAGTAAATAAATAAAAGTAAGCAGAAACTAAACAGTGCCATTTGTACGTTTATTTAAAATATGACTAATATCATACTGTGTTTATCTTATGCTTATGTTGAACTGTACATTAAAAATATAAATTGATCCTAAAAATAACATCATCATCATCTTCATCATCATCATCATCATTCATCTCATTCATATTCAACAACGCCATCGAATATTATCGTGGGCGCAAAAATAAAATATAAAAAACATGATGAAAAGAGAGAAACAACAATATAATAGGCTGGTTTATTCACTCACATATAGTTTTTTTTTTTTTTTTTTTGTATGTAATTTCTATGTTGATACCAACCATGCAATATGAATATATCTGCCAACAACATTGAATGTTTGTTTTTATTGTTGTTTCTGTTCATTTTTTTTTGTTGGTATCAACAGATTAGATCCAATCTACCACCACGATTATTTAATTTTAGTACTAGATTTTGACCTACAGTTTTGAATGTAAATCAAAAGTACACCATTTACATATTTTAAATATTCATTCTGTGCTTTTGTTTGTCATCCCATATACAGTTGATGATTTGGAATTGTAGTCTAAAAAACACCAAAAATAAAACACCTGGGGTCATTGACTTTATTCTTTTTTTTTTTTTTCGTTTTTATTATTGTTTTTGTTTTTGTATTTAAGCACATAGCACACATAATCTTTTATTCTTCTTGGTAAGATAAAAATGGAAAAAAAAAAAAGAAAGAGAAATATTTTTGCGTTTACATAAGATCAGAGCTGAAAAGAAGTACCCACAAAAAGTAACACAAATAGAAATATGCTCAGTATTAATGATATTTGATTATACTCAGCTCTGACTGAGCGTTATTAACTAATAATAAATTTTTTTTTTTCTTTTTTTTTTTGCTTTTTTTCTTTATTCAAATGTCGATAGATTTAAGATTTGAGGCTAAATTTGAAGTTTAATGTAAAGGAAAAATGATGCCTAAACAATATTTGATTGTTTGAATATTTTGTTTGTTTGTTTGTGCGACAATTTGTAGGGACGACAATAATAGCTATTAAATATCCATTTTTAATTTTTTCTTTTCTGTTTTTTTTTTTTTTGTTTGTTGATTTTATTGGATTTTGTATTAAAAAAGTGAAGATAAAAAACTTTAAGGATATTTAAAAAACCATCTGCTACTACTGATGCTGCTACCATTATTAAACCGTAAATAAGAATGAACAAAATTGTGGCATTTGATGGTAATACAAAAAGGAATATAAGAAAATAAAAATAGAATGATTTTTTTTTTTTTTATGGTTTTCTAAAGGTGTTAAATAGGTCTTCGCTTTTATTATGATTAATTAAACAACAACAGCATCTTTTATAAAAGCCTATTTTGAAAGGTGTTGTTTTGCAAATTAATTTGATTTTTTCAATAGATGATATTGGAACTTTCAAAAAAGAAAAAGGTAATGGAGAAAATTAAAATCGTACACAACAACAAAAAAAAAAAAGAAGAGAAAAAGAAAAAGAAAAATTGAAGCCCTTTTTTTTGTATTGAAAATTACTTTTCTTTTAAAGTTGTGCTAATTTAACCGAACAAGTTAAAAAAGAAGTATCGTAGAATGAAACGTTGACTGTTTTAAACAAAATAATATTAGACGAAATGACATAAAACTAATAAAAATTAAAACTTTAGTCGTAAAAATGGTATTAAAAATAAGGATCTAAATAAAAAATTTACTTTAATGAAATAAAAAATTCCATATATCCGATGAAGTCTTTTTACTTTTAAAATATTAATATTTTTAAAGTTCAAGTAAGGTATAAGTTACCTTTTACTTTATCCAGCATTTTTAATATTAAAGTAGAATGTTATAAAAAATAATGTATAAAATTATATAAGAAAATTATTATTATAATTATATTTTAAGTCATTGTTAAATTACTAAATCGGGACAATTTTTTTAGAAACTATTTTATATGTGCATTTTCAGACGTCTATATAATATACATATAGGAATTAGAAAAATAAAAAAATATGTCAGATGATTAAAGATATGAAGTTTCATCTACTTTCATTAGATTTTCTTTATGATAAAGCATTAATAAACTTATTAATACTTTATATAATAACTTACATAATAACTTATTTTAATAAGAACACAACAACATACTGTTTATAATAACACAAGAATAAACAAAATAAAACATAAAAATTTTAATTTCATAGTTATTATAAGATTTTCGACTCTTGAATTGATTGATTAGATTTTTTTCTAGAATTAAATTTGTTTTAAATTTTATTTTCGAACACAAAAATTCATAAGGTTTATGTAACATGTTATTTTTAATGAAATCCTGTATATCGCCAATTATACAACATTATTAGAATTTACTACCTTTTTAATACTCTGTATAATTGATATACAACAGATATAATATAACAGATTTTCAAAAATAAAATCGATCTATTTCAAGACAAAGGATCGGAGCGAAACATAAACTTCCCAATTAAAGAGAATCCTTTTAAATTGTAAAGTTATGTTCTTAACGTGTCGGAAAACAATGTATTAAATCTGAAACAACATAAAAAAAACAAAACAAAGATATTTTAAAAAGCAAAAAGAAGATCAACGCATGGAATAACGAAATTGTTTATTGAAAATGCTTTGATTCACAGATAGAATGCCAGTATATGTCGAAAAAGAAAAAAATTAACTATTTTTCTATCTATGTTAAAATTAAAATTCAAAGCAACGAATATCTTAATATAACTAATGTCCAATTTCAATAGTTACTTAAATTTTAAAAAGCTAACTCAAATTATTTTAGACTCCAAAATCTACACCTATGTATATACCTATCTATTCAAATTTGATAATACATAATTTCTGAATGTTCCAGAAATTTATATATCCTTTAATACTATTTATTTACCTTTAAACCAAAGACCACCTTTATTTCTTATGGTCATATTATAAACTTTTTTTTTTATAAAATTTAACTCAATATGCATAATAAGTTTATTTTTTGCAATATACATATTATAATCTTATAATATGCACATATATATATATATACATACAAATGTACAATAAAAAAGAAGCAGATGGGTTGAATAATTTAAATAAAAGTAATTTAAAAAAAAAAACAAAAGCAAAATGTGGAGGAGCATAAAAATTTATCATTATAGGTACACATATTACCATTATATACATACCATTATATTATGGTTTATATGGTAGGGTACCCATAAATATTTACTGAGAAGTTGATAAAAATGAAAAATTTCCTGAATACAAAGAAAGCCTTATAAAAATATAATTTTTTTTTTTTTCTTCCTTTTGTGATTTTTTTATATTTTTTTTTCTTTTTTTGTATAATAAGAAATGGAGACTGCAAAAAAATAAAAAGAAAATAAGTAACAAAAAAAGTAAATCGAGTTTTACCGATTTTAAAATTTAATTTCTTTGCATTTTTACTTTCAAAAATAAAAAAAGAAAAAAAAAAAAAAAAGAAAACAAAGATTAAAATAAAAAAATTCACTAAAAAAGAAATAAAGCGAAATAAACGTACAAATTTTCAAGTAAAAACCTGTTTAACCAGAACACTATTAAAAAAAAAAAAATAAAAAAAAAGCACAAACAAAAAAAAAATTTTAACAAAGAAATTTGATCATCTGAAACTTACAAAAAAAAAACAAAAAAAAAAAAAAATTATAATAAAAAAGTTACCTTTTTCAAAAAAAAAAAAAAAGCAAAACAAAAACCTTTATTTTAGTCTTGAAATCTTTCAAAAAAAAACAAGAAAGAAAACGAAAATAACAAATAACAGCAACAAAAATTAAAAGAAAAATTTTGTTTCGTAAAGAAAAGTGAAACCACCATTCAGGTTTAGTTTTTTATGATGTGCTTTTTTTTATTGCTCGTTTTTTGTTTTTTTTTTTTTCATTAATTTTAACATCTACGTATATGTACATGTATTTGTATGTATGTATGTACATTGCACGTATATGGAAATATTAAAAAAAAAAAAAATTCTCTTGCACATTTTTTTTTAATAAGCATCAACAGCAAAAAAAACAAAATAATAAAAGATTCCAAAGTAGCCCAACAACCTACACGCCAGAATTCTTATTTCATTTTATTTATTTTTATTTGTTTTTTCTTTTTATTCATTTCTCTTTCATCGTAGTCGTCATCATAATAATTATGGTCAGGTATCAAAAAGAATTACCTTTTGAATATATATTTATTTACCTGATGGTGCTCTGTTGTTATTTTTGCCGTTGCTCTTGTTGCTGTTTCTCTATATTGCAAAATATGAAATAAAATTGAATAACAGAAATCAAGCCGAAACATACATAGACATATACATATGTGCATATATTAGTATAATAACTTCAAAAACCCAATAGTTAAAATTTACACAACATAAATCCCCCAACAATAAATACGATTATTTGTTTGCATTTTTTTTTTTGTTTTTGTTATATTATCTGAATTCATTTTTCATCATTTTCTTGCACTATTTATCCAGGTATAATATGAATATGAATCCGATAATATAATACAAAATATATATACATATACATACACAAACCAACTAACACTTATATGGTGTATAGGAAAAAAAAAAAAAATACTTGAACATACTTAAAATGAAGAGAAACAGGAAATACTAGACGCATTAACAAGATGAGATGATGATGACGATGATAAAGAAGAAGAACAAGATGGAAAAAATGAGAGATTTAGAAGATGAAGGAATATACTGCAAATATATACGAGTACATATAGATATGTAATTTATGTGGAATGCAAAAACATGAAAAAGCAAAACGGACATGCAAACTGACTAAGTTGCAACAAAATACAAAGACATTATTTATAATAACCTGGTGTATTTTGTTGTGTGATTTGATATCATACTAAAAAGAAAAAAAAAATAATGCAATCAAAGGAAAAACAAGAATAAAAATCGGTTACTTGTGGTTTCTGCAATTTATTTTTGTGTTTTCTTTTTTTTTTTCAAAAAAAAAAAAAAAATCGCTTTTAATAATTATGTACCTAGAATATATATGGGGTGTTGTTATACCACCAACCATACACAAAATATATAATAATACGACCCAGACTAGACTAGACTAGACCAAACTCAAAAAACCAGATCCAGAATTTTCGAACTAGTTATACCGAAACCAAAACAATTTGTGTTATACCATTATATATTTTTCTCCCTTTTTTGTTTTTATATGCAATATTTGTATTTAAATTAATGGTTATGTTGTTATTATAGAGGGTACTAAATTATAAAAGTGAAGTGTTACCATATACTTGATATATGATATCAATCGGTAAGTGGTAATTGACAGAAGATCAAGAATTAATGAAAAAAAAAAGATGCTGGTTTGATTAGAATTGTATCTTTATGTTTTATGATTCTTAACATCATGAATGGTGAACAAAACAATTAATATTAAAAGGTATTATAGTTGTTATATTTATGTTTATAATAATAATGACTAATTGCAAATGTTGCATATCCGTATAGAATCATATTTACTTTCATATTATTGATTTTCATATTAATTGCGATTGAGTTTTTTTTTTCGTATAAAGATGACTCTAAGATGATGTCATTTACTGGTCATTTTTATGTTTTTTTTTTTTTAATTTCTACTTTCTTTTCATTTTCTTTCTGTTCGAATTAATGACTTGGAAAAAAAAAACAAATCAACTTAACTAAACTTTCCAACTGAAATTTGAAATTGTTGATTTTAATATTAAATTTATTATTGTATTTATTTAATTGTGAATCATATTTTGATGTTTATTTATTTTAAAATATTAATGGACAACTAACTATACATATATTTATATATGTATATATATACATATACAATATATATTTAATATGGTATCATATTAGAGATATAGTGTGCAATTAATATATGTATATTATGCGTTCATTTCATTTTGGCGGGATTACAACAGCGTCTAAAAATAATACACTGACTTAAAAATAAATAAAAATAAAATATTAAAGTATTGTATGACACTGAAAAAATTACTGCTCTAATAAAATAAATATGACTACAGTAATACTCTTATAAACTCGATGCCCCATAATACTTAAAAGACAAACTATACTATCAAAAAGTCATCAGACATTATTTAAAAAATATTTTTAAAAAAAATTAAACTTTATATTTTTACACTACTTATATTCTTTTAAAAAAAATCATGATGTAGAACTAAATAGGTATATTTATATATATTTAGGGTTTGTTATTTATTACTTATATACCTTGTTTTAATTTTTTCTAAATACATAACTGGAATAAAAAATTTCCAATTCTATTTTATTAGAATGTTTGATCGGAACCCATGCTTGAATCTGATACTTTTCAACTGAAAAGCCATCGACGAAGCACATTGGTCAGACAGCTGTAGATATACGTTGGTATTTTTTTATGGATTATACATAATGTACGCTTTTCGAGTGAATTTAACACAATGAATTGAGAATGAGGTTGTATTAGCGAAATAAATCTATTGATAAATGATAGATTATGATCATGTCTTGTTAGTTCCTTTTTTAGAAGATTTAGGCGAAATCTCTAACACGGATCTAAAAAGCTTTTAAAACTTCCTCTGTTAGAGCAATGTAATCGCAACATAAATCTAAAGAAACATAACATCAACTCTTCTTTAATAGAATTTAATACGTTTTGAAAGCGTACTTCGAACCTAGAATTTAGTGATTACTGACGTATTACCTCAGCCGTCATCAGGAAAAATAATAAAAAATAAATGAAATTGATAGATGTTCATAAATGTTGATGTTGATGATTTTAAATTAGTTTTAAAACATAAAATTATTATTAAACATACTGGGGTTTATACCGTTGTTTAACATGATTTAAATATTTTTAAAAAATTAAACAAAATAGTTTCTTTTGTCACGTGTAATTAATGCGATTTTTTAATTTGGATAAAGTTGCTATTGTTTGCATTCCTTTTAAAAGAAAAGAGTAGTTGAGAGTAGTTGGTAAATGAAACGTTAATTTTATATAATCGTATTTAGTCCAATCTACTCTTTTTTAAATGTTAGTGTAGTTGGGGAAGGAATAAAAACATTATAGTATTTATTTAACTTTTAAGATGGTTATTGCAAACTTTAACTTTTTATTTTGTTGTATTGCAAAATTTCTTGAAAGATCAAAAGAAAATTTTTTAATCTTATATTAGTAAAATAAAATTTTAAATTATTGTACCGTTATATGCACATAGTTGCGAAAATTAATACTCGTATTCTCCTGCAAATAAAACGAGTCACTGTAAATAAAATAATAAAACATATATATATACATACTAATAATAGCTTTTTTTTGTTTTTTTTTTTTATTCATTATGCAATTTAATACTCTTTTTCAAGTCATCGTCACATTTAAGTTGACGTTTTACTTGTTTTAATTTTTATTTTAATTTTTCTTATTTTTTTTTTTTTTTTTACAACACACAACACCATTGAAAAGATGACGATAAAAAAAAAAAAAAAAAATAACAGCAGCAGATATAAAATAAAAATTAAAAAATTGTTGTTGAAATTCAATAAAAAGATAAGCAAATATTCAATTAAATTGGACAGTTTTTAATGAAGATAAAAAGAGATAGCAGTAAAAAAAAAAAAAACAAAAAAAATTTTTTTTTTTTTTAACTTTAATAATTGTTGTCACCAAAAATCATATTAAATTTCATATTCGGTAAACAAAGAGAGAGTCAAGTCAAGACGGAAATAATTGAATCTGAGATCATATGTTAATATTTTGTTTTTAGTGTGTTTTACTTGAATTTAAAGAACAAGAATATTAAAATAAATATAAAGTAAACTCTATGGTATATTTAAAATTTTCTAGTCTGATTAATTTTAATAAAAAAAAAAAAAAAAAAAAAAAAAACAGAAAAAATAACAAAAATTTAAGAAGGAAGGTGAAATTTGAGATTATACCTCTGAAGTTACAAGAAAAATAATAATAAAAAAATTAAAATGGTATTTAATACTCTGCCACAATAAAGATTAAATTTATGGATGGAATGTTGCAAAAATGAAAATAAAAACAAAATAAAAAATAAAAATTTGATTATGAAGTAGATTCTTTTGAATTTTATAATTTTACCTTACAACAAAATACAACACAATTATTTGACTCCAATTTTTTTTTTTTTTTTTGATATAAAATACCACTAGTAAAGATGATACACTTGTTAAAGTTCTTGAGTAATAATTTGACAGAATATTACAAGTGGTATATTTTGTGGTTTATATTTTAAGTTTACTTAAAAACTATCAACATTTTATAAATAAGAAATTTAATATTTTGTCCATGTACTTAGACTTTAATGATTTATTTTTATTTTAAAATTTAATTAGAAGAATTTTTTTTTTTTAAACCATATATTACAAATTATATCGTATTTTTTTTTTTTTTTTTTTTCCTAATAATACAAAGTATAATTACGAAAATAAATTGTACCAATATTTGAAATGTATCTGAAAATATTTAGGTATATATGTTTGAAAACGATATTTAAAGAAATCAATATAAAATGATTTTATGAAATGTATACCTCACCTCAAGTAATATGCCATAAATATAAGCATTATGGCATTAGATTGATATGCCATAAAAAGATTAGACTCGTTATTATATTATAATCTTGAGAAAAATTAAAACCATTTCATGAACAAGATTAAAATAATATTAAGTGCTAGATTAAATTTTAAGTAGAAAAGAATTTAACTAAGAATACATAAAATATATTCAAAATAAAGGCAAAAATTAAGATCAAAATATCTTCAGAATTGATTAATCTAGAAAATAATATATGAAAATTAGTTAGCTATAAAATCGCAGTGGAAGCTTAAAGCCTTCTACGATAATAACTTTAATTTATTTATTTATTTATTTATTTAAAAAGAATCTCCCACCACATATACAATGTGGTAGGAAAAAGAACTCTGCCTTTCCCTTACAGGTGTGGCAGGAGTTTTATTTTACATTGTTTAAAAAGTTTACTAAAATTTTGTTATTATATTGCATGTTATATTCGTTTTAAGACCTTTTTATGTAATTGAAATTTTAATTTTTATACAAAGAAATGTAGTTTTGATTTGAATGAAACTTTATAGGAAAGGAATTTCCTGTACATGTTTCTGATAAAAGGGATAAGAAGAAAACGACTTAACTTATTAAATAAACTAAAGAACTGACCATCAGAACATTCTCAAATATATATGATGGGACAATTATTATTATATAGGGATAAAATCGAAATGATTAACAGCTAATTATAAGGGTCAATAAACATCAACGGACTGTGATATCTCGAAGAAAATAGGAAGAAAGGTGGGAATCTTCCAAAGACACCAAGAATTTCCCCTTGGTAATGTTAGATTGTTACTGAACAAATCCACCTCCCTCGTTAGCCAATATAATGGGATGAAAACTCTACCTGTTAACACAGTATATTCGCTAGTAAGTAGGGATAGGAAAGGGTAGGACAATAGGTTGCGGAAATATTGAATTGGGAGTGGGACTATAAGGAAACAAAGAATCAACCTATTATTATTACTATATTTTGCTAACAGTGACAATAGAAGTTAAAACTGTTTCAAGATGCAGTAATAACAATATAATTTCAATTTAAAAGTAATTTTAGAAAAATAGCTCCCTGTACTCAGATAATTTACTTTGAAATCTCTCAATTTTTATAAACAATTTAATTTATTTTTCAGTTTTATAAATTTATTATATGCTTTGGATTTATGAAAACTGAATTGTGTTAGAAACAATATTTGAAAAGTGTATGCACCATTATATTTAAGCTTTAACCCTCATATTTATTCATGGGTCAATTTCTATTGATCTTTGTCTATTTGACATAAAGGCTATATTTTATGAATACGTTAAAGCAACACCGAATTGTACGTTTTAATTGCCAAATTCTTGAAATTTGCCAGTGTATAAAATTTAGTACATATCCCTATTGTATATTCCTATTCATAACATTTTTAAAAATATGAAAGCTGTATATCTCTAGGAGTATAATATCACAATTTTCTTAAATAAATGTACTCGCAATAAGCAGTTAGTAGGGAAAAATTTTACTAGAATTTCATACAAATTTTTATAGATTATTTTACAAACGTACCTACTATGTAAAAATTAACCTAAACAAATTTTTTGTAGGTTTTTTTTTTTTTTTGACGATATGAGGGTTAACGGCAGTTTAGAATTTTTTTCTATCGTGAAAATAAAATTTATATTCATATAGACATTTATAAAAAAACAAGTTTTTGTTAAAGTTTAGTTAAATTGCTAAATTGCTGTTTTTTTTTTTTTTTGTTAAATATGCAAAATATTATAATTACTAATCGTAGACAAAAAAAAAAAATGTCTAATATTAAATCAAACTATAATATAATATAAGAATTTATTATAGTTATAGCAGGTTATAGCTAATACAATAAAGTATGTAGTTTAATGACGTGTCATAACAAAAAAGAAAAAAAAAGTGAACGGTACAACATTGAACTGCGAAATATCTACAAGATACATTTAAAAAACAATAAAAATTAGAATAAAATAAAAAAAATAAAAAATGATGTCAAAAAGACATAAAAAAAATTTGCAAAATTATTTTTATTTGATTAATTTTAATTGATTTGATGAAAGAAAACTTTTTTTTGGAGAAAAAAAAAAAACAATAAATATTTTGTATATTTCGCCATAAAAATTATTTAATATTTTTTTTTTCTTGATTTATCTATGATTAAGTTAGTCGATTTATCATATGAATATGATTGTCTAATTTTGTTTTTTAAATTTCTTTTAAAAAATCTTTTTATTTTGTGAATAATTATCTTATTACTATAATTTTATTTTAAATTTTCTTATATAAAAAAAAAAAAAGAATTCAGAGACTTATGATTAGAGCGTGATCAAATTTTTTTTTTCGAAACTTTTCGAAATTAGTAAATTATATAGAAAACATAATTAATATTTTATTTTTTATTGTTCTTTTAATTAATAGTAATATAATATTAGCATTTCTTGCTCTGGGTGGCATCAAAATTTGAATCCTAGTAAATGGAATTTTTTTATCTGCGGGTTCAACCTGATTTTCAATATTAAAAATTCTTTTTTTATGCCAAGATACTTAAAAAACATTTCATTGATGAATACATTTGTTTGATTCATAAATGAAATACCTATAATATATAAATAGTATTTTTTTTTTTGGAAGATGGGAAGGAAAATTTTTCATCCAAATTTCGTTTGAATAAAATGGAGTTTGAATGTATTCTAAAAAAAAAGAGTAAAAGAAGGGCATAACGACGAAATGGTCTTCATCATTGACGCTAAAACATCTGCTTGCTTGAGTTTTTTCGATTCTTTTCGAATTGATTTTTTTCGAAATGAAAGCCGTACATTGGATGTAATATTCAACATTTACGTTTCCTTTGCGTTTTTAATCATAATTTTGCCTTGTAATGGTTGAATATCAAAAATATTACCTTAATTCATCAATATAAATATATTTTATAATATAACAAACATATAAATGAGATAGTAACACACCATACCATATATTTATTATATATTTTCAGGATATGTATACAATTTAGAAATATTCAACAAAAAAGATAAAAAACTTTCTTAATAATTTCCCTATTGAAATTATAACCACTTCTTTAAGTTAAAACCCTTGGCTTCTAAGACATTCTATAGCTATTTTTAACTTACCAGAGGTTTATTATACAATAAAAGATATATAGAAGTTTATGAAGAATTTGTTGTTACCTGTATTTAAAATGGTTATCCGATCTATTATATTTTTTTCCCCTAAGGGAGGTGCGAATCTTCAAAAAACACCAAGAATTTCCCCTTGCTAGTGTAAGATTCTTACAGACTCCCCCTCCCACCTCTCCCTTTAGTATATTGGCTAAATAAGTTTTAGTCATTGGATGAAATAAGTTTTTGTTACCTGCTAACGCATAGTATATTGGCTACGGAGTAGGGATAGAAAATGGATGCAGAAACATTGAATTGGGAGTGGGACTGTTATAGGAAACAATGAATCCGCCTATTATTACTATTTTGCTAACAGTGGCAGATGACATATTATACCATTATTTAAAGTGATTTTCGCCTCGATTAATTATATTAATTTATAACTTTGCCTAGGCAATTTTCAAGGAAACACTACAATTCCTTAGGTTAACAGTCGATCAACCCTCTACCTACTGCAAACTTTTTGTTGTATGTGCAAACCCTCAGTTAATCTTTTTTCAATAATGGCTAACATATTTTTGAAATTCATTTTGTGTCAAGGGACAAATAATATTTTATCCGGTGTCTTTTTAATGGATTCAGTTTTAGTATACAAAAAAGTGTTTGTACTAGAATTGATCTGGATTGCTAACTAACATTATATTAATACATAAATAATTGATGAATACCATTGGTTTTATAACAAATTTAAAATATTACCTATATACTCAATGTACCATTAATATATACATTATAAAATCAACATCATAATAATCATAAGATTATAATCTTTTAAAAATTATATTTTAACACTTTTTCAACTCATCAATATAAAATTGAATATATTCATACTAATTTAAGTACAAATAATTTTGATTAATAAGACCAATTTTTCAAATGTACATTTATGGTATATATCTATAAATAAACAAAAAAAAAAATTTATTGACTTAGACTTGAGGGCAAAAATCAAAATTTAGGCTAATCTATATATAGATTAACATTAACACAACACAAAGGAAAACAAAAAAAAATAAAACAAATGGTATGAATTCACGTAACCAATATGATGCCAATAAAGAGAATTATTTAAGTAAAAGTTAAACAATTTACAAGTCAACCACACCACTTTTTAATTTATTTGTACCAAACACAAAAAAACAAAAAGTATAAACTGCAATCACCATCATTTCATATAGCATTGATTGGATTGTATTTTGATTTAGCTTCGTTTTACTTTTTTTTCTTGTTCTCTATTGATTATTTCCAGGCAGGATCATTAAAAGTGGGTGAGGCTATTGATCTTTTTTTTAAGATATAAAGTACTGAGTTTTTTTTTTTCATTTATTTTTTTTTTTTCGTTTTTTTTTTATAAAGTTGATACAGAAAGTGAAAAGAAATAGTTCAATATTGTAAGTCTAAAAATATAATGATCGTATTTTATATTGAAGGCAAAAAAAAAAAAAAAAGTAATATTTTATAATGTTGCTTTTATTATGATCTTATTATTTTATTAAACACAAGAAAAAAAAAAAACGAATAAAATGAGATCGTGATCTTTTGCTGTTGTAGCAATTTATTTGGTTACATGCTTAAACAATATACCATTTTTACATTATACTTTTTGAGTACAATGCTGGGGCACGGAAACTTTTTCTATATAAGATTTTATGAGAATAGGTGATCATTTTCTGGAATTCATTTTTTTACTTAATTTTTTTATGTAAACTACAATAATTGGAGAATTCAAAAAGCATGTTGTAAATTTTGATTATTTTATATTCAAAAATGTCTCGGTATTTAAAATGAACTTTTTAAAAAATAATTTGGATTGTGGGTGTTCCAGTTCCAGATAACTTTATGGTGACACCGTTCTTTCATTCAAAGGTCTCTGGATCAAACCCCGCCTGGGTCACACAAATTAATAAAGGAAGAATGAAAACTTATCTTAGGAATGATTTGAAATCGAAAATGGATCAGCTATTTTTATTTTCATATCTTAAATAATATGTTGAGTAAACTGATAAATAAAGTTTAAATGATTTTAATTTAAATTTTTAGTAGTTTTTTATCCTTCAACACTACTGAACTATTCAATATGCTATAATTACCTAAACAACTTCTAGTTTCAACTTTCGATTAGGCTACACTTAAATTAAATTTTATAAAAAATCATCTGTGAAATATAAAACTAAACGAAAAATTTCCGTAAAATAATTTTTTAAAATGAAATTTTGAAAAAAAAAACTTTTTTCGAAAGCTAAACTGAAACCACCAAAAAAACTAAATTGAAACTGAATTGGATTTTCTTCATTTACGCTTCATAAATGATATTTTCAATAAAAATTTAATCTAGTACAAACTAAAGTTAAAAAAATGTGATAAACGAGCAGTTCATGAAGTTAGGGTGCACAACGAATTACAGCTGGTCAAGGTGTAGGGACTGCTGTTGTCTATCTCTCATACCAAATAACAACAATAAAGTTAAAAACTAAAAAAAACAACTAATTAATTTGAACTTTAGAACACATACATATTTTTTAACACATATATAAGACATTAATTTCAATTCTAATAATCTTCAGTTAAAAATTAACAAAAAAGTATTGCCATATTGTCATTGAAATTGAAAACATTTTTTATTTTATTACTGTGCAATTTTTGGTCCAAAAAAAAAACTTTCAGAATACATGAAAACTAAAATATCATGAAATTCATTGACCCATTATAAACTTTTTTTTTATTTTTATTTTTATTATTTTACACTATTATTTTAATTATCCGAGGATAACCCCATAAGTTATTGAATTAAGACAAAAGTTTTAAAGGATACAGAGACTTTTTAAAAAATAACCAATCTGTAAATCTGAACGCTAATAAAAAAAAAAAACAACCAACCAAACAAAAAGAGAAAATGAAAGTTTTCTAAGACAAAAAAAAAGTATATAAAATTAAGGAAAAAAAAAAAAATGGAACATGGAACCTGAAAGGTGAACTTATTAAAAACATTATAAACTATTATCGGAAAACTTTATTTTCCTTTCGAAAAATATTTTAGTAACGTTCGCTATATTTATATACACTCTTAAGTTTTCAAAAAAAAAAAAAGTATAAAACAAAAGAAAAATAAATAAAAAAACAAAGTTATTTTTGAAGTTTATTTTATTTTCTATAATAAAGTTATTTTCCATCAGAAAATCATCCCCTCTCAATTTTCTATGAAATGTTTTTTTTTGTTTTTTTTTTGCTTTGTTTTTCTTTTAATATTAATGTAACAATTTAATAGTCTTTAGGAAATTTATTTGAACCTTGGAAACAGATAAATTTATAGATAATCATTTATAGTACATACATATAGGTATATATATACTAATATTATGTATTAATAACAGATTATAGAACTATAGCTATAAACAATTTTATAAGCTTGATGTATACCTAATATATTTATGCCTTTAATATAAATAGCACCTTTCAAATTAATTTTGACAGGAATTGAATACGGTTATTGAAGTGAATTATTAAATTGTTAGAAAATGTATATAGGAACAAAAGAATATCAATTTTAAATTATGAAATAAAATAAAACTTTAGATACCTTTCAGTTAAGAAAAACAAAAACAATAAGGTTAGGATGAAAATAATGTTAAACCTATATATTCCCAATCCAATACAGTAAATATTTAATTTTGGTCCAAGGTTTTTTGATTTTTTTTGAAGCTGAAATATTTCATTGGAATTTTTTTTATTAGATTATGATCCATTTAAGTTAAATGTAATATAAAATTCTTTGACTTTAAGGTTTATAGTCCGTTGTAATAAAAGGAAATCATAAAGGCAAGAATAACAAAAAAAGATAAAAAGACAAGAATGAGTAATGAGAATGAGTAAGTTTGATATAAGAATATTACACTCATTTTTGAGTAAAAATGAATAAAATATAATCTGATTATCTAGAGTTACATTATAATTATTAGTATAGGAATAATAAAGAAAATCGAGTGATTTAAAGACATGTAATATTTTGATTTAAACTTTATAATGTTTCAAGAAATTTATATTAATTTTTAGCAAAATTATTTATAAAATATTCAAGATAAAATTCAACTATCTGGGTAGCAAAAGGAAAACTTACGGAGGTGCGAAGCCAGATGTCAACAGAAAACTTAGAAAGTCCAAATCTCCAATATGGATGATTTCCAACACAATCTACAGGTGTTGGATCAATCATGTTCAACTACTATCTACAGGTGATCAAACACTATCTACAGGAAAACTAATGTGTTCACTAATCGCAGTCTACGCATCATCTATAAAATATTCTGAACTGGTAGATTATAAGTAACGAAGATTTGTGAAGAGCCACAGGAAAGGAATCCAAACTACAGTAATTACGAAAACAGAAATGGAAAAAGATAGGCTACATGTTAAAAAAATACCACGAAAACATCAGGCACATGGCCTTGTGGTGGAACTCCCAACAAAGTAGAAGAAGTGGGCATCCAAATAATACTTGAAGTTTTACCACAATGGCCAAACTCAAGTAATGCAACCTCAAATGAAACAATGCTGAAACGAACAGCAGAAAAACGTGCGAATGGAATTGTCAAATGGAAAACCTTTTTGTTTGATGGCAGAGTTAAATGGATAGAAGAAAACGAAGTCAAGATAAAATTAAGTTCAGTAATTTTAAATTTAAATTTAAATAATAATTCATATTTATCTTTACTTTCAACAATATTTTTTTTTTTTTTATGCATTTCTCTGCCACATAAATGTGGACAGGAAATTACACAGCTTTTCCTGTTCAGGCGTGGCTGTAAAGGTCGTAAGGGAGAATAACTCTTACGACATGTGTGGGATTCGAACCAACACTCCCTCGGTGTGTTTACAGTGTATTTTATACGCTCTTATCCACTAGGCCATCAAGGCCCTCTTTCAACAATGTAATTTTGAATAATTTTTTTCATATCACATTATTGGAATTTCTCAATTTTTTTTTTTTTTTATATAAAATTACGTCGTATTTTAAAAATTCACTGACCACAAATTGCAAATGAAAATAAATGAAAATATAATAAAAGATTGAGGAAAAGTAGCAAATTATAGACATACTTATATATACGTATGTCCTAGATTTTAAATAATATGTATATATATTTACATTTACATATATATATATATGTAGGTATGTAGGTATGGATATTGAAAATACCAAACTACAACAATGTTAAATAAAACTTTGAATGAAATTCTTAGGGTATGCACCAAGTTTGGTAAAATTTTAAAGATCCGTTACGATGATCGCTTGAGTAAGATGATCAAAATATAAAGGATCCTTTTTGTTTTTCTTTAAATAACTTAAAGTATACCTACTTTTAATTAATCTTGAACTTTCATCCGAGATCTTTTTCTACGCAATTACTATTTTGAATAAATTTAAATTAAATTTAAAGAGTTTTTATATAGCATCCTTTGCAATACATATTTTGTCTAAATCCTTATTATTATTTTTTTTTTTACTATTTTTTTTTCATTATTCTTATAATGAATATTATAAAATAAAATAAAACGTTCTTTAGAAAACAAAATGCCAAATAATAAAAAAATACATTTTAAAAAATTTTATTTTATTTCTTAACGTAATTTTCTAAACTTAATATTTGTTTTATTTTAAATACTGTTGAATTTTCTTCTTTTATTATTTCAACGTCAGGAAAAAATTGATTATAAAAGAGAAAAAAAAATATTATGAATCTTTATTACCATAATATCACTTATTCTCATACAATACATTTATTTTTATGTTTTATGTTTTATATTTTTTTTTTTTATGTTCTATACATAAAAAAATTTTCACTTTTATTTTAAATAATTTTAAATTTCGTTTCTTTACCATTTTCATATTTTCATTTTTTCATTTTTGCTTTTTTTTTTTTTTTTTATTATGCATCAGATAATAATTTATTTATTAGATATTTTTTCTTAAAAAAAACAAAAATACAAGAAAAAAAAATGAAAATAATTCAACATAAGAATGCAGCGTTTTTTAGCACATTTTCATAAAATTTTGAAAAAAATATGCTTATTAGTTTCACTCTGTCCGTTTGTTCATCCGTCTGGGTGTTTAGCAAACTTCTACACCGTTTAAAATAAGGCAATGCAATTTTAACTACGAATAGGCATCACCAAAAAACTTATTTTGTGGAATAACTTTTTTCAGTAGCCCTCACCCGTTACGGCGCTACAGCCTAAAAAGTTCGACAATTGTTATAAGACAGGTTCTATAAGCCATATTTTTAATCTTCAAACGCCAAACAATAGCTGGTTTTATAAGCTTTATAAATATATATATATATGAAATAAATATGTGGCTTTACCATACAGTATATTTTAATATACCGTTATGTGAAGGTTTTGACACGAATTAGAAAATCTGTATGAGATATTTCAGAAAATTTTTTGTGTGTCGCCCCCCGTTTAGGAGTTGTAAGGGTGAAAATTCTCTATTTTGAAACACCTGCAACTTGGGCACCCTTCCACATTTTTATGAAGTAATATACAAAAATTAAAGCTCCAACATTATATTTTTGTTTCTGTTAATAATTTTTCTTAGGTAATATAGGGTTACCTTATAATTGACGAAAGTGTGGTTTGAGTTTGCTCAATTTTTCGTACCAAAAAAACTAATTTCTTATCAAAATTTATTTTTCAATATATGTATCTACCTTTTAACTCTATGGAATAATTTTTAATTTTAGTAAAAGGTGCTTTTTTAAAAACCCTTGGTTTTTTCGATTAATTGTTTTTTGTTTTATTTAATAGTTCCATTTTTTCTTTTTTTTTTGATTTTTTTGTTTCTTGATTAAAATAAAGGTGCAAAAAATATTTTTATTATGCAAATTTCATATTATATGTATATATACATATACATATATATATATATGTGTAGTTAGATATTATATTATATGTAGTATGTTAAAACAATTTATAGTTTTCTAACTAATTCGAGTACATATAATTGGAAAAACAAAACAAACATAAACGCACATAAATATTTGATAAGTTCAAGTGAACTATGAAGAAAAAATATTTTATAACTAGTGCATAATAAATCACTTAACAATAACAAAAATTTATTACCTTATGAAATATATGTATGTATGTATGTATGTAAAAAAATTTATAATAACGTTTTTTGTTTTTTTTTTTTAACTTGAATATTTATAACGAACATTTTAAAGATTAACGGTTTTATTTAAGTACATAATTGGATTCAGGTTGTACATGTCTTTGCAATTTCTATAATAAATCATCTGTAATGGTTTGAACAAGTTAAGAATTTAAGAATATTTAAAAATCAATCAAAAATCAAATAAAATGTTAAAACAAGTAAAAGAAAATAAATTTGATGGGGTTTTTTCATTATTAAACAGTTTTGTATTATTATGGTGTGGTATATGGTATGCGGTATGGTTTATAATGAGAAGATAGAAAAAATATACATAGGGCAAACACAGTATATTAATAAAATCACCTTCTTAAAGCTAGGTATCGCACAAGAAAAGAAATGGACTACCTATGAAATTTAAAATTCTAAAATATTAATAAAATTTTAAAATATACACAGGTACCAGCTATGTATGTATATATTTAAATTATAATTTTATAAAAGTGAAAGTTAAATGAAAAATTGAATTTTGGATCATTTGGATAAAGTTGGAGGTGCTATACAAAATAAGTTCTATAAATTAAAATTGAAATAATTTCGAAAAATTCTATTCTTTTTTTAAAATGAAATAATTTCGAAAAATTAAAAATTTTTTTTTTTCGACTTTATTTCATTTTTCGTTTCGGATTTATTTCATTCCAATTAATTTCATAGTCCCAAAGTTCGATCATTTGGTTAAAGATAGATAGATTATGTTTCGATAGGTTCCAAATAATATCATAAATTCGAATTAGACAAAAAAAAAACAAACTAATAACCGTTAACTAACATTAAATGTTAATAAAATTAACACAAATTATAGCTTTAAATATATAATATAAAAGTTAAGCTAAATGTTATATTTGAGAATACAAATCATAGAATTAATTGTATATAAAACTAAAATTAAGAATTTAAAATATATTTAAAAATCGGAATTAAAGAAATTTCGATTATCGTATATCAATTATCGAATTGAAACAAAGGAATTTTATCCCTGAGCGATAAATATTCACACAAGTGAATACATAATTAATAAGTGCTCGAAAATTGGGTTTATCGAATTCGTTCCTGCAAAACAAGTCGTGGAGGCCATTTGATTAACGTTTTATTCAGAACTTAATTGTATCGATTGTACTTCACATTAAATAAAAAACATTTGAATTTCATTAACAATTAGTGCGTTTTTTTTTTAAAAGAAATCATATCACTCAAATTAGAAAACCCGTATATTCTAAAAGACAGAAGAAATAAATAATTATATCACTTAATTAAATTTTCTGGATAAGTATCTATGTACATGTATATACATACCTATATCTATGATAAGAATAATATTATAAAATGAATGCAAATGCAATTACTCGTATAATGAATTACACCTATAAAAAAAATGTTAATATCGCTACAATTATATACTCGTACAATAATGCATTACAGACATAAAAAAAAAAGATTCAATAAAACAAAATTTAAAAACTATAATTTTTTTTCGAAACTACATATTTATAATTTAGGTAACACCCTATATTATATTAAAATGTATTTTTAACATTTATTTGATTTTCATTTCTAGTTAAAAACCAAATCTATTAAAATTATTGTTTCTCCCCATTTATTTGCTAACTACATTCTGTTTTATTTTTTATTTTTTTTTTTAAGTAACTGATATCAGGTCACTAACACGTTCATATACATGATAGTACCTAATACCTAAATTGGTGTTATATTCTAGTAATTTAAAAATAAAACCTAATAGCAAAATAAAAAAAAAAACGTCACCCTCAACATTTTAATGTTCATGATAAAAAACAAAAAAAAAAAAAAATTATAATAAGAAAAATTCATGCTAAATAAAAAAGAAAAACTAGAATTTAAAATTTCGTTATCGTTAAATTTCGTTATGTACAGAATTGACAAACAAACAAATAAATGAACAACAACTCAACAAACATATTATTATGAAAAGATAAAAAGCAAGAAAAACTATCACGATTTTTTTTTTGTTGTATAAAAACAATTTACAAACACAACCGACATTAACAAAAACAACAATAATAATAATAATAATAATATTTTATTTTAAATCTTAAGTAAGTTTTAATTCTCATTTCACCACTGTGCTTGTCCTGTTATTATTTCTTATCGTTTGCTCATTTTTTGTTTTTTTTTTAATCGCTTGCGCTTATTTTACTCACTCACTTGTTGTCTCTCTTTCTTTCTTACTCACTTCACTACTCTACTCACTAGTCACTACACTAGTCTCTACTCTAATCTCCTCTACTCTACTCTACTACCTATATTTATATACATATGTATTATAAATTATAATATTTTTTTTTTGTTTTCTTTAAAACTAAATTCATATTCACTTTATATTCACGAATTAAAAATTAACACTCATTTATTATTAAGAGTGTACTTTTCGTGAATTATTATCGCATTTACCTTAAAAAAAAAAAAACACAAAAACAAAAAAAGAAAAATAATAAAAACAAGCATGGAATTGCGCGCGTTTTTTGATTTTTTGATTTTGTTTCGTTTTTGTTTTTTTTTTTTGTTTTTACGTTCGTGCTGCCGTTATTATAATATTGTTATCGGTCGGTGGTGATTTTAATGATGGTGGTGGTTGATACTGGTGGGTTACTTTAATGTTTTATTTTTGTTTGTTTTATACACAGGTTTTTAAATGAATTTGTGTCCCGCTCTTTAATATACATTATATTAGTAATCTGGTTCTTATTCGTTAGTTTTTGTTCACAATTTTTTAAAACCAAAGTCAATTTTTATCTTGGTGATTTTTTTTTTTTATTTTTCACTTCTATTCGCTTGATCGTAATATTAATCGTTAAATATTTTTTCTGAAATGTTAGTTTTATTTTTGTTTTTTATATTATTTTGTATAATATTTGTATTATGAGTTAATTTTTTTGTTGTTTCAAAGTCCTTTAAATATGAAAATTGTGTTTTTTTTTTTTTTTATAATGAGTTTATCATTTTTTACTTAATATCGCTTTATTTTTTGTGCAATTTTTCTATATTTTGTTGTTGTTGTTGGTTCAAACTGGTTTTTTATTTTACAAAAAATATTGGTCAGAAAATTTAAATTTCATGGATAATATTTATTTTTAATTTTTATTTAAGCTCTTTAATAAACAATTTTTACGTAATACTAAAAAAAAATGTTCAAGAATAATATTATGATGAAGGATTTAAAAAACAAAAAAAAAACAAAAAAAATAAAATATATATTAATTTAATTAGTAAATACTAACATTAATGTTTAAGGTCCATTTATTAGTTCCAATTAAATATCACCCATATAAAATCATGTTAGACTTTTTAAACGTTCCTATTTGGAAAATTTGTCATTAAATTGTGGTTCGAATCATGAAGCTTTTAATTTTGTTTAGATACTAAAGGTAAAATTTCCATACTAAATCAAATCACTTATTGTGTTGGAATTAAAAGTTTTATGGCTTGTCATTAGATTTGATGACAAATTTTAATCACACATATGGCTATAAAATAAACATTTGATATTAACAGCGACTTTCTACAATACGTAATAGTATAGGTAGTTACATATTATATTTGAAGGAGTACTGAACTTGTAATAACTCAAGTATATTTAAATTTTTTGTTATTCATTTGAAAAGTTTACCACACCATAAGAAATTATGATTTGCTCAAAAACACAACAATATTTCTCTATAGTAATCAGTTGTTAGATTTATTATTATAAAATCATTCTAGTCTCTTTTAATCTTATCTTCTTAATTGAATTTTGTTTGTTGAATATTTTTTACTCCATACAAATTTCCACAGTTAATTCATGTATGTGTAATGTATTCATAATCTTTTTTTATAGCTCAGATCATTAGAATATTAGTTCATTTAAATTCCGAAGATAGAATGTCTCAGATAAATTCCGTGGTCGAAAATGAATTTTTTATACACATATATAAAAATTACTTCATGATTACAGTTAGAAAATTAGATAAGTCAAAAAAATCGTTACTCAACGTCAAAAAAAGTCAACCAGTCAACAAGTCAACCAATTGGGTTAAAAGAATTAAAACTTTGTCGGAATTTAAAAAATATGCTCATTATACTCATATATCGTATGCCCAATGTACTCATCAATCGTATAATGCGTACATTTATTTTTACATGCATTAATTAATATTGTGTTAATTAGAGTTTAAATTTTCTTACCGAAGTTTTTAACTAAATTTTAATTTTATTTTCCTAGTCTTAAAACATTTTTTTTGTGCAAAATTACTTCCTGAAGTTTAATTTGGTTTGAATTGAACTTCTTAAATTTAGTTTTTTAATAAAAGGAATTAAAAATGAAACTCCTATTTTGATAAAAAAAAAAAAAAATTTATTTTAAAAAGGTTAAAGGGCTAATAAGAAAACATACCTTTTATTTTAAAGTTTCCAAAGTTTCTTTAAAAGAATTTTTGTACATCACAAGAAACCTAAAACAAAAAAAAAAAACATTAAAAACATGAAATAAAAGTTTTGTTGAAAAAATGTAACAAAAAAAAATATATATGTATATAGAATATATATGTAAATATATATGTATATGTATGTATGGAATGGATATTTTTTTTTTTGAGTGTTAATTTAACATCGCTTTAATATATAATTTCGGTTAGCATAATTATTATTATGAGTGTTAATTTTTTTTTTTTATTTTGTAGATACATTACTCTTAAAATACTACACATTCATTTTATAAAATATGCTGAACATTAGAGTGGTCGGTTATACTATATTATTAAATGGTCAGAAATGGCCATTACTTAAAAAAAAATCCACAAAAAAAAAAAAAAAGTAACCAAAAAATAAATCTTAAAATTTGTCGCATGATTTTATATTGTAAAGGCCAATTTTTTTAAATATAGCGCCCCCCAAGTAAAATAGAAAAAAAGTTGGAAAAAAATAAAAAAAAAATGAACAGAATGTTATAAAAAAATTTTATTAACAATAAAATTGGGAATAAAAAAAAAATTATTCTGTTATAAAAAATATAAAAAGAGTGTAAAATTTTCATTTTCTAGGTTAATAGACCGACCGAAAACTTGACACCAAAAATTATTATTAGAAGGAATACAAGAAAAAAAAAAAAAAAGAAAATACAAACTGACAAAAAAGAAATATGTACACATTGAGTTAATTTTTATTATTATAATTTAATTATACTATATTTATGTACATTAATATATATATATATATATAATATAATACTTTTTCACTTACTTTAATTTTTAATAAAAATTATTTTTTCGGTTTCATATAATTTTTTTTGTTTTTTTTTTTTTTTGTTTTGTCTCATTCTAACAAAGAACATTTCTTATTCATTTACAGTCAAAAGTGTCAAAACTACAAGAAATAAAAAATAATTTCAAACAATTGATTAAAAAAAAAATGAAAGCACTTAAACTTCTGATTAAAGAGTCAAATGAAAGTGACTCACTGATTTCAGATGACATAAAAAAAAAAAAAAATTAAACTCGAATAAAAAAAAACTATTCTCAAGTACATGCAGTACAGTGAAATTTTCAAAATTGATGATAGAACATAATGTTATTTTAAATTTAAGAATTTTTTTTCACTTCGAAATAATTTCATCCTTAGAATATTGCTTTGTTTTTTAGATTAGGTTTTTGGGTATCTAATTAATATCTAACGGTTCTTAACATCAGAAGAAATAAAACTAGTATAGTGATAAATTTCCTTATTCTAAAGTTTCTTCTTGAAGACGCCTTGAACCTTAGTGGTAAAGTTTTTATAATAGAGAGATAATTTACTTGAAAGCGCTAAAAACAATATCTAATAAATTTCAGCTACGTTTACATGCTAATATTTTTTAAATACCGTATATCGAATTAAGGGGATTTCTCTAAAATAAATTTTTAACTTTAGATATGCAATATACATTTTACCCTTTAATCACATAAATTTATCACAAATACTATCACAAGACTTTATTTCATTTGACTGTATTTTATTTGACTGTATTTTATTTAACTGTATGTCATTTTCACTTGCCTGTCCTCCAAACCCCTGCGAAACAAATTATTGAAATCCTGATTTTGTAACCATCTCTAAATCGAATTTAAATAGTCAAATGACACTGTTGGCAAATATGAAATACAGGCATATGATACGATCCCAATTTTTAAAAATTAAAGACAAGAAATTTATAATATACATATATGTGATAATAAATACTTTATTTGGATTCTACTGTATTTAAATTATTATTAAAAAAAAAGTTTTCTGTGATATTGTTTGAAAGGTCGAATTTAAAACAAACGACGAAAAAATTCAGTTTTAATATAAGTGTTTTTTTTTTTTGTTTTTCTCAGTAGAGTTCAATGACGACAACCCCAAATATTTAAATTTGTTTTTCATTATTTTCTTTTTCTGTTTCTTATATTTTAATTTTTAATTTTTTTTTTTTTTTTTTTGTATTTTTTTATTATTAGTAGTAGCTAACTTTAAGTGTAACAAAAAAAAAAGAAGTAATTTGAAAAAAATAAGACAAAAAAAATAAAAAAATCCCCCTTAAAAAAGTATAAAAAACTGCTGGAAAAAATTAACTTTTACGATATTCGTTATTTCTTTTAATTGAAATGTCAACAAATTTGAACTTTATGGAAATTAAGTTTCGCGTAATTTATATTGTCGTACACTTTAAGAATAATATTTTCGCTTGTTTCTCTTTTTTTTTTATTTTATTATTATTATTATACTAAATGTACATATATATGCGATATATACATATTAATGTATACATATATAAATACTTACATTTTCTTCATATATAAACGATTATAAAAAGTTTGCTGTCACACAAATTGCAAAAAATCGACTATAAAATTTGCAGTCTGTGAATATGACTTCAATTTCGGATTTGGATTTACTATATGTATATAGATCCATTTTCTATATATATGTATATATATATAAGTATATTATATGGAGAATAAAAACTAATGTATAATACAAGAGAACCACACACTATATGGTATCATAATTTTTATCACTTTACTTTGAAAATTTTTATTGTTATTTTTATATATTTGTAAATGTGTATGTACATACATTTAAATTGAATTGATATGAACATAACATTTTAACGTTAAACAAGTTGCTTTTACAACTTGGGAAATTTTGTGCAGTATAGGTAGATATTTTTTTAACTATTATGAGCCAAATGAAAATGTTACAACGTGATGAAGAATTAAAATTATATCAATTATTTCAAAATCAGGAATTGATTACATCGCGTATTTTTGAAAAAAATTTCAATGTCAAAAAAATCTTCCCTTCAAACTCAAAAGTATCAAATCGATAAATTTATTAATATAGAAGTAACTGAATAACTAACTATGTATAACTAACTATATGTATAACTAACTATTCATATAACTAACTATGTATAATAGTTAATACTCATTCGTTTCCATTTAAAAACATTTGCCAAAGAAATTCGGCAACGCAAATCATTGGTAAATAACAGAGATCGTACATATATCCCCATAACCATTAGTAATTCGACCGTTCTCAAATGATTTGTTATAATATGACTATTATAGTTATAGGGCTGTGTTTTTTTTTTTAATAATCATATCGAAAGCTTATCGAAGTTATACATTATTATATTTAGGGGTAATATCCTAATTTGTAATTAACCTTAATTTTATAAGAAGAGCTCTTTTGACATTTGACAATTAGAGATTTTAAGATTTTCATTATTTTTCTTGATGAATTTCAAATCTAATGAAAATTATTAGAAATTTTAAATAAAAAATATATTATAGAATATAAACAGAGAGCATCTCTTTGCTGATAGAAAAACAAAAAGGCTTCTACAGATAACGGGAAGCTATTCAGTAAACAATTTAAATTTTTTAATGTGACATGTGAAGTTGATAGGTATGACAATTTTTACACCATAATATTATTTTACTTGAATTCTCGCCGGGAGAATTAAAAGATTGATTTGGATTTTGGTTGAGGGTTTAAATTGGTATGCTTAAAGCATACTATTTTTACAGCTCAAGATAAAAAGATGGTATATTTTAAAAAAAATTTTTTTAAATAAAAGTACTAGCAAATTTTAACAAAAAAAAATACGATTTAATATGTCATGTTATCAATTTAGTGTAAGTAGTTTTTTATACTCTCATGTTTACACAATTATTAATGCAGTATTCTTTTCTAAATTTATGAATGTGTATGTAAATATAAATAAACTATCAGAACATATAATGTACTGCATTATACTAAGATAAAGAATGACTTATAAGAACATTGCAGTGTATATTTTTAGATAAAAAAAAAAAAAAAACCAATTTATTTTAAAAATGGGAAAATCCCTCTGAGTATGAATAAAAATATCAAGAGAACCAAACATGTACAATTTAAAATCAACAATTTCTAATAATTATTTTTATTTTAAATTTTATTTATTTTTATATAGTTTACAAAGAATTCGATAAAAAATTCTTTTTTTAAAATTCAATAGAAAAAATTGAATTTAAATCATTATTGCAAAGTCATTAAAAATTTCCATATTAAAAAGAATGATGCCCCATTTAATGCTTGATAATGATGAATTGATGATGCCAGATTTCCATAGTCAAAGAAAAATAATAAAATAAGGAATATCTAAAAATAAAAAATAGGTTATAGCTTAAGATAGATTATATTAACTGAGAAATACAAAATATGATAAGTAGGTATGTGGTAACAAAAAATAAATGACGAAAATCTAATCCATAAAAGACGAAGTTTATATCAGACGAATGTCTACTACTCACTACTCAGTATAGCTAAAATAATGAAATCGAAGTCAAAATAAAATAATTGAGGCAGATTACAAAATTACATCAAATTTGTACAGAGGACTCATTTGAGTATAGTCACAACAGTTGTTTAGTCGATGTATTCTGTATACATATACGTATTTACATATGTATATTTTATTCAACCAATGTTTCACATTCTGGTACAATCAATTACAAACTGGTTACAACAATTACAAACTGGTTTCTTAACTCTAGAATACTAAACTTATTTTTCAGACATTAAACACTAAATATTAAGTCAAGTCTGCTAACAGTTCAAAATATCCTTTTGTTGGACAGAGTATAAATTTGTTTTTGTTCTTTCAAATTTTACTAAGGTATTATTGACGACCCAAAAGGGGGAAAAAAATATATGAGTTATTAAACATATTCTTATAAATTCAATTTTTTGTTAAAAGAAAATCGGAATTTTTATTTTACAGACTTGGTTTTGAGCCTTATTTATCACTAAAAAAAATTTAATGAAAATTACGATCTCACTCATAACCTAAAAATCAAAATACTTATACGTGATAAATATTTCTATACTCTGTCTATACTTCAGGTACAGGTGATATACTCTGTACACTCTGTCTATACTCTGTCAAGGTACAGATGCATAATGAATGTGAACAATTAGTATTTTAGGGTTAAATAGATTTAAAATTAGAAAAAATAAATAAGTATTTAAGCGGAGAAATTGATGCTGGCTCTACTATACTTATGCAAATGATACAATTTTCATACAAGAAAATAAAAATATGAATGCAGACTATAAGTATGCAGACCAAGACGAAGGTTTCATTGAATTAGTGAATTCATGAGGTCGAAAATCTATACATCAAACACAAAACTCACATAGATATGGAACAAAATGAATGTTTTAAAAGATTATGATATAAAATTCGTCTATGGTTTACTGTGACTCCCTTAGTCTCCCTTTGTTTTAGAAATGAAAAAATCTTCTTTTTTTTTTTTTTTTTTTGTAATAATAAATTAATTAATTATTTTTTAAAACCATTTAAAAAATAAACAAATTATTTAATAACAACCAAATTACTTTTGGTACAAAAATTAATATTAACTTTTTACTATAAATATTTTATACAAAAAAAAAAGAAAAGTTTACATTAATACCAACAGTTTTTCATTGAATATTTAAAATTTCAGAATTGATTCTTATCACGTTTTATAAAATTAAAATATTTGTTTTTTTTTTTTAGTTTTTTTATTATTTGTTTTACATAACATTATTATTTTTATTTTATCATTTGTTCCGTTTCATGGAATATAAAAATTTGTAGGGTGTTTTTTTTTTTTTTTTTTTTTTATGTTTTTTTATTAGTTTTGATCTATAAATAAAAATTCTAAAAAAAAGGAAATAAAATTCAGGAAATTCCGTATAATAAAAATTTTACTTTTCACTGTTCTGTTTATTTATTTATTTTTACGTGATAATTTTTAGATTTTAATTTCATTTTATATATTTTTCTAATTTTTAAATTAAAAATTGTATCTACAGATATAAATTACTAATGATGATTTACACAAAAAAAAAAAAAAATATCCCAATAAAAAGTTTAATTTGCAATATAAAAAAAAAAAATCTTAAAGTATCTATATAACAATTCAATTTTTAACAAAATTGAAATTTACTCCTTTGCATTGTGAATATTTAAAATTATATTTATTTCATATTTCGAAATAAAATTCAGTTCATAACTGTTTTTTAATATGACATACTTAAGTCAAATTCTTTAAAATACGCGTTATAAAATACCGTCATTTTCAATTGTTATTTGTAAAAAAAAATTTATATATAGGTCCACAAGATTATGAAAAGCTCAAATTTCAACTCAACATGTCCCTCTACTCAAATGTAGAATTAGCCCATTTTTTGAGCAATACATATGAGCTCACCCTTTTTTGATATCTGAAATATTTAGCTGACTCATACTTTGAGCAAAATACTTTATCTAACGCTTCAGTGTAAGCTAACTAAAATTTGTTTTAAAATTTAGATGAGCGTGACTCAAATCAGTTCAAATTAATTGAATTTTGTTTTAATTAATATTTAATAATTTATTTAATTATTTTTAATTTATAATAAACCACAATCTTTTTGGGATTCAAACGATAAAGATCAAAATAAAATCATGCAGTGGTTATAAAGTATATTTGGAGTAAAATTTCTAAATAAATAAAAACTTATGTTTTAAAAAATAAATATTTTCAGTCTATAAAAAATCATTTTACAGAAAACAACATGGCTTTACCTACCTGCAGCAATGCGTCTGTGGAGTGATTATTTAGTTCACATTAGAGCTATATCTACTCAACATTTAAGTTAACTCAACGTATGAGTTCATGTGTATCGCTCAAAATATAAGTTAACTCATTATTTGAGTTAAGTTTTGAGTTGTTTATCGCATTTGAATTTGCTCATTTACAACTCTAATATAGCTACAGGTATTTTTTATTTTTAAAAATGATTTAAGAAGTAATTTTAGAATATTACAATTTTATGTCAAGAATTGATGAAATTAATAATTTTGATTTTGGATCTAATAATATTTTTAGTTAAACAATCGGTTGATTGTTGATACAATAACCGTATCAATGAAAAACAGTTGTAAAAATCACTCATCATATTATACTATACGTATAATTAACTGGGATTAAAACGCTTTATAAATAATGTTCATGAACTTTAACTTTAAAACTATATTATTTGCAATACATAATATCTACAGAATTTTCCATTATTTTTAAAGATTCTTTATTTTATATGTATAAGAAAATAAACAAAGAATGAGTGTATATTCTAGACGAATATTGCAAATAAAATTACTAAATATCTTTAAATCAATATTTGTAAAATCATACTTATATATATTTAAACTTATTTTATAAAATAAAAAATGTTCTAGAAAATCTTTCGATTTTTAAATTTTCAACCAAACATTATATACAAACCAAAGAAATAAACCTTTTCTGTATGACTAAATGCTGATATAATTCTTGTACTTAATAACTTTAGATGGAATTATTGGGAATACAAAAAAGAACTTGAAAATTATTAAAAAAAGTATAGTCATATAATTTATTCACAATATTGATTTAAAATCAAATAACTGTAATTGCGTATAAAAGTATCTTTTTTTACTAATTTGGATAAGTTTAAGACATATACCTAGTATTCTATTTTATTGAACTTGAATATTTGAATCATACAACTTTAAAGTAAAAAAAACAAAAAAATAAATAAATTAGGAAATGTATTTGTTATTAATAAGATAAATTTATAAATTGTATGTGGGTTTTATTGAAAAATAAAAGCAAGTAAGCAAGCAAAAAAAAAATTCATTTTGTAAAGGTGGTATTCTTTTTATAGTCCGACTTATTGGTCATCATTTCTAAATAAAAAAAAAAAACTCTTCTTAAATTCTTATTTTATACTTTATTTTCATAAATTATAAGATATTCATATTAATTTTTTTTTCTTTGTTTTGTTTATACATATATAATATCTATAAGATGACAATTTTATATATTATATACAATAAAAAAAAAAAAAAATAATTAATTATTAGTTGCCAAATATTTTTTAATATACATATGTAAATTTTAATTAATTTATATTTTTATATTATTGGCACTGAAAACACACAAAAAAAAAAAACATAAAACCGGCATCTTTCTACCAAAAGTTAAAGAATCTTTAATTATTTTTAATATTACCCCAAATAATCTTAGATAATAAATCTATAGACGTGGCTTAGAAAAAAAAAAAATGTAAAAAAATAATCGTTGCGAATAAACGCAAAACTCATAAATATATATGTATATACAGATGTATATACAATTTTTTATTTTAAAGATTCTTACATATAAAATTTTGTTCCGGTTCTCCAAAATTTTTTTTAGCATATTTTTCAAAAAAGTAATTCTTTCACTTTGACCGTTCATTCGTTCGTTCGTTCCTCTGTTTATAAAATTTCTACACCGTTATTTAAGATAGAACAATAACATTTTAACTATATGTTAATAGATCTCTTAAAAAACTTAATGTTGTGGAACAATGTTTTTATATAGCCAAACTCATAAGATCAGCCTCTCAAAATTGAAAAAAAGTCGTAATTTGAATTTTGTATATCTTAAGTTTTTTTTTTTAATCTTTATAACCTTATAAATCAATGTGAAAATTATATATTATATAATTTATTATATATTTTTGTAATTTAACTTTAACCGTTATATAAAAACAAAATTTTGCAAAATTTTACTTTCTTTATGTCTCCAATATAAGCTTTTAATTAGAACCGTAAAGAACTTTCAGAATCAACATAAGTTACTTTGATAAATTTTTTGTTTACTTCACCCTGTTCAAGTTCTATTATGAGTCAAAAATTGAAAATTTTCTATTTTTAGACAACTGTAATTTAGACACCTGCTTTAACTTTGCTTAATTGTATAAGGTTCAATTAAAAAAGAAGTAAAGTGTCTTTTGATTTTTCACATTTTTTTTTTTTTATATACAATTTTCTAAAAAAATGTATAAAAAGCAGCCCCGCCACCGTTGTCTAGTGGATAAGAGCGTATAAAATACGTTCTAATTCCGTAAGTGGATTCGAATCCCGTAAGTATAATTACCCCATTCAACATTTACAGTCACGCCTGAAATTAAAAGAATGTGTTTCCTTGTGACATTTATATGGCAGGGAAATGAACTAAAAAAAAAATGTACAAACATTTTGGAGAAAGTCATAATATATTCAATTAACTGTTTTTATTATCTTTTGGAAAATGTGCGGCTTTAAAAACCTTTGATTTTTCATGTACTGCGCTTATTATTTAAAACTAGAATTTAATTCTTTTTATTATCTAATTACAAAAACAATATTGTACTAATGTTATATGCAACATAACCTTGTCAACTAGATCTGTTTTGTTGTTTATCTATAATTTTTTTTAACTAACTTGTCTAAAAAAAACAAAAAAATGGTTTTTATTGTTGGATATTAAAAATTCTGAACTGGGAAATTTATTTTTTTTGTTTGTTTTGTTTTTTATTTTTTATTTTCAGGTCCAAGTTCACGATAAATTAAAAAATTAAATATAAGTAATAAAAACTTGAAATTAACAAAAAAAAATTAAAAAATAAATATTTAAATTATCAAAATTTTATTTACCTATTAATATTTAGTTTTTAAATTAAATTTTTAAATTTAAAAAAAAAAAAAACCTACTGAAGTGAGAGAAGATCAGTAAAATACATACATATGTATCCATATAAACAGTTTATATAAAGGTCAATAGCAGGTAACAAAATAAACCGTGAATTAAGTTTATAGGTTAGGAATTGATGGCTGATCAATTTTTTAAAATTTTTTTATATATACATATATGTATATTATATATATAAAATAAATATACCTGTAATAAAAAAGTAATTTTATAATTTTGTAAAAAGGGGGTTATGAAAATAAAATATATAATTAACATGGTTTAATTTTCAATATTTTAATATAAAAGCAACTGTAACTGATAAACCATGAAAATAATTTTTTTTTTTTTTTTAAATTGATTAAAATTGTAAAGTATTTTTTTTATTAAATAAAAAATATTAATCGAAATTTAATACAATTATGCAAGCAAATCAATATGATATGAAAAAATTAAAAGGAAACAAAAAAATAAAAAAAAAAAAACTGGTTTAAAACATTGTATTAAAACAGCTTTTGCTTTTAAAAATAATTTAACTACATTAAATTAATATAATTTCATACATTTACAGTTATTTCGAAAAAAGTTAATTTTAAATTAGTTTTATAAAATCTTATACAGCATAATATAAAAAATCTTTTATTTGTATTAAAATTTGTATAGATCAGATAGAAAAATGCTAAAACTATGGGTCCAAATGTACATAAAACTGAGCTTAAACTGAAATCTCATTTATTGATTTATTTATTTATTAGTTTTTAAAAAAAACTTTTAATATAAAAGAAAACATAATTACTATACTAATTTAATATTTTTTTGCTTAAAAATTTTGCTTAATAAATTCAGGCATTGCTCTTATAAATCTGCTAACGTTTGACTGCACTTTGATTGAATTTGGTAGCTGGTTAAAAATTTGCAAGGTGTAAATTTGCAAGGTAAAAATTTATTTCGAGGTGTTACAAACGGAGGAGCAATTTTAACATTCCCGATCCTTATCGCACCGGTATAAAGATTATCTTTTATTTTAAATTCGAAAATTAATACTTGAAAAACAATTCTTTGTCTCACAGTCATCCAGTTCGAAATTTACAACATCTGTTATACCGCGGTTGGTGTATCTATCACATTTAAGAATGACTCTCATACCCTTGTTTTGTAAGACCTGAAGCTTTGGCTTCATTACTTCTGAACACGAAAAAATTGTCGAGTAATAATCATAGTGTGGTAACACTAGCGCATTATATAACATCAATGCTGTTGATTTACTCAGACTATTTTTTAGTAAACTTCTTAGGAAGCCTGTCTTTTTTGAAATTTTTGCACAGGTTGTATTTTAGTGGTGCTCAAAGTTCAATTAATTGCCTATGATAAGTCCAAGATATTTTATGTATGATACAACTTCAATTTTCTCTCCATTGACATTTAAATTAATTTCTGATGTCGAATTCATAATAATACTTTTAGTTTTTGTTACATTTAATTTTAGTTTATTCATATTTAACCAGCTGTAGATGCTTTCTAAATCTTGATTTAGTTTAAAAGTTAATTAAGGTACATATCTTCCACTAACATAAATTAAACAGTCATCAGCGAACAATGGAATTTTGCAATACTTTAATATAATACGAAAATATCATTAATATACATTAGAAACAGTATAACTTCCAAAACCGAACCTTGCGGAACTCCTATATTAATTGATTTTCTGCTAGATGTAATATCATATTAACTTTTACTTTTTGTGTTCGACCTAATAAATAAGATTCAAACCATTTGTATTCCTACCCATGGAACCCATATTATTTTCATTTGTCCAATATGCAGCGATCGATGGTTTCAAAAGCCCGCTTAAAAGAGCAGAAAGTTTAACTATGGTTCCATTCAGTTTTTTGAACAAATAAGCTAAAGAAAAAAATACCTTTTAAGTTATGATATATGACAAGGTTTTTTTTTTACGTGACCCAACCTGTAGGTTTAGAAAAATAATTGGAAGGAACTGAAAGGAAGTTAAGCTGTAAGAGATTCTTTTTAAAAAGTTACAAATTATATAATGCGCCTTATCTAACGAATGGGAACGCTTTGGATGGGAAATATATACGGCATTTTAGAAGTTCTCAACAATAAATGAGTTTCCGTATAATCGGTTTAAATCACATATAAATTTCCATGATGTGCTACTGTTGTGTTGGAATTGTCTAAAGAGAAACGTTATTAATTTTCGTTCTTTAGAACATTTTATTTATTATCTACAAGATATCTAATACATAAAGATAATACTTATCTATATTTCGACCAGTGTTAGGAGAAATAAACCTCATACAAATAATAGGATCGCCAATTGGACGTAAAGCGTGATTTTCAAGTAACTTAATGAAGCTTGATGGGCTCCAGCTTATAATATGTATGTGAAAAATGCTTATTTTAATAAGTGGTATTTAAAGAAGTATAATATAAGGGCCTCGGTGGCCTAGTGGGTAAAAGCGTATAAAATACGCTGTAAACACCGAGGAAGTGTTGGTTCGAATCCCACACACGTCGTAAGAGTTATTCACCCTTACGACATTTACAGCCATGCCTGAACAGGAAAGGCTGTGTAATTTCTTATTCACATATATGTGGCAGAGAAATGCATTAAAGAAACAAAAGAAGTATACCATATACTTTTGTTCAAAATGTTTACAATTTTCAATTTTCAATTATGAAGAAACTGACTGTTATACCTTGCTTATAGTTCAAAATCATAAATTTTGAAAAGTTTTCAATAAATAAAGTTAAATTGTAATATTTACAATACGAAGTTCAAATAGAAAAGGTAGAATAGAGCTCAAAATTCTCAATTACCATTACAAAATATTAATCTTAAAAGTTAAAATCATATTTAAAGATCTTACAAAGTTAAAATATTAACTAAAGATCTACCAATGATAAAAATTTAATTTCACAAGATAACTTTCAACTGAACGACTAGAAAGGGCATCAAAATTTTTAATGCAACTTAAAGAATAAAATTAATAAGATAATTAAAGCGAAAAAAAAGTGAAAGCGAAAGAAAAGCGAAAATATTATAAGAATCTGTCTTTGAGAAATTTAATTGAAAAATTTTATTTTGCAACATAATTTTGCTATGTTTTTTTTTAAAGTACACTTTTATTTTTGATTTATTATTCAACTATAAAATTAAAAATAATGTTAAAAAAAAAAATAGTTAATTAAATTTCATATATTAACTGTTATGTATAGAAATAATTAAAAGAATTTAATAATAACCATATATGAAAAATGAATTTGTATTAAAAAAAAAAAAATATAGGTCCACACCACATATCTATAGATACATATTTATATCGAATTTAAATAGTTACCTATATATTATATTCATATAATTTAATGATAATGATCAATACAAAAGATTATCTATATAATATCATCTATACATTAAAATTAAATTGTATTTTATTGTATTTTTGTCGAAAGGTTATTTGTTTTTGTAAAGAAAGTTAGATATTTTGCAAAATTATATATACATACTTTAATACATACATACATTGTATTATCGATTTATATACAGATTGATTTGATTTTTTTTTTTTTTTTTCAATTTTTGTCTTGCGCGATCTTTTACTTATCTATTCTTGTCTTTATTTTGCCCTCTTCTTACCTTGCATAAAATGTATCTATAGATTGAAAATTTATGATAATATGTTTTTCGACGAAATATGTTGTAAATAATAGCTAAATCAAAAAAACAAAACAAAACAAAAACGTGATAGGAAAAAAAAAGAAAAAACTTTTACTTAAAAAGAGTTTTTAAAAATTTACAATTAAAATCTTGTAAACCATGAATCATGACCAGAAAAGTTTTTGTATTGGATTTGTGACTACAAAAATAAAACAAAAAAAAGAAAACCAAACTAGAGAAGCCGCGAAGAAATAAATTTTGTTTTCTTTTTAATTTTGCAAAATCATTTTATACCTCAGGAATTAAAGTGTACTACAAAATAAAAAACCAAAAAAAAAAAAGAAACCGTTAGTCAACTTCAAAAAAAAAAAAAAACATTCAATCCAATTTCAATTGAACAGAAGAATAATGAAAATGCATAAAAAAAAAAAAATATTAAAACTGTTGAAAAGAAATCATTTTATGTTAAAATGCGTTGTAGGTAAATATAATAAATAAAAGAAAAATAATATTAACTGTTATATTTCATAAAAATAAGTTCATAATAATTAAAAGTAATTTTTAAATTATATATATATGTATATTAGAAAAATATATATGTACAAGTATATATGAAACATCGATGGTAGCTGAGCTCAATATGAAATTAGAGCATCCATAGAGTAACAAATCATAGATGTTATGAAACAATTTAAATAGTCTCTACCAAACAAATGGATAACATGTAGTCGGTGCTATATGATTTAAATAATTCTTTTATATTTATATCAATGAAAATTCCAATTAAGGAGTGTTGTACCATCCAAACTTTAAAAAATTTATTCCTCTAAAAAATACTACAAACATCCGGTTTTATTTATTTTTTCTTTGCCACTCGAATGAGGAGTATAGGGCATCCACTAAGTCATTTATTATTTATATTGGACTAAGCTTCAGTTTCGTTGATCACTAATTTCACTAAGCCGTTGATTAATCGGCTGTAGCTATTGTACAAGACTATATAAAACGTTTCTTTTATTTTTACCCCATCTATTATCTTATACAAGAATTCATTAATCATTATCAACATCCGGTAACTTCCTATATTTTCCAATTTCTTTTATTTATATTTTCAAAAATTTCCAAGACATATACAAATAGATTGTACCATATAGCTTTTAACCTAAGGTTTAGTTTAAGACAATGGTACTATTTAGTTATTGTTCAAGTCCAACACCGTATCAAAAAGAATTCGCACATTGATCTCAGTGGTGTCTTCCGAGATTTCCGCCTACTCTCCTGAAAAAAATTACTTTAAAAATAAAACGGTATATTTAAACGGAAGAATACTTTTGCTTTAAGCAATTATTCTTGTAAAACCTGCTATGCAAATTTAACTGGAGTCGGTTCTCTTTGCTTACGTAATAAGTATTCTAAAATTTTAAACGTTTTTGTAACTCTTCTGTTATCTTCGAAAATCATGTCTTCAAAAACATTATTTCGTACTTCTCCAAGTCTTATATTTGTAGGTATTTTCTTAAAAACTATAGGATATACCTTTATATTCTTAAGTGTAAAGACTTTGTTCTAGAGTAAACAATCGCCAAAATCTGATTGTTGAGTCTTTGTTTTTAAATAATTCTTGTATGGAAATAACAATTTAAATAAAACACTCAAAATTCAAAAATGGTAAAACTTTTTATAACAAAATTGTTTTTTTTGTTTAATGTAAGCAAAACTTTTAACTTTTGGAAACTTGATATAGTTTTAAAATTTCAAAATTTATTGGTCAGTATTTTATTTCTATATTTCCTTTTTGTTTTTTGTTTTGTTTTATTGTTTTTTTGGTTTTTTTTGCAAAAATCATGACATATAAAATTTTGAAACTCGATTTTGAATTCGAATATTTTAAAATTGACAAAAAAAAAAAACAAAAAAAAGTTTTAGGGTAAGTCTCATAGTTTTATTTTAATTGATCTTTTCTTTTTATATGAAAATTTTGGATACTGGATTTCAATTTTTTTTTTTGCTGCAAAACACACCTTTAGATATATCACGATTTTTGCAATATTCATTCAATTTTTTTTTTTTCCATTTTATATGCATACAATTTCCTTATACTTCTGATAATTTTCATATAACCATTTGTCTTTAAATAAAATTAGGATTAAAATATGGACATATTGAAATATTAAACGAAAAACAAAAAAGAAAAAAAAAAAAAGAAATAAGATTACATAATAAATTTAAAGATTTATTACTGTAGTACATGTTTAGTGTAAAATTCAATTCATTTGGGTATGATTTATTATATATGTACATATACCTAGTAACTTTATTTTAATAGTCTGAAATCTAATTTCTTAATATTTTTTTTATATTTATTTTTTTTTTTTATCAGAGATTATAGATTTTATTCAAACTTTATTAAATAAATTTATTTTAACCTCTAAGTTTAGTCATCATGTCATAACTTTTAACATGCGGGTTAAAAACAATTTTAAATATACCTATACATAAAAAGTAATATTTTTAACTTTTTAATTTATTCCTCGTTTTTGCCAACTGATGAAAAAATTTCTATTAGTAAAATTTCTTATATTGTAATTTTTGGCCGTTTCCGACCATATTTACATCATCATTTCTACCTAATCATTTTTTTGTATATTCTTTGATTAATCTTGATTTTTTAGCATGGTTTGTTGATTTGACACAAGGTAATCCGAGAAATTTTAAGCCATAATGACACTTGGTTTTCTAAAGATATCAATTTGAGACGTTGATTAAAAAATTTCCCGATGACAGAGAATGTTAATATCATATATAAAACCATATCTTTCTTAGACGAAAAAGGTGTATTAAACATTTTTAAAAAACAAAAGGAAAAACATTTATTAAATCATTAAATATGCGCCCTTTAAAATCTGTAGAAAAAAAAGGGAATTTAACAACCAACATTTTTTTTTATTAGAACATGCCTGCTTACTAAGTTTATACACAGACTAAATAAACTATACAGAAGATCAGTTTCATATAAAAATTTTTAGTTTTATTTTTTGTAGCCACACTAAGCAGTTTATGGAGCTAGACTAAGTGATATTCTAAAACACTTAGTCTAGCTCCATAAACTGCTTAGTGTGGCTACAAAAAAATAAAACTACAAAAATGGAAAATTACATTTTAAATTACAAAAATGGAAAATACTAAATAATATTCTATAAATTTATATTTTTGCTATTTAAATATTCTAAAATACTTAGTCTGGCTCCAAAAAAATGTTCATGCTGGCTGCTATAAAACGCTTAAAATATTTATATGAAAGTGCTTATCTGTATAGTTTATTTAGTCTGCGGTTTATAGCACACATCACAATAAATGTATACAAATTTAATACAACCGATTAAGGGTTAATTAAATTTTCTTTTAAATAATATTTTATTTACTTAACATTATTATATACCTATGAATATTTATAAATGCTTGTACAAATTTTAATTAAATATTAAGAAAAAAAAAAAAACAATTACTTATTACTAAAATAACAAATAAAACTAGAGTAGGAACAATCTTAATTTCGTGCCATAGTTTCGCTTGACCGCATTTACTTTCATTTTCTAAATCACGCTAAATTACAGTTATACCTTATATTACATTTACACAACTGATTTACTCAAAAAATTTAAATTATTATTTACAAAAAAAAAAAAAAACAAGCAGCTGGCATTATATGCTAACTTCTCATATCTAGTGCTATTAATCTAATATTAAGTTTAGATATAGAAAAAAAAAACTCACACTCACACATACCTAAAAATAAAAGTAATATTTTGTAAGTTTAAAAGTTTTGTTTATTTATGAATAAATATACAGCGAGGTATGTATACATACATATATACAATAAATAAATAGAAGTACATATTTTATTTGAAGAACACAACAAATATATTATTATGTATGTAGGTAAATATATATTATTTTTTATGATTGTAATTAAGTGATTAACTTAGTGTGCTTGACTAGACTTTAATTAAAAAAAAAAAAAATTTAAACAACTTTAAAAAAAAAAGAAAGTATAAAAAATAATAAGTATCTGATCGGAAAAAAACAAATTTAAAAAATTGAGTAAATAATACTCGTATATATATATTCGATATATATGTAGATACAAAGGTATATTTAGAGTTGTTCACACCTTTTATAAAATTTCCTTATTATATATGAAAGTCATTAATTTTATTTAATTTATCTGTTAGATACAATAATAAATTTTAAATATTAGCGAAGGTTCAATTTAAGTTAATCTCTAATTTTTTGAAATTACGTAAGAAAAATATTTCGAGAATATATCTTAGAGTAATATTAATATAAGTACATAACTATATTATTTTTAATCTATTTAGCAATTAGATCATTAAATTAAGAAATCACTCATTTAAAAAATTATTAATTTAGACGAATGTTACTAAAAAAAATAAAAAAAGTATACATGTAGAAAAGAAGTAAATATAATAGACGTTAATATCTATTTAATGGGGTCTTGAGTTTAGTTCTTAAAACAGATAAGATAAATTTAGTCTTTATTTTTATCATTTTTTGCGAGGGTAGATGGCAATCTCGAAAGACACATAAGTAAGAGATTATCACGCAAGTTCGCTTTGATAGTATTGAATTTGAACCAACCAAACGCCACCTTCCTTCTAAACGAAATATTAGATTGATACATATGGTTTGGGGATTAGAGAAAATAGTAATAAAGTAAATTGAGAAATATGGAAAGCTACTGAATATTGGAAGGAGTAGGAAATTAAAAAAAAAATTTAAACAAAAGACTAAATCAAAAAATAGTACCTATTGTATTTGCCGAAGAAATTTTAAAGTAAATCTTAACAGACTGAAATACTACAATAAATTAATTTGCTTAAATTCGACTGTTCACTATATATTTATAGTCCATCTTATTCACTATTCGCTCCCATACTAATTCCTCGAATAATTATTTTCATTAAGCAATGATTCAACTGTAATAGCTATTGTACAAAATTCTGAAACTAAATAATACTTAAATCGCTTACAAGCTATTTGTACGCCATCTTTTATCTGATATTAGAATTATTTTAGTTTTTATTTATTTATTTTAGATTACATATAATATTCAATATGTATATTAATATGAATTTTTTTTACGTTTATATTTTTTGATTATAGTTGTGTTATAAAATATGACTTATTTATGTTATTACCGCCACCGGAATTATGTTGGATCACATGTACATTCATTACAAAATTCCAAAAAAAATATTAATGCAAATTTTAGGGTTATCGTAATCAATTTCTATATATAAAATAATAATAATATTCAGATAATCGCGACAATTGAAAAAGTCATATATCAATAACAGCTTTATGTAAAGGGAAGATAAAAATAATTTTTACTTATACGTATATATATATATATATATTTAAAAATTTTGTGTAAATAACTAGTTATCATTTTTCTTTTCTTTTTTTTTTTACAAGAAACTTTCAGTATTAAAAAAACTAATTTATTCAAAAAAAAAATTTTTTTTTTTGTGTTCAAAAACCCATTAAGCGATGAATAAGTTAAATGATGATTAGTGGTTTTGAGTTTATTTTAAATATTGTGACGTGATGTGATATGATGTGACGACATAATCGTGGCATAATCATTTAAATTTTAATTTTTAAAAGATTTTAAAATTTTACAAGTTTTTACAAATTTAAACTAATCTAAGGATAAAATCAACAGAGTTTAACACCTTCAAAATAAGTGATGTCTATAATCTCACATAAATTAAACACTGCAATACCTAACCTCATATTTCAAAATGAGACATTGTATAGCATCCTGTAAGTTTGAAATTCTGGGCATTAAGCTAAACCAAAAGTTAAATTAGTCTAACCATGTTATTGGGATAGCTAGGAAGCAGCTAAATGTTTAGGTTTCCTGTATCGCTGTAAGACCTTCTTTTTGTCCTTAAATTTGTTAAGTATCTATAAATTATTGACGTGTCATTGCAGCACTATTTCATAGATATTTTGTATTTTTTCAGATATATTTTGTTGGTAAAGGAACATTTTCAGAAGAAATAAAAACCTTAATGACTCCTCTCAAAAATTCTAACCGAGATACAAGGAGGGCTGAACAGACTTATCCCTATACCTTAAAGAACCCCAGATTGCACACCTTCCCGCATAGAAATTTGTTTATAATGCGCGTACAGCGGAAATATGGAATAGCTTATCGCCGGCAATATTTCATAAAACTGGCAACCATAACATGTATTATATCGTTAAAGTCAAGAAGAATATCAACATCTTTGTTTTAAATAATCCTTCCAACATCCAATAACTTCCTACATTTCCCAATTTCCTTTGTTTCTATTGCTTTATTCTCAAACCAAATAGTACATTGTACCATAAGATTCTAACCTAATGTTTGGTTTCAAATGTAGATGACGCTTGGTTGGTTAAAGTCCAATACTACTGAAGAGAATTCGAGTATTGATCTCATTGGTCTTTTTCGAGATTCCCCCCCTAACTTCGCAAAGAAAAAAATCATAAAAAAAATCTAATTTTGAATATTATCTGAAATAAAAGTATGTAAAAGTTCATTAGCCAAATCCATGACAAAATTACTTATTTGTAGAAACATAAACTAAAACAACTCACGTCATAGTTCCATCGTTAAGATACTGATTTAACTAAATACTTAACAACTGGTTTATGTAACAAGTAAAAAGTAGCACAAACATTTTTTTTTTTACAATGGAAACGTTTAACATGATATTATATGTATATGCCTAGAATTAATTTACGGATTACGAAAAATTTGTTCCATATTATTATTCAACTATATCAAAAGTAACAAAATATTTCTACTTGAATGAAATTAACCGAAACTAACATAATTTTCTTAATTAAATATAACAAAAAAAAAACAAACCCTCTGATATTATTAACTTATATGTACTCGTAGTTCTCTAGTTCTCTGCACATTACTAACCTAACCAAACATTATTTTATTTAATTGGTTTTTCTTTGTTGGAAACTTTTCACTTCAAATTGAAAACTACATACTTTTTTTTTTCTTTTTTTTTTTTTTGTTAACTTTAATGAGGTTTTAAGTTAAAAATAAGGTATTTATAATAGTACAAATGATCTCAGCATGATCCAAGATCGTTACAAAAATAATAACTATAATTTTTCATCTAATAATCTACAAAAAAAAAAAAAAATTGATCAGCACTTTACAATTTTCTTGTTATGATTAATTAAAAAAAAAAAAAATAAACAAAAATAAAAACCAAAAATAATCAACGTTATACTATATAATATGACCTACACCTACAATTTATTAATTTTTTTTCCTAAATATCCCGTATAAAGTAATAATAATCATCAAAGTATTAAATATCACTTTTTAACGAAATCAAAATTTATCTAATAATGTGTGTATTTTAAATTACAACTAGATGGCATCATAGATGGTGTCTGTCTGCCTGTATTTTTTTTTTTTTTTTTTCCAAAATAAATTTTTATTGTAAATCATTTTTTAGTTCAATTTAAAGCCAAAAACATTTTTTAGCATCAATAAAAATAACAATTTTCAGATTGTTTTGGCTTAATACCAAAATATGAAATACGTATGTAAGGCAAAAAAAAAAAACAAAAAACAAAAAAAAAAGATGATTGCAAATACCCCAAATTTTTTGTTTGTTTCCAATATTTTATGAAAAAAAAAATTTTTTTCCACTTAAAAAAAAACTAAAAAATTAAAATCTTTGTAATCGTTTTTATATTGTATAAAAACTCTTTATAAAATCTAAGTTGTATAGCAAAAAATAGACTTGATATGTTCTTAAGGTTTTAAATTTTTTTATGGTGTTCCAAGTTAAAGTATATGACGCCGAATTTTAATAAAAACTCCAAACCCAGAAATGTCAGTAAATATTAGAATGCTTTAGCATATATAGAATCTTTGAAACTCATTCATATACATTTAAAAGAAGCTTTAAAATAACGTCTTTCTATCACCTTTATAAATTTATTAAACTTAAATTATATCATCCGGTTACAAAAGTTTCTTTGAAGTCAATAAATGCTCAATGCAGCCATACTAAAACAAAACTTAAAAAAAAAAATACTTAACCAACTTTAGACAGTTTTAATTTAAACCTATACAAAAATTATTTATCGACGTTATTTTTAAAATAAAATTCCTAAAACTTCAACTTAATTACATTAACTTATCATATAAATTATCTAATTACTTAAAAAGTAATAAACAATAAAAAAAAAAAAATTTTTTTTTTTAAAAACCAAACTACAAAAATGGAAAAACACAAAATTGCCATATTATCATATTTACTCTAATTATGGTAGTACAATTTATTATCTTATTAACAAATTTTCATACATAATTAATATGTGTGTATATTATACAGTGCTGTTCCATTGGATTTCTTTAAAAAAAAAAAAACAAAAAATATTTTTTTAACTAAATTTATCAATTATCTGAAAAAAAAAAAAAAAAAAATTTATCGGGGCCACTCTGAATAATCATTTAATCACTGAACTATAAAGTAGAAAATTTACACCAAGTACTTTTAATTTTATTGTTTAAATTATATTTGATTGAATTATAATCTGTATATGTATTTTTGTAACACTCTCTCAATGATAATTTAATAAAAATAATAAACATTTTTGTAAACATTAAAATAATTATATATAAAACTAATTGTTCAATTAAATTACCAGCTTTTGTGAACTTTGTTTTTTTTTTTTTCAAATTAAATTTTTTGATAATTTTCCGAAAAGATATAAAATTTAAAGGTAGGGTTCTTAAAACCATTGCATTTATTAATTGATTCTTTTATTGTTCAGGTATCGCATTCTATTTTTGAAAAAAAAAAAAATAAATAAAACCTCTTTCAAACACTTTCTTTTTTTAAAGAAAAAATTAATTATATTTTCATCCTTTTTCAAAAAAAAAAAAAACTTCTTTATAAAAAGTGATTATACGGGAACAAAAATAATTTTCGATTCATTTTATACTTCGCAGATGATTTTGATAAAATTTCATATAAGTATTAAACTAATCGTAAATTTTAAACCAGGACTCCAGGAGTTGTCTAATGTCTAGGTAATACAACTATACAAAACCTATACTGAAGAGTGCAGCCTGCAGATAATGTTGTAGAACCAAACATTCGTAAAATTTAATAACATTTTTGTAAGTTAGTTTTGAAAGCTTTTTTTTTAGATTGAAAATTTGTTAAGCTTTTCTTAAAAAATTTTAATCTTGGAACTATAGGTGCATTTAAACTGATTCGTTTATTGTACACGTTTCGGAAGAAAATTAATTGAAATTTGAACTTTATTACATGATCGTTTTTTTGTTTTGGGGTTCTTCCAAGTACAGTGCTTAAATACGCAAGAATAAGATTTTGTAATTTTAGATTTGATATTTAGGATTTTGAGACATGAATTTTATACCCAATCCCAAATTATAAGGTAGAATTTACATTTTAACGATAGCTTTTTAAAGTTAAGCTATTTAAATTGAGATAAGTTATATATAACTGAAATACAGTTAGTGTTAAATATTGCTTTTAAAAGACATGTTAAGGTAAAGATAACGAAGGTTTTGTTAATCTTTAGAAATTTAAGTGAATTAAACTAAAATGATTTTTGTTGATTTTTTTATTTTTGATCCCTTTCTCTTTAATAACTATATATATCTCTTATATTGTACGGACCTCCATAATTATATTATTCTGCCCTTCCCTTTAAGGTTTCAAGTTCCCCTTTAAAGTTTAAGAGTAAAATCAAGAGTTTCCCATTAAGGTTTAAGAGTTTTAATGTTTTTTTTTTTGGTTTTTAAATTATTTTCACAAAGGATAATTATTTTTTTATCATTCATTATTATCCTTCATCACTCAGTAACTTTACTTTATTGTATTAATGTATATATGTATATGTATTATGTATGTATTTTATTTTAAGTAACATTAAATATTACCTATTTATACAAAATAATTTAAAATTTTATCGAAAATTTAAATAAAATTATAAATATGTACATATAATATATATACAAATATTGAAAAATTCCTATACATAGATAATATTTTAGTGTCTATTAAGTTAAAATTAATTTATTTCAAAGGAAAAATCATTTCACATTTCAATAATAAATCAATTGGAAATAATACAATTTGGAAAAGAACGAGACACTTTAATAAAAAACAAAAAAAAAAAAGCTTCCTAATTATTTAATTGCAATAATTTTAACTTATTCTATACGCTAAAACAACACATAAAATAGAAGAAATGAAAAAAAAATTTTTCATTAAAAAGGAAACACAGATGAACAACTTAAAGTTGAAAATTATTTAATTCATTGAGTTCCATTGAACCACATTTTCATTATTATTTTTTTTTTTTTTTCAATTCAAAAAATAAACTGTAGAGTGTTTTTAGTGTTTCAATCATAAACCGTTCTATTTCTTTATTTTTATGAACAAAAAAAAAAAAAAAATAAAATAAAAAAAAAACATTTTTTTTTTAAGTGAAAAAAAAGCAGTAAATTTTCAATTTTCATAGATTCATTTTTCTTTATTTTATTCGATAGATATATGTATGTACATACTTTCATATTCCATCTATATAACTATATATATACATATATATGCATATGTTTGTGTTTGTGTACTACGATATTATTATTATATATATCTATTTTTAGATTTATCTTTTTGCCAAGAAACATTTTTGAATGTAAATATCAAAAAAAAAAAAAAAAAATTACGAATAAAATTAACAACAGTAGCAACGAAAATAGTATTTGCTTTTTGGCTTTTTCTTGTAAAAAAAAAAAACAAAAAAAAAAAATTTAAAAAAATATAAGATATAAAAAAAAAAAAAAATATTCCAAAAATTAATACATATAAAAATGATATACTAAAATAAAGCCCGATGTTATACACTATGGAGTACACATTATACTACACTGCAGTCTGCACTACTCTAACTATTTTTTTTTTTATGATTTTCCCCGCTCTGTACAAGTAACATATTTTACATAATATAATATTATTATATACTTTTTATATATTATTATATATAGGTACATATATGCTTATTGAAAATACTATTAAATATATTTTTGAATTTATTCATAATAATAATAAAAATAATAATAATAAAAATAACTAAATATTGGCTTGTATATAAATATTAAATTTATGAACAGTTGTGGAAATAAATTGATGACACTTGTTTTTTTTTTTTGTTATTTTCAATTTGAATTGTTTACTAATTTATGTATAGGTAATTAAATTAGAATATTTTGCCAATGCAATGTTAAAATTTGGCCAAATATTCTTTATTTCTTCTATTCAAGACAAATTTGACATAAGAAGTTTGAGGTCGAAGAGAATGGGTCAAATGCATCAAAACTGAGATTGAACTCAAATGTCACTTTTTCAAATAAAATTTAGGCTTGAAGTTGTTCATTTGTTCGAAAAATTTAGATTTGAGTTTAAGCTCAGTTTTATGCATACGACCCAATATGTAGATGATGTTCATGGTTAGAAAATTTATCACTATGGTTTGATCACTTTTATTAGAATCTTTTTAACGGTTTTTGTACTTGCTTTAAATATTTATATAAATCTCTTTTACATTTTGATTATATATATATGTACATACATACCTTATACATTTTTTTAAAAATTTTCTAATGAATAATAATTATCATGTAAAATGTACAGTTCTTTTGATTAGTAGACCAAAGTTTTAAATTTCATTCAGTTGTCAATTTTGTTTCAAAATTTACTCAAAATTGAGTTAATAAAACTTAAATATTACTCAGTAGTGAGTATGAGATTAAAATAAAAGTGAATAATTAAAGAAAAATATATTTATATGTAGGTACATATGAATGATTATTTAACTAAATACATGAATGAGTTATTATATTTGGAAATCCGGATTAATATAGAAATTGTTTAATGTGACAAAAAAATTTAAGAATTTTGCTGTTTTTAATAAATTAGATTCGAACTGTCATATGCGTTTAAACATTCATATGTTATTTTTATAGTCATTTACATTTAGTAGTAAATTTTATAAAAAGCATTTTTAAATATTATATCTTCTTCTATAATTTTAATTTTTAATATTAACCTGTTGTTAGGGAATTCGATTATATTTATGATTAGATTATGAACCCTCTGAACATAATATTTACCGCCTTGAAAATAGAATAAAAGTATATGTATACCATTTTGTGTATTGAATATTTTAAAATTACTAAATTTTATATATATTAGACAACAACGACTAACAATATCGACTAACAAAACAACGAAACAAAAATGTTATACTATCACTTTAAACACTTTAAATATGTATTTATTAATTATTGACGTTTAGCAGACTTCTTGTTCGCTTGGCCAACTAGATTTAAAAGTTTTTTTTTTTGTTTTTTTAGTGCATTTCTCTGCATGTGAACAGGAAATTACATAGCCTTCCCTTTTTAGGCGTGGCTGTAAATGTCGTAAGGGGGAATAACTCTTTTGACATGTGTGGGATTCGAACCCACATTCTCTCGGTGTTTACAGTGTATTTTATAAGCTCTTACCCACTAGGTCACCGAGGCCCCAAATTTAAAAGTTTGTATGATTTTAGAATTTAAAAACAAATTAAAAGTTTACACTATTTCTATTATCATGATATAAAATAAATGTTCCAAGAGTTATCAGTCATCACTAACATTATCGTTTTTTTTTTTTTAAAAACTTTTCTAGAAAATTTGTTAATTATAATTTATTAAGTGAGTCTTTTTACTATAAAATTTTTGTGTCTCAACTGTATTTTTATATATTGAGCTAAACATATTATGATACATATATGTGTGTTTTTTTTTATACTGAGAAGAACTAACTTTTATGATAAGAGTATAAAATTTTTGTATAAATTTTCTCTTCATATGCTGTACTTATAATATATTTATATATTTATGTTTATGTACATAAATAAAATTTTGTTAAAAAAAAAAACCTCGTAAATATCGCGCAACACACTCGTAAATAATTTAATACCATGATGGAAAATAAAATATAATGACACAAGAACAAGAAAAATTTGCAAAAAAAACGAACATAAGGCAAAACAAAAAAAAAAAAATATTATCGCAGACGTAAAGTGAATTAAAAGTTTCATGTTTAATTTTTTCATTTTCTTTTTTTTTTTCTTTTTTCATTTTATTTTATTTTATTTTAAATACAATAAAAAACAAAAATTAAATACCAAATTAGACGAATTAAAATTTCAGTGATGATATCATTATGGTTATGAAGAGAAGCTTTAATTGAAATATTTACTACGTTTTTTTTTTTTTGGCTTTTTTTTTTTTTTTTGGGTTATTTTCGGTTTGTTTTGTAAATTTTTTTTTTTTTTTTTGTTCCTTCAGATTTTAGAATTTACTTAAAGGTTGGTTTTTTTTTCGTTGTACCGCTTGTGGTTTTTCTTTTCATAATTTTTTTAAAATTAATATTAGAATATAATTTGTACGTAACAAAAAAAAAAAATGTAATGGAGTGGAATGAAAAATGTGGAATAAAATAAATTAAAAAAAAATAAAAATAAGTAAAAAGGGTATTAATTATTCGTCATATAAATTTACTAATGAATAATTAAATATAGGTATAGTAATTTGTAATAATACTAAAAAGTAATAATAATTTTGTTTTATATTAGTAGGAAATAATAGGAAAATTAAATGGTATTATTTATGATTTATAACTTATTTAGTTAAATTAATATAAAAATTATTTTAAATATTTTGGTTTTTCTTTTTGGATTAACAGTTGATAACAAAATGAAGTATGTACCTAATTTGATAGTCAATAAATTAATAAATGATTAACTAATTATTTAGGAAATATAATTAGGAATTAATAATCAAAAAAAAAAGAACAAATTTTTTTTTTTTGGTTATTGATTTTCTTTTGAAACTCAATTTTAATTTTTCCTTTTTTTTATTTAAGAAAATTTAAGAAAATAAATAACATTGATTATGTTTAAACGTTATGCAGCCAAATGGTGTGTTAAAATACTACTTTTTTATTCGAAATGTCTTGAGTTCAAACGTTGGCTCAGTACTATAGATTAAAATAAAATACTTAAAATTTATGTATATGTAATTAATATAATACATAATTAAATAAAAAATGGGTATATATATATATAACTAATAATATAATATCAAAATATATTATAAATTAAAAATAAAAATAATTTTTGTATTAGATAATAGATGGCGCATAAATAAAAATATTTAATTGCATTTAATAGTCTTGTATAAAAGCTACGAGACGAGTAATCAAGCCAAATAAGGCACCAGTTATAACTTTCATTGAAATGAATATACGGAAAAAACGTTTCATTGAAAACTTAAATTTTTTTTTTTCGTTTAGGCGATTACAGCAATCAGAAAAAATTGTCAGTAAAATTATCTCTCAAATGATAATTTTGAACTAAAAATAAAAATAAAAGTAATTTGTTGTCAACGTTATTTCTATGTTTGGAAAATAAAATTTTATTATTTTCATTTATTTATTTATTATTGATAGAAAATGGTATCTACTAATAAAGAATAAAAAAATATCATTTTATTTAATAAATAAAATAATAAAAGAATAAAATTTAAGTATAAACTGATTGAAATAAAAGAATTATAATGAAATATATATGTAAGTCAAGAATTGCTTCAGAATTTTTTTCAATGACAAAATGAAATGTTAAGAAATGAAACGTAATGTCATTGGAACAATTTTGTTTCATTATGAAAAATTACTGATCAAAGTTGTTCAGGAAAATAATTACCAATCCGAAAAATCACAAAACTGATAGCTGAATTTAAAAATTCGTAGCTGAATTTATTCTTTAGAAATTATTTAATCATTAAATCAACTTTTTTATATGTCTTTGTTGCAAAAAAAAAAATTAAAACAAATATTTTCGAGAAGAATTTCAATGAAAGCTATAAGTGCCGCCTAAGCCATTGATAAGCCATAAATAAGTCAAATTAATAATTTCAGAAACTGAAGTTCAATCAAATATGAATAATAAATGACTTACTTGATGCGCTATGATCCTTATAGAAATGAAAAGAAGAAAAATTTTTAAAATGTCTAAACTTTATTAAAATTTATTAAAATTTCTCTATAAACTTTTTTTTAATGAATTTTAGTATACCTATAATTTTTTTAAAATAATTTAGGCTTAAATTTTTCAAACTTAAATATTAAAAAATATTTTAAATTTTGACATTTTAAAACGTTTACTAGAAAAGTTCATTAATTTAAAAACAAATTAATTGTTTTAATTTAAAAAAATACTCAATTCATTTAACAGCTGATTATAAAATGGTTTTTGTATAAAAAATTGAAGAAAAATTAATTTTTTTTTTTTAAATACATATTATAAGTATCTATTTTGTATTTCCATAATAAAATAAAAAAAAAAATTTTTGTAGCTTCTTGTATTTAAAATAGTAGAAAAAAATTCATATAAGTATTAAATAAATTATATTTATATATATAAAATTAAATAATTCTAAGCATTATTAAGTTTTTTTTCTACATATGGAAGTAAGAATTTTAATTACATATTAAAAAAAAAAAATATTATTTTTTATTATTTCGTTAAAACCTGCTAAAACATTTATTTCACTCTAACTACTTATAGATTTTTAAAAATAATTAAGAAATTGGTTAAGTAGATATTATTATATAATTTATTAACAAAACAATAAATAAAATTAATATAGATAAATATGTATATTTAAAAATTTTTAAATTAAAACATCCTACAAAGAATAAATTTTTTTTTTTTATTATTATTATATAGGCATTCATCACATTAAGTTTCAGTAGTCATTATTAGAATATCTAAATTCATAAATCGCAGATATATTAATAAATAAATTTTTAGAAGAAAAAAAATTATTCACAAAATGAAACTAAAACTATGAATAATTTAAAAAGTAAAAAATGTATAGTTGCACAGATATATTATGAAGTACAGTGGAACTTCCCTAACTCGAAATTCTCCATAAGTCGAAGTAAAAAACTATACCTATGGTATCAAAAAATTTCTGTAATTCGAAAAATTTTGGAAATTTTTACTACAAAATTAATATTTTTTTTTTTATTTTGTTGCTAGAATGCGTGAATGCTCTTAAAATTTTAACGAATTTAACGAAATTTTGAATAATTTAACGAAAAAATTCACAACTGCAACCTAATAAAATTATATAAATGTCAATTGATATAGTTTTATGTATGTACATACATATGTATTTTTTTTTCCTTGCCACTCCAGGGAAGAGTATAGGGCATTCACTAAGTCATTTATTATTCATATTTATCTAAGCTTCAGTTTCGTGAATCATTAATTTCACTAAGCCGTTGATTACTCGGCTGTAGCTATTTGTACAAGAAAGACGTTTCTTTTAATTCTACGCCATCTATTATCTTATACAAGAATTATGGTTTTATTATTATTTTATTATATAGCTATTACAATATGATATTAATTATAATTTATAAGATATATTATTATACTTTATTTTTAATTTAATTATATTCTACTAATTATATATTATAAGAAAAATCTATATAATTTTTTATTAATTTATATGACCCAGCTGGGGTTTGAATCTGAGACCTTTCGTATGAAAGGCCGGTGTCTTAACCACTACATCATTAGCTGGATACATACATATGTATTAGTATGATTATATTTTGTTGAAAAATTTGAACGTTAAAAATAACATAAACATTTGAATTTTATCTTTATTCAATACCATTTAAATAGATAGGCTATGATAGGTATGTATGATTTATGTGTGTTAAAATATGACTGCGGGATACTGGGATACTTTACAAAAATTTAAAAATTTTGAAATCTCCCTGACTCGAAGAAATTTTCATTACGCTTGCGAATTCGAGTTAACGATGTTCCACTGTCTTTAGTATAGATTTGTTTAATGACGAAAGCGTATTTTAATGAATTTATGATGCAATTAAATTAAAAAAAAAAAAAAAAAACTGATAATAAAGTAAAAAATATAATGCATATTTATTGTGAAAGTAAAACTTTTATTTTTAATAAATTAATTAATGAGTAATTTACTAATTAATTATACAATAATTTTGTTCGTCACTGTATATTAAATAAAATAACATAAAAAAAAAATTAACTTGATAAAAAATAATTTAACGATACTTTTACTTTTCTATGTTTTTTTAAAGCATTAAATATGTTATGTACTATACATATAATTGAAAAATAATACACAATATGTATATAATATGTTATGTTATATACATATACCATATAGATAGGCAGTTTATGTACCTATAATAATATAAACTGAAAAATAATCAAATAGTTGGTAAATGATTTAAATAAAAAATAAAGTTCTCAGACTAATTCAGATATATGATACAGAAGTATGTATAGGTACTAACAAATGTATGTAAAAAATAGAAATAAATCAGAAAAAAAATAAAATATTTCACATATTGACGGTATATTGTATAATATACATATGTATAAAAAAATTTATACATCGGTATGTATACATAATATATTTTAAAATTAAATTTCATGTTTTTAATTTTATTTTTTTTCAATTCGTTGTTTTTTTTTATTTGGTGTTTTCCTCGCTTTTATTTTTTTTTTTTTCTCTCTCTTTATCACAATAACATAACAACAAACTTGTCGCTGTCGTCATTATTTTTGTTTTTGTTTAAAATTTCCAATTTTCCCCTTCTTATACCTCATCCGCTAACACAAAAATAAAATATATTTCACACATTCCAATATTATTGTTATTATTACAATATTTTTTTGTTACACAGAAATTTAATGGAAGCACGTGGATTTTAATTTTTTTTTTTTTATTTTTCTTTTGGTTGTTTTTTTTTTTTGTTTTTTTCTTGCTGTTCATTTTTTCCGATCAACACGTCTATTAGGTAAAACTTATGACACCGATTCATTTGTTCGTGTTTAACGTAATTTATGAAAAACCACGATAATAGCAAATAGACCAAACATATCATAAGAATGAAAGAAGAAAGACGAAGAAGTTCAGATTAATTTTTATACATAGCTACAATATAATAAAATAAATTTGAAGAATAATCAGAGCGGAAAAATAAAATAGCTAACTAAATAGTGCGTATTTCTAAATTATGCATGTATATATTGTAAAGTTAATTTTTTCAAGATTTGGGTTATAAGGTAGAAATAAACATTGGTAAGCTATATGAGACGAATTTATAGCTCACTTCATAAAAATTCAAATTTAAAGTTAGAATACAAATAAAATACAATATAAAATGACTTTACCTTAATTACCTAATTTATATGAGATGCTGTTAAATGAAAACTTCATTCTTTCATATTATATTTCATTTATTTTATTTTTAAAGTTTTAAAAAGAAGCCTTTTCTTTTTGTGAGAGTAAACCTCTATTAAAATGAGATATAACAGCTTCAAAGTTAGCTGGAAAATTAACAAAATAATAAATTAAACAAGATCATCATTTTTTTCTAAGCATCAAAAAGAATATCAGTTAAATTGTTGACATTCACAGATGAAAAACAACTGACAAACTGTTAAAATTGTTAATAGTAGTTCCAAACTTCTAAATATTGACAAAACTACACACCGCTATAATAGCCAACAAAAATTACAAGAAAAGAATTAGCGGTATATACAAATTTCAGAATCGGACACACTAAGTTCACTCTCCAACACATTTTAAAATAAAAGGTAACACTTTTATGCTAAAATTGTCAAAACAATTCATATTTTCATTAGCCCAGTTCATACTTTCATTATACAACTGTAAAACAATAACCGCGATAAGATTAAGACAAAAACTTCCAGAACGGGAAAATTTACTAAAATTTTAGTTTTAATTAGCCAAATTACTATAGAGAATTTACAAAATTGACTTAAAATCTGAAAACAAACAGAAAGAAACAGAAGATCAATAACTTCCTATCAAAAATATAAACATAACCATTATATATAGATACATAATATGTTATGATAGCGCCACTAGTTCAATTTGACTTAGAAATTATATTACTTACCCACTTAGTAATAAAATAATAATACTGACAAGGCTCCTTCCCAAAAAAAAAAAAAAATGTAAAATTATGTTAAACCCCTACATCAATTAAGATATGTATATGAAATAATTAAGTTTTAAGTGTTTTCAAATGAAATCTATAAGATTGTTGCTTATTTGTTGCTTTAAATTTAATTTAAATTCAAATCTCGAAAAACAACAAACTATAGAAAATGCCAGAAGCAATCATGGTTCAAATAAATAAACAAAAAAAAAAAAAAAAAAGCCTTGCTTCTTATGATCAAATGTGTTCTTCTAAATGCTTTAGTAATTTTTATATTATTATAATGTAAAGATGATCTATTAAGTAAATTTAAAGTAAATAATAATAAGTAAATTAAGTAATACTTAATAAATAAGTAAGTAATAAGATAAGTAATAGTAAGTAAATTTACCTTAAGATGTGTCGTAATATCTTAAAATTATTGTGTTGATATTAATATGACAATCAATATTAGTGGAATAATATTATTAATATTAACTGTCTTAAAATAGATTATATTTTCTAAAATTTACATCTATAAAGATAATCGCCTTATGTATACATAATATACATCCATACATACATACATATATCTTATATTTTTAATGTAAATTAAAGCCGTCGCAAAAACAATAATCAATTAATCAGATAATAATTTTATGACACCTCCCAAACCAAAACAAACATTCAAGCAAACAAATTATCTTCACCAATATATTGACATCTTTTCAATATATATATATATATATATATACATATTGATATTATAATAAGTAAATTATTGTGTGAGATTTCCAAGGAGTGTACGTTGACGTTCATTTTAAGAATTAGTAATTTTGTGGTCATGTTAAAATTAAAAAACTCTCATTCTCATTCTGATTTTAGCTTTTTTTTTTTTTTTTTTCTTGTAAAATAAACATTTTTTATTTACGTGTTTTTTTTTAATTTAATGTTAATTTTATTAATTTTTTATTTTTTTTTTTTTTTTTTTTTAATATTTTATTATACATTTAGTAATATTATGCTCTAACAGGTAATTTTATTTTTAAATATACTTTTACTTTTACGCAGATATTTAATTAAATAAACAAGGTGTAGTATACATTGTAAAACTAAATGTTTTTAAAGGTGGACATTTTCAAAAAAAAAAAAACAAAATAACAAATAAAAAGCAGTCGAGAATTGTAACTACTTTTGGATAAAATTTTGTACGTACATACGTAGATAATTTTTTTTTATTTTAGAAAAGATTATGAAAAATGAAAAGACTCTTTCGTCAAAAATTTTAGGAGACCCTATATACAATTAAGAAAAGCTAAAACAGGAGCTTAAATTACATGTGTCTAAAATTAGCTAATTTTCGATTCTTGACTCTAAATCTTCTAATCGACACTGAGTTTTTATTATTAGTTATCACTTCCTCATTTCCTTTCCCTCTTTCCCGAACAAAACGAATTTAACCGAAAACAAAGGATAAAATAGTGGTTACAGTTTCAACAAAAGTTGATCTGCTTCTCTTGTTGTTAAAATATCAGAAAATATATTATAATACCATATTTTTTTGAGTTGCCTTATAAAGTTATACTGATTCTGAACATTTTTCTAAGGTTCTAACTATAAAAGCACTCGAAAGATATGAATGAATCAAAGTTTTACACAATATTGTTTTCACATAACATCAATAACTTTAGATACTCAATTGAAAAGAGTTAAAATAATTTTTATACTGATTTATAAAACTTAAAACATTTCCTGTCATTTGATATATTTTATAGATTTTTAAAAAATCTTAAGGCAAATTGTTAAATAATAAAATCTTAAAAAGAACTTCAAATATAAACATTTGAAAATAGGGTTTTGTTCAACTTGGAGGGGCTGTAACTTTGTGATGGATGAGACTCCTTAATATATTGTTTCACATTTATCAAAAATTTAGTGTTAATAATTAATTTATACAATCATATAATGAAAATATTTATTATATAATATATACATACATACATACATATTATGTAGTTTTTCTGTACCGGATACCTTTAATTGTTTTAGTAACCAGAAAATTTTTACTATTATTTTTTTTTACCACCAATTTTCTAATAGTTTTTTTTTTTTTTTTTTTTTCAATATTTCTAAGAATTTTATTTTTCATACAGTTTTTCTTTGTACTAATATTCATTAACTTTTTAGACCGATTTTTTCAGGATTTTAGACATTTTTTTGCAAGTGATTAGAATTTAACTTTGAACATTTTTCTTACAGGTTTATTCTAATTTTAGAATCATAACATGTTTTTTTTTTTTGTAATTACGTATAGTTTAATGATATCATCATGACTATGAGTTGAAAAATATAATATGTAGATGTCAGGACAATAGTATTTGAGTTTTAATTTTGTTTTATACCAGTTTCTTTCACATAAAGTAAATATTTTTATAATTTTAATGTGTCGTCATAATATATTTTAGTTTTTGTATATTTTAAGTTGTTAAATACTTAAAGGTTTTTCTGTAGTATTTTTTTGTCAGTAAGTTTTAATTTTTTAGTGTCCTTTACCGCGACGGAGATATCTTATAGATTCTTTCTTCATATTTTATCTATGTATATGTGCTACTATTATTTAAGTTTTTTTTAATAAACTTTATTAATTTAATATCCTGATCGATAAATTAGAATTTAGCTATTTTTAATTTCCACAAAATGGTCAATGTATTCTTTTACTGTTTATATATTTGAATATTTTCGTATATATATTTGTTTGTTATGGATACTTTTTTTTTGAAAATAAGAAAAAAATACTATTTTTTGTTTAATGCTAAATTATTTTTTAATTATTTTAGTTTCTCATTCTTAAATTTTTAATTTAAACTGTTAGTACTTTTAAATAAAAATGCCATCCCACCCAACCCAGTCAATTTCAATATATAAAATCAGTTACAAAGAAACTATTAAAATATTTTAGATTTTTGTAAAAAAAAAAAAAAAATAACAAAATTTTCTAGAGGGCCTAATAATATGTATTCATATTTTTTTATCTTAAAATTAAATATACATACATACTTAGCTTCAAATTGATTAGTCATTATCATTAATATGAAATGAACATAATTTTTTTGTTCTAATCTAAATATTTTACACATACACATATCTATATAATGTTAATGTATTAATATGTGAATATATGAATGTTATAAGAGTTATGAGCTAATTTGAGCAAAACATTTGACTTTTGTGTTGTCGTAGATATTAATAAATATTAAATATTAATATGTGGTTTAATGTAATGTATAGAATAAAAGAGTAAGATAAAGGTTAAATAAAGAGAGAAAAAAATACAACACAACACAACACAAACAATACCTATATTATATATTGTATAATCAAAACAAAATAAACATACTATTGACGATATTCAATTTTTTTTTCGTTGAAAATTTTTTAGATAAACGATGATTTTTTTTTGCTTATTATACAGTTTTTGTATTTTTTAGATAACGTTAACAGTTAAACACTTAGTTGTTAACATTAAATGCGATCTTCTTTTGAAAAATATCTACAGATATTTATTTATATGTACATATGTCGTAATAATAATAAATGTATGTAAGTATGTATAATAATATTAAAATATGTACTGACAAAGGTGGGCGATAACACAAATAAATTTTAAGATAACTAGAAAATATTTTGTATTTTGACTTCAATAAATGAATTTTGTTTTTTCTTTTTATTAACTACGATTAATCAATTACAAATAATATTAACCATTTTAGATAAAATTTAATCAAAATAAAAAACAAATTTTAAAAATTTTGTTAATTATTTCAAAGTTTAGTTAAATTTAATTTCTTAAACTATATTTCAAATATAAAACGTTATGCTTTTTTTTCCATAGAATATTTCTTTAGCTAACAGCTCAATTTTTATCTTTAACTGTTTTGAAAGTCGAAAATATTCTAAAATTTCAATATATTACAAAAGTAAGTATCTTATACATACAAACATATGTATGTATGTACGTAATTTTATATAAAATTTTCAATTTATCATATTAAATTTATATGTAATATTTTTAGATTTATTTAATTGGAATATTTAATATCTTATCTTAAGAAACTTAACTAAGATTACTGTACTACTGTAATGTAACTAAGATTATTGTAATAATTCGAACATGGTAGGTAGGTAGATAAGATGGTAACCTTTACGATGTTGCATGAAAGGCTCAATTAGCATTAAAATGTATCATTTTGATCCTACTGCACTCACATGACCTGAGTTTTCTTGTTATTTTCGGTTTTATTTTAAACCCGAGTAGTTCAGATACGAAATCAATATCTTTGATTTTGATGTTGTGTTTTGATTTAAAACCTCTCGATCAATCAGATTAGTAAACCATATTGGAATGTCATAAATAAATTATCAATAAATAAATCGGGTTTATTTTTTTTTTTTTTTACTACATTTCTCTGACACATAAATGTGGGCAGGAAATTACACAGCCTTTCCTGTTCTGGCGTGGCTGTAAATGTCGTAAGGGAGAATAACTCTTATGACGTGTGTGGGATTCGAACCCACACTTCCTCGGTGTTGACAGCATATTTCATACGCTCTTACCCACTAAGCTACCGAGGCTCCAATCGCGTTTATTATAGGTACGCACATAGATAATACACATAATATTATGTATTACTACTCTACTATAATCAATTTTAAAAGTTAATACATAATATAGTTTTTAATATCCTGGAATATAAACCCATTAATTAAAAAAATGAATGGGTTTATATTTATAAAAATATTAATTCATATATTTTTTAAAATTTTTAAACCTTATTAATGATTTTATTCATAAAAAAAGATTATTTGAACAATAAAAGTTAATTAATGGTAAAAAATATTACAGTTGGTAACTGATTTTTAAATATCATCTACTATTTTAGAATCTCCTTTCTTAAGATGACTTTGAACAAATTAAATTCGAATAATATATTATAAAAAATAACAAATTAATGAGAATATCAATGAGAATAGGGGGCTATATATGTATAAAAAATGTTCTTTTTTTCAATAGGATATATAAAACTCGAAAACTTCCTCAGAGTACCAAAAAAAAAAAACTAAAATAAAGGAAATAAATTTAATCTAATCTTACCTTTTCAATAGGATGGATGCTGTTTTTTTTTTTTTTTTTTTTTTTAATAATAAATATAGGATTGTAGTATAATAATTTTATTGTAGTTTTTTTTTTTTTAACTATATATTATTTGTCCTTTTTTAGTCCTTTAAGTTTTTTTTTTTGTTTTGTTCAATTTATATGCAGCAGATTAGTTCCTTATTTTTTTTTTTTTTTTTTTGTAGAACTAGATAGAAATTTGATTTAAACAAAACTTTTATATTTTAATCGGAAAAAGTAAATTGTGATAATTGTAAATTTTTTTAATTTAACTTTTTACGAAAAAAAAAAAAAAAATAGAAAATATAATTTTCTTTTCTTTTTCCTTTTTTACTGACTTACTGAGCACTTTTCTTATTCTTTTTTCTTTTATTTTTTTTTTTTTTATTCTATCAAAACCGTTGTCTTTAATAAAATTTTTATATATATATTTATTTCCTTTTTTTTTTTTTTTTTTGAAATAAAATTAGACTTTTTCTTAATTTTCTTTTTTATTTTAACTGCTTAAATTTTTCTTTATTTTATTTTTTCTTTTTTTTTTTTTTTTTGTAATACACACTGGAAAAACTTTAAGTAATAATATTTTTAAAATTATATATAATTTGTAATTAATAATAAAGAAAACAAAAAAAAAAATAAAAAAAAAAGAAAACGAATAAAAAAATTTTTTTTTTGTTTTTTTGAATAGATATTAAATTTAATTAGATATATTTTTATTATATTAAAAATAAAAAATTATAATAAAAAGAGTAAAATTAAAATTGCATTATAAAAATTAATTTTAAAAAATATAAATTACAAAATTTAATGAAAATTTTATTCATAATAAAAAAAAAATAAATAATTTTTAAGAATTATATTCATAAATAAATATAAGAGAACAATAAAATAATTTTGTTTATTTATGAAATTGCCATACATTAAATTTAATTTATTTTTTGATAAAATTTTTTAATATTATTAATAATTTTTTTAATTTAATTTAAATTAATAATAATTAATATAAAATTTAATTAAATTAAGAATAAATAAATATTAAAAATTAATATTAAAAAAAAAAAAAAAAGTGTATATTATGTAAAACAATGGACAAGTGGTAATACTTTAAAACTAAAAAATTTTAACATATTTTTTACTCTTTTTTTTTTTTTTTTAATTTTTCATTTTAAAAATTAATAAACAAAATAAATAACAAATATTTTTATATTTTATTTTCAATTAAATATTTATCTATATATAATATATATATATGTAAGTAAATAATGTAAATAAATAACATTAAAATATTTATTATTTGTTTTATTTTTGAAAATTTCACACTTTTTTTTTTTTTTTTTTTGCTTTTTTCTATTTTAAATTTATATATTTATTATATGTGTATAAAATACAAATATTATTAAAAATGAAAAAAAAAAACAATAATAAAAAAAAATTGTTATAATATTAAAATAAAATTAACAAATAATTAAAAAAAAAATTTCAAGATTTTTTTTTCTTAAATAAATAAATATAAAAAAAAAAATTAAATATTAAGAAAAAAAACTTAATCACGAAAATTGCTTAAATTCCTGATTTTTAAATCTTGATTTAATGACTATATTTGGTGCATATTTTTATTTCATGATTTTGTTATAATTAATATCATGACTTTTAATTCTCTTTTTTTTTGTTAAAAGATTTTTGCTTTTTTCAAAATAATTTTTTTTTTTTTTTTTTTGTTTAACATATTTTTCTTTTATTTTTTTTTTTTTTAATTAAATTTTATTTCCTTATAAAACAAAAAAAAAAAAAAAACTATATATTTTATATAAATTTTAATTAAACATTTTTTTTTTTTTTTTTGTGATTTTCAAATAATTTTTTTTTCTTTTATCTATTTTTACTTTTGTATTTTTTTTTTTTTTTTCTTTTTTTTTTTATAATAATATAAATAATATTTTATTTAATTTTATATTTTTCATTTTTAAAAATTCCAATTAAAACTTTAAACAAAAACTAAAAAACAATAAATAATTATTACAACAGAAAAAAAACAAAAAACTTGATTTTTTTTAATCCAAAATATTTTTAAACATCAGTGGCGATGATGACAAGAAATTGATTGTAATTAGACGATTAACGGTTTTTTTTTTTTGTTTTTGCTGTCAAAAAAAAATTTTGATTCTTGATCTCTGAACAACAACAGAACGAAAGTAGAAGAAAATGAACGGTACCTTTTTTTTTTTTTTTTGATTTGATTGGATAATAGCGGTAGAAAAGCTGTAAAAGCGCGTTTTAAACTAAAATAAAAAAATATATATATATATGTAAAAGAGGAAAAAAAAAAAAAGAAAATAAAAAAAATTAAAAATAAATTAAATTTAATTAAAATAAGAATTTTATCAATATTGAAATAATTGAAACAAAAATTGAATTGGCTGGCTACAAATTTTTTGTATTGCAGATGAAATTGTTTTTTTTTTTTTTCGCAATCAAAGCAATCAAGAAAATGAAATAAAAAAAAATAAAAAAAAAAAAATTAATAAAAATAAATTAAATAATAAAATAAGGCAATAATGTTATGAAAAGCATTTTGAGTTATTTTTTGCGAAAATTTCGTAAATTAAAAACAAAAAAAAAAAAAAACACTATAATGACTATAAATACCATATATAAATATGTAACGAACAAAAAAAAAAAAAAAACAAAATATATAATTCACCGTCGAATAACCGAAATTTTTATTTTTTTTTTATTTCTTAATATATTTAATTTCACTATAAATATTATTTAATTATTTTTATAATTTTAATTTTAAATGATTTACGATATTGGTATATGACTGACACGTAACGGCGATATAGTATGGTTCTAAGCTAAGCAGGAAACTAAGCAAATAAATTTTATATTATATATGTATATACTTTAGCTATATAATTTAAGAAAGGAATAAATTTTTTTTTTTTTTTCCTTTTTTCTCTTAGAAATGTGCGATTATGTAATTTTAAAATTATAATATTAATAGCTTAAATTAAAAAAAATAAATAAAACGAATAATAAAAATGTTAGTAACAATAAAAAAAAAAAAAAAAAAAATCAAAAGCAAAAATTAATTATTATTTAAATATTAAAAAAAAAACATATAAATTTTATTTATTTATTAATTTTTACTATATTTTCTATTATTAATAATTTTTAATAAATTTTTTAATTTTAAATGATAAAAAAAAAGAAAAATTTTTGACTTTAAATTAAAAATATTCTAGAAAGTATAATTAAAGAAAAATTAAAAATAGTTAAATTTATTGATAATTTTTTTAATTTAAATTCAATATTTTTCTGTATGTATATAATGAATTTAATATTAACTCTTTTAGATCAAATATTAATAAATATTATGATATTTTTATAAATTTTCTCATATTTCACTACTAAATTATGTTATTATTATAAATGATTAGATTTATTATATTATTTTTACCAATCAATCAATTTTCTTGATCTAAAAGAGTTAATATTAATAAATTTAAATGAATTATTTATATATTAATTCACAATATTTATTGTTTTTATTGTTATTAAAAGGTATATTTTGATAAAGTTGAAATTTTCATTTTATATTTAATTTAATTTTTTTTTTTTTAATTTTCTTATTATTTATATACTAAATTGCAAAATTAATTGTAAATATTTAACAAATGTTAATTTCTAAAAATAATCTAATAAAATATTTAATTAATAAAAATTATTTCAATGTAAAAAAAAAAAAAAAACTTTTTAAATATAAAAAAAATTTTCTATCTAAAATTCTATTTCTGTAATTTAACTAAAATAAATTGTTTTTTTTATTTTGTTGTTTCTTCTTTTTATTAATAAAACTATATATATATATTTATTTATTAATTAATTAATAATTTTTTATTCATTTATTTTCATTCAAATAAAAATGAAAATAAAAAAACATTAAACAAAATTAAAAATTAATTAATTTTCAATTTTTTTTTTTTTTTTGTTTTTAATTTATGTTTAATAAATAACTAAATTAGATTTAAACAAAACTCTAGTATTTTTTTTTTATTTTTGTTTTTAATAAACTATTAGTTATAATTAAATACAAAAATTAATTATTTTATATATTTATGTAATATGTAATAATAATAATAGTAATAATAAAAAAAAAAATAACAAATATACATTTAATAAAAGCAGTAAAAGCGGCAAAAATTTAATAATAAATATTTTCTTGCGGGGAAAAAATTCTGCGAAAAAATTTTTTATTTTATTTAAATATAATATTTAGCGCGACCTATTCGCACACGTTGTCGCTCGTAGACTAAAGGAAAACTTATAAAAATTTACAGTTGGGAAAAAATACAGTTTTATTTTTCTACTCTTGTTTTATTTTATATTTTGTTTTTTTTTTTTGTTTTCTTTTTTTTCTGTTATATTTTTTGTTTTTATTTTTCGTTTTTCATACATTTATTTTTATAGTACAATATACTGGCTGGCTGGCTGACTCTGGTTAATACTATTTTTTTTGCTGTTTTTTTTTTTTTTTTTTACTTTGGAGAAGAACTAAAAACAAGGAAACTGATCCAATTTGAATTTTTAAATAACAATAACAAAAACATTGAAAAACATATTATAGAAAGAAAAAAAGAAAGAAATTGCGACATGATGAAGAAAGGAAAAAAAAAAAAACATAGAAAGAAAGAAGAAAAAATGCTTGGTTTTTTAATATACAAAAAGAATTACATACCAGAAAAAAAAAAAAATGTATCTCCACTATAATAATACAGAAGAGAATGGCGCTAACGATGGGTAAAAATAAAATAAAAAAATAATAACAGCAACTTTTAAAAGCACTCTTCAGAATTGTTCAAAATGTTGATTGTTTGGTTATTTGTTTTTCCATTTTCGCATTTCGTACATTTTTTTTTTTCTTTCTGTTTTTTTTTTTCAATGTTAAGAGAATGAGAATGAAAAAATAACATTAAAATAAATAAAGAAAATAACAGATATACTAAACCAACAATATTATTACCATATACCATTTACCAAATCAATACCATACCATTAGCAATTATTAGGAAACAGTGAAAAAGTGGAGAATAACAGAAATTGATTTTTCTCTTCTTTATACTCACTTGTTTTTTGTTTCTTTGTTTTTTTCCTTCACAACACAAAATATATGTTTTCATTCGTAAATCGTAATGGTTCGTATATAGGGAAAATCTGTTCGTGAAATTGTTATTTGTTTTTAGTATGGTTGGTTATAATAATTTCTCTTTTATTATTCTATAATATAATTCTATCAGACCAGAGACCTGACACCAGAATACCAGTTATCTCTCATTCAATAACAAAAGATAATGTTAAATTGTTATATGTTTTAAGTCTTAACACTTTACAGTTAAGAATTTAAACAAAAAAAATGAAAATTATTATTAAATTAAAATTAAATTGAGACAAATAAAACAGAGAGAAATTGAGAGAGACATGTTTAGAATATGAATGGGATGATATGAAAAAAAAGAAAAATTATATAATAAAAAAAAAAATGATAAATTTGATCTCATCTCTTTTTATTGTACTCTGAAATAACTGTAAGCTCATGATGTGAGATAAACCCAGGTAAACAACGTGGCTGAAAACAAGGGAAATTCTGAAGAGGTTTTTTTTTGTTTTTTAAAAATAACGTGTTTAAATGGATATAAAGTGGAAAACTTAATAACGGTAGATATATTAAAAATATAATTAATTGGTTATTTTTCTTTTTAATTAAATTTATGTAAGAAATTCAAATTTAAAATGTTTGTAATATTTTATTGTAGGTATATACTTATCTCTTGATATTTATTAAATGATATTTATTACAAATAGTTTTAAAAATACTTTACAATATCATTCAATTCCAATATTAAATATTGAGTTTCCACAAGTGTTCAATTTTAAAAGGAACCCTTAAAAACCAATCAAAAATTTTTTTGTTTCTTTTTTTTTTTTCATTTCTAACAGAATTTAAAAATATTATTTAAATGTTAACAGTAATGCTAAATTAGATATTTGAATTTTGAATTTATTCTAATATTCTGTAATATTCTCATTATTTTATTTTATTAAAGAGAAAATATTATATTATTTTATTATGGTATTTTCTAAAATGATATTTTGATTAAAAGTTTCACTCACAAACTAAAATAAAGACAATATTGTATAACTCTGTAAAAAATTCTTTTATTTTTAATATTTTAATTTAAGAAAATGAAAAAAAATTCTAAAACAAAAATACATTTTATTAGTTTTTTTTTTTTTTTTTGTTTATTTTTTATTTATTTTTTTTTTTTCATTAATTTGGAGAGAAAAAGGAAAACATGCGCAAAATTTGAAACGTTATATAAAAACATATACACAAACTAATAAATTGAATTTCATCATATTACGGTAAACGCCACATGTCCATTTTCTTTATTTTTTTTTTTTTTTGTCTTTTATTGACGATTACAATTAAATTTTATTATTGTATTGAGTACTGTTATTTTTTCGTATTCTTAACTAACTAACTGTTATTTAATGTTAAAATTGTGCACTTTGAGAATGAGAATTGAAAAAAAAAAAAAAAAAACTGTAAAAATCATAAAATAAAGAAAATGTGTGACTCATAGTTATATTATTTTTTACTGTTATTATAGTTTGGTTTCAGTTGTTTGTTCAGAGAAAAAAATTGAAGAGATATCGACGTCGTCGTTGTTATCGTTGTTGATATTATCAGACTCATAAAATTTAAGCATTTGAATAATGAATTTTTTGTTTTTTTTCTTTAACTCCTTGCTTCTTCTATATTGTTGTATTTTTTCCTTCGTCCTATTTCTTTACTTGTGTTCAGTCAGTCATTGCTCAGTAGTCACTAGTCAGTACTTATTCTACTGATGAGTAAGAATTAAGAAAAGTAAAAAGGAATGAGTGAAATATTGAATAGAGAACCAAATGAAAATGAAACATAAAATTACGTTATTATTTCCTAAAACATAGATAAATTTTTGTTTAGGAGTTTAAATTAGTTTTTATTTTATTTTTAGTTTCGCTTTTTTTTTTTTGTTAGAATTAAAAATTTATTTATAACATTTTTGTGTTATGTTCCTTTTTAAAAGGATAAATAACAAATTTATATTTATGAAAATATTTCTAGGAACTGAACAATAAAGTCAATAGTTATAGTGAATCATATCATTTGTAAAAGTATTTTTTTTTTTTGTTTTTTTAAAAAGAGTAAACACTTAGCTACCCTAATATTGTTATTATAATCACAAAATTTCAATTTAGATAAATTAAATAATTTAACATTCATCGCTGAAATAAAGTTATTAAAGGAATAATATCAAGAAAATTTGTACCAAACTACCAAATTATATTTTATTTTATACGATTCAATTAAGCTGGCAACAATTAGAATGAAATTTACAATGGATTTTAAATTTTGCTTGTATTTTTCCTTATTCTGAGCTAAAATAATATTATTTCAAATGCATTTTTTGTTTTACTTTAAAAACGCTAGCATGTGATACGAACTTTTATTAGGTTTGGTGTATCGAATACGTTTTGAATTTAGAAGGACATCTTTATTACTTAAGTATAGCGAAGCAAGGAAGTGAAATGTAAAGGTTTAATAATGATCGGATCTTTTATTTTCACCTTTTTAACAAAATTTCACTTAAAATATATTTAAATTTTTCGTTTTATTTCAATTTGACGATAATAGGAGACAATCAATATCGTATTTATTAATTGGTTAGACTTGAATATCTTGAAATTTCATTATTTTATTAAAATTGTAACCACAAACATTTTGTAATCCTTTGAAAATAGTTAAATTTTTCTTCTTTTACTATTTTTCAAGCATTTCAAAGAAAATCTATTAATTTCCAAACAAATCCTAATAAATATATTAAATTATGTATATAAAAGTATGCGTAGTATATGTTATATAGTGTAATAAAATTTATTTAGTTTCATTTTTATTTCTTTTGAAAATCTTATTTAATTTTACTGTAGAAAAAAACCAAAGAAAATTTTTCAAATGCTATGCAAATTTTTTACAATGCAATGCAAATGAAAAAAATCCTTTGTTTCGTAAAATTTTCTTTATATTACTTACTTATACACAAATATACCTAAGTAGTTATTAAAACGCGTTTAAATATTGTATATTCTAGTCCTAAAAACATCCATACATACATAAATGTATATACATATACATATATATTTATTAGAATATTCTGTAAAAAGAATTCTTTTTATATTATTTTATAATATATAGATTATATACATACCTATAAATATACAAATATTTTATATATAACTATCGTCAGGCAAACTGGCGCCTAAATTTTAATTTTATGTCTCCGCAATAACCCATTCCATTCATTCTTTTAAATAGAAAAAAAAATGTGTTTTATCCTATACTACTATTTTTTTTCTTTGATTATTATATTCTTCTATTTTTTTTTTTTTTTTTTTGATTATTATTGTTGTTTTACGACCATTTGATCCTCTTATCCTTTCATTTTGGTTTTCGTTCTAGAATTTTTAACGCTATATACTTTCATACATGGTTAATAAAATGTATATTTTTCTCTTTAAAAAAGTCTCCACTCCTAATTTTATACAAGTATTTTTACTGTTATTGAGTCACAAAATTTTTTAGAATTTCAGAAAATTTTACTCATCCTATTAACACCCCAAAATCAATCTAAAGTCTTAGCATATTAAACTAAATTGCTGAATTCGTCATTTTCCTCCCTTACTATTAATAGAAAATGTTTTCCTTTTAATATCTTATTGTCGCCGTCCCATATTATAGTATATCAAAAACAACTTGGAATGTGTAGTAACTGCAGACACTGTTCTTGCTCGTTTTATAAATAAAATAGCTGTTAAATTTTACTAATCCATCTCTTGTTAACATTTCATATTAACTTTTCATTGCTCTCATCTGAATTTTGAACCTCTTCCTTAAACATATCAAACATATACATATATGTAGTACAAATTGTTTCGGCTGATTATATAAAATAATAACTAAATAACAGTATATGCGTATGAAAATGTAACTATAGAAATAATTTTATTTTAAATACCGAGCGAGCGGTCAAATTCACACGAACTTTAAAAAGCATTCCTTCAACCACAATTAAAAACAAAAAAAAAATAAACAAATAAAAATAAAATAACTGCAAAATTAGAATAAAGTGGAAAAAAAAAAACAGAATTATGAAACAGACTCGTGTCAAAAATGAACGAATCCAAAAGTAGCATGTTGCAGACTTAGTTTACAGAAAATGCCTAGAATAAAAATTTTTCTATTAACGGAAATTTTCTTATCATAATCATACCAAGTTTAAATTTTTTTTTTTTTTTTTATTTCTATTTTGTTATCTTCCTTGTTAACAATTTGATAGAGAGTGAAACTCTCACAAATTCTCACAATCCCATACAAATTTAATATTAAATTCACAACGAACTCTCGAAATGAGCAAATCCCTAAAGTGAGATTTTTCAAAGTTGATGTGAGACTTTGAGAATTATTCAGATGAAATTTATTTTAACAGTTAATGAGAAAATAATTTTTTTTTTTTGTAATAAAAAATTGAGCATCTGTTAAATTTAAAAAAAAATATTATTAAATCTCCTGTTCTCTTTTTAATAAGAAAAGAGTTGGCAATTATTGTGAGATAAAATAAAAGCTTTTTATTAACATGTTAATATTTTTTTTTTGTTATTGTGTGTTGAAAGCTTAATGTTTTTTTTCTTTTTTTTTTATATAAAAGCTATATATATCAGCTTTCTTATGTAACAAAGAAGGACATGAAAGAAAATTTATTTTAAGAATATTTAAAATAAATTTTGAAAAATTTTCGAATATTAATTGTAGCAAAATTTGAAAATTCATATAAAAAAAAAAAAAAATCATTAAGAAGAGCTATAAAGAAAGTACATTATGTTTTAACTTGTAAGTTACACATACTAATTCTATAAAAGGAAAAAGAACTCAGTTAAAATTGAACATTTTATTTAGTTTGGTCAATTTTTAACCAATTAATAATAGATCATTATTTCTAGAGGCAGGAATATTGAAATGACTGCATCTTGTGCTTTAAATGTATTTTCGAATACAGGAATTTTAAAAGAAAAAATCAAAAATATAATAGAAATGAATAGAGCAGTAGATAAGTAATAAAATTAGATTACTCATGCGCCTAAATTCTTTATTAAAAATATAAAAGAAACCATAATTAAAAGTAGTTTACATAATTGCAATACATTATTTTGAAGGTTCATTTAAGGAAAATAAAAATAAAAATTGTAGTGCTTTAATCGAGATAGCACAAACTGTTATAAAACAAAAGAAAATGCGGCTACTAGCAAAAATAAATAAATGAATTCATACTTTTATTTTTTTTTTTTTTTATAAATAAAAGATATGTTACAAATTAATAAAAAATATAATCCTTTTACTTTGCCTTTTCTTTAAGAATTATAATACAATATTATTGTATTCGTCTGTAATGAATAAATTTTGTAGTTTTAATTCACTTGAACTTATAAAGTTGAAAAATTAGAACTTCATAATACCTAAAGTAATTTTCAAATACTATAAACTGAAAAGTAATTATGAAATTAGAATTTCATAATACCTTAAGTAATTTTGAAAATTTTATAATATAGTTATAATTAAATTCCTAAGACAACCAACAAAAAGGAATATTCTTTTTTTTAATTAATTCAATTTGACCGTATATATTAGCACATATGTATATATACACTTGTTAAGCACTTAAAAATCACCGGTAGATGTGCTTATCAAAATCACCGGTATCGTAGATGTGCTTATCACAATTTCAACATTCCAGAAGGAAAAAACACTGGAAAATTTTGTTTTTTATATATTGGACTGATGGTCAAGGTAAAATTTTTCTGTTCACATTTATGATGACTAATATTTTATATTAACATCCCCTAATATCAAAATTTATTCTTGTACTATATAAAATGATTCATACAAAAAAAAAAAAAAAAAATTTATGAATTCATCAAAGAAATTAATGGTGCAAGGGTATAGTGGTGATTCATTAACTATAAATTGACTTTATATCTTTTCAATTTGAACTCATATATTATAAAATGTTATCATTATAAAAGGATTTAAAAAAAAAATTCATTTAACAACAGCTAAACAACTTCAAAGGATAAATTAAAAAAAAATTTTATTTTTTAAATTTTTATTTATAATTGCAAAAATAAAACATTTTTTTTTTTTTTGTTTTTTTATTTAATAACTTTTCAGTATTTTGCACTATTTTTTGTATGGTTATTTTTGTTAATTATTTGCCACTCGAATAATTTAAGTTTGATTTTTTTTTTTTTTTTTTTTTTTTATTTTTCCTATCAAATTACGACGACAAAGAAGTAAAAAAATTAAAACAAAAAAATAGTAATAAAAATCATCCTACGCTTAATTTATTCACAAAACCTTATTAAAACTCATTATTTATTTATAAAAAAAAAAAAAAATAATTTCCTTGATTTATTGTTAAAATTCCCTCCATAAAGAACAAAATTTATTAATTTAAGTTTTTCCCCACATATTTCTTTTATTTTTATTTTCTTCTTATTTTATTTTATTATTTTTTTTTTTTTCTGTTCCTGAAGAGAAAACAGAGAAAAAGGATCATAGGTTTGGTAGTTTGTTAAACAAATTATACTTAAAATAAAAGTATTAAGCAACAATGATAACAAAAAAAAAACAACAAACAGCAACAACAACAATTAAAGCAACAAAATCAACATCCGAAGAAATGACAAAAAAACAAAAAAACAAAAACAAAAACAAAAACAAAACTACTAAATAATATGAAAAATGAAAACATTAAGAATAACAATCATAACAATATTATCTATTAAAAGTTGCATCTTTTCCATAAAAAAGGACTTAAATTTCGCCATTTTCTAATAAGACCCATAATGTTATATTTTTCTGGTACTTTTAAATGCTTACGGTTTATTCAGTTATATTTGTATGGGTAAAATAAGATTATTTTATTTTTGTTATATTTATATTTTAGTTCGTTTTTATTGTTGTACATTTTATAATATTGTATAGACTTTTAAGAGGCAACATAAGTAACATTTAAAAAATATATATATATATATATATATATATGTGATTTTCCATATGTATTAAGTCTTGACATAATTCCAACAAAAAAAAAAAAAAAAAAATTATTTTGTTGGGATAATTTACTTTATTTGCCAAATTAAAAAAAAAAATATGAAGGAGAAGGGTCTATTTTTCAGTCGTCGCCTTTATTAATACACAAATTTAATATTTTCTTTTTTTTTTTTTTGATTTTTATTTTATTTTTAATCAGAATTTTTGTTTGTTGTTGTTATTTTTTATTTTGATAAAGTGCCTAAAATAATTTCTGAATTTCTGTAGTTTAAATACGCCGACACATTAAAAAAAAAAATATATTTTTAAAATATTTCACTTATTATTTTCTTTATTTATACTTATATAGAGTTTAAAATTTTAATGAACTAATTTTTAATGATGACTTATTTATTTATTTATAAATTGGTTTTTTTTTTTTATCTGTATAATGCAGCTTTTGAAAAAAAAAAAAAATTTATATATATATATATGGATAATATGTATATTTTGGATAGTTCATTCTATGAACAATATACTGAAACTATTTTTATAGTTTTTTTTTTTGTAGGTTTTTTTTTTTTAATTTTTTATCATAAGATTTATATTTAAATTTTCTATGGAGTTTTTAGCATATTCAGTATATATATACGAAATTTGTAATCTAAAGTTCTTTTAATTTAAAAATCTGTATAATTATAAAAGTTGTTTAGATTTGTAGCGAATGTTTTAGTATATATACTGTTTTTCTTAAGCTCTAAACTCCGCAATATTGGTAACGTAATAGGAGTTTTAATGGGACAATGGTTTTAAATAAATTGTCCGATCGACAGACATATGCCAAAAAGGTTAGAACTTATCTCATATGATTTTTGCAGACGCTGCAAAGATGAAGACGGAGAGGAGTTAATATTTCATCTCTATTGTGTGAATGTCCGTGTATCTGGCTCTAAAAATATAAAAGTGTCTGAGACAATTCCTCTTAAATAATCTTTTCGATTTTTCGGAGGTGGATTAAATCGATTTTCAGGAATTTGTAATACGCTTCAAATGGTTGTATTTTGTAATAAGCTTCAAACGGTTTAATGAAAGTAAACTAATCCAGGATATCACAATTGGTCTAAATTGACCTAAGCATGCATCTTAAGTTCTAATATCATATAAAAGATATTAGAGTTTGGTAAAATATATCCGATGGCTAAATAGTACATAACATTATTTTTCAATATTTATTATATGTATTAAGAGAAAAAGGTGTATTTGCGTTAAAAGCTATTTAAATCAAGTAGATCGAATAGTAAATCTCTAGTAATACCAAGTTATAAATATCAACCGATAGATTGAAAGCACTAATCCATGAAACAAATATTTTTTACAAAAATAATCACACCAGATTTAATTTAAGACAGTAAACAAAATTTCTGAAATGTAATTGAATTATTTTAATATTAAATATTAAAATTGCCAATGATGGTAATTATAAAAATTAGGCAGTAGAGAAAAACGTTATGCATTCGGTACTCATTTGAACATTTAATGCTAAAAGTAGTTTGCATACTGAAACTATAAAAAAAAGTTTTTTATGCACCTTATATTGAAACAAAGATTGATATTTTGATATTTGTGATTTTTTTTTTGTTTTTTCGAGGGTAGTTGGGAATTTCAAAAGAAATCAATGAGTTCAACGGGCGAATACTCTTTGATACTGTTGGACTATCCAACCAACTAAACGCCACCTCCCTTTTAAACCAAATTTTAGGTTAAAATCTATGGTACAATGTACTGTTTGGTTTGGGGATTGGGAAAATTGGAATAAAGTAAATTGGGAAATATAGGAAATTAATTGGGAAGTTATTTAGAAGTATAGGATGTTGAGAGGATTATTTAGAACAACAATAGTGACGTTTTTCTTTAATTTATCGATTATGATTACCAATTTTAGGAAATACTTCCGTTGGCAAGCTATATTCTACATTCGCACTGTACGCATTACAAACAAATTTCGTGATATAAATAAAATTTGGGACTGATGGTAGCTCTAATATTTTTTTCATTAATTCTTTTCTTACACTCCAAATGTATATTTAAAATTGAGTTACCTAATTCAATGTTTTTTTTTGTTTTACTTCTTCTTATATGATTTTAAATTTCGCCATTTTTGACACCCAACTTCAATTCTTATTTCAAACATTACTTTTTCAATATAATAGTAAGTTTCCGCCAAAAGGACAAAAAGTCTTCTTTAGTTTTTTGAAAACTAATAATGTTTTATTAAGACTACCTCAGTGAGTTTTACCGTTGTTTACCCTTAAAAAAATGTAGATGCAAACAAACATTTTTTTTTGATTTCTTTACAATACTAACAATTAATTTTTAAAAAAATGGGTATTTTATTTCATTTTTTTTTTTTTTGTTTTGCACAAAAATATTATTTACATTCTATTTATTTTTATTTTAGAATTTTTTAAAATTCATTTTAAATTAAAAATTTCTTTTATTTTTATGAAAAATTTTAACATTTTCATTCATACTCTCTTTTTTCTATCAGTAATTGTTTTGCTTTTGTTTTTTGTTTAACTAAAAAAAAAACTGAACAACAATAATACAAACATTAAGAAAATCCTATAATTTCGTTATTTCTTCACAAAGAAAATGAATTTTCTTTTTGTTTTTCTTTTTTTTTTTCGTTTTCCTTTTTTTTCTTTTCTATTTCTTTCTTATTTTAATTTTATTTTCTCTTTTTTTTCTTTGAGTTTCTTTGTATGCATGCACGTATGTACCTAGGTATGTATAAATGTACAGGAAAAAAAAAAAAAAAAAAAAAAACAAAAACTAAACAGGACATTATACAAATATTCTCCACACGTAAACTTTTGACATTTAATTAGCTTTTACAATAGTGAAAAAAATAAAACAAAAAAAAACAAATATCTTTTATACTAACATGGTACTATATGGTAAGCGATCTACTATGTGTTTTTTTTTTTGTTTTTATAAAAATAACGGTACAAATTCATATATGAATCCGCCTTCAAACATTTGTTCTTAAAATAAAGTTGTTTCCTATTTATATTATAATACATACACATATGTATGTTTATATATAATGTATGTTATTCGGATTTATCTTGATCCCATGTTTTTCATGTTTCACAAAATAAAGTTTTTTTTTTTTGTTTTTGTTTAAAACTCTTTGCATTCTTTTCATATTCAGTGAATGTTAAGCGTCAAAATAATGGAATGATGCACACCTGTATATTATACCCGTATATGATATCAGTTTAACTAAGTTTTATCCTGCGTTTCATTTTTATGTAAAACACAAAAAAAAAAATTTATATATGTATATATATATATACGAGTATGTTAACTTCGGGCTTTTAAAAAGGATATTTTCAATCATACAATGACACAAAATAACTAATTTTTAAAACGCTCAAGAAGATATAAAGTTATTATAGAAGCTAAAATAAAAAAATTTCTGGAACAAAATTAAGGAAAAAGAAAAAAAAAATGAAAAGCATTTTTACTGTAACACAAAATTAATCTTTTAACAAATTTTTGTTTTTTGTTTTTAAGAAGAGTTAATATCTCATAGTTAATTACTTTATCAGGATATCTACGTTTGTTTTATTTTTTCTTTTGTTTTTACTTTTGTTTTTATCATTTTATTTCGTTAGTATTTTGACGGTTTTGTAGATTAAGAGTTTTCCAATCATAGTTTGTCACAGACGTGACCAGATTTTTAAAGTGACATTGTGGAATTAAGTTTTTGTTTGTTTTTTTTTCTTGTTTTTTTTTTTATTTTTAAGATAATTAATAATGATAGAAGTTTTTTGGTAATTTATTTTTTATTTTATTTAATTTTTTTTTTTTTTGAGTTAGAGAGATGAAAATAATTGAAGGTATTTTAAGTTGCTTTAAAGTATATATTTTAATTTTTACGTATACTAATCTTATAATTTTAATAATTATTTTAGTATGTTAACTGAAATAGATTATTACTTTGTTGCAGATCAATTGGTTTAAATTTTAATGAAATTGAAGAAAGTCCTTAAAAAGTATTTTTTTTTTTTTATTTTTCAATTAAAATTTTCGAAAAAAATTAATATTATAATATGTGTCATATCTATTACAACTTTTGTTACTTAGATACAAACTGTTACAGGTTAATATTAATATTGAAAGTAGAGGAATGGTATATGGTAGAAGGCTGTAGAAGACAATTCAGTGTGGTGCCAATGGAATTTCAAAGCAGATTTTTTTTTTTTTTTCTTTTATTTTATAAAAAGAATCTTAATTTATTTAGCCGTGCATTACAATCTCTTGAATGTTGAATAGTGAAGATAGATTTTTTGAATTGGTTACAAAATCAAAGTTTTAATAATTGATGTATCAGGCGATTGGAGGGCGGCAACTTCCATTTGTGCTTTGTTGTTGAAAAATTTTACAGTTAGTTACAAAATTCGAAGTTTTTTTTCAGAATATGTATACATGTAAGTCCAATGAGTTTTTTGTAAAGCGCACATTTCCAAAAAGATAATACAAACTATTTAGAATTGTGACTTGCAGCAAAATTTGAAAATTTCATATAATAAGAAATAAATGTGGAAATAGGACTTTTTTGTAATTTTGAAGCGCTGTAAGGCAGGAACCCTATATAACTAAGAAAAACTGTTAACACACGTAAAAATATATTACTGAATCTTTAATTTTTATGTTTTGTCGAATAAATATTTCTACAGGTGCCTAAGTTACAGGTGTCTGAAAATAGCAAACTTTTAAATTTTTTAGCCCTAATAACTTAAAAACAGGGGACCCAAAAAAATTTTCTGGGAAAACTTATGCTACTTCTAAAAGTTCGTTCCTACCATAAAATGGCAAGTTCCTATCTGAAAGCGTGCCGGAGTTATGAAAATAGAAATATCATGCCAAATTTGGTTTTTATATAACGGTAAATTTAAATACTAAATTTAAAAAACTTGTACAATTTTGATTTATAAAGGTAAAAAAATTTCGGTCGAATGGTGTTTTCATATTGAAAAAATGTTAAGTAAAACATGAGATAAACGAATTTAAAATTAGGGCTTTTTCAAAGTTTGATGAGCTGCAATTCCATAATGGATGGGGCTACATGAAAAACTTCTTCTACAACATTAATTTATTTATGAGACCTACCCATGGTTGAAATTTTTTTTCTCTATATTTAACCGTGTAGAAGTTTTGTAAACAGACGGACGGACAGACAGAGTGAAACTAATAGGCAAAATTTTTTTTTGGAAATGTGCTAAAAATAAAAATGGAACTATTATTTTTTTCAACATTTTTTTTAACATTTGTTTTAATAATAATTTATTTTCTTAATTGAATTTTCACTAATAGTCACCAAAGTGAATTGTGCACAATAAATTGTCACCACAGTCTGAATTGTGTATACAGTGAAACCCAACCAGTAAACCCAAATTAGGAATATAATACATTCTTAATATAGGAATTGATCTAAATATTTAATTATAATTTGAGACTCATCATATTACGTTATATTATTACATTATGTTACTAAACCTTTAGTTTAATTTTTAAAATTTTCTAGACAAAATGTTTTTTTTTAAATTAATATGAGTTTTACATTTTTAAACATTACACTAAAAAATTAAGATGTTTTACTTTGTGTACGTATTTTGAACATTTTAATTTAAGAATATTTTATTTTAATACAAAATATAGTATTTCTATATTTATCTTATTTTTAATTTTTATCTTAATCTTAACAATCATAATGTTTCATATTGAAGGCTTTTATTCGATATTTCTATCTTATATTTTCCAAAAGAAAAAAATATATTTAAATATTTTGTATCTAATACGTATCTATTATGTATCTATTATACACCTATTATAAATTAATTAAATTTTACCATTAACTGTTTTTTATAAAATAGAAAAAATATGAGTAATACTTCTAATTTCAACCAATGATGACTAATTTCGGTATTTTAGTCATAATATGATTGATTTTATACACTTTAGTTATTTTAATATTAAATAATATTTATTATATTATGTACATATTATATATATTTCAGTTATATCTTGAAAAAAACCAATGACTGTCATATAGAAGAAAATTTAGTTAATTTTTTTATTGACTTATAATATAATGTTAAATATAAAAATCATGTATCTATATCTATTTTGTGTTTATTTTTTATCTACTAGAATGAGGTACAAAATTATAATACATATCTTTTAATAAGTATAACGGTACATATATATATTTTATTGCTTTTTTTTCTTACTTAGTAAAATACATATATTTAAAAATAAATTATGAATGCATTAATATTTTGATACTTAGTTAAGAGAAATTATTGTTACTCTTTTATTATATACATAAAAGGTTAAGACTAATATATTTTTCACTGATCGTAACCTTTTATAATATATAAATTTAATATTCATGAAATTTTAGTTATATTTTATTAGTCAGTAGTCAATTCTACAAGAAATATTTGAAACTTAAAATTTTGCGCAAAACCTTTGGAATTAACTTTTGCAATTAACGCCTTTTAAATTTTTGCAATTCCTTTTCAAAAAAGAAATAAAGCCCACGGGTCTTAATTCCAGTAGATCGTGAGCTTTAAGGCCATTTCAAAAAAGAGTAAAAGGCCACTGAGCAACACAAAGGTTACAATCATGAGTCTTTATTTCATTTGACTGGATTTTATTATGGTGACATGTCAGAAGTCCTATTAGGACTTTGGACTTACTTCAATGAACCAGAAGTTCCATGGGACTTTTGTCTCATTGTTAAGGCCTCAGAAATTTTGGGACAGATTTCAAAATTGAATCTAAAATCAGGATTATACACCTTTTACAGAATATTTAGATTAATGCATATGCGAGTTTCTAAATTAGAAGACATTTTAGAGTTGTTTACAAAATCAGGGTTATTATGCTTTTTCCAGAATATGTATATATATAACCCTTACAAAACTGGTATATGCATATTTCTAAATATTCTGTAAAAGGCGTATAATCCTGATTTTGAATTCAATTCTAAAATCCCTTCACAAATTCTTGACAATAGGAGTATTACTTATATACATATTTTGCAAAAATTAATATAAATATTACCATGATTTTGTAACCTACTTTAAAATCCCTCCCAATTCAGAATTTCGGACATATACATATTAGTAAATGTTCTGGATGAAAGGAATACTCGCATTTTTATCCAAAACTCTAAAACTCCTCCTAATGCGTTTGCTCTACACATTCTATTACTTTCTTCTTTTAGTAACAAAAAATAATGTGGGCTTTAATTCCAATTTAAAAAGGAATTAACACCTGCGGGCTTTATTTCTTCGGATGTTCTGTCACTACACCGTAATGTGTTGTTAATTGTTAATCACTTCGTCACTTATAGTAAAATAGTAATAAAAAAAGGTGGTGTTATTGTTCTCTTACAGTCTCATTTCCCTGTTCAATATTTCTGGATCCTTGTCCTATCCTCCCCCTCGTAGTCTCGTATCACATATTCATAGTCAATATACTGCGTTAGAAGTTAGGGATTTCATCCCATTTTATTGGCTAAAGAAAGAGATATGGGTTTAGTCAATATGAATCTGACATTACCAATGGCATATTCTTGGTGTCACCACCTCCCTTAAGAAAAATAAATATATATATGATTTCCATTTCAAATCATTCGATTAATTTTGAAAAATTCAGCATAATAATATGAAACCGATTTTTAATTTATCAGCTAATAATTGCCCAACTTTAACGCAACTCCATTTTCTCATCGCAACTCCATTTTCTTCTTTTTCAAAAGAAATTCCTAAACAGATGAAAATATATTCTGGTAAATTTATAGTTGGTATCGTATGGTAAAGTATTTATCAGTTTCATTGTAGCTGTTTTGCATTCTGTATTGTTGAATAAAATACTGATCTTAAGTATATTTTTATTCAATATAAAACTAAATAAAAAATTAAAAATAAAATACGCAACAATATTTCTTAAATAAATTTCAGACCAAGTTTTGATTTAATAATTATATTAATATTTATGATATTAAAATTATTATTATCTTTTATTTGTATTCCCATAAGGTGTCAAAAAGAAAGAAAATGATCTCTTATATATAGAATTACATAATAATTACAAAAAGATAAATTTTCATTTCATATTAAATTATTATGTATTTTGTCTTTTTTATCTTAAGACGCGCGAAAAGTAAACTATATATAATATCTTAAGTTTTAAATCTAATTTAAAACAATTCTCTTACGCGAAATACAAAATTTCCAAAAAAACAAAATTGTAGAATTGATACGAAATATTATATTGTAAAAAGTTTTTAACTTGTATTTAAAAAAAAAAAAATAAAGTTTTTACTTTATGTTGTACCATTATGTATCATTGTATATATATTATATAATATATAAATAAGTATTGCAAATTAAGGAGTAACAAGAAGTGTGAAATTCAATTGTGTTTAAATGTAACCTTCATCTTCACATTCATTTTTTTTTTGCAAGAAGAATTAGAAAATGTTTGGGTTTACCGTTGTTGTTTGTTGGCATTTTCGCAGTGTATATAAATATCTATATATATAACTATGTAAATATGTATAGACACACATATATATATTTGTATAAAAATTATATCAAATCACATAATGACGCAATAATTTTCTATTTTTATAATCATAGTAAATATACCATATTATATTAAAAAGAAAAAATAAAAATAGTTGTTGTCAAAAAGATATGAACACCAATTTAAATTTCATCTTTTATCCAATAATTCATAATAACAGCTGGATGATAGATAAATTAAGGTATTAAATGTACTAATGTAGGTTTAGCGAGAGAGAGAGAAAGAGAAAAAGAGAGGGTTATAGGACAAAAAAGTGTAGTTCCAGGGTAAATTCAAACGAATATAAACATTTTTTTTTTTAAATTGTTGCAAATTGTAGAATGGGACATTGTTGGCAGAATGGAAAAAATTAGATGGAAATAAGAATCACTCTTATCAATTTTAAAAAAAAATCATTTCCATAAACAGTTTTAAAACTTACTCGATAGGAAATTCCACTATCTAGAAATGACCACTTACTGCCTGCTTCATGGTACGTTAGAATAGTTTGAAGGGAACTACAATTGATTTTAGTTCAATAGAGCAAGTGTCATTACTCATTAGCTACCTAATTAGATATCAATAAAAGAGTGAATATGCTCCAATATTTCGAAGAATATATAGCGAATTAAGGTTCCTAGCTTGAAAGAGTGGGCTTGCAATTATTACGGGCAATTTTTTAGTTTGTCGAGATAACTAAAAGAAGTTTAATAAAAGCTATAGCTAAATACACAATATTTGATTTAGCTGAATACTAAAATGTTTAGATTATATTAGAATCCTGTATAATATTTTCTTAAAATTGCAGAATTGTATCGAATTTATTTCTTTTGCAAGAAAACAGATATCTTTGAGTTTTCGAGATATTGATCTCTGTTTGCTTTATTTAAATTAGATATTTTAACTATACGGCTAATCATAACATTTCTTTTTAAGCGAACTGTAAATGGTGTGACATTTGGTTTTAATCAAGAGAATAATTGATGGTTAAAATCAAGAAAAGAATTGATGAAACACCTAAACTTTGTGAAACGCCAGTGTTAAACATAAAACTGTCCATTAAAACACGATTATGGCAATTAAAAAGAAAATAACCCTCAATCCATTTTCAGAAATGGTTACCAAGACCGGTTGTATAGCATTTGTTTAAAAGAGCAAAATGTCATACTTCATCGAAGGCTTTAGAGATACCAAAAGTAACAATCTCTTATTCTCCGTAGCAATGAGTACGAATATTCTATACTACAATGAATTAGCCTACAATGAATGAGAAAAATAATTTATATATATATATTTTTTTTTTAAAACATTCTTAAAACACATAATCACGTATCCTTAATATATTATACATATCCTTAAATTTAAACAAAAAATTTTTATATCTTTATTCTCTTTTACAATGTGATTTTATTTTTAAGACTTCTACTGTATCTATTTATTGTATGTATATACATTATAATAATGTCATTTGTTTGGTGTTATATAAAAACTTAATGTATAATAGTACAAAGTATTTGAGGGGTTTTACAACCTTATAAAAATTCCACCTCTAATTTGCGAATAATCATTGTATCAGGACTTTTTTATTTTTATATATTTTTGTTATAAAGAAAATTTTATATATGAAGGTAATAGAGTATATATATATGTATATGTACTATGTACGTATGAATGGTAAGTTTGGTGAACTTTTTCATAAGGATGTTGTTTTTTTTTTTGTTTTATTTTTACACTTTTATAAATTATTCTTATTATTATGATTATTATTATTATCATTATGATACTGATGATATTGATTGGTATATGATATTGATGATGATAATATAATATTTATAATATCGTTGAAGGAATGTTAAAAATTGAGTTTTCTATCATCTAAAACATATATAGATATTTAAAAATTTTAGTCATGTACCTAATAACTCCAAATTAATCATCTTTTCCTATCAAATAAATGATTCACACATTTTTATTTTGGTTTTTTTTTTTTTTTTTTTTTATTTTGGTATGACGCGAATTATGATGAACAGATCACAACGTTTTTTCTTTTTTTTTTTTTTCTGCTTCTGGTGTTTGTTTCTTTTTGTAGTTGTTTTTATTTCTTAAGTTTGATATTTTAAAATATTATAAAAAAGTCTCACACATATTTAAAGTTTTATGTTTCTTTCTTAAATTTTCTTTTGCGGTTTTTTTTTTTTTTCTTTTTTTTATGTCATTGCCGGTTCGTTACTTTGGGCGTCATGTCAAAGTTTTTGAATTATATTAAAAAAACAAAGAAATTGGAACTGGAAACTCAAAGAAAAAAAATTTAAAACAAAAACAAAAAAAAAAAAATAGAGGAGAAAAAAAATGCATCCACATAAATTTTAAAAATAAAAAAGAAATAAAAAAAAAAAAAAAAAAAAGGAATAAATTTGTTGAGAACAGTTTTAAGGAGCATATTGTTACTTTATAAAAACATGGTAATATAAACCTGTGACCTTAAGTGTACAACGGCTACATAAAAAAAATGATTGTGATGAAAGTTTAAGATTCTGAAATTGTAATAGAGGTGCATTTAAAATTTCTTCAAAAAAAAACTTTTTAATATAAAAATTCTTTTTATTTTATTGGATTTATTCCAAATTTTATTTTTTTTTTTATTTTATTTTTTGGAAGAAATAAAAGTGTTTTTTTCAAAATTTAAAATAAAATTGTTGTAGGTAATATTTTTTGTTTTATACATTTTTCGATGATACCAAGTTATGAAGTTACCCATTTAGTATCCTGTAAGTTATAAGTCGCTCGAATAGTATCTGTAACTTGGGAACTTAAAAAGGACTAAATTTAAAAAAAAAAATGTTTTTATGGACAATTTAGTTACAACTTTAATAATATATTCTATATAAGATGTTATTTATTTATTTATTTAAAGTAAATATAGTGGAAGAAAAAATGCACTATACATGTATTGAATTTCAAATTTTATTATGCTACAAATTATTAATACAATTATTTACTTTTTTTTTTTTTTTGAATTTAATGTGCTATAAAATTAATAATTTTCAATTTATTTCCAAGAGGAGGTAATGACGATTGCTCTATTGAATTAAAATCAATAACGATTCCTCGCAAATAAATCCAACATATAATACAGACAGAGCATAGAAATTCCTAAGTATTATAAAACTGGTTATGGTAACTCATTTGTTGTAAGAACTGCTAAAAATGTGAAACATGTTTCCATCAAATAGTGTTCCCCTCTGCCATTAATATTTCATTTTGTAATTTGCAATTATTCAAAAGAAGTTCATTGCCAATTTATTTTCCAATTACCTCCAATTAATCTATTTTTCGCACACCTTACTACCTTATCTAGTCTCTTATCTAGTTAAACCTACAGTAACGTCCTTGCAAGAGTTTAGCTAGCGTCCAAAGAAAAGAGAATAACTGGATATTAATATCCTGTATAGTATTTTTTTGTTTATTTGATGCTTCTTTTTTTGTAAAACACCCTGTTTATTGTAATATAAATTAATTTATAAAATAAAAATTCTACATAGTTAAGAAAATCTTAATCTTGTGTTCGTCTTAAGGAATTCAAATTACTGGAAACATCATTTACCCCTTTAAGTAATCTCAAAAATTTATTTTTTGTTAAAATTAAACTAAACTTCAGTTTCTTGAATTATTCATTCTGTTAGTGCTGTTCATTACTCGGTTTAAATAAGGTTTTGTTAAAGTTCGATTTTAGGCTTTATATAAATTGAAAAAAGACAATTTTTTTTAAGCTTATAAAAATATTGTCTTGTGCAAAAAAAAAAGTCGATTTAAAATTTTTTTCGACTTATAGATATTCATTTTTGTCAAGTTTTCCATTTTTATCATTAAGCATTAAATCTCACAGATCAAAAGAATTAAAAGAAATCGAATGTGAGCTATGTATATATTTAGAACTATTGCTATAAGAGGTTATATTTATCATAGCTCGTTAATATTGTAGCTTATGTTATAAATGAAATTCCTACAAGTGGTCAAAATTTTGTAGCAATTTATAAGTCTAATAGAAAGAATTTTGTAAATAAATATTTCTGATTCAAAAAGGATTCAAACAGTAGATAAAAAATAATATTCGAACTTAATAATAGAACTAAGAATAAAAACTTTATTTAAATTAATGCTTTCATTTGACTTCTTTTAAACCTTTTTTTAAACCTCTTAAAACAAAAAAACAAACAAACAAAATATTTATTACAAAACTTTTTTTTTTTTTGTTTTTTATAAAAATCAGTATTAAAATTTAATAATAAATTAAATACTTTTCCTTTTTTTTTCGTTTTTGTTTTAAAAAAATTAGTAAACGCTCTGTTAACTTTTAATAAATCAATTTCAATTATAAATTAAATTATGTTATATATTTATTTTAACCATAACCTCTATACTTACTTTGAGTAACTAATTGCAATAAATTCATATGAAAATTATTATCGTTTACACACGTAAGTGGGTATTACAAAGTTTTCTTGAAATTACTTTCTATTCTATAAAAAAAAAAAAAAAATAAGTACTAGTAAAAAGTTCATAATTTGATAAAAAAAAAAAAAATAAAAGAAAAAATTGCTGTATCATGATGGTTGGTATGAGGTACTGGTAAAAAAAAAAAACTCATTTTTTTTTTACCAAAATAATAATGTTTTGAGTACAATTTTATTTCTATAATATAAAGTATAAAAAAAATTCTTAAATAAAACTAACTATACAGGGTGATTTTTTTTCGATTTTGAATATTTATAAGGTGTATTTGGGAAAATAAAATCGAACAAAAAAATTTCCTGTAGGGAAGGAGGGTCTATTTCCCTCGGTTCTTAAGAAATAAAAAGTGATCAAAAGTTTTTTTTTAAGTTTCAGTTTAATTTGGTTATATCTCAAAAACTATACGAAACCTTAATTAATAAGTTTGAGAAACCGTCAGAAAGCTTTGCATTTGAGTTGTCAAAGCAATACCTTACCATATTTTAAATACGTTGAAAAATTATAAGCTGAAAAAAGATTAAAAAAAAGGCCATTTGTTTTCAGTCAATTTTCAATAAAAGTCAAATTTTCGCCCTTAAAAGTGTTATTAAGGTATTATTATTTAGCCATTTTTCGATTATAATATGTAAAAAGTTTTTTAATTTTATGTAGAACGGTTTTATTATATCACTTACGGTATTTGAAATAATTTGAAAAAAAAACAAGTAAATATAACAGTAAGTCGTTGTAACCGACTTATTAAAACCTTACACCTGAATAATTCCAATTAAATTAAAATTCTATAAGTTTTTTGGCAGCTGCTTGAACTTCTTCCCTTTTCTTCCTTATTCAACTCGAATTTCAGAAAAGTAAAAGAGGCATCCTTTAACACCCTTGTATAAAATTTCAAGTTTCTATCTTTTATTAATTTCGAAGATATGCTTGTTAGCCCTTAGGAGGACATGTGTCAGGTACCCGAATTGCCACTCCAATTCATCAAATCCATCTGAAAGAAATGAAAAAAGCATGCCAAAAACCAATGTACTAAATTTAAAGATTCTACTTTTGTTGGTTTTGGAGATATGCTCGTATCCTCGGGGCTTGTTCGGAAGCTTCCAAGATCCGAACCCATAGACAAAATCCTCCTAAATTTCAGAAGCACAAATAAAACACGAAAACCATTGTACCAAATTCAAAGGTTCTATCTTTGTTTGTTTTAGAGATAATCTCATTTGCTCTGGGGCTCGTTCGAAAGATTCCAAAATCCGACCCCATGAACCAAATCTTCTCAAATTTTAGAGGCTTAAATCAAACATGAAAGAACACCATTGCACCAAATTCGAAGGTTTTATCTTTGTTGGTTTTGCAGATAATCTCGTTTGCTCTGGGGTTCGTACGGAAGCTTCCAAAATCCGACCCCATGGACAAAATCCTCTTAAATTTCAGAGACATAAAGCAAACAGGAAGGAACATCACTGTACCAAATTTAAAAGTTCCATCTTTCTTGAGATTGTTTTTTTTTTTTATGTTACAATGTTCATAACTTTTGGAAAATCGGTATCTAGATAATGGATAAACGTAGTGTAAAACTTTCTTACTTATTACTGTTTCGGATAGTTTTAGAGATTTAAGCCGATTAAATTAAAATTCAAAAATAATTTTAGTTTCATTTTTATTTCGAGAACCTACCTTTACAAAACAATTTTTTGTTCGTTTTGTTTCCCCAAATACACCCTACAAATATTCAAGACTAGAAGTGTATCACCCTGTATAATATAAGTCAAAGTCTGTCAGTTAAATTTATTTTCCTGCATACGCCATTTATTTGATATTTAAAGAAATGAATGATGCCATTGATTTGAATCTTTTTCAATATAAACATTCTTTTCGCAAAATTTGATTTATTAAATTACGAATTTTCCAAGAAGTTCGGTTTTTAATGGCAGGGGAAATTTAAAAATCTTACTCAAAAAATATTCATATTTCAAATTTTTCAGTTTTTTTTTAGGTGGGATAGGTGGGAATCTCGATAGACACTAATAAGATCAATACGTATGAATTCTCTTTGGTAGTATTGGACTTGAATTAACAAAACGCCACATCTCATTTAAACCAAACATTAGATTAGAACCTATGGTACAATGTAATGTTTGATTTGGAGATTGAGGTAAATACGAATTCAAGAATAGAAATAAAGCAAACAGGAAAATTTGAAAATTTGCTGAATCTGGAGAGAGGTGTTTAGAAAAAAGAACAAAGTTGAAATTCCATGTGAGGAACCCCAAATGATGATTTATATAGACGTAGTTCAAATCTTACCATAATTTTTAGTTTTTTATTTTATAATTGCAGTGCTATATCTAGAAATGAAAAGGAAACTGATTCTTTAAATGGAAAAAAATACAAATTCCTTTGTATTTTGAATTTAAACCTTATATAGAGTAAATTAAAATGTACACCTAATAGATTCCAACATTACCATACTCAAATTTAATAATTATTAATATTTCGAATATTTCGAATATTTTAATATTTCTGAAACGCATATTTAAATTTTATAGTCTAGAATCAAAATGTATAGAGATCCATAAATAACTTTTGTTTAATATTTCTCAAAATGTGTTTTCAGCATTTAGATCATAAGAAGTCCCCACTCCAAAATAGTAATTGCGTTACAAATATGCTTGAACAAAATGATATAAAATAGTGCAACCTCTATTATTGTAACCTATTACTATTGGGTTCTACATCATTGTACTTAAAAACTATTTTTCAACATTATTAAATAAATAAAAAAACATTTTTTTTTTCGGCAAAATATCTACAAAAGTTATTACAGTTAATTTTAATAGTAAAATTTTTATATAAAATTTTTACTATTGTTAAATGTTTTTTTTATTCGTACCTTTTTTTTATTTTTGTATAAAAAATTTTGATTTATTCTCATCCTTCAATGCTTTTTTCTGTTTATTGACTGTTTATTTCCATGTATATAATATTATATAGGTTGCAATATATGAACAGATTTTTGGACAGATATATTATAATATAACCAATTTTTGGGTAAAAAGACCGTGAAACCCGTGGGTAAAAAAAAATGTGGAATAATAGAATATTTATGTCGAGTTGAGAATGTCGATCTGTAATTTCAGTAATTTGTAATTAACAAATAAATAGCGTACATTTTTCCAATATCAGACCTTACTCTTATATCAACATTAAATGGATATATGTATATGTAAAAGAAATATGTTGAAATATGCTGACCTACTTATATAATTCATGTGTACAATAAGATCTTTATATTTATTTTTTGCGTAAAACTTTAAAAGACATAGTGCGAAAATCTGAGCCGCCTAAGTAGTGAGAAATGTTACTAATTAAAATCACTTTCTACCGTAGGAAACCTAATGGGATAAGTGAAATAGTATACTTTATGGCATGGTTGAGGCATGAGAATAATAGACTTGCTATAGACGACAATCATATTGATGAAAATCAAATTTTAATGAAATATAGTATCAGTTATATTTAAAATTTTTTTTAACAATTAATAGACATATATTTATGCTTCATAAGTCTTAGATTATGTTCAATAACTTAGTTCAAAAACCGGATCAAAAATTTCACAGAACCGATTTTACCTTGAAGTAGCAAAAACACTTTAAAGTCATCTTCGGTGGCAAAAAGAAAAAGAAGTAAATCTTCAAATATTTAAATTTAAACTTGATTCAAATCTTCAGATATTTAAATAAAACTTATGTGAAAAACAAAACTATCAAAGTTCAATTGTACTAACGATGGATGTTAAAACAAATAATTCTGATCATTGAGCTGAATGAAAGGAAAAATGTACTTGCTGCAAAAGCTTCTGTTAAGATTATAAGTTAATTGTAGTCTTTAATACATAAAATATAAATTTACAAAAATTGTTTTACGTACCAATAAAAATCGACCGATTTCGATCGAATTGATTTAAGTGTAATAGTTTTGATTTTTTTGTGATCGATTTAAACCGATCCGATTCATACCGATCAAATAAATATTGTATAGACTTAGGCATTAGAATAACAGAATGCATAAAATCCCAAAATAATTCCCAATATAAAATTCAAATTATCTCTTAAACTAGACTTACACCATGTACTTTTATGAACAGGAAATGTTTTTAAATACAGGTCAGTACAACAGGTTAAGACTGGGAAAGGTCTCTGGTTGAAACTTTGACTGGGTCATATAAATAAATAAAAAAATTGATATAGATTTTTCTTATAATATATAATTAGTATAATATAATTAAATTAAAATTAAGTATATATGTATGCGTCTTATAAATTATAATTAATATCATATTGTAATATATTATAAAATAATAATAAAACATAATAATTCTTGTATGAGATAATATATGGCGTAAAAATAAACTCATAATCTTATAAAATTATCTAACTAGATATATTGTCTTATACAATAGCTACAGTCGAGTAATCAACTGCTTAATGAAATTAATGATTCCCGAAACATGCGAGCTTAGCTTAGTCAAATATGAATAAACTAAACAAGCTTAGTCAAATATGAATAATAAATGACTTAGTGGATGCGCTATGTTTCTTACAGGAGTGACAAAGGAAAAAAAACATTTCTTTTGAAAGACCCCCGAAATAGTTAAAGATAAGCTAAATAAATGATGCTTTTACTATAAAAAAAAAAAAAATGATACATTCTTTAAATTGTCTGGTCTGATAGAAGATTTGGTCATTATCTTTGACTTCAGATTTAAGAAGCTTCAAACTTCAACACAGAATACTGATCAAATAGTTACAATATCAAATAGTGTAAATGATCTGCTATATATATATATTATGTATGTAGGTACTCTATAATATCAGCTGCACTGCTGCATTTTTTAAACTTAAAAAAGTTATATCGGATTTGTATTGCATTAGACAACAAGTAAAGTTTACCCCTCTATCAATATATCAATTCATTGACACCTTATCTCTAAATATTCTAGAGAAAAGACATAAGTTTTACTTTTTGACATATGATATGTTGAAATAGTGTGCGATCAAGTATTTTTTTCTTGACTCTTTACAGTTAATTATATTATGTTTTAATTATTATCTAAATTAGTCACGTGCCTATTTAAAATTACTAAATAGGTATTAATTTGTTTCAAATAAAGTTTTTTTTTTTTTTCGAAATATAACTATAATAAAATTTTTATTTCCATATTTGTTTTAATCACAATTTATTTTAGTCGGTTAAACCAATCATATATCCGATATTTAATATAACTGTTTAAAATAATTTATCCACTTCAAAAATTACAAAAAAAAAAAAAAAAAAAACAAATATTATATATTGTATATATATAAAAAAAAAATGTTCTTTTTATTTTTTTATTTTATCCCCAATTCAAAACTAGCCAAATTGAAAGATCTGTTCAGTTTGATTACAATAATTTCCGGTTAATTGAAAAATTTTAATTGAAAATTGTAGCTCTTTTTAGATTTAAACAATTTTCCCATATGGATTACAAATTACAAAAACAACAGAAAAAATGAAAAACAAAAAACAAATAAAAAATAATCATTTAAAAAATATAAAAATAAATTTTAAAGTATAGGGAAAAACGTATGCAAAATATTTTTCTTTATTTTAATGTTTTTTTTTGTTTTTTTCATTTTGGTAACACTGAAACATTTACACGAAATTACTTTCACTATAGCTTCCAAACTTTATTAATGAATATATGAATTCCAAACTCAACCCAAAACGAACCAATAAAAAACAAAATAAAAAAAAATTAATGTTATTCCAATTCAAAACCAAATCTGATTGGAATCGAAAAGACGTGAAAAATAATTGAGAGATATGGAAAAAAAAACAGATTTTGGTTGGTTATAAAATTGGAAGTGATTGTGCAAATAGATAGATTCATTCATCCAAATTTCTCAACATTGAAAAATCTGAATATTTGAATATTCATATGTGTACGTACATAATATAAAAAACTGAAATGATGATGTTGATGATGCTAATCCTGATAAGTCTTTGCGCTTTTAATTTTTATAATCCTCTTGAGAATTCATTATTTTTTTTTTTATGTTTTTATGTTTTTTTGTAATTTTTATTATTTTTAATTTTTCACTATAAAAAATATTACTTTAGATATGCAGGAAAACTAAAGGATTTCAAAGTTTTTTTTTTATTTTCAAAAAATAATTTTGGTCTAATGCAATTTTATCTATGCTTTAATAACTATAGATGAACATTGTATTTCTTTCCTCGATAACCTGAACTGTAACAAATAAGATACATTTGAGACACAATTCGTTAAAGTATTTTTGCCAATTCATCGGTGATATTCGGATCTAAAACAAGTTTTGGCAAGATATTTAGAAAAGTAAAGCAAAATTAACTAAATATAAAGATTGCGTCAAAGGATCTTTTAGGTAAAATTCATTTATAGATTACGTCAAACAGGGTTAGGACAAATCAAATCAAAAAAAGGGTAAGTGACAAATTATATATAAAGACTTACTAAGTCTATTAGAGATTAAAACTCATTTAATCTTAAAAACTAAGAAATAATTTATCATTAAAATATATAATATAACATTATGTTCCCAGTACACTTCTAAAACATTGTGTCTAAAGTCCATATTTTGTATTGATACATTTTTCCCTTGTTTTCATTGCTGTCATAATGTTTGAGCAACCTTAGTAAGGTAATAAACTTATCAAAAAACAGAGTGCATTCAATGAAATGTTTTTTTGAAATGGAAGAGCAAAAGATGTGATCACTAAGGATGTAAAACGAAAAATAAAAATAATTTTTCTACAGCATATAAAAATGAGAACATGAACTGACAACTGTCTAAATCTTTAAAGCGTTCTTAATGGAACACATTCACTGTACAGGGTCTATCATTAGTCAACAATATTTAATGTTTTCTTTTAACTTACAGGTTTTTGTTGTCGTCATCGAAAAGTCACTAAAATGCGTTTTCCACACTCTACATTAATCACCCCATCTATTTTTGATCTAATAATAGTTTAAAAAAATGTTGGCATCGTAAAACTTTCAAACTTTTTTGGATTGGTTTTCAACATAAAAATACAGATCATTAGGCTGTCAAAAAAACTCTCAAATTTAATTAGACTTGTAACTTTGTAACTATTTAGGTTTAAAACAATTATATTTGAAATGGGTCTCGGTGGCCTAGTGGGTAAGAGCGTATATAATACGCAGTAAACACCGAGAGAGTGTGGATTTGAGCCCCACACACGTCGTAAGAGTTATTCCCCCTTATGACATGTACAGCCACGCCTGAACAGAAAAGGCTGTGTAATTTCCTGTCCACATTTATGTGGTAGAGAAACGCATTAAAAAAAAAAAAAATTATATTTGTATGAAAATTAACTTAGACCAAAAATATTTTATATAAAACGGTTTTAAATTCCAAGCAAGCCAATCAACCAAATAACTATCCATCTAAAAGTATCTTGATAACAAAGCCCTATTATATTTATCCGTACCGTATGTATATAAAATAGTGTCCATTTTAAACTGCTGGACATAATAGTCCAAGTATTATAATAGTTTAGTTATAGTTTATTACTATATAACTAAAACAAAAAAAAAAAACAAAAAACCAAAGAAAAACAAAAAATAACAATAGGGTGAAAAACGGTATTTCAGGCTCCAATCATCTATCTCGATAAAAACAAAAATAACATAAAATAAGATCATCAGGATAATAATGTAAAATAAAAACAAAAATAAAATCAAAATACAAAAAAAAAAAGAGTTTGAACTCAATTTTACTTTATTATATAGTGAACTGAATTGGACTGGATCGGGAATACTGCTACCATGCTAAACTTATACTAAAATTTATACATTATATTTTATTGTACATGTATATATATAGGTATATACATTCTGGTGGTAATGTTAGTTAGAATGATAGTGATGATGATGAAGATAATAATAATATTAATAGTATGATGTGGTGGGTGTTTGGAGAAAATTTTTGTTTTACACATCATTAACCATTATGTGCTCACTCATGAGAATTTTCCAATTGAAAATTTTTTTTTTTTGTTTTCTTCTTGTTGTTGTCTAGAGAGGATCATATGAATTTTTGTTTTTTTTTTTTTTGTTGCCTTCATTTTTATTCTTAAAATTTTAAAATAGTTTTTTGTTTGTGCCTTGTTATATCATAATACGTAATACACATATACAGTAGTAATATGCAGTGATAACTGAGGTCAATATTTGTATAAAGACCAATAAGCAATAAGAGAAAAATTCAAAATTCATAAAGGAATTGTGTCAAAAAACAATGAAAAAAAATGAAAAAAAAGAAATACAAATTAAAAATAATTTTGTTGAATTAAAGAAAATTGTAATTTTTAGGTAAAAATATTTATAAGTTAAAGTTTAGATTTTTTTTTGTACTCATTTTCTATTATATAGTTAATATTGTATTTTACACATTTTTAAATTTCTTGAATATAAATAAAGAAATCCTAGAATATATTAAAGAAAAACATTTAAGCTCTAAAATGAACAGTACAAATTTTTAAACAACAAAAATAATTTTGTACAAAGTCATTCAGTATTTCAATTGATTTTGATTATTGTACTATAGAAAATTTAAAAAAAAAATCCTGCTCAGGATTTAAGTATCATTTTATAGTGATACATATTAATATGAAGAGGCCTCGGTGAGCTAGTGGTTAAGAGTGTACAAAATACTCTGTAAACGCCGAGGGAGTGTGGTTTCGAATCCCACACACGTCGTAAGAGTCATTTTCCCTTACGATATTTACAGTCACGCCTCAACAGGAAAGACTGTGTAATTTCCTGTCCACATTTATGTGGCAGAGAAATGCATTAAAAAAAAAATATATATATATTAATATGGAACAAAATTTTTGTGACTTTTTTTAAGTCTTCTTTTAAGAACTTTTAAATTATTCATTGTTTCCATTCTTAAACATTCTTTCAAAATTCAACATATACTAATGTCTATTTAATTTAATGCTTGTCTTCAATCATTATTTTATGTAGGAACGTATTATATACTAATCCATGTTGTAACTGTTGATAGCTATATTCACTGTTGGCCAAATAATAATAATAATTGGCGGATTTATAAAGACCCTTACAGTGCCACTCCCAATTCAATGCTTCCGCATCTTTATGCTATCCCTACTTTCTGGCAAATATACAGCGTTAGCAGATAGGGATTTCATCTCATTATGTTGGCTAAAGTGGGAGAGGGATTTAATAAATAAGAATCTGACACTACAAACGGGGAATCTTTGGTATCTTTAGAAGATTCCCACCTCTGATAGGAAAAAAAGAAATTAATTGATCTGCTGATTGAAGCCCACTCGTAAATCTTAAACTGTATCAATTTATTAACATTTATTACATGTAGGTAATTTATTCATTTCTTATCTTAAGCCTGGGTATTGTTTTTTTTTGTTGTTTTAATGTATATCTCTGCCACACAAATCTGAATAGTAAATTATACAACCTTTCCTTTTCAGGCGTGGCTGTAAATGTCGTAAGGAAGAATAAATCTTACGACGTGTGTATGATTCGAACCCACACTCCTTCGGTGTTTACAGCGTATTTTATACGCTCTTACCCACTAGGCCACCAAGACCATTGGGTATTTTTTTAAGTTGATCAGTGGTGACACTAAAGATACCATGTGGCGACACTTAATTTAAAATATGTCTGAAAAATCTCTGTTGATCTTAAACGTTCTTGATGATAATAAAAACATTTTATACCTGTAACAGACATTGTATACATAATATGATGTCTGTAATTGTGTATGTCTGATTCCTATGTTATGGTCGGTCAATATCATTTAACATAAACTTTTTAATACCAAATAAAAATACATTTTGTATGTATACCATGTACCTAATATTTTACTCTAAATAACTTTTTTTAAATATCGAAATCTACTTACACAAAATTTCAATTAAAAAAATATAAAAGATAAAATTAAAATTTAAGAGTTTGTAATCCAATAAACGAATGAACAAATAAACAACAAAAATATTTCTTTATATAACAGAAGTAAATATTATTTAAAAAGAACAAGTAACAATCATTTTATTTTTATCTTAATTTGATTTTATTTTTAAAATTAATTCAATTTGTTGTATAACAAAATGTAGGTACATAATATTCTTATTTTGTATCCTGTTTCCTGTTTTTACAATATAAAAATTAAGAACACCAACAAAAATAGAGTTAATACCTGTATTTATAACCGGTTTAAAAAAAAAAAAAAAAGTGAGTTTGTAACACTCAAGGATTTTTATATTTTACGAAAAAAGATATAATATTTTTTTTTTATAGGATTTTTAATATTATAATTTCAATAGGATCATAAAGGAGTTATGAAGGGATACTAAAATGAAATTTCTTTTCCATATTAATTAATTTAGACCAAGGTTTGCCTTTTTTTTTTTTTTTTCTTCAAATATCTTAAGATTGACATTATTACCCTTCAAATATATGTTTAAATAATATTTTAAATTTTTTAAAAACTGAATCTAAAAGTTTTGAATAGTAATGAAATTTCTAAAAAAGTAGAGTTTCGGATTATCATATGTAGCTGTAGCTGTTCTATAAATATATTCAAAATTCGAGCTTATTTTTTTTTTTTTTATTAATTTGAAAGAAATTAATTATTTTTTTAAGGTAAACTATACCGGTGTATTTTTAAAATTTTTTAAAATACATTTACTTTTTTAGCATATTTTTCAAAAAGTTTATAAAAAATTGTCTAATTATGTTCATTTTGGTTCGTCTGCCTCTCTATGTGTTTACAAAACTTTTCCACCCTTAGAAAGGAAGAAAAGAAATTTTAACCATATGGAAAGGGTTTTATTATAAACTTGAAGTTGTTGAACATACAGCTCTTACGGAGTAACAGCCTCTCAATTATTTTCAAATATATATATATCTCAAGTTTTGCTTTTTAGTATTTTTTCAATTTAAAAACGTTAAACAACATGACATTTTTTTAAGTTTTTTAAATAAATATAAAAATTATAAAATTCATTGCAATTAAAAATTCGCAATTACCGTTATCTGAAAAGAAAATTTTGGAAAATTTTGGTTTTTCCATATCTCCTTTAAACGGAACCTTAAAATTTTAAATGAAAGAAAATTTTTGACAATTACCTAAAATATTATGATTGTAATAATAGTAACCTTAGGAAAATTTTTTGTACTTCCTTTTATTTAAAAGGATTTAAAAGTTTAAAATACTATTTTTTTAGACATCTGTAATTCGGACACCTACGTGTAAATTTGCCGTAATTAAGAAATACAAATTAAAGCTAAAATATTATATGTTAACATATAGTTTTAATAATATGATACTTCTTAATTATATAGGGTTTCCTTAAAACAGAAAAAAGGACTTCTTGATTTTTAGAAGTTTTTTACATACAAAATTCTAGCAATAATTAAAAAAAATTGATGCAAAAAAATAATCACAATATTCTAGAATCCTTTTTATTGTCTTTTTGAAAATGTGAGCCTTTAAAAATCTTTAATTTTTCATACTACCTTGTTTATTTTTTAAAAATGTAAGTTCTATATTAACATATTTCTAAGGATTATATAGAAATACAAACAAATATATACATATACATATATATATATATATGCATATAATAATATCATTCTAATTTAACTCTATCTAAACTTATCATGTCCCTGCCTCCACTTTAATTTCGTTAATAACGTCAGAGTTTGTTTCAAAGTGAAAATTATGGAATGTTTGTTTTGTTTTTCGTTTTTTTTTTTTTATTTTTATTTTTAACTGCTGAGTTTCGAAGGGAAAAAAAAAAACTGTTTTTTTTTCATCATTTTAAAAATTAAGAAGACGAAAATTAAATTTGAAATTATTTTCTTTTTTTTTTTTTATATTTATAATTTTTACAAATGTTGAACATTTTAAATTTTCGTACGAAATTAATTCGTGAATTTATAGATAGTCTTGTTGGAGGATTGAAGGAACAGAGAGAGAGAGTAGTTGAGAAAACTGTGAAAAGAGAGTTGGGAGGAAATTATAAATATCAATTTTCTTTAGGATTACAGAAGTACAAAATTTACAGAATTACAGACTTTTTTTGTATAGTGTTTTTTTTCTTGTTTTTTTTTTGTTTTTTTTTTTTTTTTGGTGGATGTTTAACGCCATGTTTTTGTAAAAATATATATTACAATTGTTGAGATTTCGATAAAACTGAAAATTTAAAAATTGAAATGGCGCAATTTGTGTAAAATTTCTTAGAGCTATTTTAATGTGAAATAAGAAATTTATAAATTTTATACCAAAATGACATAAGAATATTTGAACTTGTTGGCACCAGAAATTTTATATATAAAATAAATTTATACAAGATTGTATAGGTATATAGATAAATAAATAGATAAAAATGAATCTTTTATATATAAATTGAAAAAGCATGTTTTATTTATTATTATTGAGGCTTTTATTTTTTTTATTTATTACTTTTGTATTATTTCTATCAATCTCTTATTTTTTTTTTTAAAAAAAAATTTAGACTATTTGAAAAGCTATCGTATAACATACATAGACATGTTCAGCTACCCAACCTCAAACTCAAATAGCATTAAAAAACTGAGGAAATCTAATAAATGGTTTCGAATTTCATTTCATGATTTCAAAAACGGTTTTATATACTGCTGACTGCTGAGCTGATTAAATGAAATTTAAAAATTAATAAGTTAGAACTATTTTACGATGTACTATATGTACTTCATTTGATAGGTTTCGGTTGGGTGCGAAAATAAGGCCCTTTTTATAAAAGTTCCTAAGGCAAGATCCCCTATACGAAAAAAGTTTATTTGAAGCCTGAGTTTTGATGCAACTCTTAAATTTCTCCAAATTCAGAATATCGCATATTTGAGGGCTGCCGCTTCCAAATCACCGCTAAACAAATTATTGAAACCGTGATTTTAATTTCAACTTTAAAATCGCTCCTGATTCAGAACTCGCGTATACGTATAGAGTTGGGTCTGATGGGTCTATAGAGATGGGTCTTTTGTTCATAGAGGATTTTATATAAGGTCTGTTGCCCTAGAAAATTTTTGGAGAGGGTTAAACGAACAACTCCCAATATGTTTGTCTTTTCTGCTTTGTCGGAACAGTTTTTGGTTTCAAAAACTAATTTTTTAATTTTTAGAGAATTATGCCTCAAATTTCAGAGCAGTGTTCTATTAGCGTTAAATAATGTTATTATTAAATTAAGTTCAAACATTTTTGAAGTGCCCTTCAATCTCATTAAAAATACATAAAATATCAACGAAATCAATTTAAAATTCCTTCAGTTAAATTTATTTTGAAATTTCTCATATTAAATTCAATATTTTTGAAATGTTTTACAAAAACTTCATTTTTATAACTTAAAGAATTTTAAATTTCGGATTTAAAACTAAGCACCTTAGAATTTAAACAAAAACACTTTTTTGAAATTTGTTTACCGTTTCATTATTCAATGGTTTTGGAAATTGACGTCAACACTTAAATGGAACTTTATAAAAAGTATTGATAGGTTACAGTATGATGTCAATTAAGACATAATAACATTTTAATATTAAAATTCAATTTGTAAAATTAAAACGTTTCTCAAGAAATTTTAAGAGAAAATTTAAAGAAAAAAGGATAAATATTATATACATAAAAGTTCTTCGGATTTAACCTATCTCATTGACGCACTAAGTTCATTTAAATTTTCTGAGAAATTGCTTTTATCCCTTTAGTAATTTAGTAGTAAAAACCTATATCACCTTTTTGTTTTAGGTGTTCAAAACTTTATCACCTTTGTTTTCAGTTTTTACTTTTTAAATTTTTTTTACACGCTACCCATAGTTTAAAAAAGGATCTCTTTATACTGGGTTACTGAGAAGAGGAAGTGGAGGGAAAAAAGATGGTAAGGAGAATGTAAATTTAAAGAGAATATTTACGGATTCTTTTTAAAAATTGCAAATTATATAATAAACCATATCTATGAGACGGCCGCACATTGAATAGAAGCTATTCCACATTTCAGCGATTCTCAAAATAAATAAGTTTTCATAACCAGTTTTAATATACTGGGAATTTCCACGCATGTAGAAATGAGAACTTGTAGCCTCCCTAGATTTAAGTTTATTAGAACAAGTGTCAATCATTACCTAGAAGATAATGCTCCAATATTTCGAAATATGTTAAGAGGTGTAAAAGTTACTTCAATATTAGAGAATATTACCATTTAGGCGTACAGCACAATATTGAGTTTTATTTTATAGATAACGTAATAAAAAGACGTTAGTTCATATATGAGAGTTAGTAATTTATTTCGAAAGCCAACATGTCCCTTACTTAAACGACCATATAATTCTCATTCAGTCTGAATCTTTTTTCTCGTAATCTTCTCGAAATTTTAAAAGTGATTGAAAAAATTTACAAAAATCTCTATTTTTAGTATTTTTAGTATTTCAAACTCTATTTTTAGTTATTGAAATATGTTTGACTATATGTGTGTTAAAGGAGAGATTGTCTCACTTTGAAATGTAAGGGAATTAAATGTATTTTCTAAATGTTCGGAATTATTTTCAATAGTACTTTCAAAAAAATCGTTAAAATTTTATTTAAAACATAGATTAATATGTTATGTATGGTTTTTAACAAAATAAGGTCACAGTTTAACATAGAGTTGAATAGGAAGGGTTTTAAAATTAAAAATAAAAAAAAAAACTATAAAATAAAAAGCTAAAGTAGTAAGGATTAAAATATTCATCCTAAAGGAATAAACAGTAAGGATATGATAAAAAAAAAAAAAAAAAAAAACACTGTAGTTTGTTCATTCTATATTTTCTTTCTTAATCCCAAAAACCTTATTTAATTTTCTAAGAAATATTTTGTTTGGCTTGGGATTGTTTTTTTTTTTGTTTAAGCTGCACCTACACTATTATAGAAAGAAGAACATATTATATATGTATATGTAAATAATAAATTTTTATATGTTAACAAGAAGTTTTTTTTTTTTTTTTTTCTTTTCATTTTATTAAAACATTTTAAAGTTCATATAAAATTTATGCAATTTTTCAATGCATATTTATTTTATTTATATTATATTTTTTATGGTTTTCTTTTCGGAATTTATTCCGAATTAAATTCCGAAAGAAAAACACTACAGATATTAGAAATGAAACTTCATTTTTATTTTACAAGTATTTTATTTTTATCTTGGAATTTATTTTTATTCCCTTAAAAACTTGTGTTTTGTTTTTTGTTTTTTCTATATATTATATATATATTTTGTGTGGGTATATGTGTATGTGTAATTTTTATATATACATAATAATATAATATGTAAATATGTATATTATATGTATTGGAATTATATTTTGATGTTTTATCCTTTTTGTTCTAATAAAAAAGAAAAACTATATATATACATATATAGATAGAATGGAAAACCATGGAAAATGTTAACAAGGAATGTCAATAAAAATTTATTCAGTTTTTCCCGAAGATGAAGAAAAACAAAAAATTAAATAAGAAAAAATTGAAAATTATAAAAAGAAAACAATAGGTCTGTCAACAGCATTACAATAAAAAAAAAATAGAAGAAAAAAAAAATATGTTTATACAAAAGAAACAAAAAGAATCTCGAATTCAAATAAATTTCATTTTTCTTTTTTTTCTTTTTTGTTTTGTATTTTGTATTTTTCATTTGATTTTTTTTTTCTTCTATTTTCTATTTTTAATTTTTGTTTTTGTTTTAGTTTTTTTTTTTTTTATTGTTCATTTTGCCTTTTTCTATTGCTTATTTTATATATTATTACGTTGATGATTTTTAACTTCAGTCTGTCAGCTTTTTACAAACGAAATATTAAAATCAAAAAAAAAAAAAAGACAAAAAAAAAAAAGCCAAGGGAAGGTTATATTTTTAAAGCTTTATATAATATAATAGGTATATAGCTATATAATTACATATAATTTTCTTATATTATATATATATAGTTACATATATGTACACAAACATATATTTAATTAATAGTAAAAGTAATGACTATTCACGATTGCTTCTTTTGTACGGCAAAAAAAAAAAAAAAACAAAAACAAAAATAAAAAAATAAAAAACACAGTTTAAGAAAAGATAAAAGAGGACAGAAGAATTTTTAGAATGTTGATCAACAAGTTATTTTGATGTTTTACTTCAAAAATATATATATGAAATCGTATATACATAATATGTATATGTATTTGTATTAAATATTGTGTGTATGACAAAATATATGTAAACGTATTTAAATTTAAATTATAATAGAATAATAAAAAAACAAAAAAACAAAAAAGACAGAAACCACTTCAGTGTTTAATTTGGGTTCGAGAAAAAAATTTCATTTTTAGCAAATAAACGCACATTTTTTGACAATAAAAAAAAACAAAAAGATGAATTTTATTTTGTTGGACAAAAAAATAAAACTAAATATACCATAAATAAAAATAATAATATTTTTTGGGCAATTTATTCGGTATATTCATGTGAATTTTTATTTGAAATTTATAAAAACTTTACAAGAAGTTAGTTTTAGGATATTTTAAAATAAGGGATGCCTAATAAATGTAAATATTGGCCGAATAAATAAATTAGAAAATTATTATTATTATTTTTATTAATTGTATCAATATTTAAAATATTTTTTTTTTAGCTGAATCGGCTGAATTTAGCACTCCAGGGCTATCGGCTGAAATTAGAAAAGAAATGGCAATCAAAAAAAAAAATTTAAGATTTCTAGATTTTAATTAAAATTTTTTTTTTTTTATTAATAATTTTAATAATTTTTACAAATTTTTAAGAATGTTAATAGATATGATATGGAACCTTAAATATTTTATTTATTAAAACTAAGAATATGCTAATATTAGTTGCTTAAGTGGAAATTAAAAAACAGTTCCAATAATTGCAAAACATTATTAAAAGACTTTTTTTCTTTGACAGTTCGTAAAATCATTTTTTGATAGTCTATAATGACTATAATCCAATAACTTTTCATGTTTCTTAATTTCTTGTATTCCTATTTTTTCCTCTTCCACCTAAAAAGGGACCTGGCATTTGGTGTGTTTAAATCCAACTCTACCAAAAAGAATCGCCCGATGACGCCAATTAGATGTTTTTCGAGATTTCCAACGACCCTAGATATTGTTTTTTCGAACACTGTATTAAAACTCCATTAAAAATTTTCTATTATTTAACCTTTAATAACCGTAGTCTTTCTTTCTCAACTACTCTACTAAACGAATCAATATCCGTTTAAGAGATGTAATCTTAATCTCTTCTCGAATCTCCTAATATTTGTTCATTTTGTTTCCTTATTTTAATTTTAGAGGAAATAAGCATTAGAATCGAAAAATAATGGTAAAACGGCTTTAAATAATCTTTTCCATCCTATATTGTTTTGTTAATTTCTTTTATTTTAATCTTATAAATTTTAAAAGATTCTTTCAGAATCAAGACTTTTTTAGTTTTAAAATGTTAACTATAAGATTACTGTAACTGGTAATAATATAACGGAAGAATTTTTCTTTTTGTTAACTTTAACTGAATTCAAAATTGTGAATATAATGTAGTTATATCATATGGTATACTTTTATAAATGAAAACAATATTACATAACAGTAAATATTTATAAAAAGATAAGGATAAAGAAAAACGGAAAAAAGATATATTTATCTATTGCGCTTTAATCAACTAAATTCAGCATAAAGAAGAAGAAAAGCGCAGTGCCTCTAGGTAAAAAACTTTTTAATTAGTTAATGAGGAAATTAAAGCATAAAAAAAAAAAATAACAAAAAAAAAAACAAAATAATAAAAGCCACAAAAAGATTGTTTTAAAAAATTTTATTTTCTGTTTTTCTTTTTTGTTTTTTTTTTTTTTGTTTCTTAATTTTTTTTTTTTAGTAAGGATTTAAACAATGGACAACGGAAAAACATCAGGAAGAAAAAAAAAAACATCTTTTTGCCTTTCAATGCAGCCCATTTGTTTTTGTATTTCTAGTGTTTTTTTATCCTTTTTTTTCCCCTTATTTTATTTTTGATTTTCCGAAATTGTTTTTCTTTTGTTTTTTTATTTGTTTAAATTTATAAATGAGCATTAGAATAAATCTGAAAATTAACAGGAGTTGCATATTGTTGATGATGGTATTGTTGTCGTTGATACTGCTGTATTTTTAAAAATTTTTTATTATTTTATATATTATTTATGTATATGTATGTATGTACAACAAAAAATGTAAAGAAAGACTCAACATAAAACAAATATTGAAACAATAAAAAAAATTTTTTAAAACAAAAATAATAAAAAACAAAAATTAAATTTTCAATTTTATTTTCATATAAAAATAAACAAAAAAAATAAATAAATAAATAAAAATCTAAAAATCTATTTGTTTTTTTGATTTTTTATTTTTCTATTCTCGGAAAACTGTTTCTTGTCCAAAAATAAACTAAAGTATGAATTAATTTTGCTTATAAGACAATATTAAATAAAAAAAACTAAATAAATAAAAAATTAAATAAAGGTTTGTATTTAGTATTTGTTTAGATAATATTTAAGAATAATATTTAACTGTTACTTTTTTAGAACTAAAATTAAAATGAAAAAAAATGGGATTTTTTTAAATTTAATTATAATTTCCCAATTTTTTACTCTTGAAAACTTAAAAAAAATTAATTAATACAAATTATCCTTTTACCAATCGCATATATGTAATATGTATATAAGGAAGTTATTGTGATGGTACTGAAATTTCGTATCTCAGATTTTTGCATAGGTGTATACATTTCTCCGGTATGTAAAAACCTGAATTAAGTGTTTTTGGATTGGAATGGAGTGAAGTATGTTTGTGGTCACGTGTACAGCCCGAATTGCTGAACGGAATTCGATAAAATTTTATATTTTAGATTTCAAAGTAAATATTTCGAATTAAAAAACTTTTGGTAGAAATCCGTCCGTTATATTTATATAATATAGCTCTAGGCTTATTTCCCCTATTAAAAAAAAAAAAACAAATATTAAGTTTACCTATTCTTGTGATCGGTTCTATGGTGGACCTAGCTGATTATTTTTTTAAATTTTAAAACAATTTGTAATTTATGTACACTATTCAGAGTGGATCTATAAATTTATAAATAAGTTAAGAAAATATTCTAAAATCTTAAAATAATCTAAAGAAATCTGAAAATGTTTAATATTTTATTTTATTTATTATTCGTTTCTTATACTGGACTTCTTTTCTGCTATTTAATAGAAAAACACAGTCTGATCCATAAATCACTTTAACTTCTTTTCATACTCTTAACTAAACACATTTTGTTAAATGTTCAAAAGCTCTTAAAAAATTGTAAAAATCTGTTATTTTATTATTCATAATATGTCTTCCATATATTTCTAATAAAAGAAAATATAATTAAATTTTAAAATTTTTGTTTAATAAAATTTTTATGCTAAATGGTGTTTTCCCACAAACTAAGATGTAAGAATACTAAAAATAATAGAAACCAAAAATTTGGTTTAGGCTATAGTAAACAGTAGTTCTGAAGCATATCAAATAATGTAAAATACTTATGCCAAATAAATTGTAATTAAATATCGTATATAATATTTGAATATTTGCCATTTAGCATTAATGGATTTTAAAAATGATAGTTATTTTTTTCTTTAATTAAAAATTAAGCTTAAAATATTATAAAGAACGCAGTTTTAATCAAATGCAGTTGTTATTACTTACCGATATACCTATTAATTTTGACAATAAAATATAATATGTGTTCATTTTTTTATATTTTTCTTTTTTTTTACATTTGTCTGCTACATTAAATGTGAACAGGAAATTACACAGCCTTTCATTTTCAGGAGTGGCTGTAAATGTCGTAAAGGGGAATAATTCTTACGACGTGTATGGGATTCGAACCCACACTCTCCTCCCTCGGTGTTTACAGCATGTTTTATACGCTCTTACACACTAGCCCAGCGAGGCCCCATATGTATATTGATTGAACCGTATAGAAATTTCGCAAAGCGTAAAATTTAATAAAAATCATAGATTATTTAATTTTAAAGAATATCACCAATATGATAGACATTAGACAATCAATCCATTTCTGTACGCATACACCAAAAGATAGATGAGGGCGGAAAAATATGATCATGTTCTAATGCTACTAAAGATTAGTAAAAATAACTTAAAAACTATTGAAGAACAATTTGTTTAAGCTTAGTTTGACTTTTAGTTATTTACTTATATTGTCCGTCTTGAACCAGTTAAAAAAAACAAAAACAATTAAAATATTTTTTATTCTAAAAATTTCATTTTTAATGTTGCTTAAATAAATCTGAATAATACGAAACGTTTTGATTCTTTTTAACAATTTCTATCATTTCCTCATGAATTTTTTGTTTTTTTGTTTTTTTAAATAACTTAAATAATCTTTTGTTAAATTCATGGATTGTTTAATTCATTTCCGAACAACCAAAACAAAACAATAAAAATTATTTTATTGTTCTTTGCAACATGTTTAATTTGCAAATCAAAAAAATAAATTTTTGGAAAAAATCAAAACTATATAGATAGCTAAGCTTATATTAAATATATATATATAAATATTCTATATATATAAGTATAGATGTAACCGTTTTTATTAATTAGCTTCAAGTTTTAGTTTTTTATTTTTATTCTTTCATTATTTTCATTTTTTTCTTTTTTTTTTTTTTTCCAAATTATAAAATATTTGTTCTATAATTCTCTCATTTGTAACTACTTACTATATATCTATCTCTATCTAACAATATAATAGATATTTATTGCAGTTTTGTGTATATTTATGCCTGAATAAATATATGTATATAACAATTGGATATTTTGTATACATAACAAATATTTGAATCTCAGGAAAACTTTCTTTCATTTTTATAAATTCATTCTATTTAAAAAAAAAAAAAAAAAAAAAAATTTCACAAAATTAATAATGACTTAAAATTACGAACATCCACAACTTTTTACCCACACACAATACAAAATAATATTCTTTTGGTAAAGCTGAGACGCTTTTCTTGCAGCAATAGGAAAAGATATCGTTTTTTTTTTTTTTATTTCACCATAATCATTATTGTGGTGAAAAGAAAAAGAACGAGGATAAAAAAAAAAAACCCAAACCATAAACCATAGATAGAACGTGAAAATTTTTGTTTTGCTGCACCAGCAGTACCCAATTTTCATTTTAGATTTTTTTTTTTTTTTTTTTCATAATAAAGTAAAAGAAAAACAAAAAAAAAACTGTAAGAAAATATTCAGGCTTTTTATAATACTGGTAAAGATAGTGGTGGTAGTAAGCAGTAGAAGTAGCAGTAGCAGTAGCAGTAGCAATAACAGTAAAAATATTTAGAATAAAAACAAAAAGACAGCTGAAGCAAAAAAAAAAAAAAAAACACAAAAACACAAATTTTTAAAATAAGAAAAATAAAAAAATAAAAAAACCTGTAGAAATCGCGACTTGAATTTATAATATGATCCAATGTCGTACTTTAAAATATAATATACTTTTCTCTTTTGGTAATTTCTGTTTTTTTTTTTTTTCTTCATCATCACCACTTTTCTGCAACTCAACTAGCTATAAATTTTCAACAATAATTGTTAGTTGAATTGAATTCACTAATAAAGAGGTTGTATATACATTTATATATATATATACATTTTTCGAACCATATAAAAACTGTATCCATACCAAAAAAAAAAAAAGATATAGAAAATTGTAGACTATCTTTTTTCTTTTTTTTTGTTTTTGTCCTTATCTAACCATTGCAAGGTTGAATCATTTTTGTTTTTTTTTCTTTTCTCTCTATAGCCATTTCAGAATAAAATATAAATCAAAAAAAAAAAAAAAAAAAAAAATACCTAAGATCTCCTCATAAAGGCAACAAAATTTTACCGCAAATGCAGCAAATAATTATTTTGAACCCAATTGTACAACAATAAAACGCGCCACACATTCATCTATTTTTATTTTAAAATACAACAAAAAACACAAAAAAAAAAAAAAAAATAAACAAAAATAAATTAAAAAAATTATTCGTAGAAAATTAATTTAAAAATAAAAAAAAAAAGAATTTTGTATGAAAACTGTGGATTTTATTAATGAATCTAAAATTTTTAGAGTATATCTAAAATAACTGTATAATTAGCCGATAAATTCATAGAGAAATTTTCTAAAAAAAATAACATTTTCAATATAATTTAAAAACAACCATCCACTAATGAATTGATTATAAAAATAATTATTTTATTTTTTTGCAAGTTTATGGTCAGAATATAAAAATAGAAAGGAAATCCTATGAGATCTAAAGTTAGTTGAAAAATTATTTAGTTAGAAAATAATAATTTATACTTTATAATATTTGTATTTACCTATAAAACAACATTTTGTCCAATATCAGGGTTTTGAAATTTTATATGAAGTTGTTTGATGTGTTGACCATCAATGAAGACCATCAGACTGTATTTAGACTTTAAACAAAATATTTAGATATAAAATTTCAATTAACATGAAATTCAATTTATATCAAAAAAAAATTTTTTTTTTGCATTATATAACAGATAAGTTATATTGTATCTGTGAGATAAGAGAATAAATTAAAAATTATTTTATATATTATATATATTATATATATATATTATTTTAAATATATTTTATATATTATGTAACTAATTTAAACTCATATGGTTATACTTATTTTTTAAATCTAATATAATAAATTTTGGTATACATTGGTAACACTTGAGCTGAGAGAATAAAGAAAAGGTTAAAATTAAGAACTACCGCAATAAAAAGAATATCAAACCGGTTAGTAAGAGCAATAATAAAAGTAATTGACATTTGACAGTATAAACAAAATAAAAGAAATGTTCTGGGAACTTATCAATTTTTATGCATTGAACAAGTCACGACTGCTAAATAATGGCTGAATTAAAAAAAAAAATTATTAAAGTTGAAAAGAGAAGATAGAAAAAAAGTTAAAATGATCTGAAAACATGATATAAAATAGAAATATAAGATTAGATAAAAAAATTTTTTTTTCTCCTTACAACTCTCCCAGGGAGCATAAGGCATCCACTAAGCCTTCCCATCTGTTTCTATTTTGTGCTATAGCTTTAATTTGCGACCATGATTTGTTAATTTTGCCTATCTCTTTCAATATTGTTCTTTTCCAACAGTTTCTGGATCTGCCCATGTTTCTTCTTCTTTGTGATTTTCAATCACCAGGGTTTCTCTAGGCTATTATGTTTTCTGGTCGCATGATTATGTGTCCGATCCATCTGTATTTTTTTTCTTCCTATTTGGATTGTACTGGTGGTTCGCCAGATTTCACTTCCGTATAACAGCACTGATTTGACACAGGCGTTGAAAATTTTCAGTTTTATTTTTCTTGCGATGTGAGAGAATTTCCAGATATTTCTCAATCTGCCAAATATCGCACTTGTTTTACCTAGTCTGTTATCTATATCCTTCATGGTACCTCCATCAGTACCAATGCTATTGCATAGATTTTTGAAACTTTTTACATCTTCAATTGGTGTGTTATCCATTTTTTATAAGATAAAAGAATGCTATACATAACTATGTTCCAATAGAACCTTATATTAAAAAATCATTAAATTTAGCCCTAAAAGTGAGATTAAATAAACTAATTTATTACGATGTAGTAACTGTAATTTTGAATTTGTAATTTCACAAAAAATTATCTCGAACCTTATAACGGACTAAGTTGACGCGACTATGGACTGATTTATTAAACATTGTTAATGAAAAGTAATGACAAGAGAGTTTTAAAAATAATATATAATTCAAAGGTATAAGAAAAATGTTTCTCATATTAAACTACGTAAGAACTTTCTTTCTCCTATTAAACTATGAAATTAAGGGTAAAAAGTAATAACAAATATAAGCAGTACAAGCATTTAAATTTTAAAGTAAGATCCGAAAAAAACAATTAATAAAATTTGAAAAAAGTTCTATAGATTTTGAAGATTTCAAAGTAGGGTAGGGAAAATTCGAATTGATTTTAAAATAGACATACTCTTATAGAAAAAACCATTTTTCCAACTAAATGTATACTTTTTTAGATCCTTCCTAACTCAATTTGTATTAAAATTAAATCAAAATTTAAAAATATCATTGAAGAAATTTTAAATCTATAAAGTACAAGGAAAAAAGATTTCCATGTTATATTAATATCTTAGGATTAACAAACAATGTAATAACAATAAAAATAACCATAACAGTAACTACACGTTTTTTTTTTTTTGCTTTATTTCTACTATCATTTCGTTTAATGCTCTGTTAAATATTAAATGCTATTGCAAAAACGCGAATCCTAATCCTAATTTGACTAACACTCTAACAAACTTAAATAATTTACAACTTAAAAAAAAAAAAATGATTTTTACAATGTTTAGTGCGAGGACGGTTATAAAAATAATAGTTAAAATGATGAGCTTAGAAACTATGATAGTTTTAGAATACACATAACAATTTTGTTTCTTATTTTTTATTTATATATGTATATGTCTCTTCCTTTTGTCCATTTTTTTTTTTTTTAATATTCATTGTGCAATAGTTTGTGCAGTAGTTAACATTCAAATTTTGATGATAGTTTACAATACCGCATTCAATTATATTTTGAAGATTTTATATGACACGTCCTTTACATTTTTTTCCTTATCTTGCATCTCTTTCTAATCCGATTTTGAATTTTTTATTTTCTTTTTTTTGTATCCTTTTAGAAGTTTTAAATGTGTTTGAGTGTATGATTAAAAATATGCATTTATAGGGAACACAAAGAATCATCTACCGATTTACATGTTAGCTATAAACATAAACCTTCCGAATTTTATTTTATTTATTTTTTTTTTTTGTCTGTTAAACTTAACTGAACTGTAGTTAAAAGGATATTTGTAAAAATTTTACATATAACGTTAGAGAAATGCTTAAGAGAAGCTATCTAAAGAACGTCTATTATTTACCTATAACTTTTTGTGTAATAAACGTGGAACAAGTGATGAAAGAAAAAAAAGTAATAATAAGCGAAAAAAAAAAAACAAAACAAGGATAAAATAAAATGAAAAAGAAATATTTTGTGTTGAAAAACTTAGGATGACACAAAACATTAAAAAGACAAAAAAAAAAATCAGAAATGAAAAAGACAGAAAACAGAGTGTGATATAAAAATAATGAAAAAAAAAACTTCTATTGGGGTTGTGTGACTGACGTCTTAATTGCATGAAAATTATGAAGTAAAATACCTTCAATGAATTTGTAATGAGCTTGAAACTCTCCAAATAATAATAATAATAGTATATCCATAATCAACCTTAAATTTCATAAAAAAGGACATATAGATCGGATAAAGAACGAAAAAAATATATATAAAATGCAGTAAAAGAATTTCTGAGGTTAAATATTTCTTTTTCTTTTACCTCGTTTCTTTTGAAAATTATACATGGTTCCTTCTTTCTATTTATTTGTCTTTTCATTGCATCGTCCTTTATATTTTCCTACTCCTTTAGTTTGCGTGTATAAGCAATAATTGTTATTTATCAGTTAGTTAATAGTTTCATACTATATAGGTACTATTTAGTACATATAACTATTAACTTATATTAAAAAATTGTACGTATTGCCAGATTTCCACATTTATTTACTCATAATATTATGTTCTTGTTACCATTATCACCATATCCTGAAGATCTGAAATCATTTTCATCCTTAAAAGAAGGTTAACTAATTGAAAAACATATGAACTAAAAATTCACTGTAATATTGCGACGTTATCAACCGAAATACCAAATGGTTTTTCAGAGGTTGGTTGGGTTGATGAAAATACCATTGTTTAGATTGTTGGTTAATTTTTGTTTTTTTTTTGGTCATAATCAAGTAGGTACATAAAAAAATGAAACAAAAAAAAATATTATTTTAGTTTTAAATTTTTATAAAAAAAAAAAAAGAAGAAAAAAATTGTCGCATTGATGCAAAAATTCTTTTCGTTTGATAATAATTTGTTAAGAAAATTCTATTTAAAAAAATTTCTAGTATCTCCTTTTATAAATTTTAATGCATTTTTTTTTTACTTTGAAAATTAACTTAATAATTGTCAGGTAAATATACCTGTCTATGTGTGTTGTCAACGGCAGCTGTTGTACGTGTTATTTCATATACCTTTCCTTTTAGTTTATACTTAAAAAATGAAACGTATTAGAATATTCATTTTAAAACTTAAAATTTTTAATTTTTTTACATACATTTTGTGAAAATTCAAAATATATATATAAAAAAAAAAAATTATAATAATTTTGTTGAGTGAAAATTTGAAAAATTTTATAAAACAAGAGGAATTTTATACTAAATTCGTGTTGTCTTTGTTAAAAATTAGGACGTTTTCTGACACATACCACTGGATTTTTTTTTTTTTTTTTACTTTTTAAACCTCATTTTCATTAATGGTATTATATATAGAAGTATTCAGTTTTAATGCAAAATAATATTGTATATTATAGAAAATTCCTGTTTTATGAAAATTTTAGAAAAAAAATATCGAAAAGTGCTCATTATTTTCAATAAAATATTTATAAAAGTATTGCATTTATCAGGTCTATTTGAAAATTAAATTTTTTTTTTTTTTCAACATTTTTCTGAAAATTCCCTAAACATTATATTTTAAAAATTTCATCCCTTTTTAATTTCTGAAATTTTAAAATGTGATGGAAAATTTTTTTTTTATCTTTTTTAAGCTTTCTGAAAATTTTTAAATTTTTATTTTAAGAATTCGATTCAATGTAAACAATTGCATAGCACCTACACATATAAAAAAATATAAAAGTACAAAAATAAAAAAAAAACTATTTCTAACCACAATTGATATATGAAATAGTTTTTATTTAATAAACCTCAAATAAATTTCATATTAGTTTTATATATTTATATTTTGCCTAAAATAAATATAAATTATTTAGTTAGTCAATAAATTAATAAAAAAAAAAAAAATCCCATTATGTAATATATTAAAAAAAAAAAATGTTTTTGATTTTGAAATTTTGGTTTTAACTTAAAATTTATTTATTATGAGACAAAAAAAAATACAATAATATTAAAATAATTAATAAAAATATAGAAAATGCTAAATAATAAGCAAAACTTTTACCATACTTTTTTATAATAGTAATATTTACCGTTAATATTTAATTTAAACAAAATTAAATTGTTTGCGCAGTCAGGATAACACAAAAGGTACAATTTTTTATTTTTTGATCTCCTATAAGTATGCAATTCTGTTAAAAAATCAATAAAAATTGCAATGAGATTTCAAGGAACCAATTCTGATTTATTTTCAATTGTTAAATAAATATTTTGCATTTTTCATCCAGAAACTTTTACAATATTAAGTACCAAAATCAATATAATAATTTTTTTAAAATCTGTTTTTTTTTGTTTTAAATCTAAAATTTGCTTTTATTTCATATGCAAATACAGATAAGTGTAAAACAAGTACAAATCACAAAGCACAAATGTAAAATAACAAATAGAAAACACTTAAACATCATATTATACTCAAAACAATTTACAGACAATTTCCTTAGACGAATTGTTACGCAGTTTATAAATGACGTATAAAAATATTAAAGAAATTTGGATGAAATTTTAAACGATGAAAAGTTACCATATTGATTAAATTTGCATAGGAAAATTTACAAATTTGTACTCAAGAAGGTACAGCACCGGTATTTTTCAAAATTTTATAAAAAATACAATGTACTATATGTCACATAAAATTTTCAATAGGTATTTTATTTTAAATATTTCAATAAAATATAATTGAATGCAGAAATATTTTAAGAAAATAGTATATCTGTCAAATGTATGAAAATTTCCCTAAAAAAATCATCTTTGACAAATATATAAATATATAGAAAAATTGAAGTACTTAAACCGAAAAAAATTTGAGTTAAAATTGGGTAAAAATTTATAACATAAGGGTTAAGAAATAAAATAGCGATAACATGAGGGTTAAGAAATAAAAATTTATTTCACAAGAAAAAAAATTTATTTTACCGGTTATAATTAAAATACAGTAACGCATAAAAATTTTTTTAAGTCAATTCTTAAAATTTTTTATTTACTTTTTATGCTCCAAAGATTTTGTGCAAAGTTTTCACATTAAGTATTATAGAGAATTATGCTTTAATGTAGCTTCATGATTCTTCTATCTGCTTTTTCGTATCTATATTGACAGCTGTTCTTTACCAAATATCTTTTAAAATTTCAAAAAAAAAGGTTTTTTAGATTTCTTTTTTAGATTCCAATGTTATCTATTTTATATATTATGACTATAATACACTTGTTTTTTATAACATTAGATTTTTTAAGGCGGTTTTTCGCTTATTTAAGTTCAACATTAGATGAAAAGAGATATATAAATTTTTACTATGGACATTTCAAAAAATTACATTTAAAAAAGTATATTTTTTTTATGTTGTGTCTATTTGTAATAAAACACATATATACATATCATAATTATATTATGGTAGTAGAGCATTAAAAATTCTACAATTGCAACTAAATTTATAACAACCGTATTTCATATAAAGAATTACAAAAAAAAAAACAAAAGGAAATTAAATGAAAATTATATTTAATAAATTAATACCATATTATTAATATTTTAAACCCTTTTCATTTTCTTAATTTTTCACTTAAAATTTTCAAATTTTATCCCCTGTTTTTACTATCAAAGTTAAAAATACACTATGTAATAACGTAATATATAAAAAAACAATATACATACAGTACAACCTCCCACATACATTTTTTTTTTTGCTTTTTATAAATTACAAATAGAAAAAAAAAAAAAGCCATTGGGCAAACAATCGTTATTTAATAAGTCCACAAAATATTAAAATGCAACAAAAAAAAAAAAAAAAAACAACAAAATTAAAAAATATAATATTGTAAATATAAAAATTTAAAATTATTTTTCATTTTCTTAATTTATATTTACATTTTTTTTATATGAATTTTATTTTATTTAATATTTCTTTTTTTTTTTTATATATTTTTCAGCAATGAAACAGGACATAACGGCACTGTAGTGGAAAAACATAAAAATATGATTGTTATATCAATTGCACCGTAAAACCATAATGCACGCACCTCTTCAATTTAATATAACATAATAATATCGTATATACTTCTATATATATATATATATAATATGTATAATAGTATGTTTTTATGTACATATATGTATATACCATACATATATGATGATTGGAATAACAATCAATTTGAATGAAATTTCGTTTCGTATTGTTTATAACAATAAATGCAGGATGAAGAATAAATTACAAATGCAAAAACAAAAATAAAAAATAAAAAAAAATAAAAAATAAATAAAAAACAAAATCAAATAATAATAACAAAATATAATCAAACAAAAATTACATAACGCTCACTTAATAAATTGATGACTATAGTCCTGTAATCAATTCAGTTATATTTAAAATTAATTCAATTATTTAAGCATTAAAGTTTTAAATGAATGTTTGACAAACAGAAAAATAAAAAAAATACAAAAACAACAATAATAACAAAATGCAAACATAAAATAATAAAACAAATAAACGGAGATTGTTTTTTTTTTTTTTTTACTTTTTATTTAAAAAAAAAATTTATATGAATTTTACAAATCCTTTCATAAAAACTATTTATAGTTATAATGACGAATCCTAGGATAATTATCCTGTACTATATATATAGTATGCTTCCAATCAAATTTTAAAATTTCAGTCAGTTGAAATAAATCTTTCTTAAGGATGCATTTCAATAAAATTAAATCACTGAAGAGAATTTTATTTCATCTGACTGCAAGTTATCGTTAATATACACAATAATTTGAAAATCTTTGTACTTTTGTTAACTGTTAAATGTTTTATACAGTTCTTCTTTAAAATGTCTAAATTGGCCTAAAATCGTTTTTAAGCTACTTTGTGTAATGTTGAAAGCATTCCAAATGGAACAACTCAAAAAGTTTGTTGAAAATATACACTGTTCCGTCGGCATAAAACCAACATACGAACTGGGTAGCTACAGAAAATCTGAAATTAAAATTTACCGTATAACTATAGGCTAATGTAGGTCAATTACCTAGTCCTACATTAGCAACAAAAAATATTCTCTTTGAAAAAACAACCGAATCCAACGATATGTCCGGATAATACGGACACTTTTTATCAATAAAATACATTTTCCATGAATGCTCATTTTATACAAAATTTAATATATACTCCACACAAACGACTGAACTTTTTAAACCCAATTCGACCCTTTAACCTTAAAAATTTGCCAATAATAAAACATTTTTGCAAAACTTATGATATATGGAGAACGATTTAAATCAACCCAGTTACACAGACAAAATTACAATAAAATTATAATAACCTAAGCTAAGTAGTAAATAACTATTATAAAGTAAAATGAGTAGATACCTATATAGTAAAAAGTGGTATAAAAAACATAAGTTGCATTTGAAAAAAAAGACAATGTTACTTCTTTTTTTTTTAGTTTATCCCCGTGCCACATAAATGTGACAAGGAAATTACACAGCCTGTCCTTTTCAGTCGTTGCTGTAATCGTCGTAAGGTGGAATTATTCTTACGAGGTGTGTGAGATTCAACCTCGGTGTTTTTACAACATATGTATTTCATACGCTTTTACACACTACGCCACCGAGGCCACCCGATGTTATTTCTTTTTAAGTAAATTAATTAAATACAAAATTTTTTATTAAGCCAAATTAACAAAAATCAATTCTAAGGCCGGAATAGTCCTAGCAGCCGAGCACTTAAATAATATTGCGTAGTTCCTGTGTGTTTATGTAATATTAAAATACATAAATAAATAAATGAAGAGTTATATCAAACTGGAACGAAATTATGCCTCATCCGCCTCATAATGATAAAAAATATTTTAAAGAAAGAAAATCAGTAAGAAAAAAAATCCTCAGGGAAAGTTATTTTATGTAATAATTTAGTCTAACCGGGATTTGAAGCTTACACTTTTCGCCTGAAAGATTCGCATCTTACTAACGGAACAATCCTTGGTCATATTTTAAAATTTTAATTTATTGAAATTTTTTTGGTATTTGAAAACACTGCCAATGAATATTGACATTTCTGAGAGATTTCATTTCTGTTAAAAAATATTTTTTATATCTGCAGTTTTCTGCATTCTAAAAAACATTTAATAAAATTTATAACACCTTTATATTATTACATTCTATAACAATAATTTTATAATATTTTTATACAATTCATATCCGTTAATTCTCATATACAAATATATATGTATATATATATACATTATGTAAATACATACAAGTATATTCATTTACATCTATTGAAAATGAATTGAATTAAATGAAAAAAAAAAAAAAATGAATTTTCCTAATAAAAAAGAAAAATTATTAAATCATTTACGTTGCAATTTAATAATTTTATTATTATTTATTTATTTAATTGTTTTTTTTTTTTTTTTTTTTGTTTTTTCCATAATGAAAATATCAAAAGTTATGCAACATGTAACGATTTCAAATAACATTTAAAATATATTTTTGCATTTAAAAAAAATATTCCTAGAAATTCTATAATATATAACAGATTATTAATATGCATTCATTTAATAGAATTAATAGAGGACTAATCATCTACAAATAATAATAATAATGAAATTATAGTTTGTATAAATAACAAAAATATGTAAACATTAAGAGCTCATATTAATTTGATCTTACGAGTATAATAATCATTTCTATTTTAACTCTTTCAAAGAATTCGCCGCAAAAATAGAACCGTGTTATATTGTGTACGATCATTCGATAAATATTACAATTGCACAGGTTAAATTTTGTTAAATAACAAACTTTTCGTTTTTACTTTGATAAAAAAAATTAGTTAAAATTTACTTTTATGCTTGAGGTAAATTAAAGGATGGAGCTAGTACAAAAACATTCGGTTAATTGGAAAATTTGCCAGTTTTATGCTTTTTTTTTTCCTAAGGGAGGTGAGAATCTTCCAAAAACACCAAAAATTTCCCCTTGGTAGTGTCAGATTCTTACTGACTAAATTCACCTCCTTCTTTAACCAATATAATGGGATGAAATCTTTATTACCTGCAAAAGCAGTATATTGGCTAGGGAGTAGGGATAGGAAAAGATAGGAAATGTTTATGGAAACATTGAATTGTGAGTGAGACTGTAAGAAAACAATGAATCCGCCTATTATTATTACTATTTTGCTAACAGTGACTATAGCCGTTACAACAGTTACAACATGCAGTATAGTATATAACACCTTACTGCATGAGGTAATTATTGAAGGCAACCTCCACTGTCACTCTAGCAGTTATCATTATTGCGATATTAGTATTTTTATTAATATTCTTATTATTTTACTACAGAGCCAGGACCATCAGTGGATTAGAACGTGCAGTATTATATAACACCTTACTGCATAATATGCATGAGTCAGACGCTTTAAATTTTTAAACAAATTCGCTCATTTTCTAATTAGAAAAGTGAATATTTAATAAGAAAATGGTTGAAGTAACCAATTAAGGAAACGAAATAAGTATAGAAAATATTATATATACATAATTCTTAAAAAATACCAGATCTAGGATTTTAAAATTTTTACCATCTTTCTAAAATTGTTAGTTTCGCTATTAGAATTCAGCAAGTAATTCAACCGGTTGGTTCGAGTAGCTACTATCCAACTTCTTTTTGTTTTATATAAGCATAATATATATACTCACATCTTGGTAGTAAATAAAGCTAGACATCTGAAATTTTATAAAAGATAATCAAGTTTAATAGTAATATCTTTTGTTCAATTTGATTAATTTAGAGCATCGAAGTTGAGTAGTTTTCATACAACTCCAAAATTTACAATAAATATATCTCGGTGGGCTTAATTAAGTCAGACAACAGAAAAGATTATCATGTTTTTTTGCAATAACTTCGGTAAAAGTTGGTTGGTTCGGGGCAAGTGGGTTGAGTAATTATCATACAATTTCAAGATTTACAATAAATATATTTCAGAGCATTTTAATTATATGTCTGTCAGACATCTGAAATTTCTAAAAGATAATTAAATTTGATGAAAACATCATATTGTGATTTTCACTTTCTGAATTCGTATACATATTCACTTTTTATTACGAACTATAGTTTCAAAAGGGTTTTTCAAATACAATAATTAACAGCAGTAATATTTAATTAAAACATAAATACATACATAATATATATATATATATATATACATTCATATATACATATATAACAAAATTTTATTTTTAATAGTAGATATTAGAAAAAGTTTATATGGCAATTAATTATAATTTTATAAAAGAATACCGTTATTTACATTAAACTTTATTTATTTACATTAAATATATATTATATTACATATACATATATACATTTATATTCAATAATATGCATTTTATATGGTATAGTATTTAGAATTGAATTTGTTAACTTAATTTAGAACATAATTATAAATTATACAAAAAATTTCCACATATTGAATTTATTATATGTCGTTGAAAATAAAAAAAAAATAAAAAAGATTTAAAAATAACGGTATTTTAACCACTACCAACATAATTTTTTTATGTCAACAATGCCAGCATATGGTCATAAGTACAAAAAAAAAAAAAACAAAAATAAATTTAATTTTTTTTTTTTATTTTTTTGTTTTAGAGGTTTTTCACAGTTACAATTTTTTGGCAAATTATTTTTCAAAAACTGTGGGTACAAAAAAAAAAAAAAACAAAACAAAAAAAAAAGAAAATAATAAAAACAAAAATATATATAATATAATTTCAACGTTATAATTATTTATGAAATTTTGTGGGTGATTGACAAATTGTAAGATATTTTTTTTTTTTGTTTTTTTTTTTTTTTTTTGTTTTTAATGCTAAATTAATTCATTTGTAAATAATAAATGAGTTTAATTGAGCTTTACATTAAAAATTTGTAACCCAATACTGAAAAAAAAAAGAAAAAAAAAGGAAAAAAAATTGTTATTATAAATTTAAATTTAACCAACAAATAAAAAAAAAAAAAAAAAACAAAATAATTTTTTTTTATCGATTTTAATGTTTTGAATATGTATATATATTATTATGTATGTATATATAATATATTATATTATAAATAATATGATAAGTGTATTTTTAATTGATAGATGAGGTATATACTAATTAAATTTTCTATATACATATATAATTTTAAATTCTATATATGCATGTATGTATAAAATGATAAAATCATTTATTTAACATAAATAATTATGAAAAATTTTTAAAATTGTGTAAATTAAATTCTATTATAGGTATAATTTTTATCTTACCTCTGTCTAGTACCCGTTATATTTTATTGCCTTTGAGAGTAAGTAGTGTTACTAATATACAGCATAGATGCAATTTTTAGTAATATAGTAACATAAAATAATAGTTTAGTAATAAAAAATAATGATATGTGATATGTGAAAATTATATTTATTATAAGTATAAAAATATGTAAATGTTTATGATGTGGAAATCTCAATAGACAAAATTATGAAAATAATCAAAAATTGAATATTGTTTTAACGTAGTTCAAACAAAATAATAATTATTGTTATTCAAAGAATAAAATAAAATTATTAAGTATTTCTTCACATGTTTGCTTCCTTACAAGTTATAATTATTTTAATTTCGGTCACATTTTTCAAAATTGGAAAGTACAATATTAATGAAATGTTACCCATATTTAGAAATTTTTAAAGAAAAACTTTTATATAAATAACTGTTTACTACAAATTCTGAACTACTCAATTATATACAAAAAAACTTTATAGTTTTTTTTTTTTTTTTATATTTTTCCAGTTACGCAATTTTCGATCACGACAATATTTTTTATTATTTTTTTTGTTTTTTTACGAGAGTTTATGCGGAAAACATCGAAAGTTTACCAGAGCAACTGAACGTTTCTTTTAGTATAGGGTTGGGCTAGCAATGATAGGGGTTGTTTTCGTTGTTGTTAAAACTGAATTTTAGAGTTGAAGCTTAAGTACAAATGTATATAGTTTAGTTTTAAGGATTAAGATATGAGAAAGAAAAGTGCTTAAAGAGTGGTATTTGGAAAATTTAGTATTATGCTGAATGGACATGAAAATGGAGGGAAGAGAATTAACTATTAAATTTACTTTATTTGTTTTATTTTTTTTTTTTGTTATTACTATAAAAAAAATATCTTAATAATTTTCTTATTTAAAAGTAAATTTTCTTGAAACTATGACTTATTAAAAAGTTTTTTTAGCACATTTTCAAAATAAATTATCAAAATAAATATCGATCTATATACATATACTTATTAATATATCATTTAATCCTATCCAGTTAGTCATTCAGTTAACACTGTTCTTCTATACATATCATTTCAGATAAAGCAATGAAATATGAAAACTATATGGATAGATTTTGTCAGTTTGCAGAAGAAAACTCGAAGTTAATGTAACCTGATTCGTTATGAAGCCTTCGATTGTATCAAAATTATGAAAGTTTTTTTTTTCTTTTAATTATAAGGAAAATTCTACTGAATATTTAAAATTGAAAAAGAAATTTTAAATTACCGTTATTGAAAATAAAAATTTTTAAAATTTTGAAACCGTTGAATGTTTTATATCCTACATCCTCACCATCCTTAAATTAAATACTATTTCTTTAGCTTAAAAGAATAAATATTTCTTTTTACTTAAGCTTCAATTTGTACAACTTAAGATTTTGAAGGTAATTATAAAAGGTAAGAAATTTAATATTTACAAACTTTTACAAATCTATAGAACCTTCTCATCTTTTGCAAATTTTTGTAATAGGGTGAGATGTAAAATTTAAAATTATTATTTAATTTTAATTAAATTAAATAATTAAATTAAATTTGTGATATACGTATCATCAAAATTTACCAGTGAAATTAAAATTCGAACTAAAGAATTTTTAATTATATTTTGGCATATAATTACTATTTAGCATAGCTATTTAGATTTTCGTACTCAAACAAAATTAAAAGCTCAATGGTTCGAATCACAATTTAACGATAAATTTTGGTGATACGTATCATAAGGGGTCTAACATGAGTATAAGTGTACAATTCTATATATTATCGTTTTGGAAATATGTACTTTTGTACAGCTTTTAAATTTACATATTGTCTTGATTGTCGTTTTAAAAATATAAGTTCAAAAGGTTTAATTAAAACCACTTTGCTTCTAGAATTCGATGGTCGATTAAATAATAAAATTCGATAAAAAATATTTTTTTCAACTTTTTCATTACCTTATAGCCTCGTACACTATAAACCATCAATTTAAATTTAACATAAAACATGTTCTTATATATGAAATATCATTCCATTTGAAATATCATATTTTGCAATATAATCGATTGCAATATTTAGTATAAAATTATATTTTCATTTAAAATATTTTGCTAAATTGAAATATTTTCAACATAAATAAAAATACATTTAAGAATGCGATTTTAACTTAAAACACCATATGTTATTATTTAAAAAAACATATTTTTTTTTTTTAATTGAACCAACAACCTTCTCTTATACTTATGTTTTTATTTATTACATTGGTTTTAATTAAATTTAGAACACCTTTTTAAAGTCCATAAAAATACAAAAAAAAATAAAAAATAAAAACAATTTTATAAATAAAGTTATAATAATTCCCAAATAGAAATTGCATTATTATAAATATTTTACCCAAATATAATAATAACATTATGTTAAAAAAAAATTAAATAAAATAAAAATAAAAAATAATAGTATTAATATGACAAGTTGCAATAAAATCCCCCTTTTTATATAAAAATAGTTTTAACACAAATGGCAAAAAAAAAAAAAAAAAAAACAAAAAAAAATAAATATAACCTTAATCCTGGTAAACCACCAGCTTTAAAGTTTCTTTTATAGTTTTTTTTTTATATATAGGTATGATTTTGTTACCTATATCCTCCTTGCAAATTTCACTTGAATTTCAAATCTAGATCTGATCTATGCATTATGATTGCATGGCAAAATTCCAAAAAAAAAAAAAAAAAAAAACAAAAAATTAAAAAAAATCATAAAGGGGTGAACTTGAGTATTTTTGCAAATATTTTGCAGCTGCTACTTTTTTTTTTTTAACATGCTAAATAATATATATTTGTACACTACTAACAGAAAGTTTGGAATTTTATCAATTAATTACCAACTCTATCTAAAAAATTAATTCTAAAAAGTTAATCTTAGCTGAGAAGCCTGTAAAGCAGAAGCCTGTAAAGCAGGAATACAATATGCTCTATTTTATGTTATTTGGTAAGGAATCTTTGTATTAGAAAATCTGTACAAATTGTGTACAGATTTTTTTTTTTTTTTTGCGAGGATAGGTGAGAGTCATCGAAGATAATATAGAAGAGTTAAAACGAGCACGAGTCCTCTATGAGTGTGTGGGACTTTAACGCACTAACCATACCACCTCCCTTTTTTCACCAAATAATAGGTTATACGACCTTTTAAAAGGTAGTTAAGTTATAAATGAAAATAGATTTCAAATTGGTAGTCATATTGTGAAGAAAGTTGTCAATATTCAATTTGAATCTTTTCACATTGTAATTATCACCAATTCTGGGGAATATATAAGGTGGGAGATGGTCCCACATTCGCGATGTTCGTATACTATAAACGAATTTCAATAAGCCGAATTATGCCATATAGGAATTTGAACTACATCTGGGATTAGATTAGATTATTGTTTAAAGGGTATAAATAACAATGCGACTTTTTGATGTAGAACTATTGTACTTCATCCTATTACTACGTTTTAAAGATTGTTTTTGCACTAAAAATTCTTCTGTCAACTCTACTGACTCCAATAAAGTAAAGATCTGTAGAGGGTTTATTGCTTTGGAACCGCCAAATACGACTTCGATAAAACAATATACTGCTAGATGCACATATCTTGCTTAGAGTGAAGCTCTGTAGTTTTTAAATATATATCCTTGACACTCTTTTTTTCCTTTACATAATCTGCATGTACCACCATTTTCAATTCCCATTTTTCTGTTAAAATCGTGGATTCAATATTTTACTGGGTTCTATAATTTTTGTTTATCTTTTTCGGTTATAGTTTTTCAGAAAGTGCTTTGTATTCTGACTTGTGTCTAAGTATGTCCAATCTTTAATAAAGGAGTTCTTAGACCTTTTAAAATACATTAAAACTTTAGGCTAAGAGCTTAATTGGTTTATAAACAAATATGTTTCCTAAGATGATTGACTTTTAATTTTGTTTCATAGTTTAAAGTAAATAAACTTTCTTTTGATACTGTAAATTAAAAAAAAAAAATTGTAATTTAAAGGTTCTGCATATTTTGATAGGATAAAACTGATAAATTTTGAAGTAATATTTGAATAATAATTATATATATGAAGAGTTTTTGTGTGGTTTTTTCTTATGAATTATTTGTTTTTTTTGTTTTAAATTTTTTTCTTTTTATGTCCTAAATGGTTTTTTGTCACGATTTTTTTATTTATTTTTTTTTTTTTGTGTTTTCTACTAACTCAATTAACTATTTATTATATGATGATTGAAATTTGTCCCTTTTCTTTATATTAGAAACACTAAATATGTAGTCCCCGTTTGATGAAAAACAAAAATAGAATTATAAACATGATAAAAGCACTATTTTAAAATAAATACACATTTTAACATAACTCTGACTTTAATTAAAGTAACTTTAACAATAATAAATTCTTTGTTTGAATTCCCCTTTTTTTGTTAATTTTTTTACATTTTGTTTTATTTTATTTTTTTTTTGCATCCCTTTAATTTGTATAGGGATATTTAAAAAAAAATAAAAATATTTTGTTAAAATTTTTTTGTAAGTTTTTGCCATTTTCCTATTTAAAAGATATAAATGAGGTGGCAGAAAGGAAAAAAGGAACAAAGGAAGAATAAAATAATAGCAAATAGTGATAGAACATATTTTATTATCTAAGAGTACATACAGTATGTAGAGAATACCATTCAGTACATCACTGATAGTGAGGTGTTGCTACTGTTTCCCTTTTCTCTTCTATTCTGCTATTGTAATGTACGTTAAATTGACAGAGTATTAAAACAAACCCGACAACCGAATAAAATTTATCGCATTCCTTTTTTTTTTTTTTCGTTCTCCCAAAACTATTTTCTTTTTTTCCCACTATTTTGTTCTTTTCCCATTATTTTGTTTTTTTTGTTTTTTTTTTTTCAGTTAGTAAACTCTTGAAATAGCTGGATGATTTTTTTTTTTTTTTTGTCTTTTTTTATCACTACTCAGAGATTTTTTTTTTTTACCCCGTATTTTCGGTAAAGGAAAATCCAATAAAAAATGTTTTGCCTTTTCAACTTTAACTGTTTTGTGTGTTGTTTTCAAAGAATCAACTGAAGCGTGGTTAAAATGAAAAATACTTGAGATATTTCTGTTTTTTTTTTGTTTTTCATTGTTTTGTTTTTATTTTTTTTTTTTACATTTTTTTCTCAGATAAACGTATGATAGCGCAAAAGAATCAACAAAATAGACTAAATCAAAAAAAAAAAATAAAATAGAATAAAAGACAACAAAAAACAAAATAGACAGAGACAGAAATAGAAATAACATTGAATGGAAAAATTGTTTAAATGTATCTTAAAGTATCTTTAATTGTAATATGAAATAAAAAAAAAAAATTTATAATATAAAAGAAATTCTTTTCGAAGTATACACATTGGGATATGGTGGTTTTTACAAACATACAAACAAACAGTCAATAAAAAATAGAAATGAAAATTCTTTTTATTTTTTTTTTTTTATCTTTCTTGTCTAAAAATGTTAAAGTTACACTCAATGTAAAAATTGTTATGTTTTTCTTTTATTATTACGTTTTTTTCTTTATTATTTTTGATTATTTTTGTTCGAAAGAATGAAAAAAAAAAAACAAAATAAAATTAAACAAATTTTTAAATGAATCTGTAATTATTAAAAAGAAAAAATCGAAATCAAATATTGTACATATTCATTTAATAAAAAGATATTAAATAATAGAAAGAAAAAAGCAGATAAAATAAATCGCCCCCTTATTTCATAATATAATCACGAGCCCTCGGTTGCCTAATAACGCTCCTAATAACTCCTAATGCTGTAAAATATCGAGGGAGTGTAGGTTCGAATCCCACACACGTTGTAAGAATTATTCCCCCCCTTACAATATTTACAGCCACGCCTGAAAAGGAAAGGCTGTGTAATTTCCTGTTCACATTTATATGTGGCAGAGAAATGCAGTAAAAAAAAAAATAAGTCGAAAAGTATGTCGGAAAAACAATAATGGCTTCACAAAATACATATATTTTAGTGCAGCATATTGCAACATGCCTTTTGTGAATTAAGAATAAATTACACTATTTCTACTTAACAAATATGTACTTCTTCGGGAATGTGATGTACTCTATATAGCTAAAATAAAGCCTCATTTATAATTCCAAACCATTATATTCAATAACTCAGCTCAAGTCAATAATACAGCTGATAGCTCAAGTCAATTACTCAGCTAAAAGCTATTAAAACAATGAACCAATTATTAAGTATTTTATCTAAAATCTTCCTTAATTTTCAACTAAAGAGTGAAAACAACGTTCATAATTTTCACACTAAATCAGAGAACAACTAGTTGCAAAACTTAGGTGTAATAAAAGTTAGATTCTCTCCATCCCCACACCATCTCATTCGAAACAACAAATCAGAGGACCGTATAATAGATATTATAAAAGCATTTTAATTTTGTACTTTTTTCGATAAAGTCAAAGTTTATTTCAATGAAAAAAAAAAAAAAATTACTTTATGAAAAATTTATTGGCAAACAAAATGCTTTTCATTAAAATAATTTTCACAAATAAAATTTTTTTTAAAATTATTATATTTTTTGGTTTGCACTTGAATTCGTCTCATTAAAATTTTTTAAAATGTTTACAATTTATTCTTTATTTTTTTTTTATCTAAAAAATTCAAATTCCTCAAATTTTGGTCTTATTTTTTATTTAATTAAAATAATTAAATATTATATTAGATATTTACTAAAATCGTCTATATATAATATTATATTCTCATTAATCTTTATATACATAATATTATAATCCAGAAATTAAATTTCAAATCTAATTAAATAATTTAATTAAATATATTTAATTATATTAAATTGCCCTATAATCTTTAATTATAATTTATTTTAATTCATCTAAAAATTCATTTTGTATCTTTAAGTATCTATTTTCGAAAAAAAAAAATAAATTTAAGAAATCAATTAACTGATTTGCAATTATAAATAATGTGAATGTATACAAGAATGTATATATAATAATATTATACAAAAATTTTCAGTTAATATTCATAATTACAATATTATTCATTTACAAGGAAGTGTTCTTAAACGCCTAAAGTTATACAATATTTGGAAATAATTTTTTTTATTTTAATTTTTAAACAAAAACCAAAGAAGAAAAAAAACTTTTTTGATGGTGTGAATTTGAAAACATTTCATAAACAAAATTATGATATAGATCCTTCTTTATTTGTTTTGTATTTTTATTAGGTCCTTTTTTCATCAAAATTTTTTCCTTCTACCATTCTTTTATTACTTTTGGTATGACTATATAGACAGAAGAATTTGTCAGTCAATCATGTTCTGGGGTAAGTCCAATTAAATTTTGAAATTATTTTTTAAAATATTATTGTAAACAATAAATTTAAAAAAAAAAATTTAAAAGGTTATTGAATTTTATATTACTACATTTTATATTCTTAAATGGAAGGGTAAAAAGTTTTTTTTAGTATATTGAGGATTTATTTATAGAATCTTCAAAAAAAAAAATAAACGCCCTTAATTAATTCTGTATTATTAAAAAAAACAATATTCATATTAAAGAATTAAATGGTTGTCGGCACACTAAATATTATATAATTATATATTATTATATATATACATATACTTCATATATATATTTATATAATATATACATACATATTATGTATTAAATATAATCAATCAATGTTTTGGATATAGAAGTTGTCCTATTTATCTCTTTAAGATTACTTTAAATGAATATTTATTTTTATTTTTCTATTGTGAATTAATTATTAATATTATTACAGATTAATTATATTCAAAGGTATGACAAATTGCCATAATTTTTTTGAAAAAATCAGAAATGTGCTTAAAAGAAAATTTATGAAAAATCAAAACGAATTTTTATTTATTTCCATTTCTATTGAGTTATGAAAAGTACTTTAAACATGTTAAAATGTCCAGATTTTTAATTTTTAACTCATCAAATAAAAATTTCTTCAGTGGCAAAATTTTTTTCGAATGTTATACTTCCTGCTAAATTACAAGATAATACCAAAGTTTAGTAAAATATTTGGGGAGATCTAGAATTCTTCAAATTTTCCACCTCCCATATAAAAACAGATTTCAACAACAGATTCAGAAAAAAATATTTCGTCTTTTTTTGACTTATAATACACGATTAAATATTTCCTTTTGTTTGACGTTCTAAACGTGATTGAAAAAATTGCAACAAGTTGCAACAGCTAGAGTTATTATAACAATTTGAATTTAGAGCTTTTCTTAGCTTTTAGGAATTATAGTTGGCTAACTGATACGGTTACACAACAACGGAGAAAAAAATGTACGAATGTGTCGAGAAATGGATGAAAAAAATGAAAGTTGGACGAACGATACAACTGATGAACAAGTGATTCTGGCAGATTGAAGAATACTCGACAATTGAACGAACGGACAAAATACAACTTATATTCACATTTTTTCAAATTTATTTAGAAATTATTTAAATGCTCAAAATATAATAAAAAGTAATCAAAATTATATATATATAAATTCCTCCAAAATTTGACCTTTTAACTTTTAGAATACAAACATACTGTCGTTTTATTAATTAATTTTCACACTTTAATATCTAACACAATATAAATAGGAATATTTTTTCAATTATTATTTAAAAATAGCCAGAAAAATTTTATTAAAATACTTTAAGAACATTAAAAAAAAATATTTAAAGAAATTTAAACAAGGCAGACCAATAACGTAAATGTAAACATGTAAACCAACGGTTTTTAAAAGCCCACATATCCAAAAGATAATACAAACTGTTTAGAATTGTGGTTTGCACTAAAGTTTGAAAATTTAATAGAAGAAAAAATGTGAAAATAGGACTTTTTTGCAATTTTGAGGGGTTGCAAATGCGGAACCCTATATAACTAAGAAAAACCGTTAATACATGTAAAAGTATATTACTGGAGCTTACATTTTTATATTTTGCCGAAGAAAAGTGTGTATAGGTGCCTAAGTTAAAGGTGTATAAAAATAGCATATTTTTAATTTTTGATGTCTTAATAGGTCTTAAACAGGGAGTGGTACAAAAAAAATTTTCTGAGGAAACTTATACTAAATTTTAAAAGTTCTTTCTTATCTCAAAATTTCAAGTTCCTATCTAAAAGCGTGCCGGAGTTATGAAAGTAGAAAAATCATGTAATATTTGGTTTTCATAATGGTAAATTTAAATACTAAATTATGAGGCGTACCCATCCATGGTTAACATTTTTTTTCTCTATCTTTAACAGTGTAGAAGTTTTGTAATCAGACGGACAAACGAACGGACAGACAGACGGACGGAGTGAAACTAGTAGGCACATTTTTTCAAAATTTTTTATCATGAACTAATAAATTAAAAACCCTAAAATTAACTATATGTAATAATTGTGATCTTTTTCTACACTCGTAATCCTTTTATTTGGATCAGCTCTTATTATAAACTCTAAGATACTTTTAGTTTATGATGTTCCATCAGAATCCAATTTAGTACCATAATTCTTTTGCAATAATTCTGCTTTAATAATATTAATTGTGAGCAAGTCAAAATGATTAAACCTAAATCCTTATCTGAAATTACTGTTTCTTGTAATAATATAGAAAATAAATACAATATAATGAGGGGCTCAGTGGCCTAGTGGGTAAGAGCGTATAAAATACGCTGTACCGAGGGAATGTGGGTTCAAATCCCACACACATTGTAAGAGTTATTCCCCCTTACGACATTTACAGCCACACCTGAACAGGAAAGGCTATGTAATTTACTGCCCATATTTATGTGGCAGAGAAATGAAAAAAAAAAATACAATATTTCATAATTGTTAAAGAGTATTAGAACAAAATTTTCATATACATGCACCTATAACAATTTCCAATAATAGAGTGTTGATTTTAAATTAAATTTCGTCACTGATAGCAAAATAGTATTTATTAATTAATAATTGGCTGATATTCAACGTTCTCTCACCCCATACATCCCATTATCCTCTTCTATTCCTACTCCTTAGTCGAAATATACTGCGGCAGCAGTTAGAGGTATCATCCCATTATATTGTCAAGTTATTATCAAATCATTTTCTTAATTTTATTTTAATGAACTTCTAGAATATTTTCTACCTCCATTAAAAATGAAATTTCCACATAATTTTTTTTTTTTTTATTTAGAAATAATTTTAATAATATATAAAAAACATTTTTTAAGTCTTTTTTAAATAGACTTTTTCAATTCTAAAATATATTTACAGTTTAATTATACAGTCATTTTTATTTGATATCGCTAATATTAAAAATATTTGAAATTTTTACAAATAAAATTTTTTTACAAAATAATTTTTTTTAAACTAAAATTAAAAAAAAAAACTTAAAATTTTTTAATGAAAAAAAAAAAAAAACAAAAACGAAAACATAAGAAAATATAAAATTTAATTAAACATAATAATTAATTAAATATTAAATGTACCTTTTTTACTTCAAGAAAAATGATATTCACTTTAAGCGAAAGTTTTTTTTCATTTTAATTGCAAGTTATTATTTTTTAGTGCAAATATTTTCTTTTCAAATGCAGGTTTTTGTATTTACGTAATTTCTTATAAGTAAATTGTGATATTCGCAATTATAAATATATGTTCTTCTTTAAATCTTTTTCAAACAGGCTACAAGACATATAACTACATAGATGTTTTTTTTTTTTTTTTGTAAAATATCAAACAACACACTTTCAATCAGCAAAAACTTTCATTAAAAAAAAAAAGTCAATCAACAAAACAATAATTTTTTTGCATTTAAAAAAGAAAAAATGCTCTTAAAAAAAAATTCCTGGCAATTATTAAAGGAAGCTTGATATTTAAAAAGAAAATACTTGCACTTAAATTGAAAATACTTTTTCTTAATGTAAAAAAATGGTATATTTAGTTTTCTAAATAATTTTATGATTGCATATTATCTAATAAATTTGTTTGAAAACTAATTCGTTGTTGTATTTTTGCTAAATTTCTTAATGAACGTACTGTTACAAAAATCCAACTGCTTAAAACAATAATTATTATCAAAATGACAGCAAGAAGAAAATAAAAGAATGAAAAATTAACTGAAATACTTTCTTTTAATTCATCAACATTATGAAGTTTAACTTCAACTAAATGTTTTTCACTAAATATTTGTTGTAATTTTTCACTTAATCCATCAAAATTTATAATAGGTTGTACGGGAACAATTCCACCAGTAGCAGTACTAGTATTAGTACCGGCATCACCACCATTTATTCCTTGATTCATTTTCTGTTGATTCATATTATTTATTCGTTGTATTTGCAAAACTTCTTCAGCTTTATCATCGTCATTTGATGTTTTAACATCACCATAACATTCAATACCGCTTATGCTATGTGCTGTTTTTGGAATATAATGCCATGGTGGTTGAAAATCTAAAATAAAAAATTTATGTAATAAATATTAAAAATTTTATATAAATATATATATGTAAATGTACTAAACTATAATATATTATATATATATATATATAAAATATGTTAAATTTATTATATATATGGATGCATGTAATGTATGTATATAGTATGTACATAAGTATGGAAAGTCTGAACTGATTATTAATTTTCTTATCACACATTTTATTTTCATCTTTTGAAAATAGAACTAAAAAATGGATCAAAACAATATGGATATAAAAAGTATGAATAATATACATATTAAAGTTATAATACGAACTTTTTATGATCTATGAGTAACTTTAGAATTTATTTTCTTAATATTTTTAAATCAAAATGCGTGACTAATTAATTCTTTTACTATAAAAGAAAAAAAAAATTTGTTTGTGTTTTAGATTCGTAGGAAACTGTTCTAATATGATGGTTTTTTTTTTAGTTATTCCCCTGCCACATAAATGTGACAAGGAAATTACAAAACCTTTCTTTTTAAGGCGTGACTGTAAATGTTGTAAGAGAGAATTATTCTTACAACTTATGTCAATTATGATTCGAACCCACAACACTCGCTCGGTGTTTACAGCGTGTTTTATACGCTCTTACCCACTACGCCAACGAGGCCTCCTATAGTTGTTTATAATATATATCAAACTACAATAATACACTTTTTTAATTTTTTAACTAAAATACACTTTTTTAATTTTTTTACTACACTTTTCTTTTTTTGTTTTTTTAAATTTATGTTTTATGTATAAAAGTCTAAAATAGATTTTAAAATTTTGATTTTCTGTTTCTATGGGTATTGGCAAACATATTTTAGTCCAAATGTTCCATTTGAATATATGTAACAATGTCTGATTATTTAATATAAGAATATAAGAAAAAAAAAGCGAACCTACCTCCAGCGAACATGGAGTTTTGACCCTAATTCTAATTATTGAAACACTGATTTTGTAACGAATTTAACTTACCTAACCCAAAAACGTTTTTCATTTTTTAAACAAAGCTGCCTACTTCTCAAAAAACATATTTTATATTTCATTTTAAGTATAATTTTGATAATATTGCAAATATATTTTGCAGGAGCTTTAGTAGTAACAGTAAAATACACTGTACTGTTAATGTTTGGTTAAAGTACTATTAAAATATGTATACAATTGATATACTAATCAAAGATTATAGTTATGTATATAGTGTTATAATCTTAGTTTAAAATTTATAAACATACATATAAGGTATAAAGAAGATGCTAACATCCAGATGTAGAATAATGTTCTTTAGATCAATAATAAATTAACCCTTTGAAACTTTTGATTAAAACAAGTTAAATAAATAAAAACTAATAAGATTGATCCACATACCTAATACGCAAAGAGTTCTTAAAATTACCGACTGCTATATTTATAACAGACTGGTGTGAATCAAATAAAAAATATGTTAAATTAATAAGAAAAAATATATGATTAACCCACAGAGAAATCTTCATCTTTTGATAGCAAAACCAAACATTCACATTAAAATTAATGTATGTATGATTCTTTTTAATCTTCATTAATATAAGTGTGGCCTCGGCGGCCTAGTGGGTAAGAGCGTATAAAATACGATGTAAACACTAAGGGAGTGTGTGTTCTAGGATTCGAGTTAATACAAGTCGTAAGAGTTATTCCCCCTTACGACATTTACAGCCACTCCTAAAGAGGAAAGGCTGTGTAATTTTCTGTCAATATTCATGCACCTTATAAATTAGAAAAAGAAAAACATAATGTTATGTAATGAGGAAAATATTAAAATATTATTAGTTTTAAATCTATTGAGAATTTGTCTAAAATGTGATATACATATGTTCGAATCAAATTATTAATTACTCCCACAGAATGTCTGATTAAACGTCCAAAATGTAAAAACAAAGAAGTTTTATTACTTTAATGATATTATAATTTACCTTGTTATTGTCTAATTTCCTTAGAATTCCTCTCCCCCATTACCTAAACCCAATAATATCCTTTATAAAGGAATCTTTTCTTAATGTTTGGGTAGCGGGTAAAAAAAAGAAGGTAAGCCTACTTAATATTCAAATATTTAATTATTGAAAGCTAACAATTTTATATCCTGTAATACTACCTACTATTAAATTGTTTTTCGTGCTATTTAATTATCTTTTGTTTTTTTTTTTGCGAGTGTAAATGTAGCAATCTTCGAAATACATTATAGGACTATAGGAGTCGAATGAACACAAGTTTTCTATGAGTATGTAGCACTACACATTGACTGTCATATTAACCCAACGCGAATTCACACCAAATTGCAATTTTGTGGTCTTGTGATAACATGTGGTCTCATATCATGTTAGTGCATTTATACCACGAAGTGCCACATTGACTTCAATTTTTTTTAAAAAAAAGTATTCACAGTAGTAGTAGACGGCCAGAGCGAATTGCTTTTATATTTGGCTAGTTTGTGATTCCTGTCACCAGAATGTGAATGTGTCACCAGAAAAGACGATAATTAAACAATAAGGGAAGATCTTTTAAGCTATTTAAAGCTAAATTCAAGAATAAAAAGTATCGGCCGGGGAGACCCTTTTTTTTCCTTCCATTGTTCCTTCCTGGCAGTCAAAGTGTTCCCACAAAACATTTCTATCTTTTTTTTGACCAAAAAATATACGTCATAAATCACATTTAGTATATTGTACTGAGATTTTAGTACATGTACTGCTTGAGTGAAAGGAAGTACAGTTACGTATAGGAAGTAGTCAAATTCATAGGTATATTGTGTATAAAAATTGTTAATATTCATCTTGAACCATTAGGTGATGGTTCAATGCTTGCTACGCTTTGATATTTTAATATAATACAGTAATTTAAATAAATACAACGGGAAATACAATGCGCTGCAACAAAGTGACGCCTAGAGTAAAGAAAATTTTCTACTTTTAGTCACGTTTACAATCAATTTTTTTTGTGTTTTTTTTTTTTTTTATTTTATTTTTGTTGTTAGTTTTCATTGACAATATAATTTTCATTATTTTTACATACAAAATTTAATTTGTTCCGTGAAGGGACACCAATATTTGGTTATAATTTTATTTAAAAAGCGACACTAGAAGAGTGACGCTAGAAGCAACGCTAAAATGATGTGTGAGGCAAAGTGAGTACTGGGTCATCATCTATTATTAGTGAATCAAATTAGTTAATTTTTTTTTTTATTCATCTAAAGTTATTCTATCTATTTGATCTCTATTTATAATATACTTAACAGATATCATCTAATTAAATTAAATGATCATATAAATAATGTTACAGATACATAAAAAAAAAAAATAAATAATAATAATATAATGATATTAAAAATAATTATTAATATTAAAACTTACCAATATTTTTTGTATTAAAATATTTAATCATATTTGATAAATATGTACAATCCCATTTATTACCAATTAATTGAATTTTAAGACCATCATTAAATATTTTTGTATTATTATAATCAATTTTTGTTAATTGATTATTATTTAATATTAATTCTTGTAAATTAATTAATGGATTTGTTAATATAATATCATCAATTGTTATTAAATTATTATATGATAAATCTAATATTTTTAATAATTTATAATGTATAAATGAATTATATGTTAAATTACATAAATTTGTACCAGATAAATTTAAACGCATTAATAATGGAAATTTTAATTGTTGTAATTTAATATTTAAACATTTACTATTATTTGTTATTTGATTTATTTTTGTATTTGGATTAAATGATATATCAAATGTTACTAAATTTTGTAAATTATCAAATAAAATATTTTCATTATTATTTAAATATGTTTGAAATATATCAATTTCATTATATTGTATATAAAATGTTGATAATTTTTTTAAATTTTTTATATGTTCAACACTAAATTTTTTTATATTATTATTATTTAAACTTAAAAATTGTAATGTAATTAAATTATTAAATATATTATCATTTAATATTTTTATTTTATTATATTGTAAATCTAAACGTAATAATTCTGGTGTATTATCAAAAAAATTTTCTGGTATTATTTCAATTAAATTATAACTAATATTAAAATTTTGTAATTTTTTTAATTCATTTAATAAATTTATATTAATTATTTTTATATTATTATGTGATAAATTAATATCTTGTAATAATGGATTTTTTTCAAATATATTTGTATTTATATTTTCAATTAAATTCCAACTTAAATTAATTATTTTTAATATTTTTAATTTAATAAATTCATTTTTTTGAATATCTTTTATTTGATTTTTATGTAAATATAATTTTTCTATATTTTCATTATATTGAAATATATCTGTTATATTTTTTATTAAATTTCTTGATAAATCTAAATATTGTAAATTTTTAACATTTTGAAATGTTATTGATGTTATATCTGATATACGATTACCACTTAAATTAATTGTTTTTAATATACGTTGTTGATCATATTGTGGTTGTAATGCACCTTTTAATTCCATTTCACAATCAATTATTGTTATATTTTGAACACGTGGAAATGCACCAAAATAATTTCTTGGCATTTGTGGTAAATAACATTTTTGAAATATTAATATTGATGCATGCGTAAATGCTGCATATCCATCATAATTAATATCAATTGGTTCATCTTTATATGCTGATAAATTAAAATTTTGACATTGATATTGTTGTTTACTAGTATCTAAATAATAACAATCATTTTCTAAATTTGGTATTTTATAAGAATTTACAATATCAATAATAAAGTATAAAAAATAATAAAATAATAATAATGAGTTTGATTTTAAATATAATTTCATATTGGAATTAGTTTTTTTTTTTTTTTTGTTGTTTTTATTCGTTTCTTAAATTTAATTATTTATTATTAATTTTTTTTTTTTTTTTAATTATTTTAATAACAAAAAAAAAAAAAATAAAAAACACAAGTTGCTGCAACTGTACGAAATGAAAATTAATCAACGACTGAACAAAATTCCTTTTTTTTTTTTTTTTATTTAGCATAATTTTGTATTTTGTTTATTGTTTTGTTTTTTTTTTTTTTTTAGTTCTAGAATTGTTCTCAGATTTCACTTATCAATTATTTAACAAAAGAAATATAAGTTAATTTTTATAATAATAAGTCTACGTATTCATATAATAAAACAAAAAAAAAATCTTAAAAAATTTTGATAATAACTTTTAAAAATAAAAAAAAAACAAAAAAAAAAGGAAAAACAAAACTAAAAACCCACAAATTAAATATTCTGTATATATATAGATAGTTCTGACTAAAATAATGACTGAAAAAAATCATTTATTTTTTTTTTTTTTTTTTTTGTAAACAAATTTTTACTAATAATTATACTAATTACCCTATAATAGATTCTTGTATTTTAAATATATACATATATGTACATAATATTATGAGTATACGGACAAAAATGATCAGTAATGAAATTATGCTATGTTGTAGATATGATCGATATCACTGTTTAATTCTTTTCGATTTGATTAACATTTTTTTTGGGTTTTTTAGATCTAAACGGTAATGATGGGTTCTTCTCAGAAAATCTGAATATCAGTCATAATTTCCGATTACCAGACCATTGTAGCGTCTTCCAAGCGGCATTTGTGGCAATCCAAGAAGCCTTGACTCTACTGAATAGAAGCGTTTTGACTGTAAAGCAAGTACGCATTCTGTCAGATAGTCAGACTACGTTAAAATTTCTGGAATCAATATATCTCGAAGATAATAAACTGCCGAAAATTTCTTAACGAGATGGCCAGGCAATTTAGAATTCAGTTTTGCTGGGTAGCAGGTCGTCGAGGTATTCCGGGAAATGATAAAAACTGATAGAATTGGTACAACCTTATTAGTCCTGCCGGACAAGTCAAAGGGATACCTCTATCCACAAGCAAAACGTTACTTCGAAAGGAAATAACGGATATAGTAAATAACAAATGGTCAAATTTGACCTCGTGCAATATCACAAGATTGATATGGCCCAAAACCGATTTAAGACGATCCAATGATCTGCTTTCTCTTAAAAGGGCAAATATTGGAATGACAATGGGTATAATCACCGGTCACTGTCTAATAGGGAAACATGCTAAAAGACTTGGCTTATTCGCTTCTTATGTGAAGAGCATTCTTCGCTTTGCAAAAAGTTCAAATTGATTTTAACGACTAGGATAGAAAAGTTTCTATGTGGTATTACAATGGACCAAATACGGTCTAAATGTGCCTTTTTTTGGAAGCCACCTTAACCCTAACCTAACCTAAATGCTAACGATGAAAGATGATATAATTAATCATTTGACTGTAATGTGTAGAGATCATTCAAACATAGGAAAATTCATTAAAAAATATTTTTGTAACCTATATATGTGTACATCTAAATACTGTTCAATGAATTCCTTCTTATTATATTACATACAACTCCATTTAAACCAATTCAATATATAAAAAAAGATTTTGAAAGATCTAATTTGCAATTTCGAAAAAATAAATTGGTATTAGATACAAAGATGCAAAAATATAGATATATTTTGACCAATAACCTTATAATTTGTGTAAAATTAAATTGCTTCTATTATTTTTTTTGTCAAATTCCATATTATTTTTGTAATTTTTTTTTTTTTACCTCTCGTATAACAAGCATATGGCATCAACAATATTATTTATGACTCATATTTGACTAAGCTTCATTTTCTGGAACAGGCGATTTCACTAAGCTAGGGTGGTAGAGCTATTGTTCAAGCCTATATGAAACATAAATATTTTTTTTATTTGGGTGCCATCTATTATCTTATACATGAATTATATTTTATTTTATTGTCAATGACTAATCACTATAATTATCTTAGTAAAAGATTTTAGCCAATTGACACATCCTTGAAATAAAAATATATATATTTTGTATAATTGAAATACAAAAAAAAAAAGAAGAGATTATATGAATTGTTCTTTATTTTCTAATTTAATTTTAAATACGAATTAATTCATTCGAATATTAATTAAAAAAAAACTAAAGTGACAAAATTTTTATATGGAACTATTTAATATTTATATATATGTATATGTACTGATAAGGAGCAGTTCGTGACCTCCTATTATCCGAAATAGAAACTTAAAATAAAAATTTTTTTTTTTTTGTTTTTATTTTCATTTTAAAATTTTGCTGTAATCACTTTGTATACATGAGGTACAGAAGAGGGTGCCTATCACACTTTAAAAATTTAAAATTTTTTTTAAAATATTTTAATGACTATTTAAACAAAATTAAACAAACACAAGAAAAAAAAAAAACCCAATTTAAGAAAAACAAAATTATTTCTACTGAATTTAAAAATTCCTAAAAAAAACATTTAAGATTTCATTTGAAATTTTCATTAATTTTTAATTTTTTTATTTTAATAATAAATTATTTAAATAAAAAAAAACAAATCAAAAAAATATAAGTATATAAAAAATATCATTGACAAAAAATATATACATATATATATATATATATATATATATGTATGTATGTATATGGAAATAAAAAAAATCTAACGTGTAACCTTGAGTTCAATTTTTCATTACTTGCAATTTATACTCAATATAAAGTTTTTTTTTATGAAGAACTGCACTGCAACTGCAATTTTTAGATTAGAAATAATCTTGAAAATTTATTTATATAATTTGTACATATGTACATACATATATACATATATAATATTAAAAAAATATAAAATGAAAAATGGTAAGTAATTATTATTAAATAAATTATTCTGAATTTTAGATTAAAAAAAAATTAATCAAATATTTGAACTTAGAATTACTTTAGTTTGTTAATTTTTTTTAAATAAAAAATTAAATAAAAGATTAAATTTAAGATTAAAAATAAAATTTTCTTATAAAATTTGAGTTTAAAATTTATTTAATTTTTGTTGTTATATATATAAATTATAATGCAATTAATAGTATCGTAATCAGCGCCTCTATAAATTTGAAAAATCACAATAGATTTTGCTTAACATTTTTTCAATATAAAAAGGGATTCGTATCGAAATCCCGTTTTTTCAAATCCTATCAACTAAAATCCCGCCATATCAAAATCCCGCCAATTAAAATCCCATCATATCAAAATCCCACCCATTAAAATCCCGACACTGAAAAATCCCGACAATTAAAAAATCACGACAATTCAAATTCATCTTTAATTGAAATTCTAAAATTCCATTTTTTACAATATTTTATATCTTAAATATTTTACAGATTTTTTACAAATATTTTACAGATATTTCCCAGATTTTGTTTTAATTACTGAAAATTGTAAGTTGCCTAATAAAATAATAATCTCAATTTTTTTTATAACAAAAAAAAATATCTATAGTTTTATTCTAACAGCATTTTAGAAAAAATATAAAACAAAAAAAAAACAAAATAGGTATGTATATGTGCATCAAAAATAACAATACAACAAAATAGATATTTTTACAATACAATAAAAATAAATAGAAAAATCGAAATCTTCAAAACAAATTATCTTGTTTTCATCATTAATTTAAAAATTCTGCTTTTTGTATCTAACAGTGGCTACGCAAAAAAAAATTATTGAAAAAACTCTAGAAAAAGTCGAATTATTATTTAAAAAAAAAAAAAAAAAAAAACCGGACTTTGAATGTCGGGATCTTAATTGTCGAGATTTTAATATGGCGGGATTTTAATTGACAGGATTTTGATTTGGTGGGACTTCGATTTACGAGATTTGGAGAACCTTGACATTTTGAGAGAAGAAATTCATATAAGTTATATTTGAAATTTACCTTATTTGCATCCTTTTTTCAGAACTACTATAAGGGGGTTAAAAGTTTAAAATTTTGTATATTCAGACACATTTGTTTAAGTTAAGCACCTTCACAAATTCTTTCAAAGTAAAATGTTCAAATTTAAACTTCAAAATTATAACTTTACGTGGTAAATTTAACAGACTTTCTTAATTGTACACAGTTTCCTTAAAGAGGAGTATAAAATTATAAAAAAAATTTCAACTGTAGGTGCTAAGTCATGACAATGTGAGCCCTTAAAACTCCTTGGTTTTACACTTTGCCCTTGACAATTTAAATACATTTAGGTACCTACATATATATGAAAAAATCGTCATTGAATATTACAGGTATAATCAAGCAGTTCTCTGAAATAATTTCCAACGGTCATGTGTTTCCCCTTTGGGAAGGATTTTGAGTTTTGAGCATCTGTAGTAAAAACAGTTTGTATTAACTAATAATTGTCAGGATTAAAAAATACAAAAATTCAAGTATACAACAATAGTAATGAAATGTTAAAAAATTTATTGACAAGCGAAACCTAGAAAAATAACAAATAAAATAATATAAAATTGAAATGATGTCCTGATACTGCCAACTTAAGATCATCTAAGTCCAGTTGAGTACCGCGCTCATTAGAAGCAGTATGATAAAGAAGCGTTTTTGTAAAATCTAAATCCATTTATTATTTAGAAGAATTTTCTAAAATATATTTTACTATAACTGCAGCCCATTTTCTAAAAATAAATTTTTCGTGTTATTTATAAAAAAAACCACAATTTTTTCCATTCATTTATTTTGTTTTTAAAATTTCACAATAACGGTATATTATTAAATAATAAAAAAATTCACTTTGACAGTACTTATAGAAATACATTAGACACACAGTAAATGATTCTTTAAGAAAAACTTGTTCCATAGAACTGTAATCTACCTCTACCAGATGTTTACATGCACTTTCATACATATACTAAGATTTTTTTCTTTACTCTACTTTTTTAGCATATTTTTCATAAAATTAGTAATATTTTACTAATTTTACAGTTATATATTTTAATTTAGCTCTGTCCTTCAATATCAATAACAAAATTATATTATAATGTTTGTGCAATTTAAGATTTAAGTTTACCGTTATGTGGAAACTAAATTTTGTAAGATTTTGCTACTTTCATATCTCCAGAACGCTTTTAGATAAAACGTAAAAATTTTGAGATGTTTTAGAATTAAAACAAGTGACTTCTGACTTCTTTTTGTCGCGAATCCTGTTTAAGAGCTATTAAGGATCAAAAATTGAAAATGAACTATTTTTAGACAGAACCGCACTTGTAAACATTTTTTTTAATGTGTCTTGTCTTAGCAGCTTTTCTTCATTATATAGGTTCTCCTTAAAATTGAAGAAGTATTTCTTGACTTTTCACAATTTTTTCTTATATTATATAAAACTCTAAGAAAAATTACAAATTTTTTAGAAAATTTGCATTATTGGTTTTACATTTTGCTTTGTTTGTATTAAGTTTTTTGGCATCCACTTTGCACAAATAATACATACATAATTAAAAAAAAGATTCTTTTATTTTTATTGTTCGTCCTTTACTATAGATGCTGGTAGGAATTTAAATTTTAATTTTTGATATACTAATTTATTACGATATATTACCAATAAAGGGGTCAAAAATATTATTTATATTCTGTTGTTATTCTAACCCATATTTTAATCAAAATAATTCTTTATTTGTTTTTTTTTTTTTTAACTAATGAAACAAACGTTATGATATGAAAAATTAATTTCAATTGAAAAATTCCCTTTTTTTTTATTTATTCTAAAACCTCAGTTTTTAATTAATTCATATTTTTTTTATCAGCTTTTTTTTTTTTTTTCTTTTCTTTTATATTTATTTGAATTTCATTTAAAAAAACCTCTAAATCAAATCATATGTTACATATTCTAATAATTTGCGCGTTTATTATATTTTTATAGTTACACATAATTTCAAAAAATTATGTTACATTTTAATAATAAAAAAAAAAAAAAATACGATAAAAAAAAGAATTAAAACAAAAAAAAAAATATGTTAAAAAATAATTAACAATTGAAAGTTTCCGGAAATAAATATTTCAAAATCAGAAAAACCAATAAAGTCAATTTAAATGTCATCTGCAAAACAAAAATAAAACAAAACATAAAAAACTGGCGGACCAATTTATTGTTAAATTATGTAATTCTTTTACAATACCGTTATATAGGACTCCAATTGCTTTTTGGTGGTGATGGTAAATGGTAATGGTAGATGTGGTGGAATCAGTAGTTAACCACAAAATAAATATTATATTAAATGTAAATTTAAAGATTTTATTTTTTTTTTTTTACATTATTTCATTTTCAATTTTTAATTAAATACGATTTTCTATTAAATAACAATTGAAATTAATTTTAAAATTGTAACGATAATGATTTTAAATGTTAAATTGAAAATCTTGATGGGGAATTTTTTTTTTCTTTGTTTTTTTTGGAAATGATCGATCATTTCGATATAATTTTCAATAAAGGGATAGTAACAAATTTCTAAATAAGACTATAACAGATAAAACTAATCTCAGAGTTTAATAATTATGCATTCACATAATTATATTAAGAATATTCGCAATTATTTTTAGGTTTATTGAATTATAGTCTGTAGATCACATTTAACTGTAAATATTGTAACATTTATTGTTATTTAATAATTTTTATTTATTTTGTTTTATACAGACGTTTTTTTTTTTAACAATATTTTATTGATCCAAATTATTTTAGATGAGGGATGAGGGTTTCAGTTTTAGATCAGTTTTTTGATTTTCAGATCAGTATACAAGAAGGAATCAGATAACGTATCGCGATTCGCGAACAGCAAAATACAAAATTGATTTATACAAATATAATGTTGATGCTTGAATTTTTGTTGCTGATAAAGTTTCTGAAAATTATTGTGATCGCTCTGTTTTCTGTAATATTTAGTATCAAATCGATGATTTCATCTTAAATTTTTTCAAGTATATTAACTTTTAACATAACTTTCATGTTATTTTCCGTTATATTTTTGAAATATGATTTTTTCATCTGATTTATATTCATAATAGTTTTTGTTGTATTGTTAGCATTTCTTTGCTTAATATGATCCAATCATTTTAATCTGATTATGATAACCACTGCCCACATAAGCAGGTATTTTTAATTTCAACAAATGTAGTCTAGCTTTTTGGGCATATTAATTCCGCAGCTATCGGAACCTCTCCCGTTAGACTAACCAAATTGCTCAGACCAATCAAATTTCATAAAACTTAACTTCTTTTGACAAAATTTTAAATATCCAGGTTTCATAAACACTGAAGTTATATGACAGATATTATATATATACGTTGGTCGAAATTGTTCAATGACAATACCGAAACTGGCAAAATCAAATTGTAAAATTTTCAGAATCGTACTTTCATAAGTTTTTAGTTATCATGCGGAAACACACACTCAGAATTGTAAATTCTCATCAATAATATTAATTATATATACTTTTCCATATCTATTTTGTTTCTTTTAACGTGTCACAAACGTAATGCCAAATTTATTCTACCTACCCTTGATCAATGTTCGTACTACTATAAAAAGTAACGGTTGAGAAGTGATATATTTCAAAAAATTACTTATATAACTTTATATTTTTAAGGAAAACTACAATTACTTCAAATAAAATGAAATAATTTTTCAACGAGAATATATTATAAATTTTAATTAACAGACAAAACTGTTGCATCGTTTGCACCATCGTCTTAAGTACAGTTTACATTATGCTGATGTTGATAATCATCTATTGGTTTTTCGCTGCTTATGGAATAGCATATTTTACGTTACGTTAAAATAGTATTTACACATTGCTAATTAAAATGTCTGAAAATAAAGTTCTGCTGTAGGGTTTAGTTATAATCGCGGAATATATTGCATATACAAAAATCAGCAATTGTACAAAGAAAAAAAATACTTGACAAAGAATATTAAAAATAGTTCTAATGTTTTAGAAAAAGTAAGAAGTAAGATGTTTTAGAAGAAGGGAGACGCTGATATTTTTCGAACCATTAGTTGAACCACTTATTTCAAAAAAAGACACAATTTTTAGGGATAGTTTGTTGGTTTCGTTTTTAATGAATTCATACACATTTTTTCTTTTCCTTTTGTCTTTAATTTTTATTGTATTGTCATCATTTCTTCGTATAATACGATACGACACGACCATCACAATATGATCAATCGGTATAACCCTTACCATATAAGCATAGTTATTTTTAATTTGAACTAATTTATTGTCGCTTTACATATACTAATTTGGATGACGCATGCAAGTTTTATTTGACGCATGCATTTTATACTTAAATTTTCCTTATATTGATCGACATACAGTTCATATATTAAAATGCAGAGTGAAAAATTCTTTAACAAAATATTTATAATCAAACAAAAACAAAGAAAAGTGTAAAGCTCGTACATAATCGCATGCATAATTGCAGATGTTATTGACAAAAAATTCTTTGATAAAATTTCAAAAAACCCAGCTAATATATAGACAATTTGTTGTGTTCATTAAAAAAAAAAAGAAGTTTCAATAGTGAAACAGATATTTAAAAATTAGAATTATGTATTTATAAATCTACAAACACTTACACACTGTTTATTTAAATCTAGAAACCTTAAAATTTCTTTATTTTCCCACTTATTTGCCATTTTATTTTTTATTATATTTTTATTGCATTAGTTATATCTGTCATTAATTTTTTTCCACACGATATTCATTATTATTTCAATGGACGGCCATTAAAATTAGTACAAACTAACAAAAAATAAAAATTTAAATTAAAAAGAGATTAATTAAACTGCATACTAAAATAATTCTTAAAAGCAATTTTTGTATCTCCCACAACTCAGATAATAAATATTTGATTTTTATCAAAATTTGAATAGATATACGATATACCAATTAATAATATTAAATTTTAAAATATATAAACTGATAACAATGTCTGAAAGAATAATTGTTGATAATCTATATGATATAATATTAATCTTTAAAAATATTAAAAATAAATTATATTTTTTACACATCATATCCGATTGGTTTCCCTAAATTTTTTTTTTTTTTTTAATTCACCAATAAATGAACCGTACAAACCAGTTAAATAATAAAAATTCGAATTTAAAAAAATAACAAATTTGAATCTGTGAAAACAAAAAAAAAAATTTTTTTTTTTTTTCAAAGAAAATATTTTTAAACTAAAAAAAAATGCTATTAAAGTTTAACCATTATCATTTTATTAAATATAACAAAATAAACATTAATCAAAACTTAAAAGTAAATACATACATAAGTACATACATATATATAATTTCTGCATACAAAATATTCATTTTCATAATATATATTTATCAGTATCACATATACACAATATGTATGATAATTTATAAAATACAAGTATATAGGTACATAATATAATAAATATAATATATTATTATATATAGATACTATAAATAAAAAAATATTATACATGTATAATATATTTTGTTAAAGATAATCTATGATAGACAAATATATTTTGCATATGTCAATGCGGAAAGATACTGTCATAATGTCACAAATAAATAACATAGGTTATAATCTAGCCGCTAGCTCTTTAATTAACTCATAATAGAGTAAAAAATACATATAGGTATATGAATTTATATATAGATATATATGTACATATATATTGACATTGTTTACTATATATAAAATATTTTGTATTTATTTATTAATTTAGAGATAAATTTGAATTTTGAACGATACAAATTTAACTAAATATGAAAGGTATAATATATGTATGTACATATGTATGTATAAATTTAAATATGTACATAATATGTATATTATTTTTTAGAAATAAAATAAATTTTGTTAGTTGTTTTGAAAATAATGTATCTAGGTTTTATTTATTTCAGGTGAAGTTTATTAAAGTTATATATAGATACTATTTATTATATATAGATATTAGTTATATCAGTATATTATTTTTAAATATTAATATTTAAGAGATATTTATAATAATAATTTGTAATAATAAAATTTTTATTTTTTTTTTTTGAAATTTATGAGCATCTTAAAATCAGATTTGAAAAATATACTGTAAAAATATTGCAGAATTTATATAGGTTTATCTTAAATCACTAATATTAATAAATTAATAATATATTTTGTAGTTAATTTTAAAAGAAAATGATACTATCATTAATAAAATAAAATAAAATCAAATACTGATGGTCATACACATCTTTACATAGAAGGTAACATCGAAAAAATATGGTATTAAATAAATTTCTGAAACAGCAAATCTGATATGAAAATATGCTTAAAATCGTGATAAAACGACGAAAAATGGTTGAAAAATAAAGATTTGGTAATTTTAAAATCCATTTCTAGGCGATAAAATTTAGATATGACTTTTGGGTTTCATTTTTATATTTAGAAATATGGTCTGAAATATTTTTCTTGAAAATAGAAATTATAACCAAATAAAGGACTTTTTTTTGTAGATGACCATATTTCCAAATATAAAAACGAAATCCGAAATTCATAACTAAATTACTTTGGTAATCAGTTCCTCTGAAAATAAATTTTGAAATTACCCAATCTTAAAATTGTTTAGATAACCATATATTTGTACATATAAAAACAAGATCCGAAACTCTTAAGCAAATTTTATTTTTTTCATCTGAAAATGTATTTCAAATTACCATCGTCTCAATTCAAAAAGGTCATACTTTAGTAAAAATTACTATTTTGCAAAAATATATTAAATTTTTCTGGAAATGCAAAATGAAATTTTACATCAAAATACTCATAAAATTGTTGAAAAACGACGTGGAAAACGCCAGAAAACGCGATTTAAAATTTGGGTAATTTCAAAACTAATTTGCAGATGAAAATACCAAGTAAGGAATTTCACAATTTCTTTTTATATTTAGAATTGTGAATATTACTACTACAAATAATTATTTTCTTTTTACCAAAATGCCTAATCTAATCCTACTCATTGTCTATATCTATATCTACTTTTGTCATTGCAATATCACAATATGATTTTTATAGTGGTAAAAGTCATGTTGTGATATTGCATTTTTGAGTTTTTCACATAAATAGTTTTAAGTAAATTAAAAGATTAGTTGACCCAAGCAAAACTGTTAATATATTCTATCTTAAAATTTCATTTTATTATTATTTTCCATTTCACAGTCTCCTCTACTGTTCCGATTTTTATAGTCCAAATAGATTTATTACGCAAATCTTCTTTCATGACTATAAATTTTCCGAAAAGAATGTTTTTGTTTTTTTTTAAATTCGGATTTGAAACAAATATCGTATATATATGCGAGTTTACGCATTACACATATTATAAATATTATTAAATACATCTTTCGATTAATGCAAGAAAATCAGTATTTCTCAGAAAAAATAAATATCATGGATACCAGTTGGGGGAGCTGCTCTAAAAAACTACAATATACAAAACAAAATTTACAATTTAAATAAAGGCTGTAGAACATGTAATTCTTTTTTCTTTAAATCCTTAAATAAATCAATAATTAAATTCAATTCAATTCCAATTTAATAATTATTGTACTAAATATTTAAAAAAAAAAATAATTTAAATCCTTTTAAAAAAATATATACAATTTGAGATTTTTTTTTTGATTAAATTTTTTATAAATCTTCAATTCAATAAGTTTAAATTTTCCTAAACATTTACCAATTTTTATTTTATTTTTTTCTTTCATTTTGACACTGTTAAATTTTTTATACCCTACACATTAAGTATAGGGTATATTTACTTTGGTATGGTGTTTGTAACCACCAAAAGGAAGCGAGTTAGGTATAGACATGTATATATATTCTGAATCAGGATCACCTCCTGAGTCGATTTAGCGATGTCCGTCCGTCCGTACGCACGATAACTCAAAAAATAATGATGCTATCTTGATGAAATTTATACTGTAAGTTAACAATGACTAAGTTAAGGCGGGAATTGTAAATGGGCCAAATCGGACCATGCGTTCGGGTACCTCCCATACAACTCCCAAAACCGAATACGCATATCTTCGAAATTAATAAAGATAGAAACTTAAAATTGTGTAGGAGGCTGTGTTTTCCTGAATCTCTGATATCCCTAAAATTTGAGATGAATTGGAGTGGTTGTTCGGGTAGCTCCCATACAACTTTCAAAACCGAACAAGCATATCTTCGAAATTAATAAAGATAAAAACTTCAAATTTAGTACTAGGGTGTTGTTTCCTGAATCCCTTCTTTGTTCAAAATTGGAGATGAATTGGAGGAGCTGTTCAGGTACCTCCCATACAACTCCCAAAACCGAACAAGCATATCTTCGAAATTAATAAAGATAGGAACTTCAAATTTGATACGAGGGTGCTGTTTCCTAAATCCCTAATTTGCCTAAAATTTGAGATGAATTGGAGTGATCGTTCGGGTATCTCCCACACAACTCCCAAGACCGAACAAGCATATCTTCGAAATTAATAAATATAAAAACTTGAAATTTGATATAAGAGTATTCTACCCTGTTCTGATGATGTCTCTAAAATTTGAGATGAATTGGGGTCGTGCTCCGGGTGCCTTCACACACTTCCCAAGACCTTACAAGCATATTTTCGAATTTAATAAAGATAGAAACCTGAAATTTTGTACAAAGGTTGTAAAAGCATTTATTTTTTTTAGCTTATATTAAATACCTAACTAAAATAACTTATGGATTTTTAATTTCATTTGAATTTTTTAGGTCTAGGGTATAAATAAGTCGGTTGCATCGACTTACTGTTACTTTTACTTGTTATTTAATAATATTTGGTATTTCTTAACATAAAAACATATCCTTATGCACATATATTTAGGTTCATGTAGATACCTACTTATGTATAATTTTTAAATAATTTATCTTCTCTGGAAGAAAACTATAGAAAAGCTGAAAAGAAATAATTTCACCACATTTTATATTTTATCAGGAGTAAAAACACAAGAAAATGAAATTTTTATTCAAATTTGTTTTTTATTTTAAAAAATTCTACAGACTTCTCTAATGGAAAGCAAAAAAAAAAAAAAAAAAAAAAAATAAAAAAACAAAATTTCGAAACTGAGGTGTAATATAGACAATTTTATATTCGAATAGGTAAAAAACAAAAAAAAAAAAAAACATATTTAAGATTTTATATTATATGAACATAACAAAATATTACAGTTAACCTGATACAAATAACATCCAAGAAAAACTTTACAATCTAAAAATAGACATGAAAAAAAGAAAATATAAAACTAAAAAAATAAAAGAAAAAAACAAGAAAGGAAATTTATTTAAAATTTACGATAGCAATTATTGTAATATTTCATAACCATATATACAAACGAGGCCACATTTCAACCCCTTCAATGTACACATATATTATATTATACATAATATTATGTATAGAAAAAAAGAAAAAAAAAAGAAAAATATAAAAGTTACAAACTTAAACATGATATGCTATCAAATAAATAATATCTACTATTCAAGATTCTTTTTTTTGGTGTATTTGATCCAACCTACGACCACCGTTTCCACCACTAACGCCTACAAAAAATGAAAATCATTTTCCTTGCAAATTACAAATAAATAAAATTCTGGCAGATAATATGAATGTAAAACTGTGTGTGTGTGGGTGTGTGTAATACTGTTACTATTTTTATTAGAAGCAAGAAAACCATTAGAAAAATTTTTAAGAAATAAGTCCAGAAAAAATAAAATTTTTTCATTGTTTTTTCCTTCATTAAAATAAGAAAAATCAAAAAAAGAGAAAAATATATGATAATAAGAAAAGGATAACACTACAGTTAGTTTTATTAAACTCATATGTATGAAATTATATATGTATAAAGTTTTCTTATACAATAGATCCACTTATTTTTTATTTTTTGTTGGTTTTTTTCAATGCTGAACAATTTAAGATAATTATACCCAAAAGACAAGTAAAAATATAGCGAGGCACCTGCTTTTAATATACATACGGGTATATAATATAGTTAATACATATTATTATCTTTTATGGTGTTAGTTTTCTTTTTTAAGGTTAGTTTGAATGAATTTTTCATCTTAAAAAACGGTTATGCATGAGTTGCATTTTTTTTTTTCTTTTTTTTTTTTGTTTATTATAATAATGATATTTTAACTCATATGATGATGAAGTTATCTTATAGAAGAAAAGAAAATTTTGTTTTTTTTTTTTGTTTTTTTGGAAATTGCATAGTAAGAAAATAAAAATATATATTATAATTATTGTTTTCTTAAAACAATAAAGTTTTATATGCATATACATATGTATAAGATTATTGTTAAGGCAGAAAAAAAAATAATTTTTTAAAGGAAAAGTAATCATATATTTTTAAAAAGTTTTAATCACAATATAATTTATTTGCTTGATTAATAGTGGAGTAATTCTAGGATTTTTATCCGTTACCGTTTTTGTCGTCATTTTTTTTATTGTCGTTTTTGCAGGGTATCTTCATAGTTAATATATTGCATGGACAGTTAAGGCTTTCATCCCATTTTATATATATTTACTAAAATTAGAGGTGAATTTAATCATTCAAAATCTTACACTTTTATGGGGGTATTCTTCGCGTCTTTAAAAAATTTCCATCTTCCTTCGGTAAAATCAAAGATTGTATCTTATAGGAAGAAACCTTATGATATTTTTAGCCTTTTAGTAATATTCTAGGAGTATATTTAGTACTAGTACTATTAGTATAGTACTATTCTTTAGAAATATTCTAGGGTATATTCATGCTATCTTTATTAAAAAATAAATGTGTTTAATAATTGCATCTGTCTTAAAGTAGAAGAAGGAAAGATCATTCTTTTTCATAACTTGAACAGAACTTGAATAAAATTGATAATAATCTCGCTCGAAAAAAAATTTTAATTAAACAAATATTGCAGAAAGGGAGTTTTTTTTGTAAGTATTGCGTTCATTTTTCTATGCGACTATACGGGTTAACCGATTTGATCGGTTTAGATACTATATTTTTACACCTTGCGAAAGTAAATCATCAAAAATCTTCCCAATCAAAAAAACGCCCAAGTTAAAATTTTATTTTGAAATAGAATTACAATTTTTCTTGATCAAATGAAGTAAACAGTAAAAACAACTGGAGGGGATATAAAAAAAAGTGAATATATAAAGATAGAAAATTTTTGTCATTGTGTAATTGGAAGCTGCTTTGAAATATGTAATTCCCTTTTTTAATATTACTAAGTCTCAAATATTACTCAGAAATATCTACCATAAACTTAGTTAAACAATTGGAAAGAAAATTATTAAAAAATCAAATTAATTTTTTTAGTTTTTTGAGTCGTTGTCCTTATCAGTATAACTTATCTTACGTTGAGTGCATCCTTTTCTTTTGTACGGTTTAATTTTTTGAATAAAAAAAAAACTTAAATATTATTAACGTCTTGCAATACCTACAAATGTTTCTAATCACTGAATCATTCAATCTTTTAATATTTTTGTTTCAATAAGGTTTCAATATTTTTACTCTTTTTTTTTTTAAACTTTAAATGAAAAATGATCTAAAAATAGAAAAAATTAACTAATAATGAAAAATTCATTCTCAATTTCAATATGACTAAAATTAATATCAACTTATCATTCAAAATCGTTTATAAAAGCGACTACTTTATTAATTTATTTCATTCTTTTAATTTCATAAATTTTTTTTTTTTTTTTTTTGTTTTAAAATAATCTAAAATTAGTAAATTTGTAATAATTTTAAATGCCCATATGTATACAATGTTGCAATTTATATATTATGTAGTTATTATGTATATTTAATTTTTACAAATCAGTTGGCAACAAACAAAACAAAACAAGAAAAAAAAAACACTTTCATTTCTACTTCTTTGAAAATAGAAGAAGACAAAAACAAACCAAAAATTAAAAATTATTATTAAAATTTTTGACTATCAAAATTTTGAAATTGTATTCTTTACTTTGTAACCACCATTTAAATTTTGTTACTATTCCCAATATTACAGTTGATTTTCTATAGTATCCAACCACTAAATGATTTTTTTGTTTTTTTTTGTTTTTTTTTGTTTTTTTTTGTTTTTATTCATCGACCATATCTCTATACAAAATATTATATAGAATAGAATATGGAAAATTCTATAATAATTTTATAGTTTTATTATATTAGAATATTAGATGCATTTTCTGTTATGATATGACAATTTTAGAATCAGTGCTTCCTAAATATTGTCTTTTGTGAAGTAAAAATATTTTTTTATAAATTTCTTATTCATACATACATACATATATACATTTGCTATCTCTATAGTTTTTTAATGCGTATATTATTCAATCAATGACACAGTGCTTAAGGTTGGATTCACTGCTTCAATAAATTTGTTCCGAACTCATGAGCGCGCATGTTTTTTATATGGAATTTTATATATTGAATTTTTACAATTTTCTGAAACGTTTCAGAAACTTTTTTACTTTCTCTCTGAAATCAACTTTTGATTTAACTTTAGTTCAGAACTATTTTTTTTTTTGCTGTTATTTTTAATTTTTTTGACATTTCTCACATTAAAAAAAATATTATTTGACGAGGAAAAGAGCGGAGTAATATTTTTCTCTGTCTAAATTATTTTTTGTTCAGAACAGAATATTCTAAAGCAATGAATCGTAAGCATTAGAATTTTCTTTAAAAAAAAATGGTTCGGAACAAATGTACTGAAGCAGTGAATTAAGTATAAGTCGCCGGCCTTTGAGTTGAAAAGATTCACTTTTTAATCTCCAAATAAATAATACAATTATATAAATTTAATACTATATCTAACAGGCAAAAAGTTTTTAAAATAGCAACTAGTTATTAATAAATAAAGATTATGGTTCTTATTTTATTTTGTATCAACCTAGTATCAATAAATAAAGCTTATGGTTAATTTGTTTCTCAAAAGAATGTCACCCTCATTCTGAAGTTTTATTTTGACAAGGCATAATTTTTTATGTTCGTTTCTCAAAACAAATTATATGATTGTACTTCTGAAAAACCGTTTCTAAAATATTCTTCTTTTAAATGTAACATTTTCTGCACCTAAATTCTCAACTCCAAAATTTATAATTTTTGACATGAACAATGAGGCAACATAATAAAAAAAATAAAAAAAACAAAAAAAAATGACAAATGCCAATTAATATATTATATTCATTTTCTTCAAAAAAAAAAACGCAAAATCTAAAAATTAAAATAATATAGTTAATATTGCTTGCTTGACATTCGACATTTTGTTGTTATTATTTTTGAAAAATTTATCAATAAAAACAAAATCGAATAACAAAGCATTGTAGGAAACATTAAAAAACTAATTTTTCCTGTTTCTAAAATAAAATTCTAAAATAAAAAGAGTGCAGAAAGCTACGCTTTGAAGCCAAAACTATAAAAATCTTGCATTTTAAATGCAGAATTTTTTTTCGAGAAACGTATTCACTATTAGTTATTTACGCCAGCCATAACGTATAACAGTCTGATTCAGTTAAATTGAGAATGTTAAGTTTTTATTTGATTTCCTACCTCCTAAATTAAATAAAAGTCTTAAGTAATCTTAGTATACTTAATAAAATAGTAAAATATATGCCTCATGCATTATCAAACAGCAAATACTGAAATATACATACTAATAAAAATATTTAGAAAAAATATTAAACTTTTTCCAATATTAAATCACAATGGACCAATCAAAATATACGCGTCTAATTGTGCCTTTTAGACAGCCACCTTAACTTAACCTAACCTTCCCATATTAAGGTATTTAATTAAAATTAGTATTCTGGATCTAGATTCTAAAATAGACAAAAAATGTCTCAAATTAAAATATAACCGCATCTTTTTTTTTATAAAGAACCGCTTGAAACATTTCTAACTTCTTAATAGCGTTTAATAATAAAAAAAAAAGTTTAGAACCATTATTGTACTAAAAAACATTTTAGAAAATAGTACACATGTGGTTTACATTTATTATTGTAATAGTATGTATATGGATGTATGTTTGTATATATATATAATATATATAATTAATTGTATATGCTATGATATTGAAAATGTACTCATTTGCCTTTTATAAAAACATAATACATATTGTTCGCATTTAGTACATTGAAACTAATTTACCCCAAAAATTTTACAGAGGTATACAACAGCTATTATACCATATTCTACTTTTAACTCATTAATAATTAAAATAGCTTGGTTGGGTAAATTGTAATATGTAATAGAAATTTACAAATTATATCTAATTTTAATTTTGTGCAATTGGATAGGATACAATATTTTCGTTGTTCATTGCTTTTATTCATTAGTTTTGTTTTTTTTTTGTTATTTTTTAACTTTTATGTTTTTGAATCTTTTTTGGCATCAAAAATCTTAAATCAAATCTCCATAAATTTTTAAAGTAAACAATTATCTGGGTATATATATTATGGTTTTAATATATAGAAGTGTTATGAAAAACTATAAAATAAAATTTTTTTCTTATTTTGTTTTTTTTTTTTTTTTTTGAGGTTATTTTTGAAGAAAATTTTAATAAACTTTTCAATAATTTTATTAATTTATTAAATTATATTATTTCGAAAGATGAAAAGTTATTTTTTTTTAAGATGAAAATAATAAGAGATATTAAAGTAATTTTATATATATATGAATTAATTTTTTTTGTAGGATAGTCGGGAAGGTTTTTCAAGAACAAAAGACTGTAAAATAAATAATATTTAGGTATATTAGATTTTATGTATAAAAATGTTTTTATTTAATATTCTTTAATTAAATTTTTATCCTCGAACCTTAAAGGCATTTGAAAAATAGTTTTAAATGGTAATAAAAAGTGGCAAAATAATTTCAGTAGCAATTTAAAGAAGAAAAATATCAATAGTTTTGCAGATATAATATAAAAATAAATGTAAAATATGAAGAGAATTGTCCAAAAAACAAAAATATTATTCAACATTTTAGATAAGAGTCCCTATCTTGAGTAAATGAAACAGTATTTTGTCTTTCTTTTTTCCTATCTTGCTTGCTCTACTTTTTCTACTTCAGATCAAAACCTTTTGCATCAAGAACTTCTGCCTGCCCTTGGTTGGTTCTGTATTTATAAATTACTTTAATTTAACTTTCTATATATGTTTTTTAGCTAAATTATTGCATATTGCTCCTTTTTGGTACACTATTTCAGAAAAAAATAATTCCCCAAAAAAAAAAAATTAAATAACCCCCAAAAAATTATAGATTATTTCATTATGAACCCCAAATTCAAAATTAAATATTCCCACAATAAAGTGAAATAACTGCCCAAACTTCCCAAAATAACTGCCCAAATTTTTTTAAGATGTTATCTGTTAAAATGACATTTTTTTTGCATAATTATGAAAATGAAATAATCGCCAAAATCCTTTTAAGATATTATCTATAGTAAAAAAACTTAAATGTTATACATACATATATTAATTAAGCGATCACTACATTTGCACAAATAAAAAAAAACTAGAAGCAATTTTACAGTTGGCTACTAAATCAGGGTATTGCCATTTCCTAGAATATTTTCATATATATGCGAAATTCGGAATTATGAAAGATTTTAGATTTGAATTCAAAATCAGGCAATTCCCTTTTTCCAGAAAATTTATATAAATGTATATATGTGAGATTTTGATTAGGCTCTCTTCACAATATCATGAAAATAAAATAATCCTCCAAAATAATGAAATAATCCCCAAAATACAGTTGTTTTGAGAGGTTATTTCATTTGCAAAATTATTTTGTAAAAAAAAAAAAGAAAATGAAATAACGCGCCAATTTTTGCGAAGTAATTTTATTTTTCGCGGCGATATTTTCAATAGAAAATTTTTCAGTGATATTTACAGTTAGTGTTTTTTTATTTTTTTTTTGGATTATTTCTTGTGGTTTTATTTCCGGGAACCGCTATTTTAATGTAATTTTAAAGACTTTTAATGCACATGGCATAACATTTGCAATAAATTGATAGGTAGATCTACTTATCGTGGTCCCTAAAAGAATCTCAATAAAGGTTATATAATTCACAAAACATATTAATTAGGTAACTAATAATCTAAATGTTTTAATCATGATTGAGTCAATTAGAGATGCCCACCTATGTTAAATAAATTTTTTGCAACTGTATGTAATTTGAAATTTTAGTCACTATTTATAAAACTTATTTAAAAAAGCAAAGTACGAAAAAACTGGGGAAAACAAACCTTAAATTTAAATTTATCTCATACACATGTATACATTTTAATCCATATTAATTACTGATAAAGAAGTTTCTTTCTTTTTTTTTTTTTGTGAAAACTTTAAAGATAAAACTAATTTTCTTAGCTAAGAAAATGTTTTATGTTTTTTTTTTTGTTTTTTTTTTGGTATTTGATATTACGACACCGGATAAACAAATTGTGTCGGGTCTCAACTTTCGGTTAGAAAATATCCAGATGCAGATCATAAATTATAATTATTGTATATAATTTTCTTTTCTTTATAATTATCCCTTTTTTCATAATTATCTCGTTGTTTTCTCTTTCTCTCTTCTCCCTCTCTTTCTTTCTATCTTTTACTTCATAATGTATAATGTATTATTTTTATGATAATAAATATAAGAAATACTATATATGTATGAATGCATGTATAAAACTTTGAATGTATCTGTTTTTGCTAAAAATGAGTTTACATGTACATTTTTGTTTAAAATGAGTTTTATAATGATAGGTCAATCTTTGGATAATTAAGATTTTTATCTTAAAATATAAACTGTTCAACTAAGCCTGAAAATCGAAAAATATTATTATAGAAATAAAATTGAAAAATATTTTTTGAATAAAAACTAAGAATTAAAAGTAAAGAGTAAAAACTCTATTTAAAGTCAAAATACTAGAAATTATAAGTAAATATTTTACACCAATCGTAGAAATAGTTAAATGTTTAAACTATTTAAATTCATACTTTATAACTCACCTGCTTAAACTGTAGCATAGCAGTTTTACAACAAATAGCAGAAAATCTTTAGTAAAATTGCAAATTCTTTGAAACAGTATAAATTGTAAGAATAATATTTAGATGTGACATCTTGGTGCACCACTATATGTTCTTGTTTCATATAAAAATTAAAAATCAGGCCTTTTAAAACTGTACAATACAAAATGAGAAACAGTTTTTAAAAGTTAAATAATTTTCTTAATTAAACCACTATAAAGTTTTGCGTTATGATTCTTTAAATCTTTAATTTTTTTTCTGTGCAATATGTTAGGAATGTTTCATTTTTCCAACATTTCTAAACTCATCGGTAGACATTTGTTATGATGAAATTGCTCAGACAATTCCAGTTTAAGCTTCTAATTTTTCTTCTGCTTAAATGAATTTCTACAGAAATCATCTGCGAGTTATTAAGATAAAGCAAAAAATATTTAGCATTTTTGTTTTTAAGTGCATCTATTATCATATTATCTTATATGTAAAGTAATTTTTCTTTAGTAACGCCATTTTATATTCATCTGAAATAGAAAGACGTCCAAACTGTCCAATCATACCTTCATATTCTAGAAAAACTTATTAAAATGGTGCTTTCTAAAGAATATAGTATTTAAGATTGCCCATATATTAAAAGTTATTTCATATTTTTTTTATTTTTTCTTATTTTTTTTTTTGTTTTTAAACCAACGAAATTAAAAATATATATTTTTTTTAACTATTTAAAAAAAAAAAAATAAATAAATAAATAAAAATGCATAATTTTCTGCAAAGTGGTTAAATTTATATGAATAAAAGACTCAAAATAATTGTCACGAATTTCATAACGTTGAATTTATGTGTAAATACCGAGTATAAAGTGCAAAAAGTGTTAAAAAAAAAATAACTAAAATAAAAATAATATAATATGCAACATAAATTTATTTATTTAATTTAAATCCATTCAGAAAAGAAGAAAAAATAGTCCAAAAATTAATCTCATATATACTGAATTTAACTTTAAAAAAAAATCAAGATATTATAACAATAACCGTATAATGAAACATTTTGCTCCAGTGAATTAAATTTTGTATTAACAATAATAATTATGACATTGTGCCTACTGTCTATTAACGATACCTTCTTTATAAATATAATAATTTTAATTTACAATTTTTATATTAATTTGAAAAGAAAAAATTCTTAATTATAAGAATATAATATTTTTTGCAAACCTACTACTAAAGGTTAGCTATAGACTCTTCTAGTGTACATGTTGTTTTTTTTATACTTAAGAAATCAAGACAATAGTAAAGTAAAATAAATTGTAACTTCTTACTGTTTTTGAAAAAAATATTTTCCATCGAATCCGAGGCTATGTATTCTAGTGTTAAATTATGATTTATTCTAATCCTTTTCATCTACTTGTCTAAGCAAGGAAATAATACATACTATATTAAGTTGTGCTATTTGGTACATATAGAGGGTATCTCTACTTCACATTTATATCGCTGCAATACTTTTCCCAATTTTGAAGACATTTATAATAATTGATATACGGCTTATTAGTGACATATTTTATCTAATTTAAATAGCTTAAAATCTAATATAATTTAAACAGTTTTTATTTAGCAAATTTGCTAATTTAGATTAACGATTTTTCTTATTAGATTACACCTTCCTACAGTAGGATGTTCAGTCCACTAAATACACCAACTGGACTTTATTAACTTGTACATTTTTTTGTTCCTTCCCACTCCTATAAGGAGCATACGGCATCCACTAAATCATTTATTCATATTTAACTAAGCTTCAGTTTCTGGGATCATTATTTCACTAAGCCATTGTTTACTCGGCTGTAGCTATTGCACAAGAAAGACTAGGCGTTTCTTTAGTTCTACGCCATCTATTATCTTAAACAGGAATTATATTTTTTATTATTATTTTATTATATATTAGAATATGATATTAATTATAATTTATAAGACATATATACTTATTTTTAATTTAATTATATATTATATAAAAAATCTATATTATTTTTTATTAATATATATGAACCAGCCGGGGTTTGAATTCGAGACCTTTTGTATGAAAGGCCGGTGTCTTAACCATTACACCATTGGCTGGATATTAAATTGTAATTAGCTCATCCTTAAACAATGTCAAACTACTTTTTAGAATACTATAGGCCATAAAATTGTCACAAATTTCCTGACTGTTTGCGGGTTTTTTCTGTTATTGTTTCTTTTTGTTTCTCTTTATTTTTGTTTTTTGTTCTCATGGTTGCCTAAAAACTAAACCCTTAAACAAAACATTTATTTTTGATGAAAATGACTCAAACTAAGGAAAAGAATTTATGTTGCCACATTTTATATCATATCCATTTCGTTTTCGGGAAAATTCAATATCAATTTACTGAACTGCAATGCATAATATTGAAAACGATAAAGAATATCATACAAATGTGATAACATAAAATAAAGATTAGAAGAGAGATTTTAAAATGAAATAAAATATTTTTTTCTGAAAAAAATAACAGTTAATACATACTTTTTCAATTTAAAAAAATTATAATCTTGCAATTAAGTTAACGAGAATTTCTTTTTAAACATTTACATGAAATCTATTTAAAATATCTTAAATCAACTTTCAATGTTATAAACGGAAAATGATATTATTTTCTTTTTTAAAAACCTATTATACAAAACACTTTGAATACCGTTATCTTGAGAGCTGTTTAAAATAGACACTTGACTCTAACAATAACTGAGTCTTGACGCAATGGTTAAGTCGAAGTGGTTAATTGTTTGATCTTGGATGATCTTGATTTGATACTCCAGTCATCTCATATAAAAAAAAATAAGTAATAATTTTATATCGTAATAATAATAATAATTATAATAATAATAATAGCCTCATGCAGGAAAATATTATATACTGTATGTTTTAGCTGTTGGTGGATTGGTCAATGTTACCAATAGTAATAGAAATAGGCGGCGGATTTATATAGTTCTCTTATAGTCCAATTCCTTAATTAAAAGTTTTCGCAACTTTGTTTTATTATTTCCTATCTCCACTCCATAGCCAATACTGCATCTACTTTTAAGAGTTTAATTCAATTATATTTTCTAAAGAAAGTGATGGGTTCAGTTAAAAAGACAATCTAACACTATACCAAGAGGGTATTGTATCTTATGTTTTTGAAAGACAAAAAAAAAAGGACATGTTTCATAGCTGATTTTTTTTTGTTTGTTTCGACATCTCTATTACCTCCTACTCCAAATAAAATTTATCGTGGGACATTCAACATTCATAAACAATTTCTAGTTTTACAAAGATCAATAAAAAATAAAATCACAAGAATGTCACCTGACTCTCATAGAATATATAAAATTTTAGTTTTAAACTTAGATTCGTAGATATAAAAGTCGAATTCATTTTTCAAAAATATTTTTTTCAAATTTTCAAAGTTTTCAAATATATTTGTATATTTTAAAATACATAATATTATTTAATATTTATAATAAATTAATTATATTTTAATTTCTTAAAGTACAGAAAAAAAAAATAAAAAATAAAAAGCAAGACAAAATATTGAAAATGTATTCAAACTATACAAGTTTAACATCATTAGAAACAAATTTATTCTTCTTGGAATTATATCAAGTTAGAGAAAGTATTCGAATTTTAATACAAACAGAATTTAAAAAACAAAAAATTGGAAAGAAATTCTTTACTAGTATAAATATAATTGATGATTATGTTAATGGTCTATTAAAATTTTTTAATAATAAAAATAAATTAAAATGTACATCAAATTTTCTTAAAAATGAATATATGGAAGCTGTTGATTTGGAAAAACGTTTTGGAAAAATAATTTCATCTCAAAGTAAAATTGGAATGAGAACAATTAGTTTTGAAGATAATATGAAATATGAAAATAATATTATTAATTTAGAAACAGAACTTGATAAATTAAGTTTAACAGAATTTTTATCATCAAAAGATTTATTACAAAATGCTGTAGATTTAAAAATAAGTGAACGTTATGTTGAAAAATTTGTAGATGCAAAAATTGATCAATATCAATATCAAATGGATTTAAAATTAAAAAAACTTGAAGATGAATTATATAAATGGCGAAATAAAACAAAAACTGAAAATATTTTTGAAAGTCAAATGGTATGGTTACAGGATGAAAATTATTTATTAAGAGATCTAATAAGACATTTATCAGATGAACATGAAATAAAATCAACAAAATTACAAGATAAAATTGCAGTTCTAAAGGCTGATTTAAAAAGTGTTAAAAAAAATTTTTATTATTATAAAGATTTATTAGTTAAACATAAAGAATGGGTTGAAGAAACTAGAAAAAATGATGCTGCTCTAATAATACAGGTAATTAATTTCAATTATTTACAATAAATAAATCAATTTTTGGGACTTTTAGTTTAGGCTTACAAATAAAATTTTTTTTAAGCATTTAAATATCAACATTTTCTTGATCAAATTTATTATCCTAAGACCTAACAATTCCGTAGGCTTTACCTTACCTTACCCTTTTGGTAGTCTTCAACATTAAATGCATTTCCTTCTGTCAGGCCTACTCTTTATTATCCTATTTAAGTTGTAATAAGGGAAATAAATCAAATAAAGCAACTATTTCCCCTCTTACTTTGTTCTATCCAAGCGGATCCCATATTATAAAAAAAATGTGGCATGATTCGGTTTACGGAAACTCGGTTTGTGGCAAAAACATCGTGAATTTGTATATACCTTTCTTCTCATATGTTTCATAGAATTGCATATCACATATACAACATTAAAATATTCAAGGAAAACATTGTTCACAATATACGTGTAAGTTTGAAATCAATTTTAATTTCTCAATTTTAATGTTATATATGATGCGAGAGCTAAAGACCGTATAAGCTATTGTTTAGTCAAAAAAGGCAGATGATGTTTAGTGAGTTAAAGTTCCACATATAGAGAACTCATATGCTTGTTCGTTCCCCTTAAATTTAATTTTTGCTTAAAAAAAAAAAATTTTTAATTTAATAAAAATTAATACCAATTTTTAGACATTCTGGATGGATTATCTTAAAGCCAAAAATGCTAAATTGGAAATTAATAAAAAAAAAACGAAAAAAGGAAAAGAAAAAGAGAAAGGAAAAGGAAAAGAAAAAGGAAAAGAAAAAGAAAAAGAGAAAGGAAAAGAAAAAGAAAAAGAAAAAGGAAAGGAAAAAGAAAAAGAAAAACCTGTAACAAAAACTCAAAATATAAAGAAGGGCAAAAAATAAGATTAGAACAATTAAGTTTGTTTTTAATATTAAAATATAAATTAATATGGTTTATTTATATAATTTACAAATAAAATATTAATTTAATGTTATTTGATGTGTTTAAATTATTAGATGTTTATCCTAAATTTAATAAACATCAATATATTTATAGGATCAATAAACATTTACAACAAATATAGCTACATTATTACATACAGCAAATATAAATACAGTAATATAAATAATTTGTGTTTCAATAAATGTGTACACATAATAGACTTACGACAACATTTAATCTGTTTAAAACGCTTGTTTTTTAAAAACCAAAAATTTAAAAAAAAAAAATAGATCTTAGTTTTAGATATTGTTACTTACTTTTAAGTGAAATAAATGAAGTTCTTTCAATTACAGCTTCAAGGTAAAAGTACTTAAGCTATTTTTGATAGGTTTTCAAGAGATACTTTTTTCTTCATAACACTTTTATTACTTATTTTACACGGTTAGCTTTTCTAGCATTTTTATGGATATTTAGTTTTACTTTTGGAAATGTATTAAAAAAAAGTAGTTGCTTCGAAGTCAGATGATTTAAGTGATTTGTCTCTATTTTTGTTGATTTTTGCTTACCAACTTTTGGCTTGAAGTCGTAGAAGTAAAATATTTAGCTTAATTAAAAATTTTTAAAATAAATTAAATTGTTTTACTGAATCGTTGATTATATATATATGAAACAGCTGTCCAATCTTTATTGTGACATATTAATTAATTACACTGTTTCTTGTCAACAGCGCTGTTTTCAATTATTTCTCTGTTCAATAATAAACAGTCAGCTTGTTTGTGTATGACCCCAATATGATGCATTCAATTATTTGTTATTTATTAGCAGTACACGGTTATTTTTTGACTTTTATAGAACCCCAATGTTTAAGATGTGATCTCAAATGCCTTTAAACTGTTGATTGTTATTACTTAGAGTCCCAATTTCTATACGTTGTATATAAAAGTTCGTGTAAGTTCTTAGAAAGAGTTTAAAAATAATAATTTTAATTTTGAGTATCTAACCTAACTTAATAATCTAATTTTATATTTTATTAAAATATAAAAAACAAGTAAGTAGCAAATAAAAACAAAAACGGATAGGTACCTTAAAACTAAAATAAACAAGGTAGAATGTAAACCAACGGTTTTTAAAAGCGCACATTTCTAAAAGACAATACAAACTGTTTAGAATTAGTGACTTGCACAAAAATTTAAAAATTTCATGTAATAAGAAAAAACGTGAAAATAGGACTTTTCTGGAATTTTGAGGGGCTCTAAGTTCGGAACCCTATATTGAACCTTCAATTTTCATGTCTTGCTGAAGAAAAATTTTTACAGGTGCTTAAGTTACAGCTGTTTAAATATAGGAAATTTTCAATTTTTGAGGCGTAATAACTCAAGAAGGGGTATTACCAAAAAATTTTGTGAGGAAACTTATACTTATTCTTAAAGTTCTATCTTCTCTCAAAATTTCTTATTGTTCCTATCTCAAAGCGTGCCGGAGTTACGAAAAAAGAAATATCATGCAAAATTTGGTTTTAACATAACGGTAAATTTAAATAGCAAACTACGAAATATTGCATAATTTTGATATTGTTTTGTAGAGGTAAGAAAATTAGCAAAAAAACTGTCAAGTAACTTAATTCTTACTTCACATTATGACAACTTATAATAAATATTAAAATTTTTATTATTCATATAGTATCACATTAACAATTAAAATAAATACAGTTATTTTTCTTATATTTCATATTTCATCTTTTTTACTTCATTTCTCATAAAAAAAAAAAATACAAAAGTTCATCATATCACTTTAATAATACCTACCTAACATTTTTTTCTTTGTTTTTTTTTTAAATAAACATTATACATTCTACTCTTGGGTAGAATTTACAATTAACAGTTATATTACCTTAAATGACATAATTGGAATATTAACAGTATCGTAATAATACTTTAAAAAAAAAATAAACAAAGTTTTTTTTTTTAATTAAAATTATAATTAACAATTTTCTTCATCACGTCAAAACAAATTTAGTACCTACTCTTCACTTATTTGTTTTCTTTTTTTTTTTTTTTGTTTCTGTTTTTTAATGCACTTTAAAAAAGTTTTTTTTTTCTGCTCGGTTCACGACAGAGAAATGTACAACATATAAAAAAAAAAACGAAAGAGAGTTAGAAAGAGAAAAAAAGAAAGGAAAAAAAATAAAGTAAAAAGAAAAAAAATTAAAAATAAAAATAAAAAAGAAAATTGCTATAAAGAGCTTTCAAATAAATCAGATGTTTATACTTTTTGTTCATAATACAACAACCAAGTCAACAAAATGTAATACAGTAAAAGTATTAAGTTGTATAGGTACACAATTTTCTTCCTTTTTTTCTACAATTATTATAAAGAAAAAGTAATACTTATGTCTTATTGTATTTACGTAGGGAGGTGTAAAACAAAGACAAAAAAAAAAATAAACATAATACCTTAACCAAAATAATAACCATTAATTTTTTTTTTTTTTGTTCATTTTTGTTGTTTAAAAAATACTATAGTTACCGTTTTAAAAACATTTGAATTCTTATTATATTATGTATTTTTCTTTGACTTTTTCTATGAAAATTCACGTGTTTTTTTCAAAAGCTTTTTTTTAAAAATATCACTACGTCAAATTTTTGTTTTCTTATTTTTTGTTTTTGTTTTATTTGTTGGAAAATGTCAAATTTCAAAAGAAAAATGCTTTTTCAATTCAACCTATATTTTATACATGTTTATATGTGTTTATTTATAACTATATATACCTATGCATTATTATAAAATTGTATATGTGAATGTAATACTATTTTGAAAGACATTTTTATACAGAAATACAGAAATGTTTAAATGAAAGTTTTGTGCTGTTATGACAATCGGCTGATCCAAACAAAAAAAATTTATAGTTATTTTTATTTTTAGTAATGCTTAAAATGGCTTTTACAATAAAATGGAGTAAACAATATTATAGTTTTCGCACAATTTATACAGATTATTATCCTTATGAAAGCGTTTTTTGTTCTCATTTTTTTTAAGAATAAGACGAATATGAATTTTGATTTTCATAATATTTTGCTTTAATTCAGTTTCAAATAAATGATTCAGAACTATTTTTTTACCAGTAATGTCATTGTTGTTTTATTTTATTTTCGTTATTTTCTGTTTGTTCATTAAAATGAAATATTATGTGATACCGTACGGTATACTCCAGTACGATTTATATTTTTTTTTTTATTTAAATCGATAACTGTATAGGAATGTATACTGACTGATGCTAAATCGGATTCAGAATGTATATTTTCCTTTTCTTTGTTACCAGCTAAACATTTAGTAATACTTAAAATCTAAAACGTTAATATGAATATGCACTTTTTTTTTTTTAAACAGAATAACTTAAAATGAATTTCTACATAATGTTATAATGTTTGCGTTACTTTTATGTTACTTTATATTCACTCTTTTCTACTCCCAACTATAACATCTTTTAAGAAAGAATAAATAGTAATAAATATACGGTTATATTAAATTAACGTTCCATTTACCAACTACGGGTGTAGGTAGTTTTCGTGTAAAAGGAAACGCAAACAATATGTATAATGTACGTTCTAGATAAAATTCTTTGTTAAACAATGATAACTAAATAATATCTAATGTTAAATAAAAAAAATTATGATTTAATAATTTTAAAATTTTTATTTAATAAATTAATTATAAGTTTTTTATTCTATTTATACTTATTCCAAAATCTATTAACCATCTATTAAGAATACAAAATAGTATTTAATAAAAAATAAATATTACTTACCCAATTCTTTTATATTTTAATATGTTAAATAAAAAAAATCATTCATAATTATAGTGTTTTACAATAAATTTTTTTCTTTTAAGAGAGAGTCAAAGAACCTGGAAGCCAAAAAGTTTTCTACAAAAGCAGTTTATTTGTTTTATTTTTCAATAGGTATATATATTTTTTTTTAAAAGCATTGATTAAATTTAAATTATATGTGATTTATGTTAAAATAGAGCAGCAGCACTATTTAAATACTTTAATAATTAAATTTTATAGATAAAAAAAAAAAGTTAAACTTTAAAGATAAAAAAAAAATAACATATATTTATTATATAAAATTAAATTTTCTAAAACAAAAAGAACAAAAAAAGTTAAATTTAATAATAAATAAAAATTTTTTTTTTTTATATATTATCATATTAGGTACTAAAATTTAATATTATTGTGCACTAGCAACAGTAATTTCAGATAATAAAATTTGCAATATTTTAATTAAATTAAAGATATATTCTAAATCGGTAAGATTACATTTAAATTTGAGGTATAATAATGTAAAATGATAATAAAAAATTATTTTTAATTAATATAAAATACTTTTTTTACTTTAACTGAAGATATTTTTTACATTAAATGAAGACATTTTTACTTTAACTGGACATATTTTTACTTTAAATGAAAACATTTTTACTTTAAATAAGGATTTTTTAATTTAAATGAATACATTTGTAACAAAAGTTAAAGTATAAAAAAATAAATACAATATACACATACATATATTTGTAAATATATAAATATCAGTTAGGTTTATCTGATATAAATATCAGATCTACATATTACAAAATAAAAAATAAAATATATATACCTATAATATAATCTATATTAAATATTTATATAACATAAACTACTGAACTAAAGAACCTTCACTTAAATTAAAAATGTCTTCACTTAAAGTAAAAAATGTTGGCTTAATATAAAAATATCCTCACTTAAAATAAAAAATATTCACTAAAAGTAAAAAAAGTCTTCAGTTAAAGAAAAAAAAAAGGTATACATTATGTATGAGCATAATTAAGTTACAAAAAAGAAACAAAATATTGAATAAGAATCAGCCTAATGGAAAATTTTATTTTGAAAGAAACTTCAGAGTGTTAGTTAAAATCAAACAAAAAATATTGTAATAAAAGCATATAATAAATTTAATTAAACAAAAAGAGTACTTAAAAGTACTTTAGCACGCAACATAAGAATATTTTCTTATTTATTTTTTAAAAGGATTACACAAGAATTTATTAATATATAAAAAAAAAAAAAAAAATTAAATAAAAATATTATAACTAATTTCTACTATTTTATTGTTTTATTTTTTTTTTCTTTTTATTAACACAATTGCATAAAAACAAAAAAAAAATTAAATAATTAAATAAAAACGTAAGCAAAACGCACTTTATACTGCATTAAAATAATCAAAAAGAATTTTATTATAGAAATTTTCTATTTAAAAACAAAGCCAATATAAGTTTATTAATTAATTTTATTTTTATATTATGTTTATTTATATTTATTTATTTTTTTATACATATTAATTATATTAATATCCTTTTCTTTTCTTTTTTTTTTTTTTGTTTTTCTTAAAAGCACTTTGATTCAATTTAATATAAATGTAATTAAAAAATAAAATGAAAAACTATAGGCAGTAGTTATTAGCAAAATTTTTTTATTATGACAAAAAAAAATTAAATAAATAAATAAATAATAGCAATACGAATAGCATTAATATATAATAATATATAGTATTTAAAAATAGTAATAGTAATAATAATATTAATATAAATAGTAATAATAAAAGCGAAAAAAGCACAACACAGCACACATTACAGGTTAAATATAATACAGGACGCAGGGATATTCTCTGACTGACTGAAAATATCCTGTCATTTTATAAATATTTATTACAAGTTGTATACAAATATCTATGGCAAGAATATCTAAAAAAATAAAAAATAAAAATCATTTTAACAGAGAACAGGAACAAATTAAGTTAAGTTTTGTTTTCTACCAAAAAAAAGAGGTAAAATAAAATGAGTAAAATCTATGAAATGTATATATGTATATCTATTATACATACATATTTAAATTATTCAGAAATATTAAATATAAACAGATATAGATACACACACAAACATAATATATTGTTATGTCATTTATTTTAAAGATGTTAAATTTGAGTTTAAATACAGGAAATAAAAAAGAAAAACTATTAAAAATTTTCTCATATAAAAAAGCGTATGGATAGTATCAAAGTGTTTGTTTGTGTTTTAGAGTTCTTAAAAGCTTTTTAGGAAAAATTAAATATATATATATATATTTTTTTAAAAATAGAGAGAAATAACGTCATAAAAACTTGAATGAATAAAGAACGAAGTAAAAAAGCTCTTATTTTAAATATAGATATCATAGATATATTTATCGATATATTATTGTACTATGTACTCATAGAGTATATTATATTGTATGTTTATATAGTGTTGTAATCATTTAAAGTTTACATATATGTTTGTATATATTGGTACAAATATATTTATTCATAATAAAAATATAAAAATATTATGAAATTAATTTATTTGAAAGGAGTTTATTATATAAGAAAAAATGTATATGGTAAATAATAATTGTTTACATATAATATCCAATTAAATATCCAATTAAATATTTATTTTATTTTATACATTTTAGAAATTCTTTTATTTTATTATTAGCGATTTATTTAATTAAAGAGTGTTTCATTAGTTATATTTTCAGGATATTAACAGAATATATTTTACATAATGTAGTTATATACATTAGTTAAATTTACAGCATATTAACAGGATCACCCTTATACACTATTATAGAAAACCTAATATTATAAAAATATTTATTTTTAAGCTACAATTTTTCTCTATACTCTATCTAAAATAAATAATTTAGATTAAAATGATCTTGTTTGATCTTATTACTTCTTTAATAAATTTAAGAAGCGGTAATGTTTTTTTATTGTATCGTGGGTTGATGGGAATCTTCAAAAGTTACAATGCATGCAGGATTTTTACCAACCAAACCACACTCACCCTCAATTTAAACTAGTCAAACTGTTTAACCATTAATTTTTCTTTATTTTTTTCCTTTTTTTTTCCTAAGGGAGGTGGGAATCTTCCAAAGATACCAAGAATTTCCCCTTGGTAGTGTCAGATTCTTACTGACTAAACCCACCTCCCCCGTTAGCCAATATAATGGGATGAAACCCTTACCTTTGAACGCAGTATATTGGCTAGGGAGTAAGGATAAGTTTCTTTAGTATAGTTGTCCTTAGTATAAGTTTTATGTACTTTCCTGCGCTATGTCTAAAAGGTTAGTTTATTTTAAGCCTTCCTGTAATAATTTGATTTTCTATAAGTAGAACAGCTTCAACATTTGTATGCAATTCTAGACGAGATTTATGTTTTATGGCATTTCTCTTTATTCCATTTATAACTTTGAGGATACCTAAATATCTATGAATGTCACTATTACGTAAATGCCAGGAAGGACTTACGCTGTTACGTAGGACTTTATTTTGGAAAATTTATATTTTTTGTAATATGCGTTTGATATAAATAATGTAATATGCGTGATGTAAATTAGCACTTTATTATACGAAACGGTATTTTACTATAAAACAAAAAAAAACAGGTGACATATTGACATAAAGTTGACATGTTGACATATTTAATTAGATTTAAAAAAAAAAATGCCGACAGACACTTTACGAATGTCTAAATAATATTGAAAATCATGACCAAGAGTTGCAAATCAGGAATTGAAAAAACAAATACTCAAGATAGTTATGGTAAAATGTCCTCACGTCTTTAAAGCTCACACCTAACTAAAGCGCTATAAGAAGTTTAAAAACGAAAAGGAAATAGCATAAAATAAACCCTAAGAGTAAAGTTTTAAGATATTTTTAAAAATCTTTAAGACAAATATTAATAAAAGCAAGAAAAAAATATAAAATCGCCATGTCAGAATGGCACTTTAACTACTAAACACATTTTCCCAATTGCTGATAAATTTCGAAATAGATAACAAATAAAAAAAAAAATTACCTTTTTATGTATTGCAAACAAAATTGTTTATAAAGTTTTTTTCAATTAAAAATTAAAATTACTATCTACATACTATAAATAAGTATAGTTTAGGTTAAAAATAAGTATAGTTGAGGTTCAAGTCTTTTGGAAAATAATAGAAATTTTGTAAAATTATACGTAAATCAAATTTTCTATTTCTTCTTAACAAACACCAACATTGATTTTATGTAACGAAACCGATTCGGGACAATTTAGACATCCATGAGTAATGAACATTTTTAAGTTTTGATAAAATTTCAAGAAATTACATTATCTGTTCAAATCAATTAATTAAAATATAAAAACAAACTATTAAGAAATCATGACCCTCTAATAATTACTATAAATAAATTTAATACCTTAAACACCATTATATTTCTCCGATTTTTTTTCAAACTATTCTTCCAAATATTGTGAAGTCAAACTTTATCTGTTAAAAATTATTTTTTAAAAAGAATATGTTAAATACAATAAAATCAGATTCATTAAATAAAGTGGAAATTAATAAATTTAATTTATATTTTTTAACTCACAATGGTTTTTTTTTTTATATTTTTACCATTTACCATAATAACCTTTGAATTTTAAGATACTTTAGTTATATACATAATATATATATAACGAATTCAATTATATTAATTTTTTTTAATTGTTTTGAACTCATTTTCCTTTAAACAAAAAAAAAACAAAAAAAAAAAAAAAACATAATTAAAAACTTTACACAAGAAGAAACAAACAAAAATAATAATAAATTAATAATTCAAATATTATGAAATTTTCATACAGAACCCAAAGCATATTAATTTTAATTTTGACTATAATGAATTTCTGATTCAAAAAAGTCATAACCATATAATAAATTAAGATAAATTCTTATATAAAATATTATATGGAATCCATATTTTTGTTTTTTTTTTTTTTTTTCAAATACGATTTTCAGAGATTCAGTGCACCAAAAAATGTAAAATTTTTTATTGTGTATTCCAATAAAAATTAAAAATTTCCAAAATATTTAAATAGATTAATCAAAAAAAAAAATATTTAATTGCGTTCATACTGAAAATTTTCCATCTATGAGATTTGTGTTAATACAAAATTTAAATTTCAGCTCCTTTTTTTATTGTACTAAAAACAACAACAAAAAAAAAAAATGTTCGTCAAAATAAAAATAAATTTTTTCACACTTGGATGAAAAAAAATTTCATTAAAATTATAAAAAAAACCAAAAAAAAAAAAAAAAACTGTAACATAAAACTTTTAAAATTCCATTTACAAATTGCTTTCACCATACGAGAAACCATTTTTAAGAATGGGCAAAATTGATTTATTTTTTTTAACAAAGTATTAAAAAACAAAACAAAAATTAAAATATAAATTAATTGCTTAAAAGATTCAAATAATTTGCGCAAAATTATCTTCATTTCATTTTTTTATTCCTTCCAATACAAAAAAATATTCGGAAAACATTTTTTATATCCATATAAAATAATAAAAAAAATTTTTTGGAGCCATTTCTAGAACTTAATATTAGTTCATAAAATAAACAAAATAAAAGAACAGGAACTTCTTATTGAAATATCGGAAAAATTTGATTTTAATCGTAAGATGGTCAAATAATTTCTAAAATTTCAGTTTGTAATGCAGGTGTGGCTGTAAATGTTATGCGGTAAGGGGGAGTTATTGTTACGACATGTGTGCATTAAAATCCAAAGTCCCTCGATGTTTACAGCATATACACTATCATTTCCACTAAGCAACCGAACCTACAAAATTATACTAATTAATATATCTAAAATCTGAAAAAAAAAAAAAGTATTTGAAAAAACGCATTAAGATACATTAGATGTTGTTGTATATTTAAGAATTAGATGGAACCATCAAAAAATTTTCTAGACAAAAACTGAAAAAGATGAGAGAAATAGATATTAAAAAGAGAAACCACTATATAAAAACTTCTAATGTCAATCCTCATAGATCATCAACAAAAAAGATAAAATTCAAAGGAAACTTCTTAAATTTACTAACTTTAATGTTGTCAACCTTCAAAATTTATTGTCTCGCTTTTTATTTCTTTTTTTTAGCTCGCATTAACGTTTGCAATAAAAAATGTTTATATAACGGCCAATAGATTGGTAATAGAAATAACTTTTAATAATTGTATTCTATACCGGATGTAGTTCTTTTTGGGTAGTTATTTTATTGATGTATTTTATTGTAACATTTTCATCTAAATATTGAATAGATCCTTTTTTGACCAAATAAAGTATTTTTTTTTAAACATATCCTATCATATTGGTGTCGATTAACTTTCTTTTTATTTTTTCCAAATGATTAGATTATAAAATTAATAATAGTTGGAATAGTTGGAAGTAGCTGATTATTGTAGAATAGAAAATTTCATTGTATTTGACTTTAACTATTTTTAAAATATATCAATATTATCCTGAAACTTTTGTACTTTAAAAATTTTTTTTGTCAAGAAGACGTACAAAGTAAAAGTTCTTGTAAGCAAGTATTTCTTAGCAATAAATAAAATTTGGGGCCTCGGTGGCCTAGTAAGTAAAAGCGTATAAAATATGCTGTAAACACCGAGGGATTGTGTGTTCGAGTCCCACACACGTCGTAAGAGTATTCCCCCTTACGACATTTACAGCCACGCCTGAACAGGAAAGGCTGTATAATTTCCTTGTTAAATTTATGTGGCAGAAAATGCACTATTAAAAAAATTAAAATAAAAAAGGTGTTCAACTTTTTGGTCTAAGCATATTACTATGGAATATAACAAAATCTAAATGACTAAATTTTAAAAATAATTTCTATGGTAAAATGAATGTTAAACTATAGGATATATTTTGTCTGAATAATCATTAGAAATGCAAATAAAAATAATAAAATGGAAATTGATTTTTAGTAAAATATATATACAATATACATCATTAAAGTGAATGGAGAAGCAAGTTATGAAGGTAATACAGCAACATATAGGAAAAAAAAATTATACAAGAGATATAAAGATATAAAAGAGATGTAGCAAAAAAAAAATACAAATTAAATCAGATGAAGACAGTTTAAAAAACTACATTAACATCATAAAAAATAGAGAAGCTTTATTGAGGATTAGAGAGAGTGAAGAAGAAAGTATGAACAAAAGAGTATGTAACAGGTTAGATACAGGATTACAATTTAGTACATTTCTCTGCCACATAAATGTGAACAGGAAATTACACAGGCTTACCTTTAGAAGGTTGGATGTAAATGTCGTAAGGGGGAATAACTCTTACGACGTATGTGGTATTCGAACCCACACTCCCTTGGTTCTTACAGCATATTTTATACGCTCTTACAAACTAGATCACCAAGATCTTTTATTATTTATAACAAATAAATATAAATTTATTTGTTTAATTCAATAAAATTATTAAATTGTAAACTTTTTAAAATTAAATTTAAATTCCTTATATTTGTTATTAAATTAAAAAAAAAAAATAATTAAAGAGTCTTTAAATAAAACTGTTACTTTATTACTATACATAATGTATTCCCTAAATTAATATAAAATTTTCTTAAAATCAATTTAAAATGGAAATCTTTATTGTATATATTTTGTATATATATTATATATATATATATATATATATATTTTTTTTTTTTTGAAATTTTGGCAATCGTATTTATTTTACCATATTTCGCCTTGGCTAAAAATTATTTCTAATTTTTTTTTTTGTTTTTAAGTTTTTAAGATACATATACTAATAATATTAAAATTCTTTCTATACCAAAAATTATGCAATATTGCATGCATGCAAATTTTAATATATATATATATATATATATTTATTGTTTTTATTATTATTATTATCATTATTATTATTTTTGTTATTATATTTATTTATTTCTTATTTAGTAAAACTAGTGTACAGTTTATATTGAAAATATGACTATATAATAATAAACATAAAAAAAAAAAAAAAATAATAATAAAAAATATGCATTTTCTTGGCAATTGAACAAAAGCTTTTTTAATACAACAACTATATGTACATATATAAAAACAATTGTAACTGCAATTTAATTTCGCGGATTTATTGCGTCTTTTATATTCACACAAATTGTTTTTATATAAGAAAGAAATAAAATAAGAATAAGAAAAAAAAAAATAAATAAAAAGATTAACAAAAATAAAAACAAATAAAAAAAAAAAACGGAAAACATAATAAAAAATGCAGCAGGAGTTCAAATTTGTTTCATGTGCTGATTTCCTATTTTGTTTTTTTTTATAATCTATTATTTTTTTTTTTTATTTCATTTCATTGAATATTTAATGTTGCCTCAATTTCGGAATATCGAATTTTAAAATTTCGAACAAACAAAAAATAAACAATTTTATTTAATTTATTTTTATGGTTAATGATTTATTTTTAAAAATTTATAACTTCTATTTAGTTTAGAAAAAGAGATGAAAATAATTTTAATAAAAATTTAATTCCCAAAGTTTTTTCAGATAACAGTTTATATTTTTTATACCCTACACCTAAAGTATAGGCAATATTATTTACTTTGGTATGGTGTTTGTAACCGCAACAAAAGGCAGCGACTTAAATATGGACATGTGTATTATATGTATATATATATTTCAGGTTTTAAATAAAGTTAAAAAATATACAAACAGAAAAATCTTTAAAAAAAAATTGAGGATCAAATACCACACTGACATTAAAGGTCTCATAATTGCAAAAACAAGATAACTAATAGAGGTAAGGTGTACCAGAATAAAGCTGAAGTGCGCTTTTATAACGCACAAACATCCATTTACATTAGTAAAAATATAAATATGTGCCATAAATGTAATGACACATTCACGATTAAGTATGCGTTAATTGACTGCCGGTACAACGGTATGACTAATAGCAAGTGCAACCATCCGCCAGTAGAAGCATTAACATTCCACAATAACGCTAAAAGAGAGCATATAAAAATAACTATTGCTATTCCACTATATTTCCTTTTCTTTTTTCGTAAATGGGGCAAGGAAATACACAGTCTTTCCTTTTCAGGTGTGGCTGTAAATGTTGTAAGGGAGAATTATTCTTACGATGTGTGTGGGATTCGAACCCATACCCATCGGTGTTTACAACATATTGCGTACACTCCTACCCACTAATCCACCACATAATCCACATAATATAATATTATAAAATTTAGTATATTAGATCTTATATATTAGATCTAAACGACACTTAACGCCTCTTCATGCTATATGTATTTGTCATGTGTCTTTTCGGAATGTATTGCTTATGTAACAGCTGATCAATGAAAAGTAGATTGAATACTGATAAAAGTCTATTTTGTGTTCATTGTTTTCTATTGTCATTTATTTTTTATTATTCTTCTATCAAGGTGTATTTTTCCTCTACATAGAGTAAGAGGTGTATTTTTTGGCGAAAAAAAACGGATTTTAAAAATTTTTTATAATATTCATTTAATTATAAAATTCAATATTTATATTATTATACCCTACACATTAAGTATAGGGTATATTAACTTTGGTATGGTATTTGTAACCACCAAAAGGAAGCGAGTTAGATGTATATATATTCTGACACTTCCTGAGTCGATTTAGCGATGTCCGTCCGTCCGTCCGTCCGTCCGTCTGTTCGCATGATAACTCAAAAACTAGTGAAGCTATCTTGATGAAATTTATATAGTAGGTTGCTAATTACGAAAGGAAGGCTAAGTTTGAATCTGGACAAAATTGGTCCATGGATTCGGGTACCTCTCATACAACTCCCAAAACCGAATACGCATATCTTCGAAATTAATAAAGATAGAAACTTAAAATTTTGTACGAGGATGTGTTTTCCTGAATCCCTGATATCCCTAAAATTTGAGATGAATTGCAGTTGTTGTTCGGGTACCTCCCACACAACTCCCAAGACCGAACAAGCATATCTTCGAAATTAATAAATATAAAAATTTGAAATTTGATATAAGAGTATTCTATCCTGTTCTGATAATGTCTCTAAAATTTGGCATGAATTGAGAAGATGGTCCGGGTGCCTTCACACACTTCCCAAGACCTAACAAGCATATCTTCGAATTTAATAAAGATAGAAACGTGAAATTTTGTACAAAGGTTGTAAAAGCATTTATTTTTTTAGCTTATATTAAATGCCTAACTAAAATAACTTATGGATTTTTAAATTAATTTGAATTTTTTAGGTGTTGGGTATAAATAAGTCGGTTGCATCGACTTACTGTTACATTTACTTGATTTTTTCTCTCTTTGCGAAACGATCGGTGACATTTATTATTTGACTAGATAACATAACATAAGAATGTCAAATAACACTTTTCTTACGTTCACACTTCATACGATATGCAGACTTCATTTATATTGTTGAATTTATATAACACACATTCCAAAACATATTATAATATAATATATAACGTGAAGTGGCGTTTAATTACTAAATAAGTCTTATTATCATATTATGTAATTAAGAAAATTCTAATCAATACATTATAAAATTTAATATTACTGCAATATTCTAAAGCAATAAAAATTTACTGGCTTAAAAAATATATAGGAGTTGTTATAATATTAAATAAAACGCTTTATTTTACTTTGAATGTTTGTAAAAATGTTTTGTACTTATATTCAGTGCTGGACTGAGAATGAACTTAGGACCGGGAAATTTAAAAATTTCGGCCCTTTTCAATACATTTTGTTTTAACAATCAAGTAAAGTTCAGAATAGCTATGCCTTTTGATGATTGATGAATATATGAGGAAAATTAAAGTCAATAAAAATTACCACATATTTTTATAATATAATATTAATTCTTTTTTATTTATTGTTTAATATATGATTAAATAGAAAATGAACAGAAATGAAATTCACAATGAAATATAAAATAATTAGAATTAACAAAAAATAACATTTAGAAAACAAAATTTTTTTTTCATAAAATAACCAGTTTTTAATAATAATTTTCTTATTTTTAATAATAAGTTTCAAATGTAATTTACTTTCTTTTTTATGTTAATATTTTTTTCAACAGACTACTTTTTTCTTTCAAAATGTCAATAATTTCCTCGTTCTTAATAACATTTAGAATATCTCTTTCGCATGACATTAACATAAAATCTTCTAAATGTGTTTGACTTAAGCAATTTCTTAATCTATTTAAGATGTATTTTAATTTTGAAAAACTTCTTTCACACGAAACTTGGCTTGAAAATAATGTTATGACAAATTTATACACAAAAAATAAATTTGAATATGCTAATGTGTGTAAATTAAATTTTTGTAGAACTGAATAACAACATATTATACAATTTTTACATAGTTTACAGCTTGGAATATCCGCATGTTCTTTATTATCATTTGACTGTTCTATATCATCATCATATTCACCAGCAATATTTACTTCTTAAGTTAATGTTTGTATCAACATGTATCTTATTCCATTTTTTTGCAAAATCTTTAAGTTCTATTTGAATAACTTCTTTTGTTATATCTTTATTAAATTTCTTATTTATTATATCAGCTAACAATTCAAACGCTTTATCAGATATATTATTATTAACTATCTTTTCAAAGTTATGGGGATCTAAATAAAAAATATCTTTGTATAAATTATCATTTTGTAAAAAACGTCGATTTAAACTACAATTAACTTGATCCATAATTGTGTTATATACACTTATGCGAAATCTATCTACAGCATTAATAATTGAGTTTCTTTGTCTCCTTTCTAAACTTGTTTCTACAAATAAGTCCACTTGTTGTTTATCCAACTCATCATTCGCTGCTGTTACAAACTTAGTTGCTGCGTCAAATACTCCTTCAAAGTCTCGTGATATTTCTAAAAGATTATTTGCAGTTTCCTTTACCATGCGAAATGCTACTACTATATCCATATCTTTTGTTTGTAGATATAACGATAATGGTGTTGTTTGTTCAAATATTCTTAAAAATATGTTGGCTGTAAGGATATTTTTAAACTTTAATAACGAATTCAATATTGTCTTGGATCTATGACGAATATCTTTGAAAAATTTTCTGAAACAGATATTTCTTCAAAAGTTTGTAAAACATTAACATAAAATATTATGCCATTCGTACTGTTATATCTGCCAAACATTTTATGTAATATTTTATCTTTGGCCTACCAACGGGTTTCGCCAATAACAGAAATAAATTTAAATTTACTTAATTTTCGCCATTCATTGAGTCGTTTGTAAGACTCTTTTAAAAAACTGCACATGTATTGAGTAGACCAAAAAGAGAAATTGCTTCCGTAACTCTTTGCGTTGTTTCTGTAATTACTAAGTTCAAAACATGTGCATAACACCAGGTATGAACTTGACCCGGTGATTCTTCATTCAGCCATGCATTAAAACCATTGTATGCACCTTGCATGTTTGCAGCGCCATCAGTACAATTACCAATGCATTGAGTTATGTTAATGTTCATATTTTTCAAAACATCACACACTAACGTACAAAAGTCTTTTCTGGTTGTAGAAGTACAATTTACTATAGATACTACTCGTTCGTAAACACGATCTTTCACATATCGCACAACTATTGAACATTGATCTTCAACATTAATATCTTGAGTGGTATCAATTTGGATACTATACATTTGCGTATTTTTTATTTCATTGCTTATTATTTTTTTCATTACTTGTGAAATAGAACTTATTACAGAATTCGCAGTAGTTTTAGATAGAAATGTTACAAAACTGCCTCGTCCTTTACTATCTGTACTTTTGTTTACCGAGTCAACAATATGCGCTTTAAGAAATGGGTCGAATTTACTTATTAGTAAAAGTAATTCCAAGAAATTTCCATGATCCAAATTATCGTTCAGTAATTGGGAAGTTGACTCGTTTATGCTTCGATAACTTAAACCACGTTTTCCAATAACTTTGATAGTCTCAATCACCCGCTCTAAAATTTGTATATTTTTATTTATATTTTCAAAATGATTTTTCTTGACAATGGATATATATCTCTATTATTGATTTTCAGTACATATGATTCTGTTGTTGAAGCATGTAAGAACGATTTTTCATGTTCAGTAATTCGTTGATATATGTGCTTAACATGTACGATGTTGTAACCGGTAATAAATATCGACTGGTCTGAATTCTTACAAAAAGCTAAACAAAAAGAGCAATACAGTTTTCCGATGTCTTCATTCAAAGATAACCAGCTTCGACGCACACCATCGCTCCGAAAATATAGTTTGTTACTGTTTATATTATATTTTGCTTCCAAATTAGTTGTATTGGATGAATTTTCAAAAATTTGCTTAATTTTTCCTTATCTGGTTTAATAAAATAACTACTTTTCTCACCTATTTCGCTTTTTTCATCATATTTATCATTATCTTCTGGTGATATTTCTATTTGTTGTTCTTGGTCCATTTCTTGATCTGGTTGACTTTCTGGTGCTGAGGAACATGACTGAATTACAGTTTCTTCAACCCCGCCACTGGGTTGAATACAAAACATATTTGATATTTTACTGCACTTTTCTGCTTGCGCCTTTAAAAGCTTTTGCTTTTTAATTTTTTGTTTCTCCCAACCTCCTAGTCGTTTTGTTGACATATTTAATTTTTTAAAAAAAATTTAAATTCCACACAGTCCTTATTGAATAAAAGTCTTCAACAGACTAATCGATAATTTCGTAGGAGACCGCGAGATTGACGTTATTTAAAGGAATTGTATAGTAAGCCCTAAATTTTAAAAAAATTTGAAATATTGAAATAAAAATCAAAAAATTGGTTGTTTTTATGGGAAAAATTAAAAAAAAAATATTTATATAAAAAAAATTTTTATGGGAATCATTTTTGATTTAATATTCGGCATATTATATTAATACATTATTAATTTAATATTTGCTTTTGATTTGAACAGCAAGTGGCACCTGAATCAACTTGAAAATCTAATAAAATTGTTCACCAAACAAAGTTTACCCAATTATCGAATCAAAAATTTCGGGCCGTCAAAAAAGATTTGAACATTCTATTTAGTGTGTCATTAAGTCAAAATTTAATTATCAAGATAAGTTAGTTTTATAGTTTTATTATTTTTTTACATACTAACTCCAATTTAACCATTGTCCGAACTAATGATGAAGTCGAACCTATTGATATCCGAATGCTTTCCTCGAAACAAAATCCTTTTATCCTGTCTTTATCCTTCTCTAAAAAAAAAGCACATATTATTAGAATATTTCAAAATCGAAAAAAGAAATCAAAGACATAAAACAATTTAGGAATCAAAAACCTAAAACAAAATAACAAAAATAAAAACATTTTCTTAAAACAACAACATAAAAAGCAAAAAAAAAAAAATTGAAAACTAAAACATTTATTTTAAGATGAGAACCATATGGAGCATTAAAATTTTTCTTTATATATTCAGAACATTTTTTGGTATCCTACTGAATAAAATTAAATAAATCATATTTTTGTTTTATTTTTTTGTTTTTTTTTTTCAAATAAAGAAATAAAATTAAAAAAATATATAAATATTTTTTTATCATTTATATTTTATATTTACATCATAAAAGTATCTATGAAATATTTATAGATACAAATTGTTTGTTGCAAAAAAAAAAAAATTTTATTTTTAAATATCAAAAATTGTTTTTAATATTAAAATATAATATCAGTTATAGGAAAAGAATAAGACAAAAAAAAAAAAAACAAAATAAGATCATTGTAAAAATATAAAAACAATTGTATATAAATATGAAAAAAACATTTTATTTTATTAAAAAAAAAAAACAAAGAAGAAAATATTAAGAAAATTGCAATTCAAGTTAAGAAGTAAGAAAAAAATCGTCAACACCAGGAGAAGAAACAAATATAATTATCTTTTTAAAATAACAAATGAAATGGCAACAAAATAAAATAAGAAGCAGCAGTTGATCTAGTAATATCAATATAACAACAGCAGCAGCAGTATTTTTACTCATAGATAGTATAAGAAAACTATTACTTTATTATATATAGAATTTTCTTTATCTTCTATACAAGTATTTAAAATTTTCAACAAAACAAATATGTAACATAGAATGCCGCAGCATGATATTCTAATAAAAAAAAAAAAAAACTACCATTGATTTTTAAAGAAACTATAAGAGAAAAAATTTAATTTTACTTACATAAAAATTTTATAATCATACAAAAAAAACTGTATGAGAAATTTTCAAAAAAGTATAAACTTTGACTTAAAAAAAAATGCTTAAAATATACTCACTTAAATTAAACAAATGATAAAATTCAAATTTTAAGTTTATAAAATTTTGTCTCTCCGCACAATTTCTATTACCTTTACAATCATAATTTTTGTTGGTTTTTTGGTTCTTCCTCTATATTTTCATCGAACGTCTTTGAATGGATACATATTCGACATTTGACAGCATTTAATAGGTGACATTTTCAAAACCGTTTTATCTTGCAGTATATTTTCTTCTTTTTTTTGGTAAAAATACTTTTCTGGCTGGGGATTAAATGTTTGTAAAGAAACAATGAATATTTGGATGCAGTGATAGAACGCTCGGGGAAATAAATCCCGCGGGCTTTAATTCCAAAACTTTTACAATTAACGCCCGTGGGATTTAAATCCTTTCCAAAAAAGAATTTAAGCCAACGGGTCTTAATTCCACTAGATCGTAGGCTTTAAGTCGATTTCGAAAAAGAATTAAATCCCACTGAGTAACACAAAGGCTACTATCATGAGTCTGTATTTCATTTGACTGGGTTTTATTTGGTGTCATGTCAGAAGTCGCTTGTTCAAAAGTCCTATTGCGGCTTTTGACTCACTTCAATGAGCCAGAAGTTCCATGGATTTTAAAATTGAATTCAAAATCAAGATTATACGACTTCTACAGAATATTTAGATGTATGGATATGCGAGTATTTGATTTAGGGGAGATTTTAGAGTTGATTACAAAATCAGGGTTATACGCTTTTTCCAGAATATGTATTTAATCTTCCTAATTCAAAACTCGCATATGCATATATCTAAATATTCCGTTGAAGGCGTATAATCCTGATTTTGAATTCAATTCTAAAATCCTTCCCAAAATCCCTGGCAATGGGAATATTACTTATATACATATTTTGGAAAAATCATATAATCCTGATTTTGTAACCAAATTAAAATCCCTCCGAATTCAGAATCTCGTATAATATTCTGGATACCCCAATTTTTATCCAAAACTTTAAAATCCCTCCTAATTCATTTGCTCTATATATTTACTCTCTTCTTTTAATAACAAAAAATAGTGTGGGTCTTAATTCCAATTCAAAAGGAATTAAAGCCCGTGGATTTTAATTCTATTTAATTATGGGCTTTAATTTCAATTCAAAAAGGAATTAACGTCCGTGGTCTTTATTTCCTCGGGCGTTCTGTCACTGCACCCAATATTTTTACATAAATTCCAAATGTTTATGGTAAAACATAAATTTAAAGTATTTTCTGATAAAGTTTCTGCAAAAAGATAAATATCTCCCTTTCCCGGAAGTTTTAAAATAGTTAGGAGGGATAATTATAAACACCTCGTTGTAAAAATATACAATATGTAAAAGAAAAATAATTAGAAGGTTTTAATTGTAAGGTTGGTTAGAAAATCATTATTGCTCTGCCGAAAGAAAAATAAAGACGTTCCGACATTCATTTCTTTGGGCAATATTGTCGGACACCATTTTTTATACAAAACAATATTTTTAAATTTAGGTAAACATTTTTGGAGAAAAACATTTTTTAAATTGTTGGAAAAAATCTTTAAATAAATAATTCTTTAAATCTATTTCGGTAGTTTAGAATTTTGATTAAAGCTCTTTAAGGCAAAGTGGTTTAAGGCATAGGAAAGCAGCTAAATCAAATAAGAGTAAAGACTAGTAGGTAAACTAAGTTCTTCCAGTTTAATTTTATTAAGTTTGGCAATATGTGACACTTGCAACATTTTTTGGAAAAATTCTTTTAAAAGGATTAGCCAATTTAATAATAATGGTCCACTGCAATTTATTTTTTAACTGTGAGGTAATTCGAATCACTTGTTCACTTGTTGATTCGAATCGTTGACAAAATATTTCTAAATATTTTCATGGAATAACTGTCCAACTTGATATCATAATAATAAAAATTGTTAAATATGATTTCGATAAAGTTTAGCAAACAGCATCGTAATTCTAAAATATAATTTAGAATAAAATATATAAATAATATATAAATCATTTCTAAAAAGCCCCACTTAACATTATTTTTAAGGATAATAATATTATCCAATTTTTGCAATCATTTTTGGTGAGATGTTATAAAGCTTTATTTCCATTCCATTAAACATTTCAATATTTCAGTGTAAAAAAACCTTCGAGTAGCAAAGTATTTTTATTATTGTCTTCTAATTTCTAAATATTAAATATTATTATATAGATATAATAAGGACTAATGTATATTAAGAAAATAATTAGGATGAGTTTTAGAGCTGGTTACAAAATCAGGGTTTCATTAATATATGTTTAGCAGCGGTTTGGGGTGACAGTTTTTACTATATTCAATTCTTTTATGTTGAAATATGTAATTTGAAAAAAAGTAATTAGAAAAGATTTGAATCTCCAAAACTGCTCCTTATTAAAAAATGTCGCTTTTATAAATAGATAAATATTCTATGGAAAAGGCAATACTTTGATTTTGTAACCAACTACAATATAGTCCCTTTAAATTCCGAATCTCGCATATATATACCCATTATATCATTCCATATTAATCATATTAATCGCATTAAAGAAATCTTTTAATTGAGAAATTAAGTAATTATAAGTTTTATTTTACATTTACATGAGAAATAAGCCCTTTTCGGGAACAATCGATCTTATTTTGCATTTAATTGTGAAATAAAGCCGTAAAGACTTTATTATACAAAAGACTTTTGATTAATTGATAATTCTGTGCAGTCATACACAGATTTTCAATATCTTTAAAAATACTGTATTAGTATATTATATTTTTCTACAGTTTCCCAACTCTATGTGTTCAAAATTATATTAAAATGGAAATTCAATTTATTACAGTTTATTCTTAAAAATCAAATATGAGTAATCGAATATTTAAAAACTTTTTCAAATTAAATTTAAAAATACAGAAGAAAAGTAAATTTTTTAAAAGTTTTTTCCTTCTTTATACCCGTACGATAGGATCGGGTATAATAAAATTACTCCTCCGTTTGTAACACCTCGAAATAAGCGAGCTAGATATACCTTCAAAGGTATGGATCGGATCAGAAAAAAATTCTAAGACTTTTGAGCCATGTCCGTCCGTCCGTCCGTCAGCACGCTAACTCAAAAACTAAGAAAGCTAGAATCTTGAAATTTACACAAAATATTCTGGGAGTAATTTGTAGGTTCCCTATTTTTTTTGGTTGAGTTTGAACCAAGCCTTAGGGTAGCTCTCGAACACCTAACTTTTAGGTCCCCACATTTTTTTTGCAATAGAGCTATAAAATTTTAACTACTGATAGATCTCACAAAAATATTAATTTTATTTTTAATAACTTTTTTTTGTAGCTTCACCCGTTACGGAGTTACAGCTCCCCAAAGGTTCAAAAAAGCTCTATATTTAAATTGTTATAGCACAAGTTGTATAAGGTATATCTTCATTTTGAAAACGCCAAACGATTACTACTTTCATTAGCTTTAAAAGTGTATATACAATAAATATATATTTGTGGAATACGGTGTCTTAATTTACCGTTATGCGAAACTCAAATTTTGTAAAATCCTTCAACCCTTCTATCTTCTAAACGGTTTAAGTTGGAAACTTTAACAGAAGTTAGAAATTTTGACAGAAGTTAGATCTTTGAAAATAAGTATGAGTCATTTCAGAAATTTTTTTTGTATCACTCCCCGTTTAGGAGCTGTAAGGGGTCAAAAACTGAAAATTTCTTATTTTTAAACACCTGTAACTTGGACACCTGTTAAAATTGTTTTAAAGTAATACACAAAAATTAAAGCTTCAACATTATACTCTTATTTCTGTTAACAACTTTTTTTAATAATATAGGGTTACTTTATAATTGACGAAAGTGTTACTAGATTTTTTCAAATTTTCTAACAAATTTCTTTAACGAATTTTTTCCATTTTGTTTTACTCGATAATTTGAAATTGTTGAGGATATAATGCGTAGTACATAAAAATGTAAATAAATAAACAACATAACGGTTGCTTGAAGAATTTTTATTTATATGATATTAATATATATACATACTTATATAATATCATGTTTATTTACATATCGTATATGTCACTAGTGCATGAATGATAAGAGTATAGATGTATATTATATAGCGCCGTATTTACATACATATATGTATTTTATTGTACTTATAAGAAATTATTCTGTCAATGGAATATTTAAATATAATATAATATAATATTTAAAATTATATTTACTATTTTGTACTAAGTAAATTTAATATACATTTACCGCTTAGTATTAAATGGTACTATAGAATATTTGAAAAAGTTTTGGATTGATAATCGTTATGTGAAAGGTTAGAATCTGCTTTTGAAGAATGTACATATAAACATATAGTTTGAATATATGTACAACCCATAGTTCTAGAAATTATAAAATTCACTCAAATTATTTTAAAATACTAAAATATTAAAAAAATAATATTGTGAGCAGAGTGACAGGCTATGAACATACTAACGGTTCGTACGGGTATCTAAGAGTTGACAAAGGCAACTGTATTCTTCCTCGTTTTTTATTGCAAAAACTTTTTTTTATGTACCTATTGATTTTTAATATAAAAATTACAGAAAAAAAAACTTTTGATAAATTTAATTAGACTCATAATATAAAAGATTTTTTCAAACTTAATTTATTGTATTCTATTCATTCTTTAATCTACATACGTATATAGTTTTTGACTAAAATTCTTTATTAAATTAAAGTTAACATACGTGTTTTTTTTTTTTTAAATTAAGTTTCTTTTACTTTAATTTGATCCTCAAATCATTTTTTTAGAAAAGAAAAATATAATCTATACAAAAGTCTATACAAAAAAAAAAAAAATAACAAACAAACAAAAAAAAGGAAAATTTATAAAATTACACAATAGAAACGACTAAATGAAAAAAAAAAAAAAAAAACTTTTTTTTTAACTCTTTTTATATACATAATGTATATAGTAAAATGCAACTATATAATACCATTGAAATTTTATCTTTGATGCTTAAAATCCGAAAAATAAAAGTATTCTATCTATAGTAAAAATTGATGTCCAATAATTATTTTATGCACAAAAAAAATTTAATGTACATAATACATACATATACATTATATAATATATAAACCATAGTTAAATAAATATATATATAAAACATATCTTTTAAATAAAAGAAGAAGATAACAAGAAAATGTCCTTTAAATGTCCTGAACACGAACATTAATACATATATGTAGTATATATTCTTAAATAATTTTTAAAAATATCTTGAATTAAAATTCTTTTTTTTTTTTTTTTGTTTTTTTTTTTTTTTGGATTGTTATTGATTTCTGATGGTCTTAAAAATTTTACAATGCAACTACAAAATAGAGAAGCAAAAGCAGAAAAAAAAAAAAAAAACAACGTGTGTAATGCTTTATTTATGCATGTGCATGTACAATGCTCATAAATGTTAGAAAGAATCTATCGTTTCCCGTTTAAAAAACCAAAAAAAAAAAAAAAATACTTAAATAAAGAAATGGCAAAAATCGTTCAAATAGACTTTAAATTTTTCTTTTTTGTTGTTGTTATTAAAAAATTTTGTCGATTTTGTCAAGTTGTTCTGATTCGTATTAATTTTTTTTTTTTTTATAAAGTTTTCTTTTTTTCATATACTCGTTTTCACTCTAATTCTTTGCATTTCTATTCATGAATAAAACTGTAAAGATGTAAAGAAAGGTTTTTAAGTTGTAATTCCTTAAAATAAAAAAAATAAAAAATAACAAAAATAAATAAATTAGTTAAAAAAGAAAATTTTTGTAAAGAATTGAAAAAGCAATTTTCTTCTTGACTTTGGATTGGATATGTGGCACGGCACATGAATTTTAAAAAGAATTATATTCAAATAAAAAAAAAATTTCCTAAAACTATGTACGTTCAAATATTCGTTAAATTTTATTTATCTTTTATTTTTTTTTTATTTTTTTTTAGTAAATTTGTAATAAATATCGATAGTATATTTATTAAAAATTCATTTGGGCATGTTTTGTAAATATTTGAAATAATTTTTAAAAAAATTCAATAAAATCAATAAAAAAAAAAAAAAAAATTTAAAATAAAAAATTAATTTCTATAAAAATATTAAAGATATTAAAAAATTTTAAATAAAATTAAAATATTGCAATTAAAATTTTAAATTTACAGTAAATTATTCAAATAATATCAGATGCGGATCATCATCTTTTGATTTATAAAAACAACTTTAAGTAAAATAATTCAAAACTATGTCGATCTTATCAAATTCTGATCATAATTTTTTTTTTTTTTTTTAATGCATTTCTCTGTCACATAAATGTGGACAGGATATTACACAGTCTTTCCTGTTCAGGCGTGACTGTAAATGTCGTAATGGGGAATAACTCTTACGACGTGTGTGGGATTCGAACCCACAAACTCTCGGTGTTTACAGCGTATTTTACACGCTTTTATCCCACTACGCCACCGAGGCCCCTCATCATTTTTTGCTTTATAAAAACAACTTTAGAAAAAGTTCTTTGAAAGGATATTCAACTTTGTTGGCATAGTGCAAACATAATATGTGAAATTGCGCCATTATTATTACTCGTTAATGAAGCAAAGTACTCGATTGCAAATATTCGTTTTTTTTTTTTGGGGTGTAGATGGGAATCATTGACAGACGCTTAAGAGGAACCAGTACAAGCAAGATTTCTTGTTATAAACGTGTTATATTTTAACGCATTAAAAATCACCTCCCTTTTTGACTAAAAAATAGACATGGGGATCTTTAGTTGTACAAAACAATATTTTCTGCTATGGAGTAAAATATTTTTTCGATGATGATACACATATCTTTACATCTTTTCCAGTCGTATGATGTTAAAAAATAGCAAGATTTTTATACAAATTTTTATATTCTATTTTCCGTATATTTCGTATATCTGTACATATAGAAAAATTTCAAACAATTTTAATAAAAAAGAAAATAATATAAGAATATAATAAGAATAAGTTATTTTCAAACTTTAATAAACATTTAAAAGTGTATGATGCATTTAAGCGTTTAACTTTAACGCAAATATGTATTTAAAATATACAGACCAGAAGAAAAAAAAAAAATATAATAATAAAAATAACTATTTTAGTATTATCTATATTTTACTTAATCCTTTTTATCTTTTTATTTTTTTTTTGTTTTTAAAATTTGTTGTTTTTAAAATAGGGATAATTTTGTTGTCTTTTTTTCATTTCTTGCAATGGAATTAGCTGAACACAAAAAGAAAAACAACATCAGAACTAACAAAACAAAAAACTAAAACAAAAAGAAACAAAGAGAAAGAAAATAAATGTGAATATGTGTCAACTGCATTGCACCATTTTTTCACTTTTTTTCTTTCCTGTTTTCATTTTTTTTTTTTTTTTTTTTTTTATTTTAACTGACATGATTGTTAAATGAACCTTAATGTTGTGTTTTGTTGCTTCAAAGTATTTTTGTCATCAATTTTCTTAAAAAAAAAAAAAAAAAAAAAAAATATAACAAAAATAAAAACAATCCACAAAACAAAAATTTAAAACTTAAACCTGAATCCTAGATGAAATTTTCACTATTTTTTCTTTTTTTTTTTTTACATGCAATCAACATACATATGCATCATACATGCATATATATAATATAGATATGCATCATATATATATGTATGTGTTTATATATACAATGAATTATATTTGGACCATAATGAAGACCTTTCATACAAAATAATAATGAAAGCATAAAGATGGACCTGCACCAATGCACAAACAAAAATATTATACTAGGATAATGGGACAAAAGATAATATGTGCTATTATTATGTTCATATATCAAGGTATATTTATTGTTGTTGTTTTTTTTTTGTTTTTTATTTTATTTTGTTTTTGTTTTTTTTTTTTTTGTTTGTATATAAAGATATTAAAGGTGAATATTTCATTTTTGATTAAGTGTCATCAATCAAGAGACTTTTTACAAAAATAGAATAAAAATAAAAAAGAGAAAAAACAACAAAAATACAAAATATATATATATATCGATTTCATTTATTCATTCATATATCCATGTCTAGATCCTATATAGAATAAAGCCAATTATTTAGAAATATTTATATACATATATTTTTATGAAAGTAAAGAAATTTTAAAAGAAAAATAATTAATGAAGGATATTAAAAAAAAAATAAAAAGTGAAAAAATGAAAAAGAAACAAAATTAAGATATAAAGTTACTTTAAAGATATTTAATACTTTTTTTTTCATACAAATCCCAATGGAATCAATTTAAAGTCTCCCAAAGCAATCATTAAAAAAAAATTTTTTTTTTGCTTGTGTGTCATAAAATTTATTGATTTTTTTTTTTGTTTTTTTTTTGTAGATTATTCTGCAATTTTAATTATTTTAAATTTCAAAAATAAAAAAAATAAATACATAAATATAAAAATATAAAAATATCTAAAAAAAAACAAAAAATGGAATATTTTGTAAAATATGCGATTTGAAACAAACAAAAACCATTTCTTTTACACTATTATAGACTTCGGCAACTTAGACATTGAGTAAATGATCTTTTTAACAATGATTTTTTTTGTTTTCGATTTTGTGAGTCCAAAGTAGAACCTAAAGTAGATCTAATTAAAAATTTATTCTTAAGAATTGGTTTACATATTTGAAAATTTAAGATATGTAATAGTTATACGTGTAACATGTCTATATGTTGTGGTAATATTTTCTTTTCACTTGTCACTCTTTTGAAGAAACTAATATATAGATCTTTCACTGCAAGGCATATTTTTTTTTCTTTTTTGTGAGGGTATATAGCTGGGAATCTTGAAAGTCACCAATGAGATCAACGCTTGAATTCTATTTGGTAGAACTAATCAACCACCATCTCCCTTTCTTACCAAACATTATTATAGGTTAGAATCTATGGTACAATGTACTGTTTGGTTTAGGGATTGAAAAAAAATCAGAATAAAGGTATGTATATGAATAAAGGAAATTGGGAAATATGGGAAGTTACTGGATATTAATTATTATTATTATTAATATTCATATTAGAGATCATAAGCTTCAGTTTCTTGAAATATTATATTAAGTAAGCCGTTGTTTACTCGGCTGTAATATACAAGTATATGTGATACAATGCTATTAATGTACCGCCATCTATTATCTTTTACAAGTATTATTTATTTATTTATTTTATATTACGATATTAGTTATTACGATATTAGTTATTACGATATAAACTATTACGGTACGATTTAAATTAGTAATATTAAGTATGCATATAAGCTGCCAGGGATTTGAACTCAATAGCTTTCAATTAATAGGCCGGTGAGAACCACTTTAAAGTAATATTAAGGTCGTTTATACATTATTTTATTGGTAGAGTAATTAAAAGACTAAACAAATCAAAATCCCTCATATAATTGAAAAAAGTCTTTTATATAAATGGTTATAACTTAAATTCTAAATAATATTTTTTTTAAATTAAAATAAAACACCAAACAACAAGAGACTTCTCTAGTCTTAAAAATCAAGAAATAGTATTGCATAAATTTTTAAAGTTTTGATATTTAAATTTACAAACATTGTTTGGTTTTGTTTGGTTACAAACATTTAGATATGAATATAGAATTAGATGAATATAGATTAGATATGTACATAGAATTCGAAAATCCTTTTAAGAGCTATGGAATTATTTAACGCTGTTGTGTACAGCAAACTTTTATTTCAAGACTTTAAAGCTCATTTTTTTAATTTCAAGATTTTAAAAATTTGGACTTTAAGATTTCCCTTAATCATAAAATTTATTATTTCCTTAAAATTGAAGTAAGTGCTCTTCAATTAACACAAATTTTCTATAAAGAAAAATTATACTGCTTTTAATTCTACTTTTCAAAATGTCTACATCCGAAAACCATTGATTTTTCATACTTCCTGTTTTTTTTAAATTAAACTCACTTCAAAAATAATTGCAGAACGTTTTTCTAAATATTATTTTTAAATTATATACAAAATTATTATTAAAAATTGCCTTAAACAAGTATTTCTTTTTTCTTTTTGTAGTTTATTTTTCATTACTACCAAAGTCAAAATTAATTAATTTATTGGGTGTGGGATTTTTTGCCAAAAAAAAAGAAAACTAAATAAATAATTATTGTAATTTGTAAATTACATATGTGCTACCACAAATGAAAAATTATTACCAGTATACATAACACATTTTATTAAAACAAAACAAAAAAAAAATGTAATTTTTCCTATTTACAACACTTACCATTATAACCCAGTAAAAAACAAATTATATAACACAAAAATAAGTATAAAATATTAAAGTATTTAATTTTCTATGAATTCATTTAAAAATAAAAATATATTACCAAATAGCCTTAGATAATAGTTATATATGCCTATAATACTGATAATGATCAATGCTTATAACCATCATGGAAGTAATAAAATAATGCAAGTCACATTCTACGTACCTGACATCTGACGTTCATCATCAGAGAGAAGAAAAAAACTGAAAACAGAAAAAATAAAAATTGCCTTCATCCAAAATAAAATCAACCAATATTTTAAGATGAAAAAAAAAAAAAAACCTAACGAATTGTAATGACTATAGATCAATAGGGAAACCATTTATCCATTTGGCATTAGCGCCAATCTTTACAAAAAAAAAAATAGATAAAAAAATAACAAGAAAATTAAATAATATAAAATAGAAAATATAGGTGCTGTACCTACGTCTATTCCACACGTAGATGTATACTCGATGTATACTCATATGAAATGAAAATTTATTTTAGATTATAGTAAATACAATATGAAATTACAATGTTGAACAAAATTTTTAAAACGATATTAATTTTTTTTTTTTTACACGCTAAACAAATTCCAAATCCTTTATACAGTGTTGGTGTAGGTTTGAATAATTAGCCCAGGAAATACGGGAGGAAAAGGAATTGGATGGTAAATTGGAAACGAATCTAAAAACATTCTTTTTAAATAATTGTAAGTTGTAGGATGGAACATAATCGACAGAGGGCAATAAATTAGATGGCAGCATTTTTCACATTCTAGCTGTTCTCACAATATATGAGTTCTGATAACCAGTTTTAAACTACCTAGGGGTTTTCATGGTGTAGAAATGAGCACTTACAGCCCTTGAATTGTTTGAGAGGAGGTATTATTGATTTTAATTCAATAGAACAAGTGCCATTCCTTACAAGATATCTATAATAAAGAACTAAAGCTGCTATATTTCGACGAATATTAAGAAAAGTAAGAGTTATTTGAACGACTGGATAGTTCATTAGGCGTAAGACGCGATTTTGAACTTTGTCGATTTTGAACATTTTATATTGTAATACAATAAGCTATGAAAATTTTGTTAATATTATATACAGCCAGTTTGTGGTAATGATTGATTAGGTGAACATCCTGCCACGTGAAAAATGAATTTGAACATTGAATTCATATTGTATTATCGTATTATGACATATTCTTATATAAATTATCCTACCTTTGGAGGTACACTACAGACACTATAGGTCTACTGATTGCATTAGATCAACTTTCACCAATCAAAAAAAAAGAATATAATATTGTCTATATTTTAAATATAATATATCGCGTTCAAAGTCTATTTTTTTCTATACCATTATTTATAAACTGTTTTAATTATTTAAAAAAAATTTAATTACTGCAGTGGCACAGTTTTAATCAAATTTAATCTTTTTGTTGCAACTTTTCCCTATTCATTTTAAAGTGCCATGCCCCCTTTATTATATTCATTTTTATTGAAACCATTCTATCTCATTCAAAAATATTGCGTGCTTCCACAAAATCATTTTTTATTATATTTGAAGAAAGCCTATATGTTTTAATATTAATTAAATTTATCAATAGTCTTGTTAAATCGTTGATTAGTCGGCTATAAATTATAAAATGAAATAATGAAATTTTAAATATTTCCCGTTCTTTTAAAGTTTATGTATACGACTTAAGGAAAATATATCCGATATTCGTGCTACTTAACTGTCTAATCATACGGATTTAAATTGATAATCAATCTTGATTACATACAATATCACCATCTTGTTTCAGCTTACTGAATCAGTAACTGAATTAGCAAATTTTTCCTCCTTTTACGCTGGAATATATTTTATTTTATTTAACGATCTGGAATTTAAGTTACCAAAATGGATAGCTGCAGTTTTTACATAAACAGTTTCAAATTTAGATTTAAAATAAAAATTGACTTTAATATTTTGTCTAACAGTGTAAATAAGTATGTGCATTATTATTCTTCCATGTTTGAAATGACTTGAAAGGATGAAAATCTTGTGATCATTTCGAAGCAAACAAAACTGAATTAGAAAGAGACAGCAAAAAAAAAATCAAATAGTCAAAACAAAGGAAATAATAAAAAAAAAAAAAAAATATGAAGAAGAAAAAGAACTACAATGATTTTTTAAAAATAAAAAGAAAATAATTGTAAAAAAAAAAAATAATTTTTTTTCTTTGAAATTTCATAAAACGTCGATAGAATGGAAATGAAAATTTCAAGTTTTCTTATTACAATCTCTTTTTCTTTTTTCTCTCTTTTTTTTCTTTTTTTTTTTTATAAAATTAGAAGGGGTAACTTTTACAACTGCAGCTGCTACCATTACTATTACAGTTATAACTATTGGTAAGGCTTAATATGTGCTTGATTTACTTAAAATAAAATCTAACGAAATGCAAAAAAAAAAACCGTCATCGTTTATTATTGTCGGTATGTCATCATTGATGTTCTAGTAGCACCCAACGAACGTTCTTTGGCTTTGGTATTTATGTAATGATGATGGTTTGTTCTAGCCTTTTCGCAATATTTTTTTTTTTTTTTTGAGGTATTAGAAATAAAAAATAAATTTATTTTGTTTTGGTTTTTGGAAATTTGCCAATAAAGAAAATTTTCTTTGGAGTGTAAAAATAAAATCAAACTTAACCAAAATGAATGGTATGAGACTTTAAGTTAATAAACGAACCTAAATTTCCATTAAAAAAAAAAAAAAAATTTTTTTTTACCAAAAAACGTGATTTCATAAGTGATGATAGTTTAAAAAAAAAAATATAAAAAAAAAACATATTTTAGAATAGAATAGAAATTAATGTTTGAATTCTGGAATTTTTACATGAAGACTTCTTCCAAAATATTTTTTTTATGGTTTCTTTATAGATAAATAATGATAGTAGTTATAAAATTGATAGATTGATAGGATAGGAATAGGATAGGACTATATAATGAAAAATTTTATAAAAAAAAAAAAAATTATATATAAAAAATTAAATAGAAAAGTATATACAGTCCTTATTATAATTATGTATATACAAAAATTTTTTTTTCATTGTATATGATATATAATAAATGATCATATTAATAATGAATTTTAAGTATAAATTTTGAACGTATAATTTTAAATTAAAGGTTTAAAATAAATTTGATTTATATTTAAATTTTTTTTTTTTATTATTCCTTTAAACTGATGCCTGACTTCTAGTACTACATATTTGTTTCACTTTTTACAGCTTCTTAGGATCTAGTTTTAATGTTAAGTTAAAGAGATACCATTCTGATATTCCTGCTGAACGAAAATTCTTGAACGATCCTCCACCTACGAAATAATTAATAAAAGCTTGATTAAAACATTTTAAATTTTTTTATTTTTTTATTGCGGCCCGCTACCTTATCAAATAATCATCCTTTTTCCATCAGATGTATGTGGAAGAAATAAATCAACTTTTCCTTATCAGGTCAGGTGTAGTTGTGGTGAATGCATTAAATTATAATTATATTATTTATTTTGTTTACTTATTGTATTATTATATTTGCATAATAAAACCTTGCACAAGATCTTTCGCCTAAAAAATTGGCGACTTGGCGTACTCCGCTATTGGTTAGATGTTTTAAAATAAAAATTACCAATAAATAATAATAATTTTTTGAAATTTTAATCTTAATCTAGAGTAATGTGTAGCTATATATTAATTTGTATTTATCTCAGGTTGCCGATTGTTCTGCTATTTAGGTGTTTAAAAGAATTAAATAAAAAACATCATTAAATCTTTATTCAAATGCTTTGTTCCTTTGTGTTTATTCGTGAATCACATTTCTTTCCGGCATTTTAGCAGTGATCCCATTAAAGATTTTCCTTTTTTTTTTTTGACTTTTTTCGCTGAACAGCTTAATCTAATAACTATAGAAAGTATTACGCGTTTCCTTATTATAAAAATATATAACAATATATCTTTTACATTAAAATCGCTTTAGGTTAAATTTTTATCAAATTATATACTGTGTATGTGTTTTTTCTTTTCCAAGGAAGGTGACTAGTGAGACACTTCCAAAGACATCAAAAATACCCCATTGGTGGTGTCAGATTCTTACTGACTAAACTCATTTTAGTCAGTTTATAATAAAATGAAACCATAACCTGCTAACGCAGTATATTGATGGTTACTCCGTGGGTATGAAAAGATAGAACAAAAATACGAAAATTCTAATTTAGAGCAATGCGATTGTAAGGAAACAACAAATCCGGCTATTATTATTAGTATTTTGATAAGAGTGGCCAAACCATTAATACTCACAACATGCATCCATTATTTTTTTAGTAATTTAACAACTTTAAGTAGCATAAGGCATCCACTGAGTCGTTAATGTATTTTTATTACATTTAGTTTTAGATTAGATTTGTCAATTTGTGCTATCTATTATCTTATAAGATATAAATAATTATACGATATATAAAATTACGATATGAACTACTAGAATGTTCCGACCGCGGTTTGAACACAAAACTTTTCTATTGAAAGACAGACAAGTTAACCACTATGCTATTGGTCATGGAATATAAATTATATGACAAAAATAATGTTATAAATAAAATTTAAAATAAAAAAATACATATTATGTATATATATATGTACATTTTTAATGAATTCAATGAAGAAACAAAACAAAAAAAAATTCCTATGAACAAAATTCCAAAGTTTACCATCGACTCTCACCTCCAAAACCATAGTGACAACAATTAGATGATTAATTATCGATAAATTTAATAAATAACACTTCTGAGGTTTAATTAATCTGCTGAGGTTTAATTAATTAATTTAAAACTAGTTTTAAATTCAACACTTTAATTAAGTGGTATTGGGCATTGTCAAAGTCGCTTAAATTTCATAATAAAGTATTGGAATCAGCATCATTTTTTTAAATCATTATTTTTACTAAGCCGTTGATTAGTCAACTGTAGCTATTTTATACAAGATTATTAAAAATAAATTATAAAATGTTAATTTAACTTTAATATTTAACAGTTTAAAGAATCTCTTGATTGATTTAAAAAATTCTTAAAAGTACATATCCTTTATACCTACATTGGAAGAACACTTTTGAAATAATTGACAAAGGATAGAATAATTTGTTTATTTTTTATCAAACTCAATCGTATCTAGCAATTGAAAAACAAAATATTGAAAGTGCTTATAAACAAATACAAAAAAATTTTTTTTTTAAATATTTTAGTAATTTTATTTAAAATCCTTTTTTTAAAAATTTTTTATAAATTTCCCAAAAAAAATTTTGTCTGTAACTTTTTTCTGTTTTCATTTTATAATTTGTACTCTCTTTTGCTACTAGGATCAATCTAATGTAATCCTTGAGTGTCACATAAATAAATAATAAATAACTGTATTTTTATAATTTTTTCTTTAATTTATAATATTTGCAAAAAATATTAAAAACTAAATTACATTGGACATAAAATTTCACCAAAATCACTAAAAAAAAAATTTTATAAAAACAAAAAAAGAAAAAAGAAGGATAAAATTCACCAATAAACCCATAGAAAACTTAACATTAATATAAACTGAAAAAAAAAAAACACAAAAACAAAAATAAAAAATATATGAAAAATAAATTTAAGTAAAAAAGCATTTAACAACAACAAAATTATGTCAATAAATGCAACATTAGTAATCGAAACTTAGCAAAAAAAAAAAGGAAAAAAAAGGGATAAGAAGAAAATTTTAAAGTTTTTTTTTTTTTTTCATTTTGTTGTCGTATTTAGCTTTCCTTTTCCATTTCATTTTGGTATATTTTTTTTTTTTTTTTTGTTTTTATTTTTTAACAACGATTTACGACAACTCGAAATTTTTCTTGTCATTTTGTACAGAAATGGCCTTGATGTTTCCAAGTTTTTCTTTTTTTATTTTTACTTCATTTTTTTATTACTTTTTTTGTTCATATTCGCTTTATTTTATTTTTTTTTTTTTTTCAAATTTAGTTCTTGGTTAAAAATAAAAAAAATTGAGATTTTTTTTTAAGAAGTCACGAACTCGACATAAGTTTACCGACATTACGGCACTTAATTTGCATATTTTATTCGATTTAACTTTGCTGTACATTAGGAAAAAGTTTGGTATGCTTTAAGTTTTTTTTTTTTTTCTTCTTTTTTCTTTACAACATTATGACACTGAGAAAAAATATTTAATTGGAAAAATGGTAATTTCCCTAAAAAAAAAAAAAAAAATTAAGGAAAAAAAACATTTATTTTTTATATTAAAATTTTAAAGTATAAACTTTTGGGTGTTAATTTTTTTTTTATAAAATCGTTGACGCAAAATTATGAAAAGTAGATATATTTTAATAAATTCAGACCATAATTTTTAAAAAGTCAGTAAAATTTATTTTAATAATAAAAAAAAGTTAGTTGTGTCTGTGTGTATCACTAAACAACATGGATATTACTCGTATGCCAAATTACAATCAACACAGCAATTACACTAACTGTAATATGATTAATATTACGAAAATTAAAGCTGGAGAACATAATAAACTTACATTTCACACAATGAGTACCTATAACTCGATGTTTTGTAAAATTAATATCTAATCTGTTCTAAATACTATGCGTAGAGTTTTGTTATCTCACTTGGCAAACTGTTCTACCACAACTTTAATGAACTCTCTGAACACAAAATCAAAGAATTGATTTTGCATCTGAACTGCTCGGGTTGAATATAAAACTGAAAACAGCCACAAAATGTAGGCCACGTGAGTTCAGTGGTATCAAAATGGCGGAATCTAGTGCTAATTGAGGCCTTCACACAGCATCTTGAAAATCACCAGCTTACCTACCTATAAGTTTAAGAAAAGTACCTACCTACCTATAGTTTGTTAACTCGAAACCATTCCAAGTAGTGTTTGCCACTCTGTTCTTTGATGATAAAAGTGAAATTTTAGATTTTTAGTGAAATTTTAAAAAAATAATACGCGAGTAATGATAGGACTAAGTAAATAATATGATGGTTATAATATAAATACATTTGGTGATATAAAATACATTTTTGTCTTGGATAAATTTGTAATTCAAACACCTTTAATTTGTTGATATGAGCAATTTTTAATGTCCAAAACTCTACCCCTGAAATGTAGGCAAATGTAATATTTCATATTTTAATTTAAACGTTAACATGTAAGAGATATGATGAGATAAATATTTCACAAAAACTCCGGTTCTGAGACTGTCTGAAACAAGTTTTAAGAAGTAAATATAAATATTGACATTAAAATCTGTTCATATATAAAACATACTGTTTTGTCTGTTAACTGTCTGAAGTTCAACGAAATCGGTCCGAATGTAAACTAGAAGAATAGAAATCTAAAAGAAGATATATAATAATAGAAAGAGTACAGTTTCATTATTCAATTATTCAATTTACAATTACATTTTTAATTCTACAGCTATATAAATTTTGATTTATTTTCTATACTTTGCATACCAATTACCATTTAAAGTATCGAAACTTCGATCAAATCAACGATTTGCATTAAAGCTTTCTTTAAGTTTAATTTTCACATGGATCTAAAAGCTAGTGAAAAAATATGTTACTGGACTATCAAATGGAAAATAAAACTAAATGAATCTAAATCTGTGCATGTTAATTTTTCTTATAGAAATATAAAGAATCCATCTAAAATAAATTTAAACGATGTATTTGTATCAATCGAAAATTCTGCAAAATACCTAGGAATGACACTGGATGTCAAGCTAAGGTGGAATGAACACGTTAAAAAGAAAAAACTAGAACTTGAAAATAAATATAGAGAAAATTACTGGCTCCTAGAGCGTAAGTCTAAACTACCAATATATAATAAAGTGTTAATTTACAACCAAGTAATTAAACCTATATGATTATATGGCATTCAACTTTGGCGTTGTGCCAAGAAAACGCATATTGAAAAAATACAATCTTTTCAGAATAAAGTCCTACGCAACATAGTAAGTGCTCCCTGGTATGTACGTAATAGTGACATTCACAGAGATTTACAAATTCCCAAAGTTTAGATGAAATAAGTAGATATACCATAAAGCATAAACTTCGTTTAGAAGAGCATATAAATCTTGAAGCTGCTCAACTAATAAATAATCAAATTATTATAGGAAGGCTTAAAAGAAAAAGACCTTTAGATATAGTACGAAGTACAAATTTCCTTAGGGAAAGTACATAAAACCTATATTCAAAACAAGATAGCAAAAAATTAATGGTTAGTCAGTTTGACTAGTTTTAATAAGGAAAGGATGTGGTTTAGTCGGTAAGAATTCGGCATACACTTCTGCTACGGGGCGTTCTGTATCTTTCGAAGATTCCACACCAATCCACGTAAAAAAAAAAAAAAAAAAAAAACATGGATCTAAAAAATATGCCGAATTACTAGGAAAAACTATTATAATTCTCCTTTTCTTTCTGTAATTACTATAAACAGAAATTTATAGGTGACGCTTAGATGAATGTAATAAATGCTATTCAAAAGATAATAAATTTTTAAGGTTCAAATAAAATTAAATAAATCAACGAAGATGGAAATTAGTAATCCATCAATATAATGCGAAACGAAGATGGGATGAATTCATTAATTTAATCAATAAAATGTAACTTTATTTGACTATTCATGTATTATTTAGTTCATGGTTCACTTTAAGAACAACGACCGGAATTTGGACATAATTCCTATAAAATTATAATATAAGAATTGGTCTAAACATAACTATTTAGATTTGATTCATTTATTCAATGTTTTTTCTTATTCTTTAATATTTTTCTTAAAATTAAAATTCAAAAATGTTACAAAAAGGTTCTCTTTTTTGTTACCCAATACCCGTAGATAAAAAATAATAATACCAATACCCGTCTAATAAAAAACCTAATACCCGTAGTCTAATAAAAAATATAACATATTCGAAATGACTTTTATTTTTTTGTTTTAAATTTTTCCAAAATTTAAAATTTATTTCAGTGTAAAAAAAAATGTAAAGTACTAAAATTTCATCTAATCCATTTATATTTTCTTTATTTTATTTTGTTTTTTTTTTTATTTTTCCTGTTTTTTGATTTTGCAAAAATGTGAATATGTGTGTGTGTACTCGTATTAAGGACGAAAAAATTCGTATTATCCATAAGAAAGACAAAAACAATAATAAAAACCAAAAACAAAAAAATAAAAATAAAATATATTTTTTATGAAAACGTTCGTCTTACCACTTTGGGACTTTATTTAAAAATTAGAACGAAAAAAAAAAAAACAAAAAAATTATATTTCACTTTTTATTATTATTTTACTTTTTATTTTTTTGGGTCGAAAAACTGTTTAACAGCAGCAAAAGAAGACGGAACGGAAATGCAGTTGTGCATTAACTATTATGGGTCTTGTTATCAACCCACAAACTTTTTTATTTGCGGTAAAAAATAACAAAAAAAAAAACAAAAACATAACAAAAATATTCAACAATCTTGTTTTACGGAAATTGGTTTTGTTTTTGTTTTATACTTTATTTTTTTTTTGTTTTTTTTTGTTTTTTTGTGCCCGATTCACTTACAGTTAAAAGGGCCATATAATATTAAAATATGTTTTATAAAAAGAATCGGAATAGGAAATTTATTTAAATTTATTATAAATTAAAAAAAAAAAAAAAAACTATTCAATAAATAAGTATCTGAAAAGGGGTTTCAGTATGTTTACTTATTCATTCTTATACAGTCAGAGTCGTAGTTTTGTAATACAATAGGTCCAACTCACTATACTCAAAGATTTCAAAGATAAAACATCTTAGGGGTGTAAATTTTTTTTTAAATTTATATCTTAAAACCTCTTCGTAATGTCTCTTTCACATTTAATGATCAATCACTATCGATGACACTTACAGCTCATCTAAACCTTTTATTGATTTAATTAGATCTAATAACTAATAAAATGTTGAAAGCGTCTTGCATTTAATATAGATACAATGCTAAAATGAATTCAATAAAATCAATAAAAGTGAGACTGATTTTGGAGTGAACTAATCTAGTATTTGTAGAGACAAGAGAGACTTTAATATAAGAAAAATCCTAAAATAACATGCTCAACTCGAAAACGATTACTACACAAAATTTAAATTCGCTTAAGTTTTATATTAAGATTTGTTCAAAAAAAAAACCGTTTTAAATCACAAAAAAAAATCAAGTTCTTTTTTAGCACATTTCCAAAAAAGTTTTGAAAAAATGTGCTTATTAGTTTCACTCTGTCCGTCCGTCCGTCTGTTTACAAAACTTCTACACCGTTAAAGATAGAGAAAAAAAAAATTTAACCATGAGTAGGTCTCAAAAAAAAAATAATTTTGTGGAACAACTTTTTCATGTAGCCCCATCCATTACGGAGCTACAGCCTCTCAAACTTTGAAAATGCCCTATTTTTAAATGCATATACCTTATGTTCTGCTTAAAATTTTTTCAATCTGAAAACGTCATACGACAGGTATTTTTTTTAGCTATGTAAATTAATATCAAAATTATACAATTTTTTTAAATTTAGTATTTAAATTTACCGTTATGTGAAAACCAAATTTTGCATGATTTTTCTACTTTCATAACTCCGGCACGCTTTTAGATAGAGGCTTGAAATTTTGAGGAAAGAAAGCACTTTTAGAATTAGTATAAGCTTGCTCAGAAAATTTTTTTGGACCAGCCCCTGTTTATGAGCTGTTAAGGCTCAAAAATTGAAAATTTGCTATTTTTAAACACCTGTAACTTAGTAACCTGTACACATTTTCCTTCGGAAAGATATAAAAATTAAACCTACAGTAATATATTTTACCGTGTGTTAAAGGTTTATTTTAGTTATATAGGGTTCCAGAGTTACAGCTCTTCAAAATTACAAAAAAGCCCCATTTTCAGATGTATATATCTCAGGCTCTGCGTAATAGTTTTGCAATCTAAAACCACCAGAAGATCAGAAATTTTATTATCTACGTAAAGCAAAATTAAAATTATGCAATATTTTGTAATTTACTTTACGTTATGTGAAAACCACATTTTGCATCAAATTTCTTTTTTCGTAACTACGGTACGCCTTTAGATAGGAACCTGAAATTTTGAGACAAGAAAGAACTGTTAGAATTAGTATAAGTTTCCTTAGAAAATTTTTTTGCACCAACCCCTGTTTAATAGGTATAAGGGCTGAAAAATTTTAAATTTGCTATTTTTAGGCACCCCTAACTTAAGCACCTGTACAAATTTTTCTTCGGCAAGATATAAAATTTAAAGGTCCAGTAATATATTTTTACATGTGTTAACGGTTTTTCTCAGTTATAAAGGGTTCCGGACTTACATCCCCTTAAAATTCCAGAAAAGTCCTATTTTCATATATTTTCTTATTACAAAAAATTTCTTAAATTTTATTTTTTAAATTTTCAAATTTTTGTACAAGTCCCAATTCTAAACAGTTTGTATTGTGTTTTGGAAATGTGCGCTTTTAAAAACCGTTGGTTTACATTCTACCTTGTTTTTATTTCAATCAAATTATGATAAGCTCTGCGGTGGTTTGGGGGTTTTAATCTAAAAGCACTGAAACTTGACGAATTAATGTTTTTTTTTTTAAGTTTAGGAGTTTTTAAAACTCATGCTTTGGTTACAATTTACTATGGAACTTAAAAATAAATGAATGCAAACATTGTAAATATCTTAAAGAAAGAAATCCTTTTATATATCTAAACATTTCACAATATACTTTCCAATAATTTACAAAAAAAAAAAAATAAAATAAAATCAAACCAAAAAAAAAAACTAAAACTGATCTGCATGTTGTCTTCTTAACATTTTGTGATTCAAGTGCATTTTAATTTACATAATTCCATTCTTTTACGGATTTTAATACTAATACATAATACTTTGAAATGAATATTGGAATATATACGAATAAATTTTGGTTAAATATAGAAAGAAAATGTAAATCAATAATTCAATAAAAATTCTAATGAATTTTAATGTTAAGTATCGTATTGCACACAAAAACAAATGCAACTAAAAGGATAAGAATATATTCATGCAAAAAAAAAAAAAAAATAACACTTTGACATTTTCTTAGTGTAAATGTCATATAAATAATGAATGAAATTGATTTTAAAAGTGATTCTTAATAAATATATGCAATATACATAAATAGAAATTAAAAGCAATCAGTTTCACTTAACCACTATTGTAAAAAAAAAGTCAAAGAATTACTTATCTTCAATTTTATGTGACTTTTGATTGAAATTATTCAAATAAATGATATGCCTTAAGGTAAAATGAGAATTGAAAAGGCTTAAAGCAAAATTAAATAATTAAATACAAATTAACATTTTAACATATCAACTTTAATGTTTATAAATAAATTACATATAATGTTATTCAATAATTTTCAGTGCTTTTTTTTTTGTTTTTTTGGTACTGAATTCAATAAATTAATTAAAAATTATAATTTTGACAGAATGACATATATTTGACATTTTCAATAGTAATTGCTTTATTTTTCGTATATACTGAGAATTTACTATACTGTAGTATTATAAATTTCGGGATTACAAAATCAGGATTTCAAACATTTGTTTAGCAGAGGTTTGGCGCTGGAAATCCTCACTAGTTTGATAACTTTGATGTTAAAATATGTATTTAGCAGGGATTTGCAAAAATTTATTTAAATTTTAAAGACTTCGATGTTAAAATATCTGGAGTGGAAACTAATAAGAATGTTAGTTTTTAAAAGTTGGTTACAAAATTAGGATTATACGAATTTCGCATATACACATATAATTAAGCTATAATTTTAACCAAATTAAATTAAAAAATATAAGAAAAATATGAAAAAAATATAAATAAATAAAATAAATCCGCAAAAATTCGATTTGAGTATTTATTTCATTTTTTGATTTGAAAAAATAAAATTAATATGCATTAGAAAAACAAGAAAAATTTGAAGGATTATTTCACAAATGTTCAACTATAATCTTTAAAGAATTAACTTTTCGTTCTTTTCATGTTTGAACTGGCACTTTTAGAAATGTTTTTAAACCAAGTTTTTCTTTTTGATATTTTTGAACTTTTTTGTTGGCTGTAGTTGTAAGGAATTGAAAATAATTATAAATAAGTAACATTTATTTTTTTAATCATTACTTTATAGGGTACTGTTATATATCCTAACAATTCTCAATTCACATATATATATGTAGAAGCTGATGTATTGTCTCCTAAAAATATAACAATACTTGCCTATCAGTAACAAATAAACACAAAACATTACATGATACAGCCAAGTTATACAGTAATCCATCCATTCATCCAGCAATCTATGTTCCAGACATCTTTTGGGTCTTCATTATTTTTTTAATTTAGTATAAATTTGAATTTGTATAAAATTCATATTAAAAATATTTTGCTAAATGGTAAACATTTGTTTACATTTTTATTTTTTTTGTATTCAAATTTGAATTGTCAAAACCTTCAGTTTTGACAAATAAGACAATTGTACTTTTTATATTTTAATGCAGCTATGTTCTGTATTTCAAGCCTATGTTTTAATTTTATATTTTAAAAAACTGCATTTAGAATTTTAACGTTCATATTTTTATTTTATGTACTATTTTTTGTTATATATTAATTTTATTGCTTTGATACAACAAATTTTCTTAGTATAAATAGAGGCGCAAAAATGTATTAAACGCACGCTAAAAGTAAAGTTAATAAGTAAAGGATAAGAATTGTATATGAAAAAAGGAAGAAATGAAAAAATATTTATAAAGTCTGAAAAGGCATAATTTGGAAAAAAGCTGAAAAAAAAGAATTTATATATTTTTTTGTTTAAATTAAAAAAAAGAAAGGATTTAATATTAGAATTTAAATTTTTTATTATTTTTTTAACAATAATAAATGGTTGCAATATTTTTTTTTCTTAAAACTTAATCGAGTTTTTTTATATTTTATTTTATCTATTGGTTGCGTTTATACACATATATATATATAATTTAATTTATTAATTAGAAGAAAGTAGGGGTCTTGGTGGCCTAGTGGGTAAGAGCTTATAAAATGCGCTCTAAAAACGACAAAGAAATTTGGGTTCAAATTCCACACACATCGTAAGAATGATTCCCCTTTACGACATTTACAGCCACTCCTGAAAAGAAAAGGCTGTGTCATTTCCTTGTCACATTTATGTGGCAGGGAAATGCACTAAAGAAAAAAAAACACAGAAGGTAGAGACTAAGCTTTAATTTTTGGCAATAATTGTATAAGAAATATGTACTACTTTCTTCTTAAATAACTGCTTGTAATTTAATCGCTCATATTTTGATTACAAATGATTAAAAACCTGAGTCTGATGCATTTAAAAATTATGTTCATATTTTGAATATATGTATTTATTTTTAAAATATATTTTCACTTTATAACATTTTATATGTAATTTTATAACAGCAGATAAAATAATTTGTTTTAGGCATTCATTAAGTTGTTCGCTAGAGTGATTTTCGTCGAAATCGCTTTAAAAATGTCAAGACATCTAAATTGTTTCTTACTTGATATAAAATGCAGTCCTTGTTTTTTTTGTTTTGTATTGTATTTTGTTTTAATTGCCTCTTTTGACATTTAAAAAGAATCTCACAATTTGGTTACCCAAAATATTGACTTCCCGTATTTTTTCCTGTAATTGTGAGACTATGATTTGAAACTTTAAAAAAGGCTATATTATTCCAGTTTGTTTATAATTAAAATTTAAATTTTTTTCGAGTATTTAGAATTAGTTTTAAAAAAAAAAGGAAAAACATTAAAGGTTTCCGAAATATACATATAAAACTCAAAGTTTTTTTCTAATTTTTTAAAAAATTAGATTTTTCTTATGTTTTATGTCCTTAATTTCAAAAGATTAAGTTTTTAGAAAAGAAAATATGAAATTGATTAATTATATAATATACTTACTTAAGATACATACATTAGTACATCAGCTGAAGTACAGAATAATTTAAATTATTTTCAAGTTTCTTTTAAATTACAAACAAAAACTGGACTTTTTATAAAAAATTTGTACATTTTCAGGTTAAAGTTTCAATTGTTATTTTTATTTTTTTTTTTTATGAAAAGAAGTTTTTTTTCATATTTAAAGTTTTAAAATAAATATCCAAATTGAATTGAAAAATTTAAAAGATATGAAAATTATTCAAGCTTGAAAAAAACAAATACAAAAATACATATCAAAAAACATAATATGGCTATAATTTAATGAAAATTTTTTACGGAAGGAAAATTCAACAAACAAATTAAATAAACATGTATATTATATATATTTTCCACAACGTATCATTTTATTTTTATTTTTTTTTTTTTTCAAATTGTTGTCTTACTTAAATATAAATATATAAAAATTGAAAGTCTAAGACTTTAAATCAAGTCTTAAGGGATTTTTAAATAAATAACAAAAAAAAAAAAAAAAAATTTCAAAAATATAATATAAAAAATAAAAAAGAACGATGCAACATTAACTAAATGATTTTTTTTCCTTATTTATATATTTCTATTCTAGAAAACTAAAAAAAATGACCGACTTCTCATCTGCTTTTATATACATATATAGTTTTGGTTGCATTTGCTTTAATTATTTAAAAAGTAAAACTGCAAACACTTCTCTTCTCTTGAAGAAAAGAAAAACTGAATCAACTGAAAATAATTTACCACGTCCTCAGAAAAACATTAAATTTGTTTTTGTTTGTTTTTTTTTATTGTTTTGTTCCGCTATAGGTATATACTACCACATCTTTTAACTTAAAAGAAAAAAAAAAAAATGTTGCTAAAGAAGTTTAACTATAATATATTTAATACCGTCTTGAAACAGTTTCAGTATGTATGCATTCAAAAGATAACAAAAATTTTTCCAAATAGAAAAATTATGCAAACAACAAATATAGGAAAATGTAATGTACATATAAATACTAAAATTCTCAAGTAAAGGTAAATGGTAAATAGAAAAGGTAAGTATGTAAGTACATACACAAACTATCAGGTAAATTTAAAAAAAAAAAATAAACAAAATAAAAATTCATAACAAAACATACACGGCTAGTACTGGTAACAGCAAACAGATAAAATAGCAAAGTATAATTTTCCAGTTAACAAAATGAAGAAAATACAAATAAAAAAAATAAAAAATACATAAAAGATATCTCATTATTTATTAATTCGTAGGTATGGCAAAGATGTAATTTTATATTCAATTACATCTGAATATTACTTGATATATATACATATATACAAATACAATATATACTCATACATACAATTATTCATTTCTTCTACAACCCTTATATTTAACTATAAGACAAAATCTTCTTTTTTTTTTTCATTTCGACTGCCTTTTAGTTTTTCTTTTTATTTTATAGAGCAGAAGAGGACCATCTATAAAAAAATTTCGAAAATATAGAGTGACCATTTGTTCTTTTTCATATTAAAGTATTCCAATGATTCGAAGAAACTACATTTTTTTTTTGTTTTAAAGATCAGTAGAAGACCATCTATAAAAAAATTTCAAATATAGAGTGACCATTTGGTCTCATTCATATTAATGTACTTCTATATGATTTGAAGAAATTAAATTGTAAAGGTGCTTAGTAATGGTGGCCTAGTTGTTAAGCACGTGACTTATTAACCAAAAGAATACGGGTTCAAATCCTTCATAAGTAGTCTTCTTCTTCTTCCTTGCGTTTGTCCTAATCGCTTGGGATCCGTTATTCCCTTCACAAGTAGTAAGTTTTATTAATTGAAAACAACTCCCACAATCTACCAAATATATTGTAAATATATAACATATAATATAAATAAAATAAACAAAATTACTATATAAATTGTTAATATTATTCAACCTAGAATGGCCTACTTATTCACAAGCCTAACCTACAATTCTTTAAAATAACATAATAACTAAATAATAACATAATATCTTAATAAAGGAGTTCTGGTCACTTTGAAAAAACAATAAAAAAAATTTTTAAATACTAGAGACCGTCATGTCGAGTATCTTTAAGATATAACACTATAAAAAAAAAATATATATATATTTTTTAGTTTACAAATATAACAAGTAAGTAAAAAAGAAGAGTTAAGCATTTGTATATGTACAATATGATGGTGTATGATGGTATAATCGGTAGTATGGTAAAATTAGAAGGAAATTTATTGAAAATTTCAATTTTGCAATGGTCTGCTGTTCTTTTATATTTGATTATAGAGGGCAACAAAAGAACAAAGTTTAGAAAAACATTAAACAAAAAAAAAATTTTTGTTTTAAGTTAACTGGCTTGAAGATTAACCATTTTGAAATGAAAGAAAGAAAATAAAAATTTAATTTTTTTTTTGTTTTGTTTTTCTTTTTTACTTTTACTTGGGTTTTTTGTGTAAATGGTATGGCAATGAAATGAAATTAAAATTTAATTAATTAAAAAGCTGGGATCTTTAACAATTTTATTTTTTTTTTTAAGTATTTTTATTTACTTGTATAATTTGTTTCTTTTTTTTGTTTTTTTTTTTGGTTTTATTATTTTAATACAATAAATTCCAATGATTTTAGTTTTTATTTAGAAGGTAAAAGTAAGCAAATTAAGAGTGTTACAATCAAAGAAAATTAAAAAGTAATTAAATATATACAATAGAATAATGTAAGAGAGTTTATTTTCTTATAATATTTTTTATTTTTTTTTTTTTGTAAAATGATTTCAAAAGAGAAATGAAATATTTTCTTTATTTTTTATTTTTTATAAATTAAATTATAATAGAGTTGTTTTAACTTCTCTTTTTAAAATAAAATATATGTCATATGCCGTCGTGTATTACAACTTTTTTAACAAGAAAATCTACGTTTTTTTTTTTATTAAGGAAATAAACTAAAGGATCCTCAATTGTCTAAAGCTTTTAATGGGCTCCATTTTTTCTTTAATAAAAATCGAGGATTAAAATAAAAAATAAATTGTTAAACTATTGAATCACAAAGCAAAAAATATTTAATTAAATCATAAATGAAATTATCAACTTAGAAGATCGTAGGTATACACATATACTAAGTAAAGGATAAGAAATTTTTTATAATTTAATAGCATTAATACTATTTTTATGAAAAGGATTAAGGATACAACTAGTTTAGCCTTTTTCTTTAGCTTTAGTCCGTCAAACCAGAATAATCTTTTTAATATATTTAAATACAGTGTTGTCCAAAACAACGTTAGATAATTTAATTAGTCATTAACAAAATTGTTATTTTTTATAGAACTGTAATATAGTAATTAATTTTATTTTGAAATTTTTAAAAAAGAAATTTTAACTTTTTTTTGTAGCTTAAAATTACGGGTCAAGGTTAAGGAATTTGACTTTTACAGCAAATTATTCTAAAATTAACAGTAATTACCGTTTTTTTTAACGGTAATTAAATTATATTATTATAAATAAATGGGTTGGCAACAAGTACTTTCTCTATACGTAGTTTCAAACAATATTTGAGTCCACTTAGATATTAAGTAAGCATAAAAGGATAAATTTGATAGCCGATGCAACTTTGTCAACTATATGTTTAAATTTTATTTAAGGTTGCAGAAAATTAGATACACATACTGACATACATACTTTGAAATATGTAAAAGGATTTTCTAGATAACGTTAATAAAATAATTTTTTTTTTTCATTATTTTGTCCAATACTGTAAATATATTTAGATACCATTTAAAACACCAAAAAATTGGAAACAGCAACAGCAATATAATAATAACTAACTCTAATATACTGCACATATATATTTACATTTGACAATCACTATACTATATCAGCAGTATAGTATATACCATCAACTATTAACTTCTTATTCTTTAAATTTTCAATACTCCATAATAATCGGAATGGGGATTTTCTAAAAATTCATTCAAAGTTTATAAATAACAACAATTTCAAATTTGAAATTGGATGAAGTTTTTCTTTTGTTAAAATAAAAAAAACAAAAAAAAAATCAAAACACGTCCGTTTATAACATATATATAATAGTAATAATATGTAGGGAACTATATTTTTGTTTCTCTGCTCGTTTTTCTTCTTCTTTAGCTTCATCTCTTCTTAAAATGAATTATCTGTATTAGCTGCTACTATTGCCATTCTTGGTGCAGCACATGTTATGCGTATAAACGATGTATGTCTGGAAAATGAATAAAAAAAAAAACAAGGAAAATTTTCCATTTTATTTTCTTATTCTTCTTTCGTTCTTTTCCCACATATTTTATTAATTTTTTTTTTTTTTTTTGTTTCATTTTGGAAAGTTATTTTCCTGCCAAAATGGATTATGTATTTGAAAACAATGATGGTTGTTCGAAACATAAATTACTCAAAAAAAAAACAAAAAAACAATAAAAGAAAAAGAAAACAATAATATTTAGTATAGCAATTTATGTCCTTTTAGACATCTTCTAAACGAACAAACTAAAGAACAATGTTTTAACGATGGATGAAGAAGCATTTATTTATACTTGTATACATACTTGAATATATTTTTACGGATATTAAATAAAATTTATTCTTAATATTAATTTCTTTTGAAATTCTTCACATATGTTTGAATTCGCAAATTTATTTCCATTTCAAGTTTCTTTCTTTGCTTGTTTGTTTTTTTTTTTCTAATTTTTGCCTTCTAATATAGAATTTGCCACAGTTGCATTTTGTATAAGAAATCAAATTCAATGATATATAAAGAGAGCGCTCAACTTTAATGCGGGAATTAAATCACTTGTAAAGAAAAATGCAAACGGAATTTACACTCTCTCTTTCCATATTCTGCATGCAGTATCCTGTTCCACTATACCTTTGTACCCTGTAATATATTTTTTTTCCTTATAATAATTTTCATATATTAAGTAGTGATGATTTCTATTGGATCCTTAGAAATATCAGAATAAGTAGTATTCGAAGAAAGAAGAAAAAATAAAGAAAAACACAAAAAAAAAATGTTATCTTTAAGAATTCATTTCAAGTTGTAGCAACAGCAGTAGTAACAATTATCAATTTAAAAACACATAACGCATTTTAGTCACAAATCATTTTTACATGAATTCTCGCTAAGACTTTTATAGAAGATCTATTCTATTCTATTTTTTCTGTTTTTTTTTTTGTTTTAATTCCAACAACAATTTTTTCATAAATTTTATAAAGATTTTAAGAAGAGAAAAAAATTTTAGAAAGAATTTATAAAACCATATTAACCTACTCATTCTTTGAATCCACATGTCCTTGTAAGGATATATGGATAGTATAATTTGGAGGATATACGCTTAAATAAAAAATAAAAAAACATATTAAAAAGAACATAAATTGGATTTTCAATATATGTGTGGGTGGTTAGAATGTCTTTGTGGGTATTTTTTAATGTTAAAAATTATCCAATTTCATTTCATTTTTATTTTTGGAAAAATATATTCCTTGAACCTTTAAAAATTCATCGCAATAACAACATTTTGTAGCGCAAAGTAAACTTCTTAAAAGATTTTCAAATAGAATCCTAAGAATTTGATGTTAAAATAAAACAAAAAAAAAAAAAAAAATTCATATTATAGAATTTTTTAACTGTCATTATTTCGGGGCGCTTATCTTCAATGTGATTTTAATAAAAATATTTTATAGTATTTGATGTTATTTTCATTCTTAATTTATTTCATATTATATTTAAAATATTTTTGACCTTTGACTTCAATAGTTTTTATTTACTCCTTTTTATTTATATCAATTTTTTTTTCAAGAAAACCTAATTCTCTTAAAAAATTAAGGTTTTAATATTTAAACTGCAGATATAATTTTAATTGAAATAAATTTCTAGACTCTGTCAGTTGATGCTTCTGCTACAGATATTTAAGTTTATTTTTCAGTAATTTACTGAGCCTATTTTAATGTTACGAAATTTATTACAAATAATTAATTTTTAATTTAATTTTAGTTTTAATACTTTCAAATAATTTTACCATTTTAATTTAATAGTCACTAATAAAAAAATGATGAAAAATTTTTAAAACTTTGTTAGAATTTCGTTTAATAAGAAAAAATGTGAAAAATAAAAGGAAACTTTCCTAAACAAGTTACACTAATTCTGAAACATCTTTCTTCTTAAAATTTTAAGGTTCTAATTAAAAGATTGCCGAAGTTATGCCGGAAGAAAAATTTAAATAGTAAATTGTAAAACTTTGCATAATTTTGATATTATTTTATAAAGCTAAGAAAAATTTTGGTCTTCTAGTGTTTAGATTGTAAAACTGCTATGAAGGATATATCTATTTAAAAATAGGGCTTTTTTACAGTTTTGATTGGCTGTAACTCCGTAACCCTATAACTATTATAACCTTAACTAAGAAAAACCATTAACACCATTAATCGTAAAAACATGTTACTGAAGTTTTAATTTCATATATTACAGTCTAACATATCTTGGTACTTACTTGACATCTGAATTTTTTTCAAAGATAGTTTTCTGGCAATAACTGGCAGCAAGTGAGATTTGGTTGGGTTTGGGTCAAAAGGTTCGGATTGCTGTTGGAACTTAATTTTCGGCAATCGAAATTCTATAAAAGACGATCGAGTTTTATGGCAATGATGTCTAGAAATTATTGTCAATTTTTAGTTTAGTTTGTTTACAGCAATGGATATTTAGTTTGGTTGAAAGAGCTGTCATATCTTTGTCATATTTTAATTAAGTTAGACATCTAAAATTTAGTAAAAATAATATTAAATTTTATGGTAACAGCATCATTTTATGTTTGTGATAAAATTCTCGCAACAGTTAACTATACACATTTTTTTCATTTCTGGTATAGTGTCTAGATGAAAATATCTTCTCTAGAGTCAACCTGTAATTGGAAATTATCCTATAAAGTCATAGGATTATACTTATAATGTAAACAGATTATAAACAATCAAAATTATTGTACTTATAAATTGTTAAAAGATTTTTAGAAAAAAAAAATTAAAAATTTCCAATTTACGATTTATTTTATTATGAACAATTCAGCTTTTAAACAAAAGTTGTCCTGTAATGGACCATATTCTACAATTATTGTAATTTTCTTATCCCATAATTTTTTTATAACTTTTTTTTAAACTTCAGTTAAATAAAATTTTAACTACACCATGTTTTAGAACTTTTAACAAAATTTTCTTCTTAAAAATTTCCTCAACATTAAAACTACTGTTTTTACACTATCATAATATTAAGGTCGGTTTTTTTTTTTTTTGTATTTGTATATTTTTTTTTTTTATTTAAACTCATTAACTTATCAGTTTTTCCTGAAAACTGGTAAAAAAAAAGTAAGAAAAACATTAAATCCGTTTTTCACCGGAAGAGAGAAAAATAACTTTTTTTTTTTTTCGCCACTGCAAAACAATTTCTTCCTAAGGAACAAAAAAAAAAAAAAATAAAAAAAATGAAAACTTATGTCTTGATAGAGATGAGTACGAAAAGAAAATTTAAGAAAAAAAAAAATGTCAACTATTTTTATTTAATTTTTTCTTTTTCTTGTATATTTCTATAAACTATCATTATTCTAATACACGATAACTTTAAAATATATTTCTATATATATGTATGTGAATGTGTAAAAAAAAGATAAAAACTTTTCACCAGCTGCCAAACTTTGCCTAAAGGACTTATCATTTTAAATACTTACATATTAATATACACGTCATATAATCAACCAGTACAACTCAGTACAATATAGCTTTATAAATTTGAAAATTGACCTGATGTCCCCTTGTATCTGCTTCTGTTTCTTTAAAATATCGTCTTTTGAAAGGATAAAGTTTCTATCTATTTTTAGTATTTAGGAAACAATAACCATTTTGGGCAATTTTTGCGGGTATTTTCTAAAAACTTTTCTGTAAAATGTTTAAATATTTTTTCTCTTTTTCTTTTTGTGCGTCATGTGATAAATGCTTTGTCACGATAGATCTAATGATTCTCCTGTTTTGTTTTTCTTTTCTGTTTTATTTCTTTTGTTTTTGTTTTGAAATGTTTCTTTTTTCCGTTAGTAGCCTTAAAACGAAATCAGGATACGAGAATTTTTTCTTAGAAAAACTTTTAAAATAAAAGAAATCGAGACTGAAACTACACAGGGGGTAGGAAACTAAACTGGCAGGAGGTATTTATTATTTTTATTTATTTAGCAAAGAAAATTTGTTCAAAAATTTGTTCAGTAGTATTCATTTATTGATACTATGGTTAATATATACAAGTATTAAAAAAAAGTAAAAACATATTATATTTATACATCAATAAATATAAGATACAGTGGTTCAGCAGTATGCAACCCATTTATTATGTACTGAATTTTTTTTCTCTATGATCTAAATATTACGACACAACTTTTGATTCCGACAAAAGTTATATTAATTTTTTTTGAACAGTATGTGAGATGCACATGGTAAAAGTGAATGAGGTGTGACTTCCAAATGCGAGTCCCAGTAAAAAGTTAAAATGTGAAAAATATCCTACTGATACTGTGAACTACCAACTGTACCTTTCTTCAAAATTAAATAATAAACTAAACAACTAAAATATACTTAGGAATTCGTTTAAGAGTAAAATACTATTTGTGAATTACATAACACAAAATGCTATAGTCAGCCCATATCCAATACTAGTATAGTTTATTTATATCGTACTAGTTTATATATGATAACAGTCTATATCGTGAGTGGAAGTATTGGTTTTTTACAATCCCATATAAAATAACTACAGTCAAGTAAATCAACGACATAGGAAAAATAGTCAATCAAAAAACTAAAGGTTAGTCAAACTAGTCATTGCAACTTTATGCATGCCGTAAGTTCATTATAGCAGTGGAAAGGAAATACAATAATGGTAACGAAACGGGGAATAATAAGTTAATTTAATCAGAGCCTATACTCTTTATTTTAACATTAAATAAAAACTTCAACTTTCCGAGCCAAAGGTTAGAAACCACTAAAGGAGAAGACCTAAAAATATTTTTATTTTTTTCTTAAATATGAACTATTATAATTAAAAGGAGCAACTTGTGGTTTAACACAACTTCTACTAAGATATTAAAGTTAATTTTATAAAAGTTTGTTTTTTCTCAGTAAATTCTAATTTTGTTCGTTTTTATTGTTGTTGTCTCTTTCTGTCATAAAAACGGACAAGAACGAAAAAGTTAAAATATTAGACATTAATTTGTAAAGTTTTTCTTGTTTCTTTTATTTTTTATTTTTTATCTCCAATACATACCCATATTTACTCATATTATGTGTTTAAGTTAATAGTTAAATGTATTTATTTTTATGCCTAAATATTGGAATTGACAGTTATTTCTATAATTGTGATGTTTTTCGAAAAGAAAGTTTGATAGAAGAAAATAGTTTGATTTTTCGATAAAAATCAAGTTAATTCTAAGAAATTTTATTGGTTAAGGTCATAGTCGCATAAAAAAGTTATTAATGAGCTCACAACATAATTCGTAACGGTTTGTTAGTTTTTTAAAGAAATGCTGAATAACAATTTTTATATTATATATTACTACCTCAGAAATTAATTCTTAATCTTCTCTTAAATCCAACGTTTCAAAAAATGAAATAAGCGAATATGTTTTAGTACCTTTATTTTTTCTGTTATGAGAAGGTTGATATTAAAAGACATTAAATTTAAGTTTTAAAGTTCTAAGGACTGTCCTTATTTTAAAAAAAAGATTTAGGTTTTTCTTTTATAATTTCAAATAAAAATCGATTGTTACCGTTATATATTTTGGTTGGGTTGCTTGATTAGTGTGACATCACCTTAATTTCATATTTAAAAAATACCCTATATTTATCATCATACCATTAGAATGGTCTCTTCATACCCTAATAAACGGTGTATAACAAGTATGGGAATAGTCCTACCAGAGGTTAGAAATGCGAAATTTAAACAACAATTTTAATAAAAACTGCAAGTTTATACTTTACATGCTTAAATAACGGTAAATATCTCAACAATAGTAAGATTTATAACAACCATTGTACTTCCAAAAGATACGTCTATAAACAACCCTTAAGGTTTTATACTTACAATTAGTACAGGTTGTCTCATATGAGTACAGAGTGCTTAAAACAAAACAAAAATATTTTTAATTTGCACTTTTTTAAATTTTTTTTTTTTAATTAAATATAACGGTACCTTTTTTGTGATAAATATTCTGGAAAAAGGAAATACCTTATTCTTAAATCTAACTCTAAAATACCTCCTAATTCAGAATCTCGCAAATTTACAATTATAGTATGTAAATATTCTGGAAAAAGCGTATAATTCAGAATTTGTAAGCAACTCCAAAACCCTTCCTAATAATATTTTTACACTCATTTTTAAATAACATTGTATTTAATATAGTGGAGGCTGCTGCCCCCAAAACCACCACAACACAAAGGATTGAAATCTTGATTTTGAAACCAACTCTAAAATCAATCATAATTGCATTTTTGCATACATATTTCAACAAGAAAGCAAAAAGACAAAATAAATATATGAGAAGAAAAGTATGAAATTGCATTTTTTATTAAAATTGTTGTTACAATTTCGAATTGATGTCCTCTGGTAGGACTATTTCCTAATCAATGCTATACTTGTTATACATCGTTGAAAAGGGTATGAAGAGACCATTCTAATGGTATAATGATAAATTTAGGATGTCTTTGAAAATTTCTTATGTATAGTGCTTTTTTTTTAAAGTTCAAAATTTGTTTTTTTACGAAAATGTCCACTTTTAACTGCAATATCTCACAAACGGTACAACTGATTAAGATAAAACGAAATGTATATTAAAAATATAATTATGCTCTACAATATTGTAAAACATTGTTTCATATATACTATCGTGAACGAAAAATATAACAGTTTAAGTAAAATACTGGAAAATGTTCGGAAAATTTCAAAATAATCTATTTGACCTTTAAATGATTTTTACGCCAAAAGTTCATGTTCTATGAAATATATCTGATATTACTAGGTATTGTTATGTAAAATTCCAAGGCAATCGGACAATGTACCTATAGTAAAGTATATCCAAATTCCTTTTAGTTATTTATTTGTTAATCGAATTGTTTTTAATGAATATTTGTTCATATATGTATTTATATATACAGATACAATTGTTTATATTTTTCTTCTCACTACAAAATGAATTTTTAACTGATTTGATCATATAATGGTTCTTATTAGCCTTAGCTCTAAGCATATATCAAGCATTAATTTTAAATAATTAATTGATATTCCATTAATAGAAGTATTTCATATTTTTTTTTTAACAATAATTGCTAAATACGATAAAACAAATATCTACAAATATCTAAAAAAAATCAATCAACATGGATTTAGTTTATATTTTTCGGCAATTTTAAATATGAATATATCGATATGTCAAACCATTATTTTCTATAATTTTAAACTTCTCATATCATCCAAACACTCAAAGTTAGAAACTTATGTAATTATGAAATGGTAATAAATATAAGTTACTTCTGAAATAGTTAGATATTATATTTATACCATCTTAAATTAAATAATAGGATTTAAATATGAAACCATTTTTATTGTTAAACCATTGTTAGACCCTTCAACTTTCTAATTATATTTAATGTAAATGATATTAATATTTAAATTGTTTTAAAAATGTATTTTTGTTTTTTCTTGTTTTGAAAAATTTTTTGCTAAAATCTAATCTTAAAGTCAGTCAGCCTTTAATCGGAAATTATAAAAAGAAAAAAATTAAAACTATAAAAGTCTTACAAGAATATAAAAAAAAAAAAAAAAATACCATCTATTATTAAATAGAAAATTTTCCTTATCAAGTTTTTAAGAAAAAAAAAAAAAAAAAACAAAACTTTTTCATTGTCTTTTCTCATTTAAACTTTTCCATTTTCCATTCTTTTCCTTTCTCTTTTTTTTTTTTTTTTTAAATGTTATTTCATTTTGAAAAGCCTTAAGTATAAAGAATAACAACAATTAATCGTTACAAGATGTCGCCACAATCATCAATTTTTAAGATCCCATTTTATATTCGCGGAAATATCAACATTTTCTATATTTAATCTGTTAATATTGGGATAACATTTTCTTTTAATTGTATTTCGTTTAACTTTTTCCATATCGCGTGCAATAATGGCAATGGCAGTAGTTAGAAAAACACCAACCATAACAAATACAAAAGAAATCAAAATAAAACCAAATATTCTTTAAAAAAAACAAAAAAAAAACAAACGAAAATATTTTTTTTCATTGAACTTTGAGACATTTTCCAATTTTTTTATTTTTATTTTTTTTTTTTTATCGGCATTGCCATCGTCTTCTTTTTTCTTATTTTTTGTTTTGTTTTTTGTTTTTTTTTGTATTTTTAATCTTAATAGGTGATTTTATTCTGGATATGATAAAACTTTTCGTGACCTTTAAACCATATCCGCCCAAGTTTTTCGAAAACATTATAACCCAAATGTTTGTATCATTTTTAGCTTTATCCTATTTTAGTTTTTTTTTTTTTTTGCTTTTCTTTTTACCAAAAAGGAAAAGACATTTTAGAAAATTCTAAAATAGATAACATAAAATTTCTTTTGTTACATCAGTAATAAAAAGGGTGGCCAATAGTTTCAATGAAGCATTAAATGTTTAAATTTTACTGCACTTATATTATCTTAATTTCTGATAGTTTGAAATTTTATATTTAAACTTTTGACTTTTTTTTTTAATCTATTATAAGTTCATCTTTAGAGTATCTTATAAGTTAAAGTTTTACTAATAAATATTTTTTTTTTTTAATTTTATTTTAAGTCCCCTACCTTTGTTTAATAATAATATTTGTATTTTACTATTTTAAAGCTGACACTTGATAAAGTTTTCTATTAAATTTTTTATTTTCGAAATTTTTTTATGTTTTCATCTAGACAATTTTTTATTATCTCCAACCAATACAATTTTCGGTTACGTATATGCCAATTTTACATCATTGTCTTGTATTGAATTGGTCAATTATTTTATAAAAATTTTGTATACGGTTCATTTACAATTTGAATGATTTTATTAAACCTTCAAAATTCAACTGAATTCAAAAATTTAAAATGACGAATATCTCAGCATTGGAAAAGTTGTGCTGTGTATGCATAACGTTATAAATACTCACTCGAAGTTATTCTTTTCAATTACTCCACTTCTTAATTTTTTCTTCTTGTAACTCTAGCTCATTTACTGATACTGCATTATCGTTTTTTAATTCATACAAAGTATACAAAATGTTTATATTTTAAGAGATATGACAACCCTAACATTTATAGCATTTTGTTAAAAAACGAAAGAAAAACGAAAAATAAAATCTCCAATATTATTCCCACCACAATTTCCTTTCAAAATCCAATCCAATTCAATTTTTAGTGTTTTTTTTTTTTGTTTTGTTTTGTTTTGTTGCTCAGACAATTGTTAAAAAATAATGGCAACAGGATGTTCCTAACAAAATCTTAAACACTTGAAAGATACCGCATGCAATGCACTTGTTGAAGTTTTTTTTTTGTTTTTTTCTTTTACTTTTGTGAATCAAAGTGTTCTTCTTAGTTCCTCTTTATTTTTTTTTTTGTTATTGTTTTTATATAAATATATTTTTTTTTTGGTTTTTTTTTTTTTGTTCAAGAGAAAATTTTAATTAAATTTTATTAAAGAAAACTTTTCTTCTGTTTTCATCTTCTGTTTCAACTTTTCTGTCATTTTCTTCATATGCAATAGTCCTCTACGATCCTTTTCTGAAGGACTATTATTTTTGTTTAGTTGTATTATGTTTCTAGCTTGATTTTGTTGTTAGTGTTAGATGTTTTTCTGCTATTAAACAAAAAAAAATAAAAATCATCTTTAGTTGTAATGCTAGAAATTTTAGATGATGAAAGTAAAAAAAATCTTAAGATACATGAAATGATACCAACAACAAAAAAGAAAATTTTAAGAATATTCAGAAATTTTTTTTTTTTTTTTATAAAAAAAAATTATAATTTTTTTGGTAGTGTATGTACTATTTCTGTGGCTAATAACAGAGACCATAATAATGAAAAACAATATTTGATAAAGCAAAAAAAAAAAAAACATTTTTCAGTTTTTCCTTTGGGTTTTTTCCCAAACTTTTCTTTAAATTGCTTTTTTTTGTTCAATATTAATGATGGTGATTTAACATTTAGAAAAACTTTGTAACGAGTCTGGTGTTGTTCTTTTTTTTTTTTGTTTAGACAAAACAAAAAGGGTAGCAAACAACTAATAGTCACCGTTTGGTTACAATTTAATTATTTTGTTAGATGACATAAGATGGTAAAAAAAAAAAGAACATGAAATTTTAAAAGAAAACAATTTTTTTTTTTTTTGTGGTAATCTAATCAAATGATCTTTGACATTATAAAATGCAAGGGTAAAAAGATACAAAGTAAATATTTTGTTTCATTTTTTAGCTAAATATTAACAAACAAAAAGAAAATTGAACTTCTTAATTAAAGATTGTACATTAAATATTGAAAAAATGTATTTAGTATGAAATAAAATGCAATTATAAATAAATCTTATAAATTTTAAATAAATTCTAATCATAACTTTCATAGCGAAAAGAAAAAATCTCAAGAATTTTAAATAATATAAAATTTTTAAAAGGCCATTATTTAAATTTATCAACGGCACTCGGTGGTCTAGTGGGTAAGAGCGCATAAAATACGCTGTAAGCACCGAGGGAGTGTGGATTCGAATTCCACACACTTTGTAATAGTTATTCCCCCTTATTTACTGGAAAGGCTGTGTAATTTCCTGTCCACATTTATGTAGCAGTTGAAATGCATTAAAAAAAAAAATGTATCAATGTGCAATCGCAATCATTGCATGCTTCATACTTTTTCAACTGCCAAATGGAGTTTCTTTTAAATATAATAAAATCGATTAGATTAATTTTGGATTTAGTAATGCTGTTTTTACCTTCTGCATTCGCTTTATACATTCTTAAAGTAATTCTGTCTTAAGTAAATTAAGATTAATTTGTTTGAGTATTTCTTTAGATATCCTCATAATATTTTGCATTTAATTTTTAATTTATCTGATAGCCTATTATTCTTCTTTATAGGTATAAAATATATGTAGTTCTAATTTATATCGAATATTAATGTTATGTATGTATAAGATACATAATATGTATGTGTTTGTCTGTAGAAGAATTTACAATTGGATTTTTATTCTTGATTTTTAGGCTTGCTCTCTAATTTTAGAATTTTAAATTCTACAAAATGATCAAGCCAATCAAATGTGTTCATATGTGTTTATAATTTTAAGTAAACCAATAGAAATACAAACCTGAAGGCTCTTTTATAGAAACAATCAATAAAAAAAATAAAATAAATAAAATTAATAAACAAATTATCATTCTATTTAGCCTGAATAAAAAAAAATATTGAAAAATGTTCTTAGTAGTTTTACTCTATCCGTCCATTCGTCCAGCTTTTAAAAAAAAACTTCTACACGATTTAATGTAGAACAATAACATTTTAGTCAGAACAACTTTTTTAAGTAACACCACCCTTTATAGAATTACTGCTCCTCAGAGTTTGAAAAACCCTTGTTTTTAAATGTGTATATCTCAAGTTCTTCTTACCAATTTTTCAATCTAAAAATACCAAACGAACGGACTTTTAAATAAATTAATTTCAAAATTAAACAATTTCTTTTTAAATTTGGTACTTAAATTTACCATAATATTAAAACAAAATTTTCCAAGATATTGCGACCTTCATATTTCGACCGTAACATTTCTAGAAATAGAGTTTTGAAATTTTCAGAGAACAAAAATTTTTTAGAATTAGCGTAAGTTACATTTTTTCAAACCCCGTCCTATTCAATTACATCTATAGTTTATAAAGCTTAAATAAACATTTAAATATTATAGCAGTCGAAAATTGAATTTGCTATTTTTAGACACCTGTAACTTAATCACCTGTGCAAATTTTAAAAATTTGCAAAAGACAATGTTCTAAACTATTTGTATTGTCTTTAGGAAAATGTGTGTCTTTAAAAGCCTTTCGTTTTCATTCTGCCTGGTTTAACTTCAAATTCTACCTTTTGGTACAGAATCATAAATTTCTATTAGATTTATTTATTTTTAACATTAAGATAACATTATTTTACTTTAATTTGATCTTAATTACATCAACAACTTCACATTAAACTACAGACTGTAAATACAGAAAAATTAAAACATTCATAAACAAAAAATACATTAAATAAAACAAATGTGATAGTTAATAAAAATCTAAATTCAAAATTTTGTTATTCACTAAAATAAATTTTATTTTTTTTTTTTATTATTAAATTAACAATTCGTTTGTTTATCGGTTACTCTCAGATTCTAATTGAATAAATTTTTAACTAAAACTATTACTTATTTTCATTTTTTTTTGCTATCTTTGTTTTTTTTTTTTTAAAGGATAATTTCAACTGGAGAATTCCCATGATTAACACTAGACGACTAAAAATGTCTTTTATTAAAATAAAAAGAAAATAGACGACCGCATAATGTTCTACTGCATCTTAAGGCAATCAAAGTGAAAACAAAAATGAATGTACAAAAAAGAAAAAAAATAAAATAGTAATAGCTAAAAAAAAAAAAGTAAAAGTAAATATATTTCAAAAAAACAAAAAATTACTATGCTTTTTAATTAAAATAAATGGATGAAATCTTGAGAAGCCAAACCATTAAAACTCATTTAAATTGTATAAAAACACAAAAAACAAAAACAGAAAACAAAAAGAGGTCTTCTCTTTTAAAGCACCCACAAAAGAATTTAACCAAACCAATACCAAGTTAAAAAGATAATCCTTTATTTTGAGGAAAAACTGTTATTTATTTAACTTTTTTGTTGTTGTTTTTTTTTTGTCTTTTGTTTTCTATTTTGTATACAAGCAAGAGTTAATTATGTTGGAATTATTTTTAAACAGATGCCGCCGCACTTTTTATTTATATTTCTTTACTTTCTATTACTTAGTTTTTATTATTATTATCTTCTATCTCTTTTTGGTTAGATTTTAGAGTAATCATACATTTTTTCAGGTGTTTAGGATTTTTGTTTTGGGTTGGCCACAAAATTCCAAATACAAAATCCCAAAAACAAAATCCCAAATACCAAAACCCCAAACCACTTTCTTTATCATAATTCGTTTTGAAAATTTTTATTTCAGATGTGAGTCGATTGAGTCCCCATCGATATCTTGAAAAAAAAAAAAATTTGAAAAGATAAAAATCGTGGATGCCGCCCCCAAATCCCCGATAAACACATTATTGGAACTCTCATTTTGTATCTAATTCTAAAATCACCAGTAATTATATTTTTTTTACATACATATTTAAAAAAAAAATAAACTTTTAAAAAAATGGGGGCTGTTGCCTCCAAACCCATGCTAAAAAATTACTCGAACCCTGTTTTTGTATCCAACTAGTTCAGAATCTGGCATGTACATATATAAACATATTTTGGAAAGCAATCCTTGTTTTGAATCCAATTTGAAAATTAGAATTTGGGGATTTATTTTTTTGTGATTTAGGCATTGGGATTTTGTTGCGCTCCCTTTTTTTTTTGTTTATTTTTCAAAAAATTAACCATTGCGGAGGTGTAAAATATATAAAGAAATAATGCCCATACGTAAAGGACAACATTCATAAAAATATGAAATTGAAAGTTATATTAGTATAAATTGTTACATATGATGGATGATGATGATGATGATGCTGTTTTGTTATTATTTTCTTTTTATTTTACCGTTGTATAATAATATAAAAGTACAACGACATCAACAAAATCAGCAAATTTTACCTAGGCTCATTTTAAAATATAAAATATAAAATTTTATAGTTTTAGATAATAAAATATGTTGCTTTTTTTTTTTTTTTTTTTTTTTATTATTATTATAATGTTGGTACGAGTGATAGTGAATCTGAATAAGTAAATAAAATGAAAGTATCATAAATAATATGATGGAAAGTTTGGGATAGTAAATGATAAAGAATATTTACGATTTTCATATCATTGCAGATAAAATATTTACGATTCTAGCAGATGTTTTTATTAGATATTCTATTTTTTTTTTTTTTTTTGTTTTGTTTTGGTGCAAAGAAAAACAATTTTATATAAAATAAAAATATAGGTATAAATTAGTTTTGTTTTTTTTTTTTTTTTTGGGGTTGAAATATTTTTTTTTTTTCTATATAGAGCATGATTTCTTTTTGCGTAGTTTTTTCTGCACATTCTTTTTTTTTTGGAAACAATTATATGTTATATGACCACCCTACGACCATCCGCTTACGACCAGCCTATTAGAAAGATTAAGGAATATTTAATTATCTTAGAATACAAATACCTAAACTAAATTAAAAATGTTTAAAGCTATGAAGTTTTCTTTTAAACTGAGCAAGCATAAGACATTTACTTTATTTAAAACAAAGAGACAAAACATACGATTTAGTAAATTCTATTATTACTTCTCCTGCTATTAATAGAGTAACTACTTCCTCTATGTACTTTTCCATTGCTTGCTATAAATATCACCATAAAATTAAAAATAATCTCACCAAATATTTTCTATAATCTCTAATTCCCAAAATTCTATAATTTTTAGTACCTTTACATTAAAATATTATCATAAAAATCACTTTTCAATGAATTGAACCTTCACTTTAAATTAGGAAAATTAATTCAACCGCAGATATTAAAATTTCAATAATCATGACAGTTTAGGAATTAAAAAATCAAAGGAGTCATTATCTATAAATTATACTCATACCTTTCATTTCTTAAAAATGTATTTGAATAAATCTTTTCCATAATTTATTAATAATCAATTTTGTGCGTGTTTCTTTTTATTTTCTTTTCTTCCTTATATTTTTATAGATTCTAGAAAGTAACCAAAAATTATTTTGTTTTTTTTTTTTTTTCGTTGAGGGATATATTTTTATTATTATTGAAAACTTTATAATCATCTATTTATTTATTTATTATTTTATTTTGCATATCTTTTTAGCTTTAGTCTCAATTTAAATTAAGTACCCTTTTATTGAGTATCAAAAAAAAACCAAAAATTTAACCAGCATCACCACACCTCAAACTCTAACTAACAAAAATCAACTCTTCTAATAAATTATGAAATTTTTTTTTTTTTTTTTTTTGAAAATTGTTAAACATTAAGAAAAAAAATATACCAAAAGATAAATTTCAATGATGCGGTGATGATGAAATTAAGATGAAAGGATTGAAAAAATTCAAAAACATGATCTTAAAATATACAAACAATAACAACAAAAAAAAAAAATGGAAAAATGGAAAAAAATTAAAAGAAATTTAAAGTATAAGCTCTCAAATTTATAACCATTAAAACCACATTAAATATAAAATAAAACAACAAAAACAAAAAACAAACAATCAACAACAAACAAATTTTCTTTTCTATACTTTTTCCTTTAATTTTAACCTAAAATGATCAATTATTTATAACGGTAACATACAGTTATTGTTTACTAAAATAAAAACAAAAAACAATATAAACAAAATAACCCTTTTTTTATGACCAAATCAAGCAGAGCCTGATTACAATTTTAAAGGAACAGTAAAACGTGTCCAAAAAAAATTCATCTAAAATTGCATACCTATTTAACCAAATACATTTATATATTATTATCTTCTATTCCGAAATATATTTTAATAGTTGTCACTTTGTTTTGTTTTTCTTATTTTTTTTTTTCTTTCTAATGCTTAAAAACAAACAAAAAAAAAAAAGACTAAAAAAAAAATTGCAAGAAAAAGAAAGAACATGAGAGAACCTGAAGTCACGTCAAAATATTAAAAGCAAAAGAAGTCATTCTTTATTCATGAAGGACTTCATTAAAACGAAGATCATAAAATTGAAGGAAAAAAAAAATTAAACAAAAAAAAAAAAACAATAATAAAAACAAAGTCAAGTCAAGCCAAACTAAGTTAAAAAAAAAATTTGGGAAGAAAAAATAACAAAAGTAAGAAGAAAAAGAAAATAACGACTTCTTCATCTCAATTTGTGTAACATTTAAATGAAAACAATTTCTCTTCGTTTATATCATTATTTCTCTCTCCGTATTCGTTTCCTATCGTAATTTTTCTGTTTTATTTAAATATTTTTTTCATCCCCATCAAAATGTTTTTTTTTGTTTTTTTATCCTTTCCTTCATCAAAAGAATATTTCATCACACTTTTTAACTTTTTTTATAGCTGTGACTTCAATGTGACTTTAATCCGTTTTTCATAAAATTACCGTTTTTATATTTTTAATTTTTTTTTTTTGTGTTGTTTTTTTTTTTGTTTTTGTTTCTTACTTGTTTATTTTGTTGTTTGTCTGTTTGTTTGATTATTTGTAAGTATAATATTCTAAAAATCCTTTTTTATTTAAAATTTTGATATGCAAAAAAAAAAAAAACTTTTCACACCCTATACCTTTACACTGTTAATCGGAAAAGGTATAAGGTGTTGAACAAACCAATCAAGAATAAAATGATTATTAATACGAGTAGATAAAAGTATGGATACAGGATTTTTTTTTTTGAACGTCTTCCGAAATTGGAACTTTCTTATTGAGTTCTGATTTATTTCAAACTTAAGTTACGGACAAATCTCCTTACAGCTGGTCATTCAAAAAAATAAAAAATAAAAGCAAAAATGTAATTAATGGATTTAAATTTTTATTTTTTTTTTTTTTTGTTATCCTTAAAATATATTCATTTATGCAATGTTTTAGTTTATTGGAAGGATGCTGTTTTAGTTTTGTTTTTTTTTTTGAACAGTTGTTTCTCTTTCTTTTAAATTTTTAAGATCTTTTTTTAAAAATTATAATTTTTAAGTCAATTAAATTATTTACGTTTTTTTATATATATTTTTCTTTTCATTTAAATTTTTAATTTATATCGTGAAATCCTATAGAAATAGGATATGTTGCAATTAATCCAGTTATTTTTAACACCATCTTATTAACGTTCTTTGAAATGAAATATATATATATATTTCCTTTTTTTTTTTCAATATTAAAAATTTAAAATTTATTTTTTAAGTATAGAAAAAATAAAAACTAACCTAATAACGTATTCACCATATTTCAGAATTCCAAAAAAAAAAACGAAAAAAAAAGCTTATTATATGTATTATATCCTGAAATCCCATTTTAATTTTTTATTAATATTATTAGTATTATTATTATTACCAATACAACCACTATATTTCCATTAATGGCCAAAAATTAGGTGAAGCTGTGTATAAATGAAATATAATATGAAAATTAAGTACAGTAATTCAGGATTAAGTGGATATTTTTTCAAAAAGAGAGTATTTTTTTTTGTTGCTACATTATATTCAACACTTTCAATTCTAATAACCTGACTATTCTTTTATTGATAAAATATAGAAATAAATAAGTCAAATAATAACACAAATATTTTAAGCAACAGTTCAACTTATCTTTCATTTTTATTCTTATTAAAATATGTTATTACGAAAAAAAACTTTCAACTCATATTAAATTATTCCTAAAAAAAAAAAAATTACACTTAAATAAAAATGTTAGTGATAAAAAATCATTCCCCACATTTTTTTTTATTTTTTTTTTTCTTCTAAACGAATAAATAGTTACTTTTAAATTTTTCATATATTATTTTACATTTTCACCACACTCTTTCTCACCTCTCTCCACATAATATTTTGTTTTGTTCATTGCAACAAGCATTTATTATTTTGTTATTATTACCTAGTTCTTATTTTTGTTGTTGTTTGTTTTTTTTTTTTATTACTGTTGTCTGACTAATATAATATGAAAACTAAAGATATAATCGTATACAAAAAAAAAAAAAAAAAAAGTATAACAATATAGATAAAGACAGACAAAATTTATAATGAAAATAAAATAAAATAAAATAAAATTAGAAAATAGAAAATAATAATGAAAATGAGTTTTTTTTTTTTTGCATTAATTCTCAGGTCTGGTTCTGTTTTAATGCTAATGCCAACTTCATATTATAACTGTGAACATGAACATATTAATGTTTGAAAAATGAAAATCCTAACAAAAATAGTTTTTTGTATATGTATGTTTTTTATATACATTATATGCAATAAACTCATATTCTTTTAAAATCCCTTTAAAAATTACTGTATGTATATATGTATGTAATATTCTATTTTACTAATTCACAGGTAAATTTTAAATTATATATACAATATAATATAATCATCATTCGCCATTATAATATTTTCAAAATAATAACAACGAAACATAATAGTTTTAATGTTTATTTAACTTTACTGTTATATATGCAGCAAAACAGTTAAATAAATGAATACACAAAAAAAAAAGAAAATAATATAAAACTTTCTAAAATTCTTTAATACCACAACCTCAAAAAAACAAAAACGGAAAAATTTTTTTTTTTTGATAATAAAAATTTGTTTTTATTTACTTTTATTTTTTTTTTTTGTTTCATTTTATACATTTTTTCACATTTAATATCGTATATGTGTCATTTGATATTTTGCTATACAGAGAGTTTTATAATTTTTACTTTGCTAAGAAAGGATTCTGAATTTCTGAAATAGAATTAAACATTTTGATTAAATAGAAATATTTGTTATCCATTTTAGCCGATTATTGTTAAAGTTCGAAATTAGCTCCATCTGTTGTCGTCATTAACTTTAATTATCTATCTCTGTTAATTGTTAACAAATATTTTTCCAAATAATTCATGTACATAAAAAATTTAAAAGAGCTGTTCTCCTTAATGTCAGCTTACTGATGTTTAACATTAAAGTGTTAGTTTTTTATTAGTCTAACGATATCTTTTTTATACATTAATTGTTCTAACTCCTTCATTCAGTCTCCCTATCTTCAATATAAGTTATCAGTACAACAATAGAGAGTGAATTTTTTTTTTTTTATTCACGACTAGAGATGTCAAAATTCCTTCATTTTATGTTAATATCCGCCACGCTAAATAGTTTTATACTTTATTAATTGAAAGTTCAAGGAAACAGACGGAATCTTTGATATTTATTAAATTTTTCTTAAATTTTTTGGAATTTTTAAAATATTTTCCTTTAAATATTTTAAAAATAAAACTTATTTCAAAGATCACTACGAAATGTAAAATAAAAAACAAACATAAGAGGATAAAGAAGAAGAGATGATAAAGCTTCTAAATGTCACATGCTAATAAATACAAACAAAAAATTATAAAAAATGATATAATGAAAAAAAAAATATACTAAATTTCCGTATAAGATACAATTAAGTAAATTTACCGAAAGATTGATAGATTCAAAAAAAGAACTTGTTTTTTATTTAATTTTTGTTTACAAATTTTGCGTCCTTAAATAATTTAAATTTTTGTTTGAAGAATTTTAAAAAAAAAATAAACGAAACGTTGGCAAATAGATAAATAGAGTTTTATTGATCTAAAAATAAAAGTCCTAATCCAATCAATATAAAACATAAATTGTTTTTGAATGTAATATAGGTTACAGCAGCTTAAATATCATCCTTTATGGTCTTGTTATACTCCATTCATTTTATGTGTAAACCTAAAATTTCTAGACCCTACAACCCGTTTTCATGTATACTCTGGTCAATTGAATATGTCAATTAAATGCAATTCCTTAAAAATACCCAATAATATTTAAGAAAAATCCAAGATTATATTTTTGTTTTATTTTACATATTTTTCCATAAAATGTTTTTTTTTTTTTTTATTTGTACCCCACTTAAAAATAATTTTCACATATATAAAAAAAAATTCTAGAGTGTGCTATCACTATTCCGTTTCATTTAGCACTAGTGCTCATTTTATTTTGGTTTTTTGTTTTTGTTTTTGTTTTTTTTTTAATAAAATGAATATGAAAGTTTTAATTGCTTTTAACGTTAAAGTAATATTTTTTTTTTTTAAATGAAGGTTTTTTTTTTAGATTTTTAATATTTGTTTGAAACTTAAGCTTCAATAAATGCAAAAATTCTTCATTTTGTTTTTTTTTTTATTATTTTGATTTTGATTTAGTTTTTTTCATTTTCAAACTTTATTGAAGTTATCATTAGTTAAAAATATAAAACAAAAAAAAAAAAAAAAGAACAGAATAGTTTTCTTAATCCATAGAAAATGAGATTTTTGATTATATAAGTAGAGAAGAAGATTATTGGATGTTGAATTTTAGACAGGATAAGCTTTAAAAAAAAAAAACAAAGTTAATTTATATAATCTTTTTTCTTATTTTTTTTATAGTTATTTTTGAAATTTAAAAATTAATATCATGTAATTTTAAAGTAAATAGCTATCATAATAAAAAATTAATCCTTTGTATATAAATTATGGAGTTAAAGGTAACGGATACAAGTGTAAATTTAGAATATAGTAAAATAACGAATTTTTAATAAAATGCAATTCTTAAACAAAGAAAAATTTATTTAATTTTTACTAAATTTTAGTTATACTTGGAACTTCATACTGTCTGAAGTTATACTGTGTTCAGAAGAGTTTATCCTTTTATTTTTTGATTTCTTTCAATTCTTGAGAATATGCCCGATCATTAATATCCATTTTAACAGAAATTTAATTTAAAACAAAAGTTTTATTTAATATTATTGTAAATGTACCATATTGCATTCTCATTGAAACAAAATCAAAATTTCCATTAAAAAAAGTTGTTTTTGGTCACCTATTGGTAAAATATATTAAACTATCCGATAATTTCTATCAAATTCAACTCATACCTTCTCATTTTATTACCGAAATCAAAATTTATAAAAGAATTTTTGAAAAAAAAAAATAACGAAAAAAATTACAAAATGTTGAAAAAACTGATGGAGAGTGAGAGGAGAGTAGACTATGTCAACCCCAATATATTCAAGAACATAATAATATATACATACATTTATGTTCTTTCCATAAAACATGTTCATCTTTTACAACATTACAGATGTATGACTTAATTAAGAACCGCAAAATATATTTTGTAAATTTTGGAACTAGTATGACAGCTTTTGTAACCTGATAATTTAACAGAAATTATTACCATAAAACTTTACCATCTTTCACAAGATTTCAGATGTCCAGCTTAATTAAGTTATTAAAGATTTTTAAACTACTTGAAACTGTTCGGCTAGCCGCTGGAGTATAACCAAACTTCATGCAGTTATTGCGATAAGACGATAAGACTTAAATTATTTAAGATGTCTAGCTATATGAGTAAATAAATTATGCTTACATAAAAATTTATAGTTGGAGAAGTTATGTGGCAACTACCCAATCCTATTCCTCCGGTCGAACTTGCTCAATTTAAATAGCGAAACTAAAATTTTTGGAAAGGTGACATGGCCAAAATTTCAGAATTCTATAGCTACTTTATTTTTGAATTATCGTAAAGACCGACAGACGTCTAAATCGCTTTAGAATTCAATTCTGAGCAAAAATATATATATATTTTGTTATATCTATGGTCATACGGCTATAAAAATGAAATGAAATACTAGTTGGAAATATTCTGAATTCAATTGAATTGGAGAAAAATTAAAAAAATATTTTACATAGTTATAATAAAACTACATCAATTTATAATTTAATAAAATCTTCTTTTAATTGTATTCTTATTTCAAATCCTAAATCACTTGTAAAAACAAAAATCCTTTTCATATAATACACTTACTTTAACAACAACTCTTGCTATGTATATATGTAATCAATTAAATAAAGTAACCGTTTTGTTTGTTTGTACGTTTAATTGTTTGTTCAACCATCATTTTAAAATTCCAAAAACTAATTCGATCACAATCGAAATTTCATAAGAAAGATTTTTCACTTGAAAAATCGTTATAGACTATATTATGATATATTTCATTTTGTTAACCCTTTTCTACCCGAGATCTTTTTAGTGTTATTTCTTTAGTAGTTATCCTTAAAGTTATTCGGCTTAAATTTAACTTTACAATTGAAATAATTATTAAAAATTTTTCAAAAGAAACAAATATTTCAAATAAGAAACCAAATTAATGGTATGAAGTTCATTATTATCCCTATCATATATTGTATTATAAAAAGTTAAAACTGTAAGGTTAACTTGTTTAACAAATTGTTTCTGTTAATTTATTGTTCCTTTTTCAATTTTTTTTTTTTTATTGTTTTTAAATTTTTTGTGACACTCACTATACTGAAAAAAAAAACTTTACTATATTTTTTGTTATTTTCTTTATAATTTTTTGTTTCATGTTTTTTATTTTAATTTTTGATTTTTTTTTTTTTTTTTGCATTGTTCTATGTGATTCTGATGATCCTAGAACCGAGAATCCTTATGTTATCCTTGTTATTCTGTTGTTACTGTTTCGCATTTTTGTTTCATGTGTTGGCGTAGAGATAAATTACTGACATTAAATAGCCCTTCAGGGGACATATCTTATAAAATTTATGACTCGATTTAACGTATTATCATCCCAACAAAATATATACGATATATGTATATACATATGCATATATGTATGTACATAAAAAAAAAAATTAATAGTAAAAACAAAATTAAACAAAATTACATATATTCAAATATAAATAAATTGTACATATACAGATTACAGATTAATTTATAACTATATATGTATATTATCAAAATATTTACAATTAAAATTTATTTAAATTATTGAAACAGGTCCCAGATCATTATAATTTGAATTTTAAGAGTAATGAAAAATATAAATTTCATAAATGATAATAAATTGTCTAGTTTTCACTTACAAATTTTTTTATTTGTAACTGTGGTTGTACAACTTTCATAGCTTACAAAACTTAATATTAATATTTCATATGACGTACCTCATATTTTGGAAATTTTTGGATTAATAGAATTTCTATTTTATAAATTGATATTCATCTCCAAAAATATCAAAAAATCCTATATATCGGCTTGATATTTTCGGTTTTGCCCTTTCCCCTTTCTTAACCCATTTTAGATTTTTATTAACAAAAGTAGGTATAGTTTTTTTTAGTTTATTCCCCTGCCACATAAATGTGACAAGAGAATTACACAGTTTTCCTTTTTAGTCATGGCTGTTACGATGTGTGTGGGATTTGAACCACTACTCCCTCGGTGTTTACGTATTTTATACGTTGTTACCCGCCAGGCCGTACCGAGATTCTAAAAGTCTAGCTATGAAGTCAAGTTATCCTGCAGTGAAATGAATAGAAAAATAATAAAAGACTGAACTAGATAGGGACGAAAAAGCTTTTAGTTTAGCGCAGTTAGAATGTGAATAAAAAATTAGTGATTGAAATGTGTTTTGTTTTTTTTAAGCATACGTACATGTATAGGTAAAATTCTAGTATTCAAAAGCTTTATTAAATGCGAATGGTAAAAACCTATTATTATCCTACATTTTATTTATAATCAAGTGCCTCACCTTTCTTAACGGTTTTCTCCTCCACCAATAACTTTCTAATTTTGTTACAAACTTATTTTAAACACTTTAGATTTATGTTTACTTTTAAATCTGAACTTAAGACTTTACACTGCGACTTCTAATTAATAAATGTGTTATAAAAAAACAGTTTTCCTTATAAGATACTCAACAATTTTAAGGACAATTATACAAAATTACAACCTTGTATTTCAAATGGAACTCGTATACACGTTTTTCATTAAGATTCTTTTTCATATTTCACGTTTATTTAAAAAATAAAAAAAAAACCGTATTTATATTCTCTCTCTGTAACAAAATAGACGAAAAAAATAAAAAACATTTAAAAAATATTTGAACCTTCAAAAAAAAAAAAAATAAAATGAAAAATCACAAATAGTAAAAAAGAAAACGAATAATAAAGCAAAGAACGCATAACAAATAACACGAAAAAAAAAACAAAAATACAAAAACTTAGTAAATGGTGCAAAAAATATTCTCGCGCCATATTACACATATATAATAATATTTAATATAATATGTATATATGTATGATTCCTCTTACATATACGTACATAATATATATAACAATATAATATACATATTCATATTATATTTAAAAATTACATAAAATCTTTTACCAGTTTCTATAAAAAATTTCCCAAACATGGCATAACAAAAAAAAAAAAGTTAAAATGATTTTTAAAATATTCCAAAAAAAAAAAATATATAATCGTAGTATTAAAGGACGCGTTCATTGCATTTATCCAGTCAGATCCAGTAAAAAAAAACAACTAAAGAAAAATACAAAAAAATTAAAAAACCAGAAGCAAAAACATTGGACAAAAATACTTTTCGAATAGCAAATTTTCAGCTCAACATAGTTGCAAAGATAAAAATTTTTGTGAAAAATATAATAAAAACATTATTTTTTTTTTCCTCCATTTCATTTAAATAATTTTATAAATGGTATTATGAATTTAGATTTATGTTTATTTTTTAAATGCATAAAAAATTAAAGATCTCTTTTAAATTCATTTTAAAAGTTTTCTCTCGATCAAAAATTACAGTGAAAAACCTTTAAAAGCCAAAAGGTATGCTATAGATGTAAGACTTAAAAACTTAAAAAGAACGGTACTCAACCAAAAACAATTGAAAAAAAAAACACTATTCGTACAGTAAAATAAAATAAGGAAAATAGTTTAAAATGCTTGGCAATATTAAATTCGAAATGTCCAAAAAATTATAACATATAGGTATTATATATAAGAAGCATCCGTTCGAAAACTATTAATGACGCCAATTGTTCTAATCAATGGTTCAGTGGTTCAATGATTCAATCACGTCGTGGTTTTAAATCGAATTCAAATTATATGCAATAGTAGTCATTTATATTGTAATTATCTAAATTGTAATATATAAGAAAATAAATAACTAATACTTACATATAAGATAAAATATTACTCATAATCTTCTTTAATTTAGTTTTACAGCCTAATAGTAAAACGGCTTTGTAAAAATAATGATGATTCAAGAAACTGTACCGTAGTCTAGTATGAAGAATTAGCAATTTAGTAGATGTCCTATATGCTCATTATACCTGACCTGATGAAACTAGTAAACAATACATCCTATAAATTAAACAACAAAAACTTTAAAATTTAAATTTCGGAATCTCGATTAAGTTTTATAACAGTTAATTGTATCAAAAAATGGCAAAAGAGTCAAACTTACACACTTAGTAAATAAAAAAATTAAATCATATGAGTGAATTTTAATTCACTCGTAAACAATATTCTAGTATTGAGTAATTAGTAATTGATATTCTTTTGATTTTGATATCCTAAAGTTATTTTCTATTTTGAAAATTTTATAATTTTGTTACTCATTTGTTGCCACAATTTGTTTGGCTACAAAAAAAAAAAAACAAAAAAAAAAAATTACAACAACAAAATTTTTACAATGAACCACGAAAATACAATTTAGTTCTTTCTAATTTTTTTTTGTTTTGTTTTTTTTTTTTTTTTTGTGCACAAATGATTCTTTTGTTTGTTTATTAGAAAAAAATCTATTGTTTAACCATAGCTAAAAAACAAATGAAGAAAAAAATATATTATTACATACTTTTTTTTTTTTTTTTTTTTTATTTTCAAAATTGAACTTTTAATTAACTAATGAAAAAATATATATTTCGCTTACCATAATAGTAATAATAATAATAATAATAATATAAATAATATGGTATGCCGCTTGAAGCAAAAATTTTATACCAAAAAAACCAACCATCATATAGAATAAAAAAAAAAAAAAAAGATTTTAAAACAAAAAAATAAAGATTATACAATTGTTTTTTGGTCAAATATATATGGAGAATAAAAAAAAGAAATATACACATATACATATACATTTGTTAATACATTATGTATAGGTATGTAAAATAATCTAAAACCAATTGTTGGAAATATTTAACTATATTTTAGCATTACTTTTAAAAGTTGAAAAGTTACTTTAAATCATTTCAGAAAAATTTATGATTGTTTGTAATAACTTTTGGATAAAAAAATAAAAAAAAAAAAAAAAAATAGGATATTAAAATTTTATAAAGTAATTTTAAAACTTTTTAATACTATGACTGTGAGGCTTAGGATCATCAATAAATGAAAAAAAAAAAAAAAATAATAAAAAAAATAAATAATATTGACCACCAATAAAGTTTATTTAAGCTTTCAAGAAAAACTTAAAATATTTTATTTATATGAAAAACTTGAGCATGTATTATATAAACATTTGTAAGGATTAAATAATTTTTTTTTTTGCAGAATTTATTATGCATATATTATGGTAATTATTTTTATTTTCAAACTTTTTCCTTTCAACTACTGTTTATTTAATTCTATTGGCCACATTAACGGACACAAAAATTTAAGTGTTCATAACAAATTAACAATTTTTTTTTTTTTTATAAAAGAAAAATATGTTCAACAGCTTATGGAATGTTAAATTTGAATAAATTATTAAAGGATATTTTCACCTTTAGATAAGAAACTATAATTATGGTTCATTTAAGCTTTTTTAAAACTGGCTTTATTACATAAAGTGGTTTATGTCTATACTGTAAATATACTTCTTACTTTACAAATAAAATTTAAGACTTCTAAGTAACAAGAGGATGCATTACGTGTATAATGATCAAAAAACTGATTATGCTTAAAAACTTTTCTTTTTTTTTTTTTAAAGCATTTCTCTGCCACATAAATGTGAACAAGAAATTACAATGCCTTTCCTGTTCAAGCGGGGCTGTAAATGTCGTAAGGCGGAATAACTCTTACGACATGTGTGGGATTCTAACCCGCACTTCCTCGGTGTTTATAGCGCATTTTTTACGCTCTTACCCACTAGGCCACCAAGGCCCCAAAAAAAAAAAAAACTTTCTTGTCACCAATAAATTAAAATTTAAGATAAATTTAAAATTAAAAGAAATTGATGCAAAATTTATATGATCTCTAAGGGTTTTGCCATATAATCGCAAATTAAATATTTAAATTCCAAATTTAAAAATTAAAAATTACGAAAATCACAATTTTAAGAAAATACGAAAATCGCAAATTATGAAATCCCAAAATCTCAAATTGCAAAATCCCAAAACTTGAAAGATTAGATCCCAAAACTTGAAAGAATAGATTTTGTAGTATTATCTAAAAAATATGAGGTAATTAATTGATAGGGATTTCGGAGCATAAGTCCATCAGCATTATTAAGAAAAAAGGTGCATTATTTCATGTCACTTATATATTATGTATTTATATGTAAATGCGAGATTTTAAATTTGAAGGAATTTTTAGTTGATTATAAAATTAAGGTTTTACGCTTTTTTATGTTTCATTTAATGTTACGGTTTTCCCACAATCTATTTTTTCAAATTAATTTAAATATTACGTAGGAATATATTCTTTTCTACAATAAATCAACCAACATCCGAAATAAAAAATTTCAAAACGAATTATGATAACAAAAAAAATGCTTTGCGATTTTGTATTTTTGGGATTTTGAAATTTGGGATTTAGAAATTTTGAGATTTTGAATTTTGTATATGGGATTTCGTGGACTCGTGGCACTCTAACAGTTTCTATAACAATCAATATTAATGAAAGCAATTTTCCTCATCTATAAATTGTAAAAATAAAATCAACAAAATTACTATTATCAAATATTATTCCATTTTAAATTAAAATAATATAAATCTTATCTGTAATACATATGTATAACCACAAACGATTTCTAATCTGTGCAATAAATTATTTAAAACAGGAAAAAAATCACTTAAAATGGGGTAAAAAAAATGAGATTTTTATTTTATAAACAAACAGCTTATCAAGGAAACTGTTAAAAAAAGTCTAGAGCTTATTTTTGTCCGATAAAAATTAAAAATATTCAAAATACAAAGTAGTATTAAAACAATGTATGGTATAGTATATGGTATTTAAATACTAATGACCACAACTAGAAATTAAAATTTACAATGATCACATACTTTTTTAAAGAAAACATTTTTTTTAAAAACCCAAAAATTTTTTTTTTGTTAATTCAATTAACAACGTAAATACGCAATTTAAATTTTTTTTAAGAAAAAAAAACCTTAAAGTGATAAACAATTATAGTTCTGGCCAATGTTTAATAAAATAATCTTTAATATCCAACATTGTGCAAAATAAATTATAAAATATCACTTAAGAAACGCTCTTATCCACTTCTAACTTTCACTTTTAATAATTTTATGATTTTACTTTCAGAGATTTAAATTTATATATGTATATATATTAAAGTTTTTTTTTTATTTAGAAATTGTGTTTAATATTTAAAAAAATGATACTGTTATTTAGCTTAAATAAAAATTTTAATAAATATTCAAGATAAATAATACCAAAAAGAGTTGGAATTTTACATAAAAATTTCTGATGGTGTTTTTATATGTACCTAGTATAAATTTTGACAGATAACCGGAACTTTAACCAAACAAATCATCTAGACAACTTCCAATAATCTTGTCAACTCATAAAATTTTTTATATATATCAAAAATTAATTAAAAGGTCTGTGAGTTGAAATAATTAAAATAAAAATAGTGAATTTTATAATCTCACATTGATTATTATTATTTATTTCCTTGTTAAATAGGTACCTATTAAATTATTATTTCATTATTAAATACCTCTATATAGAGAACAGATGACTGGTACTTTGTTGGTCAATATAAAACAAAATGTCACCGAGTCAAACAAAGAACAACCAATAGAGCACTTTTAACCAGACTATATAAGTGATGAAAAATTTGTCGTTAGATTCCTAATTTTTGTCTCCACCTAATAATGCCTTTTGTTACATGTTGGGGCTTTTTGTTTTAACTTACATTATTTATATTAGCCCTACTGCCTTTAAGAAAGTACAGATCTGTATAAAAGACAGTTCATTTCTGGTAATCCATCTTAAACAAAACAAAATACTACTAGGTGCAGATATCTTGTTTGGAGTAAAGCGTTTAAGTATGTATTAAAGTTTTAAAGTATGATGTGTTGTGCATTCTCTTATATTTCATGAAAAATAAATGGCTAATAAATTTCTAAATGTTAATTGTTTACTCCATTGAGCTTTAAAGTATTTATTGTTTCAAAAAATTAAAAAAATTAATTTATATGAATAAAAAAAAAAGAACTTAACTTTTTTGGCAGCGGTGGGATTCGAACCCACGCCCCCGAAGAGACTGGTGCCTTAAACCAGCGCCTTAGACCGCTCGGCCACGCTACCCATAAAAATATTACGCACAAATAAAATTCATCAATCGATTCTTCATTTTGTAAAAAAATACATACCATGTTATATATTTTATATTTAGAATTTCAAATTAAAGTTTAAAAATGTACAAGAATTCGCCTACACAAAAACTTTTATAACAAAATTATTTGAATTTAGTTCATCGTAGCAGCGTGGGAAAACGCAATTACATTATCTATCTAGAGAATATAAAAAAAAAATTAAAAATAAATATTTTTTGCTTATTTTTTACTTTTTGCATTTTTTTTTTTTTTTTAAATTAAAAATTTCAATCGCGTACCCACAAATTGATGATGAAAATACAATTTAAAAAATAAAATGTAAATTTAGAAAATTTTTAAGAAATTATTTATAAAATTATAACCAAAACAAAAACAAAAAAAAAATTATTTTTTAAAATAAAATAATGTGTGAACAAACGTTTAATAGACGTGTCAAACAATTTAATGTGTGATGTTGAAGTTAAGGGACATAAAAAAATATAATAAAACAATTTCAAGGAATTCTAGTTTTTAGTTTTTATGGTTTTGTAATTAAAATGATTTATTTATTAATTATAATTAGTTGGGAGAGACAAATTGGACAAATAAATTTTACTGCAATATTTTAATGACAGAGCCAATGTTATTATACTTATCTAAAAAAAAAAAGAACTTTAAAATATACATACATATATCAAATTAGGTTAATTAATTAAATTAAAAGATTTCTACTCTTAAAAATCTTACAGTTATATTTAGAGTATTTTTACCATAGTCCAAAGTACCTTTGATGGCTTTTCAAAAACTTTTTAATCAATTTATCTCGTGAATCTTTAATATTATCCAAAAATTTTTAAGCTCTCCTGAGACAGATTTAATTGATTGAATTATTTTACACAATTTTAAAAAAATTAGCCATTAATCTCTCAAGTTATTCTCAAGAAAAGTTACAGAAAAATTGAACTCGGGTGAATTTTATACCCAATAAAAATAACGGGTGAATTTTTACTCAGTAAAAATAACTCATAAACGTATAGTACAAAAATTTAAATGAAATTCAGGTGAAATTTTACACGAAGATAATTTACAGATTTCTGCTAATGAAACTATATAGATATTGCACAGAAAATAGAACTTCTCATAAATAGGCAAAAATATATAAAAATTTAAGTAAAAAGAAAAAAACTGCAAATACCAAAAGATAAAATTAGGTAAAAGTGTACCCAAAGATAATTTTACGGTTAAAATTGAATATAACTTTTGATCGATTGAATATGATAAGTTTTCTTGTGTCTTCTTAAATAACATTATTTGTCTGTATAACATAAGGAGTTTCCTTGCCCGTCAACTAAAACTATTAGCCATCTTTACCGAATTTTTATTCGGTAAAGATGGCTAATATAAAGTACTCGCAATTATCTGCAGTACTTTAACGAATAAATCTATCTTTCATGTTAAAGTTCCTCTACTACCTCTACCATCTCCGATTTCGAAATTCATTTAGAGTATATGTTTGCTTGTCTATGAAGGAAGCATTATTAAAAAATTAATAAAGATTTGATAAAAAAAAAATTGTTCAAAATAATTTAAATTAATTTCATTTACATTATAAACAAAAAATATGTTGCAAAATAAATTAAAGAGAATGAATAATTTGGACACGGGCCAGTTTACCAGAAATCGATTTCTCAAAAAGACATTTCGATAATGCTATTTGAAAAAAAAAAAAATATATAGCATAAAGTTTCTTCACAAAAAGACTTTTAAGAAAATGGACACTTTGCACAAAGATTTTAACAAAATAGTATTTCATTTCATAGTAGGATTATAAAATCAAGGTTATACACTTTAAGTACATAATGTGTACCTACAGATGTTTGTCAAATATCTTTTTTTGAAGTGCCTCATTATGGAAAGTTGCAAAATGTCCCTTTTTCCAAAAAATATTAGGTAACATAACGTTTTGCGATTTAGAATTCGGCTAATTGCCCATACACCAAATAATTTTATTTGACATTTTAAGTAACACCAAAATTCAAAAAACGGTATAACGGTAAAATTAATAAAAAAAAATCTAATACTTTTCTAGCTTAATAGAAAAACATATCAATTAAGAAAATATTAAGTTACTTCAAGAAAAACAGCACACTTTACATCACATAAAGTCGTACTTAAATTAAGGTTATTCATTGTCAGTCATTATTATAATTATTGATTTAATTTAACGATAATAACAGCAAAAATTACATTAAAAAAAATTTAACATTAAATTTAACATGAATATAAAATGTTGATAAATTTATTTATAATATGTATTTTTAGTACTCATATGATAAAAGAACAAAAAAAAATGGAAAAGTGGAGTGCATCATAATATTTGACTTGAACTCAGAGTGATTTGAACCTTTTTTTTTCAACATATATATTTATATACATATATATATATTTATATTTCCAATTTAAGACAGAAAAAATAAAACAAAGAAGCAAACTTCACTGAATTTGAGTGACAGTTAAATTTAAATGCTACTGAATATGTACATAATATATGTATATAAACATTTGATGTATTAGTCCACAGAATTTGAAAAAACAAATACATACATATAATATATACGTATATATATACATATATATATATATATATATATAAATGAATTAATACAATATTTTTGTATTCAGCGAAAATGAACATCAACATAGCAACAATAGCAACTACCTCGTAAGTATCATTATTATCATTATTATTATCAGCATCATCATCATGTTTATAAAAATAAAGTAAAGTATACGAAGGATGATGGTTTGAAAACATTTGCATTTAAATAACTTTTATTTTATTTAATTTTTATTTTTTATTTCTATTTTTATTTTTTTTTGTTTTATTTATCTTGACTTGTCTTTTTTTAACTTATAGTTATTATTATGCGATTGAAATTGCATTCCTTTCAAGTTGACATTTCATTGTACCAAAATACAAAAAATAAAAAAATAAAAAACTAAGTTTTTTTTTTACTTGAACGCTTATTCTTACGATTTATTCAGAACATTTCAGTGTATTCCCCAATACAAATAAATTGTATTAAAACTATGTATAACTAGAATCGTTTTGGTACAATTGTTTAAGACGACCTGTCATTAAATATGCAAGTTAATTTGTTATTTTTTTTTCTTTTATTCTATTTTATTTATCCATTGGTCCTTTTATTTTATCAATTTACATACATACCATCAATACATAGGTATATGCTCGTATGTTTCTTTCTTTTTTTTTTTTTGCGTTAGCAACAATCTATTATTTTTCAATAGGATTTTGACACGATTGCAATAAAAATGCGATGTGATAGTTAAATTGAGGATGACAATAAAGTAAAAACTTATGAATATAAATTGAAAATAATGCAATTTTTCATTTTACAAAAATTGTATTAAATTTGTTTTTTTTATTTTTTTTTACAATTCTATTTATAACGTTTTCTACGCTGTACTTAACACATCTTATACAATAATTGTCAATCAAAACGAAACTGTTCATCCCTTTAATACATGTACTTATACATATATATTTGAATTTCAATTTATTAAAAGGTTTAAAAAAAATTTATAGGGATATTTAATTGACAAAAAGAGGTTTTTTGCAAATTTATAAAAGTTTACAGTTAGTTTTTAAGTAATATTTAATTATGTAATATAGTTGTACACGTATTTTTAAAAAACAAATTATAAAAAATGTACTTAATTACTTTACTATTTCCCTCTGTCATTCTGCCTAAAAAAAATTCTTACGAAATCTAATAAATATTTTTGTAATTTGTATTTAAGTTATGAAGATACGGAACCTTTCAAATAGCTAAAGCTTGAAACTGAGTATTTTCAGGGGAGTAAGGTTCTTAAAAAAAAAGTTGACGTCAATATTTTTGACGTTTACATAGGCCACACAATATTTTTGTTGACGGTTACATTTTGGGAAAAATGATTGTGTGACATATGACAAGATCAAATATAAAATATGACAAGAAAAGTTTTAGAGACACCGTGATAAATTATTTCATTTGTTGGCAACGGGGATGACTTAGGATAAAACGCATGAAAAAGGCATGCGTTGTTCATACAATGACAGGACAGGACCACTGAGTATTTTTCGAATAAATTTTTAATAAAAACAAAAATAGTGTAACGTCAACTTTGTGAAATGTCAAATGAATTTTACTTTAATGTGCATATATCGATAACGTATGGGAACGAGTTAAAACCATTCTTATTATGGAGAGGAAAATAGAAAAAAATTAAAGCAGTTTGTTTCAATAAGCCAGAAAAGAAGTTATATCTTCAAAACGTTTATAAACTGCCTAAATATCCATTAAAATACATTCTTATTTTTGATTATTCTGTTATTCTAATGCTTCATTGCCGAAAATATAGTATTCGGAAAAGTTGATATAACATTATTTACTGAGAATTTACTGACTATAGAAAAATATTAATATGCTATACATACAGCATTTGAAATCTTATCCGTTGTTGTATATAACTATAAGTTTATATTAAATATACTTTTAATATTTTAGTTCAATTTAAAATTTAAAAGTAGATTTTAAACAAAAGGCAAAAACCACTTATTTTTAAATTTAAATCTGTACCACCAAATGATTTTATCTTGTAACCTATAATGACTCACAATAGAACACACATACGTCTTACATAAAGTGGAAAAACACAACTTAGTTATCATTTTTTGTTATTATATTTAAAATTTGACGATTAAAAATAAAAGTTAAATTTTAATTTTATTTCACATTTTTAAATTAAAAAAAATAAATATTGGCAGCGGTGGGATTCGAACCCACGCCCCCGAAGAGACTGGTGCCTTAAACCAGCGCCTTAGACCGCTCGGCCACGCTACCAGTAACAATAACATTTACTTCAAAACATTACTACTCCAGATCATACTATTTTGATTTATAAAGTTTCTACTCTATTATTTTCGAAAACTATTTACTGTACTTGTTATAAATTGCAATAGTAATGATTCCTTAAATAATTCTTCGAAATTAAATGTTCTCGAGTTCCAGAAATATAAAAAAATAAAAAATTAAAGAAGACTAGACATCTGGTTACATATAACAATAAAAACTATCTCAAAGTTTCCCTTTTTCAAAATTTAATTAAATAAAAAACCAATTTAATATCCACAAGAGATATAATTCTGTTCTAAAATTAGCTAACCTTCAACCACTTTAATAAACTTTTATAAAATTTCTTCAATTTTTTTTTTATCTTAAATGTGTTTCTTTTTTTTTGTTATTCAAAAATTTCATTTATGAATTTTAAGGTATACGAAACGGTATTGACTTTAATAAAAACAAAAAAAAAAAAAAAATCACAAGAACAAAAAAAAAACTAACAGTAAAAATTTAATTTTGTACTGTTATATTATTTTCATTTCTGTTTTTTTTTGTAAAAAGCATAAAAATAAATTTTTATTAAAGATATGAAATTTTCAAACAAAAACGAAATAAAATGAACGACACAAACATCATAAGAATCTATTGAGTCACGCGGTTAAGTCATAAAAGATATAAAAAATTTTTTTACTACCATTGCAATTTTCTCAAAAAAAAAAAAAAAAAAACCGTATATCCTGTCCATTTTACAATTCACATATATGTATTCTTCTGTGTGTTGTACATTATGCATTCATACGTGAAGAATGAAGGATACTTTTCAACCAACCTGTAGCCAATATACTGACACTTTAACATCCCCCTTCCCCCCTCCTTATTTTAAATTAATAAAAAAAATGACTAAATTGAAAGGGAGTAAAGGTATATGATATTCTATGGAATTACGAAAAAAAACTGATAGATATATGTATCTATGTACTAACCAACAAAAAATTTTATGGTACTTTTTCTAATTTTTTTTTTCCAGTTTTTTTTTTTTTTTTTTTTTTTTCATTTTTCATTTTATGACTTTAATTCTAGAAGCATATGACATGACAGTTCTTAATATTATGGTATTCTTAATCTTTAAAAAGCAAAAAAAAAAAAAAACATATAAATATTGATCCGGATGAAGTCAACAGAGAAAATTGTCACAAAAACAACAATAAAGTATACCTATTAAATTTTTTTTTTTATTTTTATTTTAAATTTATTGAAAAGGAAAAATAAACATCAAAATAAAGGATATGTTCATTAAAAACTATTAAGCTTTAAAAATGAAATGTATCTTATATTTATATAATATGTAGATACAACGTACCAATATTTTTTTTTAGATTGGTACTTGATTGATTAAATTTTAACCGATTCATTTATATTCAATGAACAACAGTGTTCACTGATTAAATAACATTTTTTTTTTTTTTTTAATTTCAAAAACAAAATGTATACTTAAACCGTCCTTTTAAGGAGTAGACAATATTCCAAAAAGTCTAATGTGATAAACAAAACCTATTATTTTAGATTTTTTTTAAAATAAATTTTATTTTTCAACAAATAATTTTTACATGTATGAGCTTTTACTCAACGACTACTTTATTTAAAATTTTAAATTGAGCTACTGTACCGATCTTAATGAAAAGAGAGCGATAGATGTTTCACTGTTTCATATCAAAATTATTCACGTTTTAAAAGTTTAATGCGGATCTACATGGTGCATTAGATGTAAATGCATATCAAATAAATAGAACAACCCGTTTAAATGAACAATGACTTTTTGTAAAGAGAGAGATGTTTTTGTTTACTACTAAAAGCAGATTTAGTACAATAGTATAAACATTATTTAATTACCAGAATAGAACCTTCAAAATAATTAACTCCCAGGACATAAATACAAAAAGAAATTTTATAAAGAATCCAACAACTTATAAACTGTATATCTAAAAAGTAAAAAGGTGTTATATATGAAATAAATAAAAATAATACAGAAATTTTTAATTTTTGGTATTAACAAAACGGATTCTGTGAAGTTTAAACGATTTAGAAAGTCAAGATTCAATAGAAACTATCATTTAATTAAAGAGAAATTATAGTATAAATAATAAATAAACAAAATGAATTTTAATTATTTAGGATTAAAATTTATATAATTTATATATAAGTTGAAGAAAATTGTATTGTGTGGATAATGGGTAATGGATAATTTCAAAAGTTTAACTTGTTTTATTCTTATTTAGTTTTTGAAATCAATGCTCAGGTGTATTTCTATAAATTTTAGTTAAGATTCAATAATTTTTTTTTTCTTTTAATTTTTAACCCTATAATATGTTTTGTATTAAAACAACCCCTTAACATATAACATTATATATATATATATATATATATTGTATATGTATATGTATATTTATTGATTATATATATTATATATTTATTATTACTTATTTGTTTTTTTTGTCAAGCACATGCACAGGTAAATTGAAGAAATAATAATAAAAAAAAAAAAAAAACAAAAAGAATAACAACAATAAAAAACAATAAAAATTACAAATGATTTCATATAAGATTCATATCGGATTCATACCAAACAATTTAAAAAAAAAATAAAATGAAGAATAAGAATTTAAGTCAAATGTTATAAATGAACCATTGGTTGTTTTTCCTACATACATTATATTGCTATACTGTACATATGGTGGTCGACCATAAATGTTTGTTTTTTTTTTTTATTTTTTTTACTTTCATCCTATTCTTATACTTACTCCCTTTAGAAACAACAAATATTTTCCTGGTTTTTTTTTTTTTTTACAATTTTTGCTTGTTAGTGTCATTTTTTTTTTTTCGTTATTTTCATTGTATCTTTATTCTTTCAGCCCTCACGGCAAATATAGTAGTGGTATCAGCAATAAGTAGTCGTCGTAGTAGTCGTAGTAGTAGTATTTGGTAATACACGACCGTGAAATTATCTTTATATCTAAATTGGATGCGGTTTTTTTTTTTATATTTTTATATTTTAGGAAGAAAAAAAGAAATTATTATTATTCTACAAAAAAAAAAAAGTCTAGTCGTTTTTTACTCAATGTTATTTTTTTTTTTTTGTTTTTTATATAGGGATCTTAAGTACTTATATGTGGTTACTTCTTTTTTTTTTTTAATTTTATTCTTTATTTTGTATGTTTATTCAATGATGTTTAAAAGACAAAAAAAAAAAGCGAGTTCCCCATTGCATATTATTATATTTGTCAGGTTGATTTTCGTTTTATTTTTTTTTTGCTAAAGTCCCCTGTGTTAGCCCATGTGCTATGTATTATGTTCTATTTTAAGTGTACTAGCTTTAAACTTGCTATAATATAACACATATCCTGTGATGTCCTTTTTATGTTTTCTCTTTTTATTTATTTTTTTTTTCTGTTGAATACGAACATAAACAAAAACAAAAAAAAAGAAATGCAATAACAATGACAGTAATACAACAATAAAGTAACAATAGACTGTTTTGCAAAGAAAAAAACAAAAAAAATCTATAGATATTCTCAGGACTTTTAGAATTGTTATTTTTTATTTACACAATTTTGCAAAATTTAAACACATTTTCATGCACTTTGTATTAAATAGTTTTGTATATGTTATAATATGTTAAACAAAACGATTATTTATTATATTATACAAAATAAAGTCTAGTTTTTTTTTTATTAACATTATACACATCCATACGTACTTTACATCTATATGTACATTTAGTTTAAAGCAATAATATTACAAAAAATTTAAACATTGTCAAAATATAACATAATAAAATATCTAAAGATATTAAATATAAAATTCTTAGAAAAATAAAAAAAAATTAAAATAGATATTTTAAAATAAAAGATATGTATGCATGTATATGCATATAACAGAATGAAAAAAATTAAATAACTGTTTATATATCTTCTAGCTATAAAAAAAAAAAAATATCTGTAAAAGTAAAAAGGACTAAAAAACCAGAATAGAATTGTGGTATAATATTTAAATTATATCATACTAAATGATTTTTTTTTTTTAATTTTTCTTATATTGAATGCTATGACAATGATGCTATTCTAGAGTAAATTGTGGTAACGAAATTTTTTTTAAACATTCTAAAAAAATAAATAAGGTTTTTGTAGATACTGACTATTAGGAATTCCCTTTAATATCCGAATTTAAACCATCTTTATTTTATGATTGTATATCTATATACCATCGTACCATCATTGTACCATCTATAATAATTTCTATTCAGCCAATGATGCAGTTGTTAAGACACTGGGGTTTTATTTGAAAGGCCTCAGGTTCAAACCTTAACTAGGTGATATAGATTAATAATATATGTATAATCTATATTTTTCTTATATTTACTTAAAGCTAATTGATATAATACAAAAAAAAAAAAAAAAATTTGTAAGTAAATGAATATTATAGATAATATTTAATATATATAATAAAATAATAAATATTAAATATAATATTATAAATATATAATAAAAAATAATAAAAATAATTCTTGCATTAGATAATAGATGTCGCACAAATAAAAATAATTATTTGCGTTCAATAATTTTATACAATTGCTACAGCCAAGTAATCAACGACTTAATGAAAATAATGATTTCAGAATTTGAAACTTAATCAAATATGTATAATAAATGACTTAGTGAACTTTTTATGCTCCTTATAGAAGTGAAATAACTTATAGAAATTACTTACTCAAGATTTAAAATTTTTTTTATTTTATTTTTCTTCCTTGCGTTATAGCCCAGCAAACGATAACATTTTCTCAATAAATATATAGGATCCTAACCCATTAAAAAACCACCTCAATTTTTGATCAAGCAATAGATTGCAAGCCCTTGGTGCAATTGTACTATTTGGACAAGCAATGATTCTATTAGGAAATAGAAATTGATTTAAGGTTTATATGAATACTATGAACGGCTATATTAACGCTCTCTTGAAACATTTGTAAGTTAAACATATATATAATCATACCCTATTTCAGGAAATATTTATGAGAAATTTTGATGAAGAAGAAGAACGATGATAGAGTTACAAAATAGTTCTGTAATTTAAATACGATGTTCAAGTCATAAACGAACAATAAAAAGATTTGCTCTGTAATTTAATAAATTATTAAGTAAAATTTGATCCGAATTTAGAAGTTCAAAATTATCAATAATTATTAAAAGTTCAAACAATTTCTCATTTTGAAGCCGAACAGAAACACTTAAAATATTCATTTAAAAATAGAAGTTAATCTCCAATCTAACAACTGAACTGATTATTTTAGAACAATTAAAATTTGATTTTATACAATTTCGACCTTATAATGCAAAGTTTACTAATTAAATTAGTATTTTATTAAATTAATTCGAATCTGTTAAATCAGCATATAACGCACATGCGTTAAAATGGTTTATAATCAATATATTGCTTAAACAATGATTCTAAAATCTAACTCGATTTTAAATTCAAAGCTATTTTATTTTTTATTTTTTATATTCTAATAAGGATTTAGCGTAAAAAAATTGATTGTATCTAAACGAAATTGCAAAATCCAATTTATTTTTTCTTTCATTCTATCAATTTCCGCTTTGAATTCTTCGTGGGGCAAAAAATGTCACAATTATAGTGATTTAGATCGTGTTCTTTAGATATTTGTTTTTATTTCTTACAATTGTTATGAACATTTTAATATTTGAAATTATATATATATTTTTTTTTTCATATTTCAAATATAATTAAAATCTTACATTAAAAGATATAAAACCTAGATAATTTATTTTTACTACTACATACATACATACATATGTATGTACATACATCAATACATAAAATTTGGCAATGTTTGCAGTAACTTAACTAAGTTTAAACCAATCTTTGTCTGCGCTTAGTAATATGGTATAGTGTTAACCAAATTGCTACATTGTATGTGCATACATACATACATATACATACATGCATTATTATTCTTTCCACATAAAATTTAATCATCTTTTATAGAAATTTAAGATATCTAACTTAAGTAGTGAGATATATATTTTTTTTTTTTTTCGAGGGTACTACTGTACTGCCTGGTCATAGGAAGTTGAGTTAAGGAATGAAAATAGATTTCAAATTGGCAGGCATATTGTGAACAAAGTTGTTAATATTTACCTTGAATCTTTGCACATTGTAAATGTAATCATCACCAATTCTGGGGAACACATGAGGTGGAAGATGGTTCCACATTCGCGATGTTCGTACTACAAACGAATTTCCATAAGTCGAATTATGCCATATGGGAATTTGAACTACATTTACATTTACGTAAATTTCTGAGTTGTTTAACAGCTAATCGACTCCATTCCCCCAAATCAACTAAATTTTACAGAAAAGTTCTTGCCATAACATATTTTAATCTTTAAAAAAATTTCTGATGTTTAGCTTTTTAATATCAGTGTATATATGTATAAATTTCGTATCTATCGCATCAACCTGTTTCGTTAGACCAATCAAATTTTATAAAAAAAACGTAAAACAAACACAAAATATTGCAGAAAATGAAATTTTCAAAATTTCAGTACTCAATCCAAGAATATAATATATACGTATACATATATGTATATACTTTTCCATATCTATCTGGTTAGTTTTAACATACATATCACAAATGTAATTACTAAAATTATTACACCCTTAAACTATTATAATTCGGGTATAAAAATCTATCTATAAACATACATATCAAAGGGTTAAATAATTAAAACATGGTTGTTTATTTTATATATGTATGTACTGCATGCGTGCATATTTTTAGGAATTCTCATCTGCCTCATTATAACATATACATCTATTTGGCCAATTAGTGTATTATAACGGTAAAATATCAAATTTTTATTTTATGTTTTTTTTTAAAATACCAAATTCGATATCAAGTAAAAAACTTTAACTTTAACATTTTGTTGTGTTAATTTTTTTTAAATAAAAATAGGAGAAAAATTACTTAAAGAAAAATTTTTTTTTTTCATTATTTTATTTAAAATTGTACATAAGTACATACAGACATATGTAAATATTTTAGTGGTTGCGTTTATACATATGTACATACATATGTCTTTTTCATCTTCCCTTAAAAACAGTTAATTTTTTTCAATAGTGATAAAATTGAAAGAAAAATACTATATGTATGTATTTAAGTAACGATAGCTATAACGAAAAAACACGATGACGAAGAAAACGAAATAGAAAAAAAAATATACCTACTTATTATAGAAAATAAAATAACTGAACATTTATTACAGTGTATTGTTTACATAAACTGTTTCCTTTTTTTGCAATTTTTATATAACAGTTATTTTGCTATTTCATTCTTGTTATTATTGTTTTTTTTTTACTGCTATTCTACTTTTTTGTTTTGTTTTATTATTTTACAGTTAACTTTTAAGTTGATTTTTTTTTTTTTTTTTATATATTTTAAATATTGTATATAAAAAAAAGGCTGTTTAGTTTTTTTTTATTATTATTTTTTCATGCAAAATTATTAGACAAATGTGGTTGCAATACAATTTAATATAAATGTAAAATGGAGAGCAGTTCTTTCAATATATTTTTTTATAATAATATTTAACTTCTTTCTTGTTAGCATTTGTAACTGTTTATAATTTTGGTTTTTTTTTTGTTAACAATATACCGTTTCTTTTCTCTTATACGTTACTTATGATTGTTGTTATTAGAAACATTAAAAACAATAATAAGGGGAAAAAAACCAATATTATTATGTTCGAAACAATAATGAAATCCATTTGTAAATATTTTAGATTATTTAAAAAACATAGTACCTAATTGTTTTTTAGTTAATATGTTGCTAAAATTAAGTGTATATAATTGCAAGGACTTACTGTGTTATAAGTAAAAATAACCCATTCTATTTATTTATAGGAATAATGAGTTGTTAAGCTGTAATATTACAATAGAGCTAGTAACTTCTCTACTAATCGTAAAGAGTTTGTTATTCAAAACTGAAAAGAAGTTATTATACGAGTGATAAATTTGGGAAAAAATTAAATTGATTCATGGCGTAGTGGTTAAGTCGCAAACCTTTTAATCGGAAGATCTTGAATTTAAATCCCGGTCATATAAAACAAAAATACTTATGTAGCAATTTTATATCGTAATAATCGTATGTATATCGTATATCGTATAATTAATAATAATATTAATAATAGCTGCTACAATGGAGCCATGCAGGAAGATGTTTATATTCTACTGCATGTTGTAATCCAATGATGGCTCTGACTCTGTAGTAAATAATAATTATATTAATAACTAATACTAATACCATTAATAGTAACTGTTACAGTGACAGTGGGGTTGCCTTCAATTATTACCTTATGCAGAAAGGTGTTATATGTGTTAAATATAGTTGTTATATGTAAGTTGTAACTGTTAATGGCTATCTATTATAGCAAAATAGTAATAATAATAGGAGTAGTTCCATCTCCCAAATAAATCAGAATAAAAATTATAAATGTCTATAGCTAAAATGCTGGCCGTTAGTTACTACCTACATCGTCAACAATATTTTTTTCAAATATTTTTTCTTTTTTTTTTTGCTGTAACTATTGTACAAGACTAGGAGTTTCTTTAGTTTTACGCCATCTATTATCTTAAACAAGAATAAAATATTATTATATAATAAATATAAATTCAAGAGAGTTATATTTCGTTTTTCATGGATCAATTATACCTGCATCATGTTAGGCTTACGATATGCATATATCACCAAATTTTGTCACCCAATTGCAATTACAGATCCAACTATAGAATTTTTAATTCTATTTTGGCACAGTAAGTAATTTAGAATATAGTTATTTAGCTTTTCATATGCAAACAAAATTAAAAGTTCCATAGTTCGAAACTCAATTTGAATAATAAGTTTTGGTGGTATGTAGGACATGTCTAACATAATATGGTTATTAGTTTTAATTCTTTTAATAACAATAACCTAACATCCCATATATTTTAGTTTAGAAAAACTCATTACACAAACAATTTACATACATACATACATACATATCTAAGTCAAAATTAAGTATATTTTTAAAAGAAACCATTGGATCTTAAAAACTAAATTATTAAAATAGTAAACAATTATCATGCTCTAAAGTTAAATTCAATTTTTCTCAAAGCATGTTTTTAATGTTAAAAATTGGATTAGCGTGTTAAATTTAAAAAAAACCTACTGTAAATTTTTTCCAAGGTTTTTAATATAACAATGTAATAAATTAAAAAATTTTTTTTAGGATAGTTTCGTTTTTATTAAACTAGTGAAATGTATCCCTAATACCATCAACAAAAAAATAAAATAAAAATAAAATAAAATTTTACTATAAAAACAATTTATAAATTTAAATATATCAAAAGAAAACCTAACCAACTTTTAAATAAAAGTGACTTTTTTTTTATAATATCGTCCCATTTTTTTTTTTTGTCACGGAGACAAACATTTTGTACTCTACTTTTGAATTAAAAGAACTTTTGCCTTTTTTTTTTTTGTTAGTTTTGTTTAAACTAAAAAAGCCGATTAGCACATTTTTAAAAACATAAAATTTGTTATTAGTTTTCCTATATATTCGGATGTCCGTCTGTTTATAAAACTTATACCGTGTTTCAAATGAAAAAATTAAATTTTACACATATATATGTATATATATCTTTTAAAAATGTAACAGTTAGAGATAAAATAAGCCCAACAATTTTGGATATCGCAAAAGTGTCCCCTACATTTACAATATTATGACTCAAGTTTTGCAAATTGTTTTTTCAATGTTAATACGTCTAACAACAGAAATTTTTTCAAGTTGTTTTAATCGATTAAAAGTAATATATTTTTTTACAATTCAACATTTAAATTTACCGTTATATTAAAGCAAGATTTTCCAAAATTTTGTACTCCTCGTATATCTAAAGCTTTCAATTCAATCAGAAGGACTAAGATCCTTAAGAATGAATATACATAAGTTACCTTAGAAAATTTTTGTATTACCTATAAGGTATTTTATACTTTTTTTTGAGAAGGTGATATAATAAGCCTGAACTGTCACTTTTGACAATTTTGCATATTATATTCACCACTTTTCTTAAATTTGAAAATAATTACGATTAATTTTTTATAATTTCCTTCAAAGAAAAAATTCTGAAGTAAATTAAAATATTGATGCAGAAAAAGTACTCTTGCAATGGAATACAATGTTGCAATAGAATATTTTATAATTACATTTTGAAAATGTACGTCTTGAAAAACACCTGATTTTACATATTCTCTTGTTTTATTGTATGTTGTTTACATTATTTGATTTTTGTCTTATTCAAACCAATATATTACAAGTACATATATTTGGATTTCTTTTTATATTACTTGCATATTAGACAATCTATTTTAAAATTAAAAAACTCTATAATACTTTTTTCACTTAAAAAAAAAAACAAACAATATATACATATGTACATACATATAATGTATATCAATAAACTTATCAGGTCGCCGCATCATATTTTATACCGCAAAAATTAACGGGAAACATGCAATAATTCGTTTAAAAAAAAAATAGTCTCTTAACAAAAAAAAAAATTGAAACTTTCTCAAAGATTACTTTTAAAGTTTTTTCAAAAGGAAATCTAAATTTTTAATTTATTGTAAGTATTTATTTTAAGGATTATGCATTTTTGTTTTATTATAAAGTTAATAAAGTTTTAGTTTTTAAAATACGTTTAAATTTTACCGCTAAATTTTATCAAACCATTAAAGATAATTTCTTCGTATAAGTAATTTTTAAATTCAGTCAACAGAGTGTATAAAAAAAAATAGATCTTACAATGTGTTGTAAAACTGGTTAGACAACTATATTATGATAAATAAAATTATGCTTTTTAGAATTGAAAATAGGTCAGTTGGCAACTTTCATTTGACAAGTGTACATTTGATCAGTGGACATTTGATCAGTGGACATTTGATCAGTGGACATTTGATCAGTGGACATTTGATCAGAGGACATTTGATCAGTGGACATTTGATCAGTGGACATTTAGCAAAAACAAATTTAATAAAAAGGCACAACAAAGTTTCCATTTTGACAAATCTCTTTTTGTAAAGAGTCTTCTTGCTAAATTTTTTTGCGTTAAGTGTTTTAATCGAGCAAATTTTTTAAAAACAAAACTGTTCCGATTTTAACTAAAGCAATTTTTTAATGAGCTCAATCAATAAATGATGAAGGTGAAATAAGTTTATGGTTTAAAGCAAAAATTTGGTTAGAAAGCCTCCAAAATATAAACAGAGGTACTTAACTTGCAGAAAGACTAAAGTAAATCTTTAGTGGAAAAGGAACTGAATATGTTCAACAAATTTTGAACTTTATCTAAAAACAGTATTTCAAAAAAAGCAATAGAAATGCGTTGGAAATGCTTTGGGTATGCACGTTTTTATAATACAAAATATGAAAATGATTTAATTTGGTATAAGCAAAATTTTTAGAAATAATAGGAATGAATCATTTTATTCATTATTGTAAATTTTCAAAATCGATATGAATCAAACACAAAAAAAAGTTTATGAAAATTTAAAAAAATTTTACAAAATTATCCTTTTCTTAAAGTTCAGTCGATTTCAGTAGAATTAAAGTTCAGTCATAGCAAATTAATTCACACTTTTAAATTTAACGTTGAATATTTAATTCAGAAAACAAAAAAATTATCACCCATTAATACCAATATCATATCTAATTTTTCAAATAATCTTGTTCTTCCTATATTGAAATTGGATACAAACATAAAAAGTAATTCAGGATAAAACAACAAAAAAAAAAAAAAAATAAACAAAACAAAATCTATATAAGAATTTTCATTACAAATCACAAAAAATCTGATTTTTGATTAAGAAATATTTCGAAATTCATTAAAAAGTTAAGACCAAGGAAAACTTTTTGTTTTTTATTTTTTATTATTTTTATTTTTTTTTTTGTCAATGCCTTTGCCTTGTTTTACTTTAATTTTAAACCGAATAACAGCAGCAGTAGTGGAAGTAGTAAAAAACAAAAAAAAGGAAAAAAAAAGACGTCAAGTAATTTTCATATAAATTATTTAATTTATTCCATCAGTTTTACTTTTCTTCTTCCAAATTTTCTTTTTTTATGGCTTTTTTTTGTTTTTGTTTTTTTTTTTTTAGTTAGGTTTTTACTGTTTCTTAACTTTGAAAATGTTTTACTTCATTTATAATCAACAAACAGATAGCTAACAAAACTGCCAAACAAACTTAAAACCAAAACAAAAACACTTTTTTCTCCATAACACTTTTGAACTTTTTTTTTTGTGACAAAACAAAATTTGCGGCGAAATTTACAAAAGAAAATTCAGTGAGTACTAAAGAAAACCAAAAAAAGCAAAAGAAGAGAAAAGAAATCGATTGTCAATCTAATTTAATGCAAATAAGGTGTGAATATTCTTTTATTTTCAAAATGAGAACATTAAAGATACGATGAGGTAAAGAAAATAAACTTAATTTTTTTTTTGTTTTTTTTTGACATTTTCTTTTCATTAAAGTCACAGCAAAAAAAAATAAAAGCAAAACAGTAATGAACAAAAATTTAAGGTTATAATATAATATGTCAACATTTTTTTAAGAAATTATGTCCTTAAAAAGCTTAAAATTTACAGTAAATTCCATTAATAGGGTCATGTGAACAAACTGTCTTTAATGATGAATTAATTATATTTTAAGTGCATATATCATACATACATATATCATTATATATTGCATTTTACATCAATTGGATGTAGCTCTTACTATAGATATATAACTAAATTTTTATATTCTTCTAATTTCGTCTCCTTCGTAGCATAATAGCGCATACTTGACTATAACTACCCTCATATCCTAACGGTTGTAAGTTCATCTACCTTTTGATTTGCCTAGTATCTTCTTATCTTCGCGTTAGTATTTGAATTCTGAAAGACCAGCCTGCTTAAGTTCTTCATGCGACTTATGAGTGCAGTGGGAATTTCAATTTTTAAAGTTTAGCGAACTTATTTATTATTCCTTATTATCTTTCTTATTATTAGTCCAATTGAAATTTTCGCGTATTATAAAATTAATAGAAAAATTCAAGTATTGCCAAGGGTGCAAATTTAGGTAATTTAAAATTGCTTCCTTGTACTTCTTCCATGTATTTTATTTGTATTAAATATCAAAAATGTTCACAAAATTTGTTAATATTTAAAAATATCTTAAAAATTGTATTGCAATAATAATTATAAACACTTTTCAATAAGAAAACGTAAATTTAAATAAAACTATATAATTAATAGTTTGAAGAATACTTTGAAGATCTCAGGAAAGAGATTTTCTTAGTTGCTTACAGGATAACTAAGAAAATCTCTTCTCTGAGATCTACAAAGTATTCTCACACTATAAATAAAATTACTAAAAATTTAAACTATTTTATTTTTTTTTCCTGAATTTCTGTTATTATTTTAATCACCTCTCTTCTTTTTTCATCTATATATCCTTATCTGTCAGCCTCTCATTCAGCAGTACTAAAGTAACAACCATATTTTTTAAAATAAAATTTCAAATTTTACTAAAACAAAAACAAAATTTAACATATGGGCGTTTGTGATTCAAATATTGCGAATGTAAAACCATTTCCATTTGATGTGTTTTCTAAAATTGAAGATAATTACATTTTCAATTTACATTGTTTTAAAGAGAACTTCAACACCTTCATTTATCGCATTCCTGCAAATCTCAAACTTGTTTTAGAAGAATCTTTCCTTGTCCAAACAGAACAATAGTACTAAAAGGTCATCTAACCTATTGTTTTGTCAAAAAATGAGATGACATTTAATAGTTTGAAGTTTCACATGTTGATAGAACATGTTGATCACATGTTGTTGGTAGTATTGCTCTTCCTCAATGTCTTATGATAATTCACACCTACTTCCGTAAAAAAAAAAACAAAAAACATACAATATGTATTTGTTTATGAACAATTTAAAAATTCCATAAATCAAATAACCTCCCAAATCTCGTTTCAATCTTACCCTTTTTAATTACTAAAATTTACAATATATGAGTAGGTACCTATGAAGAAAAAAATTTTTTTTTTTGTTTATCACTGTATATACTACACAAATTTTTTTCGGCTTTTTATTTACTTATTGCGCTATTTTGGATCTTCTTATCCGTTTATCCGTTCTTATTTTGTTTGTCATCAGAAAAAAAAAAAACAAAACCAAACAAAAAAAATTTTTATAATAGGTGTTTCATCAATATGTACAAAAGTACATTATTATATAAACAGATATTTATAACAGATTAAGATTACGATATGTATACATAAATATAAATATTCGAAGAGAAACCGATTTCAATTCGATATAATAATGAAATTTTAACCCCCTAAAACAGGCATAAAAATTTCTTTGTTAGTTTTCAATAACAAAAAAAAAAAAAAAAAAAATACAAAAAGAAAAAAAAAAAGGTGTGAAAATCTTAAACTAAAAAAAAATATATTTTTGCTGATTTTAAAACCATGAAATAACATTTGAGAAAATTTCGTTCCTATATACTTATGTATATACGATATATAATATACATACATATACGAAAATAGTTTAAGTAGTATACTTATCAACATATAAATATATCGAATTACAAATAAATTTTAATGCTAATACATTTTAAATATATAATAACAACAAAAAAAGAAAATAATATAATCAACAACATCCAAAAAAAAAAAAAACAACAATAACAACAAAATTAAAAATAAATTTTTGTTTCCTTAAGGTATTTAATTTTATCTAGAATTTCATTAAAGAAAATTTTCATTTTTTGTTGAAACGACAGATGAAAATAATAGATGAAATTAAATAAGAGAGTTGAATTTTGATTTCAATTTGGAAAAGGATGAAAAAATGAAAATCGGGAATGAAAAATGAAAACTAGGAAATACCATACCATAAAACAAAAATAAAAAAACAGATCTGGGAAATGGGAGTTTTTTTTTTTTTTCTTTGTTAGATTTTAGCTTCAAAAGTAATTTAATAAGATGTTAGATATCAAAGTTCTGTTGGATATTTATTTGTTAATATTATTCAATAAGGATTAGAATAAGACATGGATATAATATTTTTTTTTTGGTTTGTATTTTTTCTTTTCTTTTTTTTTATTTTTTTTTTTTTCGTTTTTGTTGATAGAATTGTTTAGATACATTAGATAAATGACTGTTGATGAAAATTAAAAAAAAAAATCTTTAAAATTTTTAAAGTTAAATGAGTGTAAAATTTTATAATTTTCTTTTGAATTTTTAATTAGTTTTGACTACATATAAATTATATAATATTAAATAATTAATTATTTATTTATTTATATTAATATTATATATACATAAATGTAATGCAATATTATTGAACCATCGGCTACTAAGGCCATTTTAGATTTTTTTTTTTATACTATTTTTAAATAAATATACTAATATTATTTATTTTGTTTATATTATATACTATATCTTTACATTATATTTGGTCGTAAGGGGGGTATGTAAAAAAAAAAACATTTACGACCGGTACAGGGATCGAACCCATACTCCTTCGGTTAATACGCCACACACCTACAAACTGGGCTACCGAAGCCCCATTTAAATAATAATAAATACTGTTTTTTTTATTTCTAAAATATTTGTAATATCTAAATATAATTTTTAATTTATTATATTTACATTAATAATCATTGGGTAATCTTTTAATTAGAATAGATTACATTACAATTTATATAACAGTTTCAAAGAAAGTAATAGGGCTGTGTAATTCAGTATTAAAAAGGAGAAAATATCTAATAACACAAATGAAAATATTTAAAATTTTATTGAACAGTAAGTGGAGTCATTATAAAAAAATAAATTGCTTCAGATTCCTACATAAAATAAAATTTTTTTTTTACGAATGTAGTTACCGTACAGTATAATAAATTTGCCATTACATTTGTGATATTACTTAAAAAATAATGTACCTACTTAAGACTCTGAAATTTATATCATTTTACGTTTGGTGTTTCGCTATTGAAATTAAGAAGGCTCGTGCGGCGTATTCAAGTAGCTGTCATAGAATTTATTTTTAATATAATTATAAAAAACAGTTTCTATAATATGCTAAATTTATTATAAATTTATATACTATAATATTCTGCTAAATTTGTTTAGTCTAAAGCACTAAATTCGAATAGCTGTCGCATGCAATTTCAAAATTTACAAAATTTCGGTACTTTACAAAAATTACTCGGTACTTTACAAAAATTTACAAAATTTCGGTACTTTAATAAGTCAGATATCTGAAATTTTGTAAAAAAAAAATGAATTTTATGGTAAAAGTATAACTTACATAATATGTTCGTATTAAAAACCATTCCTTGTTTTTTGTTTTAAACATTTCTTTCGAAATTATTAACCCTGTTTTTATTTAGTACTTCAAAAATATTGAACCTAAATATAATCTTTATAAAAAATTTCAATTTGTCAAATTGGTTTTGGAAATTCAACTAAACCCACTAAAAGCATGTGTTAAAAAACAAAACAACATCTTAATTTTAATCATTTTTTGGGCTAAATCACATACCTAAGACTAAATTTAAATTTAAATTTAATCTGAATTTTAATTTTAAACTACCAAAAGCATTGGCAACAAAATTTCTTCAAACTTTAAGCAAATATATAGAAATACAAAATTCCCACATTGTCTGAAAGTTAATATGTTCTAAGTTAAATAAAATCAAAGCCAAAAAAAAAAAAACATTTAATATACAATATATTATTACCTTAGATTTTAATTACGTTTAAAACCAAAAAAAAAAAAAAATTCCTTCAATCACTACTGTACCATAATATTAATGTATTAATGCACAATAGTTTTTCACTGGTAATCCATAAAAGTCAAAAATTATAATGAATTTTTTTTCATCTTTTTTAAAACGAAAGGAAAAAAATTCATTGCTTGGATCACTTCACATTATACCAATTATACCATTACGATTACATCAATGTTAGATATTTTATTGGTGAAGCAAAAGGCAAAAAAAAAAAAAGAAACAAAAAAATTTTTTTTTTATCAGTGGATTTCAAAATTTGATAGATGGATTGTTGGTTGGGTTGGTAGATCATATACAAAAAAAAAAAAAACCAAACAAAAACCAATCAACCAACTAAGATATGCATTCTATTAAAGGAGCAGTCAGTAAGCGCAACTGTGCATGATAACATGTATGTACACATTATGTATGTCGGTGTTGCATGTTATATAAACTATAATAAATGTTTATACAAATGTGAATAAAACAAAGGTGTTTGAATCAATAATAATTTTTAGAGCAATATTAAATACCAATGTAGTATGTATATATTTTAATGCAAGCAAAATTGTAGTTATATATTTCAAGTTTTAAGTATCAATTTTTTTTTTTTTTTTTTATTGCAATTTAATTCAACATTCAATAGTGAAAATAAAAATCTGTCATTTGTATTCAATAGAAAATTTACTACAAAAAAAAAAAAATTTTTTTTATAAATTCTTTTAAAAAATTGTCAAACTTCCAAATAATGTAAACTATAAGGGTTGGCGGCCAAATTCCAAATACCAAATTCCAAATACCATATTCCAAATTCTAAATCCCAAATACGAAATCCCAAAATTTCAAAATCCCAAAATTCCAAAGAAGTTTTCTTAGCATAATTCCTTTTGATTTGTTTTTATTTCGGATGTGGTACGATTTATTGAAAACTAAAAATTGAATACGAAAAATGTTGGAAAAGAAATGTAGAAAAGTAATTATATGCCTAAATATTTATATTGCTTTTTCTAAATATTCTGTTAAATTCGTGAAACTCTGATTTTGTAACCAATTACAAAGTCCCACCTAGTTATTTATCTGATATATATTTAAACATACAAAATATATATGGAGACCGTCACCCTCAAATCTCCTGTAAAAAAATAATTGAAATCCTGATTTCCAATCCACGCACATACATATACATAAATATTCTCGAAAAAGCGTATAACATTCATTTCATAACCAAAAATCTTTTCAAATTCAGAATTTCACATTTACAACGCACCAAATTAATTTTTTTCTTAATAACCCTGATTGGCTTTTTGGTATTGTAGAATTTTGATATTTTGGGATTTTGTAATTTTTGATTTTGTAATTTGGGATTTTGTAATTTGGGATTTTGGGATTTTTGTAATTTAGGATTTACAGTTAATTTTGGAATTTGGGGTTTATAGTTAATTTGGGATTTTGTCATCCGGGATTTTATTTTTTTGGGAGTTTGTAGCGCTCCAAACTATAATATTGCATTTATATTTTAAAATTTCATGTTATATTTTATTACTATTAAATGTTCCATTTCAAATGTATTTAATACCATATGAATTTCTTCATAAAAATAAAAAAAAAAATAAAAAAAAAAATAAAAAATGATTTATTGTCAAACAAAGAAATAGATTTATTATAATATATTGTATGTGACTGTAAGTAGCAGCTTTTCCTTATTTTAAAATTCATATATCGTATTAAAAAACTGAAATTTCTCATGATTTTATGATAATTTTTGAAAAAATGTTATTTAAATCATTAAATTTTGGAATAACTTTAAAGAAAAATGTAACAAATCATTAAGATTTTTATAAATAAATTAGTATTTCAAGTAAATTAATATTTAATAAATAATTTTTTCCAAGTAACTTTCAATAATGGATACTATTATATTTAACGTACAGGTTTCACTACTATTGCATATTCACAAAACTTTTTTCCCCTTCTTGACATTTAAAGCTTATTTTTGATTGTCCTAAGCATATTTTCGAAGAAGATATAATTAAATTCATCTTTAGAAAAATTTATAGATGTACATTTTATTTATAATTGTTGTTTTTCTTTTCGACACGAAAATCTTAATCTTTTTTAATCCAATTCGGCATTGTTAAGGTTTTGAAACCGAATAAAAAAAATTTTTTTTTTTTTTTTGTGTAATTTTTTTTATTTAAGAGCTATCAAGTTATCTTGTACACGATATTAAATTTACATCAATGACAGTTTTTAAAATTGATGGGTGATGAGTCCATTGATTCATCTCTTGCTAAGCGTTAATTTCTTATTTCTTTATTTTTTTATAGGTGTTGCTAAATCTATTAACTAGTTGATAGATCGAGTGGATGATATTTTTTTAGTCGCCTGTTGGAATCAGATCTTAGGAGTTCAAGTAGATCAAGTTATTTTGAATGAATTTCTTGTTTTTTGGATATGCCCGGCTTTTGGATTTAATACTTTCCTTGAAATAAAATTACAAAAGAATAGAGCCGAATTTTATTTTTATTATATAAACAAAATGTTTTATTCGTAATTAATTCAATTATGCCTTAATATCATATCTACTGTTTTATATGTAGATATTGTGGAAAAAGCATGCTGCATGCATGCTGCAACACCAATATTTTACGCTTTCACTTTGTTATGCATATTATTTCACTTCGTTATGCAACTTATTGAAATTCTGATTTTGTAACTATAACTATACATAACATCCGTTCCAATTCAAAATCTCGTATACAAATATATGCATATAATTCCATACATATTTCGGTAAAAGCCTAAAATATAGTTGATTCTGTAATCAATCACAAAATATTTCCCAATAATTTTTCTTATACAAAAATATTTTAAGAAAAAGTCATTTAAAATAGTGCACACTACATTGTGATTTTCAAAAGATGAGATTTTAAAAAGTGATATTTTAAAAAAGTGTGATTAAAAATATCGAAATTTCGTATCCGACCCTACGAAACGGAAACGACCCAATTTCTTTTAATAAACTTTTTCGAAAAATGTTATGTATCCTTTTTACCAGAAGTTTGTCAGAAAACACTTAATTCGCTTTATTATAGTTTACTTAACATAAACATTCCGAAGAAAGAATAAAATTCTGATATTTTAAAAAACAGGATCAACAAATAAAAAAATTCGTATATAGACTATAGCCGGATTCAAAGCCATGTTGCCAATAGCCAAAAAGAACTTCTGAAAAAGAATAAAAAAACTTTTACGAATAAGCAGAACAAACGAAATTTTCTACAAAACAGAAAAAAAGCCGACTTTCGATTTTATTTTGATTCCTTTGAAACACTAATAAGGACAAAATTTAAAAGAAAAACCTGAACTTAGAGCAATGATCTTGGTCTTTATTTGGAAATGTAATGAAATATGACTCTGAATAGAGTATTTTATTTTTAAAATCTTTTTCTTTTTCTTTTTTAAGTATTACAGTATATTAAAAATTAAACTTAAGATAATATTCTTAAACATGCAATTCCACTATATATATTAATTTGCTTATTCTTGAAAATTTTATACTTTTAACTCATTTAAACTTCTAAAATTTAACAAAATCAAAAATTAAAAAAAAAAAAAAAATCTTAACTGACTGACTTTACATCATTCAGGAATCAGGAATGAATGAATAAAAAGAACACTTCTAAACACTAATTTAATTTTATATATGTATGTACATACTAAAAGTATTAACTTAGTAAAAGTAAATAAATATTTTTAAGAAAAAAAATAAAAAAAATAAATAAATAAATAAAATATAATATTAACAATACAAAATGTTTGTATATGTATGTAAGGAGATATGTATTAGATAACATTGATTTGATATGTTAGAAAGACAAACAACAAATCTAACACTTAAGAAACAACTTAAGCACGTACCAAAATATATAAGAAAAAAAAGTATATATACATACATACATATATAATATATTATACATTGAATATATGAACACGTAAATATAAAACGCTATTGTATTTCTATTTTTTTTTTTTTTTTTGTTTTTTTGTGATTTTTATAAAAAGTTAAGTTTTACAATTTACAACGATTTTGTTTTGCTTTTTTTTTATCTGATTTTATTTACATTATAATTTCGAAACCAATTTAGTACTCCTCACACCAATTATAATGTAAAATAATACTAGTATAGCTATAGATATTTTATCCACTTCTATGAAATTTTATGCTATTTATACACATACTTGTTCTGGAAATTTTTTTTTTTTTTGTTTTTAAGTCCAAATTTTAAAGCACGATTAAATATCGTATATTATTGATATTGAGAAGAAAATTTCGAAAATGAAACGCATATATACGGTATGCATAAAAAATTACTGTATGAAAAAGGATGGTAAGCATAACATAATAGATATTGTTTTTGAGGCCAAATTAAAAAAGAGCATGTATATAATATCTTAACAATATGATGAAAGTTATAGAAATACAATAGAAATGTGTATTCATGCCAAAAATTGTGGTGTTTAATACATTTTAAACAAAATACAAAAATTACCGCACAATAACGGATTACCGCACAATAACGGATCAAAAAAGTATAAAAATAAGTAAATGTAACAGTAAGTCGATGCAACCGACTTATTAATACCCTACACCTAAATAATTCGAATTAAATTAAAAATTCATAAGTTGTCATAAGTTGCCAAATTTAAAGGTTATATCTTTCTTGTAGATTATCTCCAAACCCATAGACCAAATCCTCTTAAATTTCAGAGACATAAATCAAACGGGAAGGAAATTGATTGTAAAAAATTTAAAGGTTGTATCTTTGTTGGTTTTGGAGATAATCTCGTTTGCTCCAGAATCATTCGGTAGCTTCCAGAATCCGAACCCATGGACCGATTTTATCCAGATTCGAACTTAGCCTTCCTTTCGTAATTAGTAGCAAAGTATATAAATTTCCTCATGATAACTTTAGTAGTTTTTGAGTTTTCGTGTGAACGGACGGATGGACATCGTTAAATCGACTCAAGAGGTGATCCTGATTCAGAATATATATACATGTCCATATCTAACTCGCTTCCTTTTGGTGGTTACAAACTCCATACTAAAGTTAATATACCCTATACTTTAAGTGTAATAATAAATCGTAAATTTGAGAAAGGTTTTTGGGTCTTCAAAATGGCGGCCACTGAATGAAAAATGACAATTAAATAAAAGTGATAATAATATTCAAAAGCAAAGTTCTGAATTTTCAGAAAAAAAGCTAAGATAAACTTTAATAAGAATTAATGACATTATTAGAAGTTATGAAGTAAGCTAAATAAGTCAAATTTTAATAACTTTTTTTAGTTCACAGCGGCTTATACCAAAAAATTTTTGTAAAAAACTAATTCCTTATCGCGAAACTGTAAGCAATAAATTTACAACTCAAATCAAAATATTATAGGTTATTGAAGCAGACTTCATTTTAATTTTAAAGATAAAGTATATGTAAAATAACTTTGATTTCTTAACTTCGAATTATCTTTAGTATTTAATAGTAACCTCACTTGAAGAATACCCTAAGATTTTTTAGAGTAATTAATTCTTTTTATCCTAATATCTCAACATAGACATAAACTAGACATTTCGATCAAACTCGAGCTCCCAGCTATTGTTCTGGAATTTTCCCAGGCTATGTAAAATATTTTCAGTTCTAGAAGAAATCTTTTTAGATCATGGTTCGTTATTTGGTCAACCTTGTCTTATAGTGCTTTACACCTGGTTCCGAACTAGGGCCACTCATCTTTGTTTTCTCTGTTATCTGAGTGAGTATTCTATTCACCTCCATTTTTGTTGAATTATTTGTTTCATAACCGATTATTCCATTAGAACATAATTTGTTATTGTTCTCGGCCAGAATACTCTGCATATATGATGCTTAGGCACTTATTAATAAACACTTGCAATCTGTTACCCGCATTAATGATGTTAGTCAAGTCCCGTTACCATATAATAAAGAAGGTTTTATACAGGATCAAAAAATTATAAGTTTTATGTTTCTGAATATCTGAATATCTGCTAGTTGCATCCATACAGATTGCAATCTTTCAAATACTGTTCTGGCTACCTCTAGTCTGATCTCTAAGATCTTCAACCGTAGCTGCTCCACTGATTATACTGTCCAGATAACAGATATCTTTTATAAATACGAACATTTGTAGATATAAAATCTGCATTAAAAGTTCAATTCATCTTGGTAAAATCTCTTTCAGAATATTTTTGTTAAATACTTATTTCATTGGAATTATTTTACAGATACAAATACTAATAAAATTATATTAATAGTCATTTTGATTTTAAAATTATTTTGAAGATTTTTATTTTTATCTTTTTATAATATTTTATAATATTTTCAGTAGGTAAATTTTAATAAATGCATTACAATTTATTTTTGTATCTCATTATATATATCTACACTTATTCATATTTTGTACATACATATACAAATTACATTTTTATATTATTTCTTCTTACATTAAATTTTATTTATTTCAAGGACTCATATTAATATTTTGTTATATTTGAATTTACTCCTTGTTATTTTTGTCTTTATTGTTATTTTCATGTTTTATTTGATTTGAATTTTGTTTTTTTTTTTGCCGTTATTATTATTTCAAAATTTTTCAAAACTTAAATTAAATCTTGTTAGAAAAAACCAAAAAAAAAAAAAAAGTAAAAATTAACCAAAATTCCACGTAGTATTGAAAACTTAAAAATGAAGAAAACTTTTCAATAATAATTTGATGGTTTTGTAAAACATGTTTAAATAAAAAACAAGAAAAAAAAAAATCTTCAATAATATCTTAAAATAGGTTTACATACATTTTTGTACGTATATGAATTGTACAACGTAGAATACATTTTTTTTTTTTTTTGCACCACATAAGAAAAATCTTATAGATATAATTTTGTTTTTTTCCCGTAGTTTCTCGTTATTGTTATTGTTAAGAAACTCAAATGAAACTTAAGCACGCGTATCTTGTGGATAAGAATAATCTATAAAAACAACAAAAATAAAATTATACATTTGTACTTAAGTACTCTATGTAGATTCTTCTATTGTACAACGGTTATACTTTTTTAAGGCTGAAAATTGAGATAATATCCCTCATAAAAAAATAAAATAAAAAAATAAAAAATACCTATATATAATATTGTATAAAATCTATATAGGTATAAATTTTATTTCTAAGAATTGTGCAATAAGCTATATAGTTTTTATTTTTTTAATTTTTTGTTTTTCTTATGTTCATATTTAACAGATTCGAATTTGGTTCTAGTACATACAATTTTTTTTTCTTTTTGTTTTTTTTTTTTTTCTTTTAATATCATTTTATATTTTTTACGGTAATGTCCTCATTTTCCGTATTGTTAAATTCTTCAGTTTCTTGAAATTCAATTTTATGGGATAACAGTTAGACAGAGAAAAAAAAAAGAAAAGAAAAAGAAAATAAAAATGAATATAAGAATTGTATCTAAATACATTTATTAAATTATTTTTGGTATATTTTTTTTTTTTTTCTTTGTTTTATATCTGTACATATAAAATACAAAAGCAAACTGCAAAAACAAAAGTATAAAAAGGCAAAATGTTCCCTCATACTAAAAAGAAAATTACGTACAACTGAATTTTAAATATTTCTGGATAAAAGATAATGGGTATATAGTAGTTATGAAGATGTACCATATAATGGTATCATGACGATATGGCGCGTGATTTTTGTATATTTTATTGTTTTTTTTTTTTTTGTAGTTTTCAAAAAAATTTTTTTTTTCTTTTTGTTCGTTTTTGCATTAATTTTTAAAGATATTATTCATTTAGGACATTTTAAGAGCACGTCCTTTAATTTGAAAATAAAATAAAAAATTAAAATAAACAAAATATCTATCAATTTGTCTGTCAACATTCATTTAATATCATTGTGATGCTATAGGTAAATGTTTAATATATATATAGAGATAGATATATATAAGTAGATATTTTGAATAGATATTCGTATGTAGGTATTTTGTTTTATTCTGCATCATTTTGTTCTGTTGAACATAACCATATTATAATATTGTTTGTTATTTGGTTCTATCGTTTTTACTTATATGTTAATTTCTAAGTATAATTCAACTGAATAATACACGAAATTGATGATTAAATGATTCTTCATTTCAATTTTTTTTTTTTTTTCCTAAGAGAGGTGGGAATCTTCCAAAGACACGAAGAATTTCCCCTTGGTAGTGTCAGATTCTTACTGACTAAACCCACCTCCCCCTTTAGCCAATATAATGGGATGAAAACCTTATCTGCGAACGCAGTATATTGGCTAGGAAGTAGGGATAGGAAAAGATAGGAAATGGATACGGAAACATTGAATTGGGAGTGGGACTGTAAGGAAATAATGAATCCACCTATTATTATTACTATTTTGTTAACATTCACTATAGCCGTTACAACATGTAAGTAGTATACACCTTATTGCATGAGGTAATTATTGAAGGCAACCTGTAAATTAACATTTTAAGCAAATGTAAATGAATTATTTGATGCAAATGTTTTTCTTTGTGTCACTGAAACTAGAAAGCTAACTTTAACTAAATAACTACTTTAACTAAACAACTTTTTTTGTTTATTAATTAAAAAAACCTTTTTTCTAAAAAATCCTCAAAACTAAATATTACCAGAAAATCTAGCAAATTTCCCACAACAGCAGATGCCTATTGACTATATACTTACAAAAATGTTATAGAACTGAATCTGATATCTAAATTCGTCTTAATCTTCTAATCATATCTAGATGATGAAAAAGTTAAACAGCTTCAGCATTTATTTGTTCTAAAGAGAATTATTTTTAAAGAGAGGTAGTATTATACTCAAAATTTTAAGTATATATAGCTACTTACTATTAAATTAAATTTAATAAAGTTGATCTTTTACCTAAAAGTACATGTTTAAGACAAAAAATTAAATTAAATTTCGAAGTAATTGATTTTTGATTTTTTTTTTTAATGCATTTCTCTACCACATAAATGTGGACAGGAAATTACACAGCCTTTCCTGTTCAGGCGTGGCTGTACATATCGTAAGGTGGAATAACTCTTACGACGTGTGTGGGATTCGAACCTACACTCCCTCGGTGTTTACAGCGTATCTTACGCTCTTATCTACTACGCCACCGAGACTGATTTTTTTATATTTTTCGAATTAATTCAACTTTTTAGCTACATTCTTGTTTGTTATTTCTTATTTTTATTAATTGAATCGCAAAGGTAAAATTCCATTTAATATCATCTTCTTATAATACATTATTTCGTTTACTTTCAGTCAATCTATTACGTTTGATCAATCTTAAATTGTATTTTTCATTGAATCTTATAAATCACATATGCTTCCGGAACAAAAAAAAACGGTAATTCAAAAAACAAAAATGCATTATTTGTAACTTCTTCTAAAACTGATTTTCCTCGTTGAAAAATTTTTTATTTGTCAAAAATAAACAAAAACTTTTCGCCAATTTTGTATTCGATAATAACTTTTCCAGCCTAACTATTAAAAAAAAAAATTATTTTTAAATTAAAAAAAAATTTAAATAAAAAAATCAAATAAGAAAATTTTTTTTATTCGTTTTTCTTTACTTTTCGCTTTTTAATTCGTTCTCGATTGATATAATTTTCCCATTTTCTTCCCTTTTGTTTTCATTTTCTCTTTTTGTATTGTTTAAATTTTCCACTATAATGTTTCCCTTTTTTTTATTGTTTCATTTTTCTTTTTTTATTATTCTTTTTTTATTCTACTTTTTTTCTTTTTTTAAATATACTTATATTCTTTTTTTTTTATTTTTTACACTTTGTGAGAGGATTTTTTTTTATTTTATTTTTAATTTGTACAAACTTACCTTGAAAATAACGGTTTTTTTTTTTATTTTTTATTTTTTTTAATAATTTATATTTCATATTGTTTAATAAAATTTACACAGTTGCTTGCACAATTTCGCCTCTCAAAAGCAAAGCAAACTTCAATGATTATTAACACAAAAAACAAAAAAAAAAAATTAACAATAACAACAACAACAAAATAATAAAATTATAACAATTTTTAAAAAATTATTACAGTTACAATTTACAAAACAACTTATGAAAGGCATAAAAATAAAAACAAAAAAAAAAACACTGATTATTTCTACCGTTAAATTTTGAATGGGCACAATGAATAACAAAAATTTTTGCACAATAAAAAAAAAAACATGTTTAAAAAGACGGAAAATTGCAAATAAATTGCACAAGAAACACAAAAAAAAACAAAAAAAAAAGAATGTCGCGTTCCATTATGAAAAAAAGAAATAAAGTAAATCCACTCAAAGGATAACAGTAAAAAAAAAAAAAAATTATCTTTTTTTGTTTCATAAATATAAGATGAATCTGACGAATTTTTTGAACTGTAAAATCATTTAATTCATTTTCACACATTTCGTGTTATATCTTTACATTTCATTGCATTGACTTTGATTTTCCTTAAATCATGTTATCCTCTCCCATCTTCCTGATTTTTCTGCAATTCAAGATACAAATTATTTAGCAAAAATTTACTAATGAAACTATTTTGGCCGATTAAAAAAAAATCTTTGATACACAAAAAAAAAAACACAAAATAAAGCAAAAAGTAGATACAAAAGTATCTGAAGAATTCAAAAAGAAATTGAAAAATAAAATTTAGATAGATAGATAAAATGACTATATGAAAAATGAAAAAAAAAAAAATCATGAATAAATAAAATATTTTTTTCTTTACAAAAATGAAAAATCAATTTAATTAAAAAAAAAAACAATATTTTTTTTTTTATTTAACAGTTGACCTAGAAAACCAATAAAAAAAGAAAATTTTATTCTATTGAGAGGAAATCTAATTTTATCATTTGTATAAAGATAGAGATATCATTAAATTAAATCGAGCACCTGATTTAAAATTTATATCTTATAAATCGAAAAAGAATAAAAGAAATGGACATTTTTTTATTTTAAATAAAAAACACACATCCACCTTTAACAAAGGTATATTTAAAAATTTGTGAGCGTTGCTGAAATTCAATTCTAAAGGTGGCGGAATAAATTTGAAGCGGGGCAGTTCCAAAATCCATAATTATTATAGTAATAGTTAGTTGTTGAAATATGTATGTAGTATGTAAAAATAATAAGAAAGGACTTTTGACATAGTTACAAAATCAGAGTACAATAATTTGTTTAGCTTTAGCGGGGGCTTGGGACGGCAGCCTCTACTGCTTTATAATTTTTGATGTTGAAATATGTATGCAATAAAAATAATTAGGAAGAATTTTAACATTTAATTCAAAATCAAAGTTTTTTTGCTTTTTCCAGAATATTTGTTGCACATTTTTAGATTTACAGATTTCGATTTGTGGATTCGGTCACCAACCTATTAAAAAATTTTAAAAATACAAAAAATATTGTATATATTTACGATGGAAGGGTAAGAATTTATAGTATCAGGGAGGCGGTTTGTTTTAATAATTAAAAAAAATTTAAACAGCTATCTCAAATAAATTATCAGGCATTTAGTAGAAAAAAATTTATTTTCTAAAGTATATTTCTTTCATCTAATCAAATTAATTATACAAAATAAAAATAATATGAAAGTATATATGTATCCTCTTATGTACCTCACATATCATATCAGGTCCAAAGACTATGCACTTTAAATTTGATCCTAAAGTCCCTTTAATATTTTAAAAAATTTTTTTAATAGCTTTTTACAGAGTAGTCCATTTACTATGTAAAAAAGTTTGGTGTAAGAGGATCGTTTCCAAATTCTAAATTACAAAATTCTGAGTTTTCATTTTTATTTTTGTAATTCCTTTTCCTTGTTTTTTTTTTTTTTTGGTTTTTTATTTTTGTATTTTATATGCTTTGTTGTAGACATATGCATGGAAAAAAGAAATTTGAAAGTATTTTATAGATCAAAAACTAAAATAACCCTGATTTCAATCCATAAAATACCTCCAAAATTTTTTTGCTGTTGCTTTTTTATTGCAACATTTGAATTAAAAGGTATTTTATAGTTACCTACTTACAAAATTAGGGTTCCAATAAAATGTTTAATGTGGGTTTAAAGTTAGCCTAGCGGTAGCCTCCATTTTTTTATGAAAATATGCTGAAAATTTGTAACACAGTATTTTCTAATGCAATATGATGTAACTTAAATGTACCCAATGATGTGAATGATGTATGAAGTTTAAAAATTAATGTCGTTTAATTATACAAAAATTTAAATTTGTTTTTAAATGTCAATTTGGTTTAATTAAGAATGAGAAACATTTAACTTCATGACAAAATTAGTTTTAATGTGGATTCTATACCAATTTCTTACTTTATTAAGTAAAAAATCGCGATATTTTAAAATTTGTATGCCCAACTCAATGTAGTAAAATTCCAAAAACCTCAATGCAGAAAAATTCCAAAGATAACCATTCCAAATGCAGTTTTCAACTCAATGTAGTAAAATTCCATAGATAACCATAACATTACAAAGTTAAAGAAAAATATTCGAAGTAATATAAAAAACAAAATTGAAAAAACGACAAAATCAAGATAATGAAAAAATTTCCTATGATTAATTGCGAATATAATTAAATATAATCTCAAACAGGATTTCTTAAGCAATTGCGTAAAATATATGATGAAATTTCAATTGAAAGAGTTAATGTGGTATTCTGAAATAAGACTACAAATAGACTATTCTATACATTATTAGTTTTGTAAATTGAGAACAATTTTTTAGTATCGAAAGTTAAAAGAAATAAATTGCTTAATTTTATTAAAAGTAAAAAAAAAAATTGCGTAACAAATTTATATTAAATTTCGTTTAATGTAACTGATCTACTTTTATAAAAGGAAATAACATTTTATGTACATTTTTTAGTTAATTGGTTGTTTATTTTCCTTAAATTTATTAAAATTGAAAAATTTGAAATTATTTTAAGACCAACCACCCACTTCTAGATTACAATGTTAAATATATTTCATTCGAATTTTAAAGTAATTTTCTTTTTTTAAATTAAATCTTACAACCCCACAATACAACACAGGATAACTGTTAAAATTTAAATAAAGAATTTTCTGTACATGGTTTTATAGATTTTTCATAGTTTTCTCAATTATTTAAAAATGTCCAAATGAAAATGATTTAATGTCTTATTTTTTTATTTTTTTTTTTTTTGTTTCCAATATTAAAAAGAAAAAAATTAGTTTTTGTAGAGAAAATGTCAATAATGTGCTGTGCGCCTGCTGGAAAAATGTGCAAAAATTTTCCATTTTTCAATTTTAACCCTTCTAATTTTTTTTCTATTTTCTTTATTTTCGTGTTTTCTATTAGTTTTCATGTAGTTTCTTTTTTTTTTTTTTTTTTGATATTTTTCTTATAGTTTTTTTTTTTTTTTTTTGTTTTTTGTGCATTATATTAGAAATTCATCTACTTTTGTGACTTTTATCCATTTAAAACGATATTCGTATACATACATACTAATACAAAATAAAGGTAGTAAAAGAAAACAAAAACAAAAAAAAAAAAGAAAATTAAGGCTATTTAAATTCAAATTCAAAAACGTTTTTCATTTTTCATTGCTTTTCTTCTCTTGCACACAATTCAACGCCTTTTCAATTTTACACAAGGAACACGTTCTTCTGTTTCCTATTAATCAGAATCCTTCCAGACAACATATTATTATACAAAAATAGTTGTTCCTATAATAGACAAAAAAAAAAAAAAAATATTAAAAAAAATAGTGTGAATTTAAAAAAAAAAAATGAAGGCAATACTAAGTTTTTCTTTTATTTTCCCCATTTCTTTTGTTATCATTGCTATCAACGGCTCAATGGTTCAAATAAAACTTTGAGCTATTATAATGTAAGAAAATATTTTTTTATTTAAATTTGTCGTATTTGACTCAATAAACTCTGACCATAAAATATATTAATTTTTTTAAATTGAAATCTTATTCGGTTGCATTTTTTTACAATGCGAGCCCTGAATTACCTTTGACTCTTGATATTGTAGTTGTGTTATTCTGTACTGAAGATTATTTTGAAATACTTTGAAACACTATAAAAATGTATACATATTTATGTCTAATTATGACTTAACGATTTCTTAACCACAGACTGATCATAAATTCTGAATGCATTAGGTATACTACCTCTGTACCAACATAAAAATAATTTTTAAAGGTAAACATAAAAAATTTTGAAAGTTTATATTTTGTTTTTTCCCTTTAAATTTTTGTACCGTTTGAATTTTATCATTTTTGCAGCCATATTGAATACGATCCGACTGAAGATCTATATTTATAACTGAACAATGGACATTAAAGTACTTCTACTTACTATCTACTTTTACTTTCTACACTTACTTTAACAGATCATTTCAAAAGTCCTTTCTTTTACATTTATATGTCATCTGTTATCTCTTTTTATATGACATCTTTATCTGATTAGGTCTTTTGTATATAATCCATGGTACTTCTCTATTAATAGAACTAGAAAAATTTCGTTAACAACTAAATCCTGAAACAGAAGAATAATTTTTCATGGACTTCCTTTATGAGACCTCAGATTTACCTTAAGCTGTTCAGACAGTTTTTATATATTATATTTATACCATTTATTCTATAATTTTAGTTGCGTTTCGGAATATGAAAAAACAAAAAAAAAAAAAAAAAAAATATGTATTAAGAAAGTGTGAAATTCTTTCGTTTGATAATTTCGGTGTTGAGGCGAAAAGTTTATTTTAGCATTTCTTGAAGATGAATATTATTTTTCTTCATTTTTTACTATTATATTCCTTTTATTTTTGGCATTTACTTAAAAAATTCTTCTAAAATTTCCAAATTTTTTCGCCTCTTCTTTATTTTTATTTTTTTCATTTTTTTTTTTTTTTTTTTCTGCAAACGAATTTATATTTTTTATTCGGAGGTTTTCCAATTTACATATCTTTTTTCACTCATCTTTATGTGACGAAAAAGTACAATAAAAAACAAACGAACAAACACGATATGAGCGAAAAAAAGAAACAGTGAAATTGAAAAAATAAAATTCTCATATTATGTACGTGCAAATGTCTTAAATTTCGAAAATTTATATAAAAACAAAAAAAAAACTCAATTTTTAAGTAGAATAGGAAAAAAAAAAAAAACTTCTATATCAAATATAGACGTATGTACAGGATATGCACAGGATATGCACTATTGAGATCTTGAACAAAAAAAAAAAAGAAATTTTTTTTGCATGTATAGACAATATAACAAAAAAAAATCGAACGTCATTATAATTTTCTTTTTATTTTCATTATCGCTTTAAATATAAATTTTTCAATTTTTCTTCTTTGTTTTTTTGTTTTTAAATGCAAATGTTAAGAAAATCAATTTTATGCCGCGTTTTTTCTTTTTTTTTCTTTTTTCTGTATTTAAATTGATATTTTAACAATTTGAAAAAAAAAAAAAAAGGGAATTATATTAACTATTGATTGGTTCTTAAAAATATCAAAGGATTATAAAATTAAAATTGTCAGTAAAAATAAATATAGATAATCAATTTTTTTTTTTTTCATATGAAGTATTTTTATTTATTTATTTATATTCAGGTACCGTGGTACATAAATGTGCCAGGTAGCTATAACCCCTGTTTCCTGGTAGGAATGTAGGGTGTACGAGATATTATGATATATAAAGTATTTATATATTGCGATATATGAATATTTTTGTTTTTTTTTTTATATTATAATTATTGTACCCAGCCGGGAATCGAACCCGAGATCTCTCATTCCCTTAATGAGAAGAAGAAGCGGGAGAAGCGCTGCGTCAATCACTGCACCAATGGCTGGATGAAGTATTTAATATATGTATGAATAAAAATAATCTTATATTTAAAATCGTTATATTAGTCGTTTTCAAAACTTTAAAGCTTTTATACTTCAGATGAAACATACTTTAACAGATTAGTTGTTTAAAAAGAAAGTGAAAGTTCGAAAAAATTATAAGTATATTAGCTTACCTATTAAATTACGGTTTTTTACATCTAATTTTAATATCAAACTCTTAATAATAATCGCATTTAATTAAACAGAAGGATATAAAATCTTATATTGAATTTGATTCGAAACAAATAAATACAGTGTAAAGAAAAGATTTGAATATATCATTTATGACGGAAAATTTCCGAAAATAAAAAAAACTTTTATAATAAAATGTTTTTATTATATTTTCAATCATAGAAAGGTTCCGCATTCTTTATTTTTACGAAGATCGGTGAAAAACTTCAAATAATCTCTCCAGAAGAATTGCATGTAATTTTTCTAAATAGTGGCGTTGAACATTTATCAAGCAAAACCATCTCCTTTTAAAGTAAACTTTAGGTTGGAACTTGGTTGGGATTAATAAATGTACATTTTGGTTTATGGGATATAAAGTGTAGGAAGGATTTTTGGGAAAGGGGATTAGGAAAAATTTGGATTTATGCACGGTATAGATAATAAAATTTGAAAACACATTTTGAAGAAAGATGTTAATGTTTTTTTTTTAAAGTTTCCTATGGTATTAACTTTACTAGAATTTAATTTTACACACAAAACGCCTACCTAATGTTTGGTATATATTCTTTTATTGCCTTTTGACGTTTCTAATACCTGCATTGAATAAAATATTTTTTAGTTTTTTACGTTATGTTTAAAAATGTATCCAGCCGGTATATTTTTTCAGAAAGAATCTTTATAATGTATAGTAACGATTAATTGAAATGGAAAATTAATTTTTAACAAATTTTTTGAAAAACGGTCTTTGGGGTCGGTATGTAATAATATCAATTTTTTAAATTTTTTGTCTTTTAACGGTAGTTCAAACAAAAGGTATTATTCAGTAACAATTTGAACCACTTGAAAAATATGGCTTCCTTTAAATGTAGAAGTTGTAGTTTAGTAATGAAAGTGTAAAAGTATGAAAATATTAAAATTTTTCAATAATTTTCATTTTTAATGGCAAATTGACGATTCAAAATTAAATGAATTATTTGAAAACGGTGTACAAGTTTTTTTAAACAAGAGAAACGGCGTGCAGAAAACGAACGAGTAGAGTGTTATACTCAAAGTTTTGAATTTTTTAAAAAGTTATAATAATAATTCGGTTACTTATGCATATTTTTATTTTTTTCACGTCTATAACTATAGCATTGAACATCCACTAAGCCATTTATTGTTCATAATATTTATTCATTTGACTAAGCTTCAGTTTCTCTATTCATTAGTTACAATAAGCCGTTTATTACTCGGCTGTAGACTTACTGAAACACAAATATCTTTATTTATGCGCCATCTATTATCTTGTACAAGCCTATTTCTGTATAATTAAACAAAAAATATTTATTAATGTCGCTGCTTTCTTAAATACTTTAATATTTGTCGAATCCATTACCAAACAATTAATTTATATTACAAAAAAAAAATATAATTTTAACACCTAAAACGTATGCTTAAACATATGAAAACTTCAGCACCCTTCAAAATAATATTTTATATACCTAATTATCTAAATAATATTTCAAATAAGACATAAAAAATGTTTAATATACCCAGTATCTGGAACTTTTCAAAAATTTCAATATCGAATTCTTATGTTACTATACATGACAAGCAGTTAATCTATTAAAAAAAAACAAAAATAAAAAACATAACAAGAAAAAAAAAATGAAGAAATTTTTTTTTTTTTTTTTAAATCGTTTCACCATTTTTATTGGATCGTCAATTTTAAATCATCATCAATATGGTCGGTTCATGGACCATCAAAACAATCTTAAGTTAACTACTAATATCTTTTCTTTGTTTTTTTTTTTTTTGTTAGTCCTTTTGAAATTCTTTATTTATTTTTCAACTGCCAATTACTTTTTTTTTTTCGCTTTTCTTTCTTTTAAGATGTTTTTTTTTTTTGTTTTTCTTGTTTTCTTGTAAATAAATAGTAAAGCAAAAATTAGAACGAAGTGGTGGATGTGTTACATTAATATTTATTTATGTTATAATATATACATACATAATATACATATACATATCTATATACACATATTATTAATATAAATTTAGTTATTTATAAAAAATATATCTTATACATAATGACAGTAGAGCTTCTTCAGATCTCCAATCACGTTTTTTGATTTTTATTTTTTCTTATATTTTGCAATTTAGCTAAAATCGAAAATAACCGTTATATGTAACAATATTTCTATATTTTTTATAAATATTCATTCGTATATATATGAATATGTGAAGTTAGCTAGAAACGTAGAATATTGAATAAAAGGAGTCGTTTCATTTTTTGATTCAAAACAGCAGAGTAAAATTTAAAAAAAAAAAAAAAAAAAAAAACAGTGAATAGAAAACGAAAGAACAATGAGAAGACGTGGAATTGTTAAAAAAAAAAAAAAAAATGTATATATAATATTTCCGATCATTCTATCTATTTTCTTTTTCTTTCGTCTTTAAACTGAACTTTCAAAATAGTTAAATGCAATAAATTGAAGTGTTAAATTAACTTTCATTTTAGATATGTTTACTAAAAAGATATTTATATATTGTTAAACTTTAATAAAACCAATTAATTTAAAATCCTTTAAATACAAAGATTCTCTTAAGAAGAACAAGGTTATTTGGAATGCTACCTAAAATTAAGAAAACTACTTCATCCAATACAGAAGCTATATTTTATTCCCAAATCGTTGATTACTGTACTAAAAATATTGTATTTATTCTACAAACAAAATTATCTTTTTGTTAGTACCTAATTGCTTTCAACGAATTTTATGAACGAATAATGAAATGTCAAATGAAATGTCAAACTGTAACCATAACTCTATAAAAGACGAGCAAGTAGTAGCAGACATAAAACTGCACATTTCTTTATATTTTTAAAATGGATTTTAAAATGGATTTTCCAAAAAAAATCGTAAAAGATTGTCACCCAACAAAATGTTGAAAACGAACTGTCATCAACATATTTAAAATAGAATATTATTTTGAATTTCAATTGCTGGAAAACAGAGAATCATATATACACAAGCAAACAATAAATAAGTCTAAAAATATCCTAACATTTTTCTATTATTTATCTTTCTTTCCAATTTTATTCAATGTCATTTCGTTTGAATTTTGATTGGGTTTAGTTTTTACAAAGAGACATAAAAGATTTTACTTCCTTAACACAACAGTATGAATTAACTGCCAAAGAATTAAATACAAAATAAAAAATTAAATGATTGTGCAAAATTAACCAGATATAGTAGTCGGTTAACAGCGGTGCAAAAGGGCCAAGACTCGGCGTGAAATACTAAGGTTTTGTAAAATTTCATCATGCAGAAAAAGCATTAAAGCAAAATATTTTACACTTAATTCTTTCGCAATAGTTTTTTTGCAGTAATCTGAAATAGCATTGATTTCTTCTATATTTAAGACATTTATGTGTCGACTTGTGGTATTGGGGTATGTTCAATATGTATCTGATTTAATTGTTTATACAAAAAAAATCAGTTTGGCTCAATACTATAGAATTTATCTTTTATCAACATTTTCAAAACTTTTCAATTATTTTATTTAGTTTGTAATTATTTTCATAATAGATCTCTAGATATTTTTTTTACCGACCACATACAATTATGTATAAAATAGGTATTGTTTTCCTACTAAAAATTTGAACCCGAGATTTTGGCAAATACGCACTACTTCGGTGCGGAGAAGGCTGTAAAATTTTTTTAGCGTCTGTCTGTGTGTGTGCGTTTGTGTATGTCTGTGGGCACGAGTATAGCCTAAACAACTGTGCGAAATTTTTTGAAATCTCATATTTCAGGTTTTGATGTAAATATCTCGAATTGATAAGCTTTTGTAGTAAATCGGACAACCGGGAGAAGTAGTTTACTAGTGTCATTTGTAAGTTTTTTACGAATATTTCGTAACAAAAAAATATTATGAGAAAAATTTTTAAGAAAAAATCGTTTCTAATTTTTTCTAATTTTTTTTCTAAGTCCAAATTTTATACATATTATTTTAACACGCTAGCTATATGATGTTAAAAAATGATGTTAAATTATTAGGAGTTATTTTGCTTTGATATAACTTATTAGCCTAGTGGGTAGGCGTGTGGCGTATTAAAGGAAGGAGTGTGTGTTCGATCCCTGCACAGGTTGTAAATGTTTTTTTCTTTACATACCCCCCTTACGACCAAATATAATGTAAATTTATAGTATATAATATAAACAAAATAAATAATATTGGTATATAATTTAATAATAGTATAAAAACCTGTAATGGCCTTGGTAACTGATGGTTCAATAATATTGCATTACATTTATGTATGTAATATTAATATAAATAAATAAATAAATATATTATTATGTAAAAAATCTATGCTATTTCACATTATGCTTTTCGTGTAATAGCGGTCGGTCCTGTGGTGGAGACAGCTGATTTTTTATAACATATTTATTACTACTGCTGTTCAGAAATAAATATCTGCAAATAGAGAATAATTCAGAACAATAAAAGCATATCAATTTATGAACAAATGTTAAACATATGTAAAATAAAAACTTAAAGATAGAACTATAACTAAACTAATTTTGAATCATTAGACGAATCACAAATAAAAAAATGAGGTAACATACAAAATTTGTACGATATGCTCATTAATTTATCAAGCCGGGTTAAAACAAACAAAAAAAATTAACAATGAAAAATTACAATTTATTAACAAAATGCCTATGCATTGCAAAGATCAACATAAAGATCAGCTAAAAAATTGTATGAATGATTATCATCATTATTGTACGCACAGCAAACTACAACATCATTTCAGTAAATATAGAATACAGATGAATGTATTAAAAGTATCCTATGGGTTGGGTATATCTAGATATCAATAATTAAAATGGTCAATTTCCGGAAAATCACACATTACATTCTTATAAGCTGAAGTTTTCTAACGTTTCCTTCCTCCAAATAACCTACAATTTGTTTCAAATATATCGTAAAAAAAAGATTACAAAATCAGCAACAAAAGAATTTTTTCAAAATCTACAAGGAAGAAAATGTTTTTTTTGTTTTTTTTTTTAATTTTATTCTTTAAAAAGCCATTTTCTGAAAATGTGAAAAATAAAATCTTTTTACTTTTCTGTTTTTATTAACTGAAGAGAAAAACTTTCTAAGTTTTCATATTTACATACTTTTTCAACTATATACCAGTACCGTTGTTTTTGGTAAGTGAGTTTTTTTATATTGGTATTTTTTGTTTTGGAAAAACTTTTTAATAAAAAACCCATTTTTACTTCGCGCTTTTATAACGTGAACGCTAAATTAAAACACGTTGTCAGATTACCTGACTGCTTATGGTGAAAGTACCAGTAGTAAGTTTTTTTTTTTTGCTTTTTTCCTTAAAATGTTTCAAAAGAAAAAACAAAATAAAAAAAAATTATAAAGTTTTCCTACTTTTTTATAAGATTTACTTTGATTATATATAAAGTGGGAATATGTAACTAAAGTTTTATTAAATTTTTACATTATCCCATCATCTTTTGAAATGATATTTGTGTCTCTTTCTAACATTATGTTTTATTTTGTTTTTTTTTTTGTTTTTGTGAGTGACGAATAAAATGCATAAGTTTAGAATTCTGTAAATGTAAAGGAAATGTTTAAGAATAAAAAAAAAAAAAAAAAAATGGTAAAAAAAACATAAAAATTAAATAGAAAATTTTGTACCTTAAAAAAAAAGAAGTTCAAAAACTGTGCGAAATTAAATGAAAAAAAAAAAGAAATAAAACAGACAGAGAGAGCGAAAAAAATCATATAATAAAATTATACACGTATTATAAAATCGTGACATAAATATTGAGATAATCATACGCAACAAGGACAGAACAATTACCGTATCGTATTGTATCATACGTAACGCGAACAAAAACATAAAAAAAATAAAAATCAAATAATATTAAGTAATAATAAAGTAGAAAAAGAAAAACTTTATTATAATGTTTGTTTTCTTTTTTTTTTTTTTTAAATATCAAAAGAAAATAAGGACATGAAAAAATGACAGAAATCACCTTTAAAACTAAACTTTTTATTTGTTTTTTTTTTTTTTTTCTTTGAAAGAATAGCAAATTATTTCACTTGAGTGCTTATTATTATCCTTCAATCCACTTAATATAATGGGATAATAAGTATTTTCACCTAAAATATATACGTATATATTTTTTTTATTTCTTAATGAAACAAAATAAGTTTATGAGCTTAAAGAGGATATTTTTAACAGTTTTAATAATTATTATACATACATATATACATTAAAACTGTTATGTTTCTTCTTTTATCTAGATACAATATGTAAGGAATATCTTATGAAAAATCTCTAAAATTAGTTTTTCTTTGTATAGAAATTTTTTAAGGAAAGAAAAAAATATAACCAACTAAAACAGTCCTACGCTATAAAGCTAAACAACAAATTAAATCGGAAATTATTTGTTTGGAATTACCTATCCAAAAGCAAACGAAAAATATGAGGCTAAAATCAAACAAATCATAAGGTTGTAGACAGATAACGTATTGAGAGATAATTAATTCCACTGTTCTGATTCACCGTGAACATATCGCCAATTATTTATCAGTTAATGTATGCCGCTTTTACTTTTCACTTTAAGTACATTATTTTATATGCGTATATGTATATATAATATGTGTACAATGTATATATATATATTTCAGAAGTCTTTGTTTGTACTTGCACTTAAAAAGGAAAACTTGCATTTCAAAACTAAATACTTCCACTTAAAAAAAAAAACTTGCATTCAAAAAGTAAATACTTGCACTTAAAAAGGAAAAATTGCATATAGCCAAAAAAAATGATTGCTGATAAAATGATTCAATAGTACTTCAGCTAAAAGGCACATGTGAAAGAACGTGCATTCTCAGAAAACATTAGAAAACGGGAAATTTATTTAAAATTTTTCACTTTATAATCGCGTACATATATTGACTTTATCGCGTAATTTATGGTCAGTGGTCTTTGATTAAAATTTAGCTAATTTGTGAATCTTTCGAATTCTTAAAAAAGAAACTCTAAACTAAATACATATTAATAAATTATATCTTCTGATCCTAACCAGACAATTGGCGGTAAATGCCCACTTCGGCTTAGTGGTTCTCCAATACTATAGGACACTGCTCTATTCTTAAAAATAAATTAGAACCTCTCAATCTTGATTACGCTGTACCCACAGAAAATTGTTTACACCTATATCCATATATCCTCTTAGAAATAAGTGGGATAAGAATTTCTCGTTGAACGAAAGCACCATTAAAATATATACAGGTGACTCCAAACTGGACAGCAAAGTAGGCAGTGGGTGTTGTCCTATAGTGTAGGGATTGATTTAGTTTCCTATTTGCAGGTTGCTGCTGCTGCCATAAACGTGGCAGTGAATTGGCTGAAAATAAACGTGGTCTACACCAGGAAAATTTGCATCGTCACCGATAGTCAAGCTGCTATTAAAATCCTACTTGTTAGCTCAGCGGTTATCAACAATTATCTCTCATCCATTAATGAACAGGTTGAAGTTTTTGACATCCATCTTGTCTGCAAATTTAGACACATTGAAATTGCTGGGTTGATGCACTCACTAGGAGCGGTACAAGCCTTCATATTCTCCAAGAAAAGGTGAATCTTCATCTTCCTATTACAAACTGTCTGAACTAAAAAAACTTCTTCGTTTATTCAATATAAATTCGGCATAATCCCTAATTTACTCTCTATTTTTCTATTTGTGAACCCTAACTTTATATTTACATAAGACATCAAAAATTATATAAAAATATTCTAAATATTTACTATAAAACTAAACAAAATTCTAGAAAAAAAAAATTGTTTAATTAATTTTAAATTAACTATTTTAAATAAATCTATACAATAAATTTAAAGTTAACAATTTTAACAGTTATCGTTATAAACACCACAAAATGTTTCCTTATAACAACAAATTAAATTCTTAAATTATATAAAAGTACATAAAAAACAAAAAAAAAACAAAATTCCTTTATTCAATATCTTTAATTAGTTTTTCATCCCTGTTATTTGTTATTTCATAGTTTTAAATTTACACCGATACCGACACCGACACAAAGTACTTCCAATTAAACATAAATTTAATTAACAAGAACCCTAATAAAAATGTCTGTGGCTGTAATCAAAACAAATACCCAAACAATAACTGAACAAAAATCAGACTATGTATAAAATATATAAAGTTAAAATAAAAACTAAATCAGCTTTTTATATATATATATATTTAATTCAATCTAAAATAACAAAATTTTATTTAATAACCTTTGAGATACTTTCACAACATTTTTTTTCTCTCTTTTTCATTTTATCTCCCTATCAAATTTTTTCTGTATTTGTCATCTATTTAAGTAATGAAATTTCCATTGAAAAAATGAATTAACAATAATACAACAACAACAACAACAACAACAACAAAACTAGAAAAATATACCTTAACGCATTTTGTTCATACATTTGATCTACATCATATCGAACCATATCATGGCAAATCATAGGACGCGGGACATAATCAACATGTTGAATTTGTTAAAATAAAAAATTTTTTTTTTTTTTTCAAAAAAGGTTAAAGAGATACAAGCAAATTATGAATCGTTCACGCCTTATTTACTATTACTGTCTTGTTGTTACTCTAAGATACTTTACTAAGTTAGTATATATATTAATATTATACACTATTAATGTAAAAATGACACGACCTTAAGACGGGAATAATAAAACGAAAAACAAAATAAATAAATAAAAATAAAATCTTCATTAAAAGGAAATTGAATGAACTCTAAACTCAACTCCCCGTTTTTGATTTTTTTTTTTTTTTTTTTTGGTTACTTACCAACAATTTTCTTTTTTTTTTTTTTTTTATTTTATATTTTTTATCCACCATCATTTTCTTTCTTCCTTATTCATATATATTTTATTATCATTTCATTTCATTTTTTTTATGAAGAATAACAGTGAAATGGTAACGCCACAATAACTGACAAACAAAAATAAAATAGATGACGATAAGGGTGCAAAAAGTTAATGTACTCATTGGGAGACATAACTCAAATCCCATGTGGCCTCATTTAATTTATTACCAATTCATGGTTTTGTAGCTTGAAATGAGATGAAATTTAATTTTTTTTTTTTTTTATTTATAAATGCAACAGAATAAAAGATCAAAATTAGGGTTACCAATCGTGGTAATTAAATTTTTTTCTTATATATTAGTTCTATTTCTAAATGATTTGTATTTAATGACAAAATCACATCCATCAGTAGAATTTATGATTTTTGTTTTAATGGTTTGTGTCTTGGGTGAAATGCCTAAATATTTAAATGGCAAATTAAATAATAAATAAAAATATATTTATTATTATATTAAAAAATGAAAATATATTGCAATAAAAATTAAAAATATAGAAAAAGGAAATCTTAATACATTAAAGTAGCACAGCTACTAAATATATCATTGACCGACAGATTTTCTAATGCCGAAGTATTAAGAAGGATACACAACTATCTTGAGTTGTTATTAAACATAAAAAGAAGAAAATCGACATATTTTGGTCACATTTATGAGAAACTTTAAATACCAATTATTACAACTCATAAATCAGAATAAAATCCAAGATCCACTCAGTATAGAAACAAAATAAAACACCATGGCTCAGAAATGTTAGAGATTGAACCAATGTATATTATGTGGATGAAATATTTAACAAGTCGAAAAATAGAAAGAAAATCGCAGAATTCACCAACAATGTGATATTAATCAATTTCATGATCGCCAACATTCAAAATCAAATAGGTAATGCAAGAAGAAGAAGTTAATTTATTTATTTATATTGTTGGGCATAATCTGGAAACTCTTAAAAAAAAAAAAAATTTATATAAAGATATCAAGTTGGTAAGCAATAAAAATTTCGATACTTTTAGTTTTTTTTGTTTTTTTTTTTTTTATATTTAATAAACAACAACGTTTCATATACAAAAATGAACGAAACTCATCATACCATTTACCATTACCATCTAGAGACTTTATAATATAACTGAACCGAACAAACCGATGAATAAAATTGTCATCAACGGCATATCTTTCAGTTTATTCTTCTACATACCAAAATATTAAACTATATTACGAAACCCAGAACTTACAAATTTGGTCCGTTTAATATTGTTAACTTAATGTTCTTTTTAGGTGATATTAAAAAAATTTTCAAGGAATTTGAAAATTTAACAAAAATCATCTAAAATAAAATTTTCATTAAAGTCATCGTTATATTTTGTACAGACATTTATTATGTCATTTGGGATTAGGATTATCATATAAAATTTTTTTTTTAATTTTATATTCGAAATTATTTAAAGATTTTTAAACAAATAAATTTCAAATATCGTATTGAAAAAATTTCATTCGTACATATTTATTTTAAATAAACTAAAAATATTTTTAATGGTTTGATTTTGAAAAACATTAAATTGTGAAAATTATCATTAAAATTTTATGTTTTTATTTAATATTAAAATATCTAAAATTTTACTTCTTATTATTACGTAGCCAAAATAAATGAATCAATTCATTTTCACGTCGTGTAGTTTTGGTAGAGAATTTAAAATTGTATAAAATTATGCAAAATGCAACCACAGTCCACCTAAAATAACAACACAGTATATTGGTAAAGGTTAAATTTTAGATTTTTAATTTACTGTTCGCTCAACCAACACAATGTTCCTATTCCTTCAGATTAATGAGCTATATAGATAACTTATTTGAAAAGTTCCATGTATTTTTTAGCACATTATTCAAAACAAAAATTTGAGTACCATTCTGTCTATTGTCCGTTTGCTTGCAAAATTCCTACATGTTTTAAGTTGGAGAAATGGAATTTCACCATGAATATGTCTGACAAAATAAAAAAATTAATTTTTTTAGAAGAATTTTTTATGTAGCCCACAACTCTTGTGCAACTACAGCCCTACTTCGAAGTCATAAACATATAAAATTATATAAGTTTTTCTGAATATTTTCCTAAACCTAAAAACTTCAAACGACAGGAAATTTTTTAAGCTTTGTAAATTAATAATAAAAATTGTAATATTTTTTTGTAACATAATTTTGAAAAATTTTGTCTCCTTCGTATCTTTTCAACCCGTTCAAGTTTTAAAATTTTGAGAGCAAAGAGATCTCTGAGAATTACTATAAGTTAACATTAAAAATGTTTTTGTACTATTAAGGATCAAAGGGGGATAAGGCTAAATAACTATTAAGGCCATGTCCGAAACTATCACACTTCGCTCTAAATACAGATAACCGCGCTAATTGAATTCCGAAAAACTCTGAAAATTTTTTAGTGCATTCAAAAATAATGCAATTTTTAGTACATTCGAAATTGTCTGATTGCACTTGATTATCTGTTAATTTTTTAGTGCACACTCGACTACACTAAATGTTCGCCCTAAAAGTGGTAATACATGTAAGAAAAGAAGTGTGAAGTGTTTAGTGTCAAATACTAGTGCGATATATTCGGAAACGGTCTAAGTATCAAAAAAACAAAAATTCACTATTTTCAGACACCTTGCACCTTGCAACAAAAGTTGGATCATCTTGCAACTTGAAAAAGGGTTGGACTTGGATCTATTAAAATTTATTATAACTAAGATAAGCAAATTACAGCCCTTTGATTTTTCACAATAAAATTTTTCCTATATAAAAATTTCTGAAAAAAAAATTTTAATGCAAAACAAGTCACAGTTCTGAAAGAGTTTTTATTTTTCTATATAAAATGTGCTACTTTAAAAGCTTTGGTTTTATAAACAACCTTGTTTATGTATAAACTTTAAAAGTATATTAATATAATTTTATTATTTGAAAAATAAATATTAAATAATTTTTCTTTTTAAACATTTTCGGTTTCGGAATTTTTTATTTACACCGGTAGAAAAGGATTTTACCGAACTCACAGTTAATTTAACTTGTTACACTCATACGGTAAAAGTTTATTTCCGGATTTAGCAACAAAATATGTGCCCTAAAAGTTTTTAAAAATTTAAAAAGAATTTATAGGTTATATTACAAATATTCAATTTAAAACTAAATAAACATACACATAATTTTTTGTTAAGGGCTATAAAATGATCATGTACCTCACAAACAATTTAAAACTTTTTTTTATATTTACCACCGGTTTTGGTTGGGAATTCAAATTTCTTCCCTTTATATACGTTAATGTGCACTTAATCACTGTGCAACTTCATTTTTTCATCCAAAACACCAATAAAATTTTGTTATTAAAATTTTATACAAATAAAAAATTTGTTTAGGATCAATTATCTTTAATCTATAGATTCTAGAGTATAACAAATAACTATAATGCAATTTTATTTTAATTTTTTTTTTTTTTTTTAGTGCATTTCTCTGCCACATAAATCGGAACAGGAAATTACACAGCCTTCCCTTTTCAGGTGTAGCTGTAAATGTCGTAAGGAAGAATTAGTCTTACGACGTGTGTGGGATTCGAACCCACACTGCTTCGGTGTTTTTATAGCGTATTTTACACGCTCTTATCCACTGGGCCACCGAGACCCCTAATTTTATTTTATTTAAATGAAAAATTAAATTGTATCTACCTAGGACGTAAAAAAAATTTCCAAATTAAATTTTTTTTTTTTTAAATCAAAATATTGAAAAGTTAATCTTATAAAAATTTCTATAATTCTATAAAATTAAATAAAATGTTTTTTTTTGTTTTAATAATAAAAAAAAAAACAACAATAAAAAAACGAAAAAAAAAATACACATATATTTAATTTTCTATAAAAATACCAAATAAAAGTGTACGTATACAAAATCAATTGTGCAACCATTTCCAATTGAAAATGAATACATAATGAAGAAAATACAAAATGATAGTTTTTTAATTAAAATGTGGAAATATAAAATAAAAAAAAAAAAAAACAAAAAAAAAATTTAAAAAAAAAGAAAATCTACAATTTTATTCACAAACATTACATTAATTCTGATTTAAAATAAAATAAAAAAAAAATCAAAACAAAAAATCAAAAACATATGAGTAACTAATTGTGTGTATGTTTTTGTTATTTTTTCTATTTTTTTTTTCTTTTTTTTTTTTTTTCATCACCAATATATGAAAGGAACTATTCTAGTTCTATCTTTTTGTCTTTAAAATAAAAAAAAAATAAATGAAAATAAAAAAAAAAAAAAAAAAAAATACAAAATTAAAAGAGAACCTGATAATTTCATACTGTCCCGGTACTGCACTATATTATATACTGCATACTATATATATATATGTATACTTTTCTATATTAGTTTTATTATTGGTGTATATTCAATTTTCTGTGTGTACTGAATACTGAATATAGAGTTGATCAAACATGACACTTCAGTCAACCACGTCTGATATATGCTACGTGAGAAGAAAATGGACGTTAGGATTAATATCCAATAATATAAAACACAAAACTATCAAATATACTTACAAGCATATACATAATTCAATACTTAAACAACTACATAAATATATGCATTCATATATATATATGTATATTTATAGATATTTATGTATATATATATTTATTAAGATGTTAAATCATTGATAGTTATGATTCGGCTAATTTAAATCTACATATTTATACACATTTTCATATATATATATACATACATTATACATAGGTATATATATAACATTATTATGTTTATATCAAATATATAACAAATTTCTATTTGATGTTATGTATATAGGTATATAATAATATGCTGATAATAAAAAATAAGTTCAACTATCGAATAACTATTTATTTAAAACACTGTACACTCTTCATTGGATCAATTTACAAGATAAAAAAAAATAAATAAATAAATAAATAAAAATTGTATTTAATTTTTGAATGTATCTACAATATCTATGGATTTATATGTACAATGCGTAAATAACTTGATTATTATCTTAAAATACTTTAAAAGTTAAAGATAAGTGTTTTCTTTGTATTAATACCTACCCAATGACTTTTATGATTTTTTTCTTTTTTTTGGCTTTAAATTCAAAGCTTTTTTGTAAATTTTCGTATTATTCGGTTCTCTACATATTTATTAATTGCTGTTATTTAAAAGAAAAGATAAGAGAAGGTATGCCATAATATACCCTATATAGATCTTTATTTTCTTAAAGACAATAGGACTGGCAAAAATTGTATAAGCGAAGATAAAATCTACAACACGTAGTAATGGAGGAAGCTAAAAAAAGATCGCAATAGTGTCACTTATAAATAACAATTTAATCTAATCTACAATACCTGTATAAGTTTAAAGAAATTTATAGAATGAAAATTAAGCTGCACTTTAATTGTGACATATAATATAGAGAGGAGTTTTTTTCCCGTATCTACATCGTATCTAATTTTGATACACTTTTTTTATTTTTGGTTATTTTTTATCCATTGTCATTGTCTTTTAATTCATATCTGTTATTTTGTACATATATTTTTCTGACTATATTTTATCCACTGATAGCGAAAAACTCAATTGATCGACAATTGTTTATACATTTCTGTTAATAATATATGTAATATTAAAATAAAATAATAGTCTTTGGTGTTCACGGTAAGTTAAACTGCTCCCACCACTTTATTCCAGTTTTTATTAGCTTATAAATGAGGAATTTTAATTGTCAACCTCTTAGTTATAATACTAGTTACATTTTTTGCCATTACACTTTAAAAATTTTTTTTATTCTGAGCTGCAGCCTATACATTGAGTGAAACAATAATTTATATGACAAACATTTTTTAAGTTTTCATCTACCAAAATTTTTGATATAAATTTTTAATCCTTATCTAATAGCATTTAAACATATATTTGTGTTACTTAAAATCTTAATGATATCATCCTTTTCAAAAAATAATTTTCATACTTATGAAAATATACAAGTACTCGCTTGTACCAAAAGTGTATTATTAAATTCTAAAAACTTCATCATAATTTTTACCAGCAAATTTACCAAAAACACATGAATCTCACTCCTCTTCATCATATTTTTTTGAGTTTCATTCCCAATTCAAAATATTGTAAATATGATGATGACAAAAAAAAAAAAAAAAGGGTTGCTTTTTGCTCTCAAATCAATTAACAAATTTGAACATTAAAATTTTCCCCTTGTTTGTTTGTTTTATTTTTTTTTTTTTTTGTGCTTGTTTTGAATACAGGAAGGAAAAAAGGACATTTACTCATCACTTAACATCTGCCAATATAGTTACGTGTATACGACCAATGCAGATTCACATAAATATACATAACATATATATGAATGAATTTACATTTTGCGTTTGCAATGAAATACAAAATTTCTATATAGAAATATGGTCAGTCATTTAATGGGAAAACTACAAAACATTCCAGCTAGCAACAAAATAGGAGCTTATGTGTTTAATGAACAATGAATAATTTCAGTAGCTTTTAAAATTCAAAAAAAGAAAAAAAAAAAAAAAATCTACTTATTGTTAAACAGGTGAGTCCTGAATTTATACATTTATTTTTAAAACATAAATAAACAGAATGTCTCACTAGTAGTGGTATATGAGTGTTTAAAAATTATTTATTGTTCCCCTTTTAAGCAAAAAATATAAGAATAAAAACAAAATTATTATAGTTAAAACATTATGCTTTTTTTTAATTTTAGCCTTTTTCATGATCCTTAAAATTAGAAATTAATATGTCTATCAAAATACAGGATACAAATTGAACTGAAGTAAAAATATTTTTACTTTAAGTGAAAACATTTTTACTTTAACTGAAATTTTTTTTTTTTAAAGGAAGACATATTTACTTTATTTATAAATATATGTATATATATGTATTTATAAATATATGTATATATATTAATAAATTATTAAAGTGAAAATGTCTTCCCTTAAAGTAAGAAATCTTCACTTAAAGTAACGAATCTTCCCTTAAAGTAAATAAGTTAAAGGTATATATAATGAACAAAAACCTGCCGCAACATAAGTTTTTTGTCATATACTTAAAAACGGGGGTGAGAATCGAGAACTGGGATAGATAACTTAAGATTTTTTAGAATTCCACGAGATATTCCAACTTCAGAAATAACTCATATAGGAGCAAAGGAAAACTTAACATATTCCGTGACTATTTTCTTAAAACTCATGACAGATATGACCATTAAAATTCTGGTTGTTATTATCTTATTAAATAACTTATACTTAAATAAATCTATGTAATAATAATAAACAACAACAAATTTAAATTCCGATTTTTTTTTTTTTGTTTTTTTTTGAAAGTTGCCACAACTTCTCATTTAATTTTTTAAAATTTATTTTCATCTCATTTTGTAGATTTTTACTAATAGAACATCCTATATATGTTTGCAGTATATAAAAATGCAAATTTGTACATTAATATATGGATATCAAATGGCTATTTTTTTTATACATACATACATATATAAATGTTTGTATATAGTATATGTAGAAAATTCTGCTAATTCATATCACGATCCGAAATCAATTGTAGTTAAATTGACATTTTCATTCCCAAATGAATTTGGGCCAGTAGAATATGCTATATATTAATTTTTATTTGTATATTTATACATATATTTAAGATAAATTTATAGTTTAACATCATCAGAAATGATAATAATAATAATAAAAATAACAATAATAAAAACATCACATAAAAAAAAGAGACAGATATGGTTATTTTCTGTGTATGGTCATCATACGGATGATTCTCTTTCAAGGATTCATTTTTAATCAAAAATCGATTCGTTTTAACAAACAAAAAAAAAAACAAAAAAAGAAGAAAATCTAAAAATTCATATTTAATTAACTAATGTGTATATAAAAGTATGCATATAGTTTTATTAAAAGAAAAAACTAATTTTAAAAAATTTAATTTAAAGTTTTCACGTTCTGATTTTCAATTTTAAAATGACTTCACAAATAATATACAATATTTTAAATTTCTAAATTATTTTTTTGTCGAAAGAACTCAAGTTTTCTAAATTTAAAATTGTATAAATTAAAAATTATTTTTTATTTTCAGACAAAACATCAATTTTAATATAAAAAAAATATAAAGCATCAGTTGGGGGTTCATATGAAAGTTTATATTGATGTCAACTAAAATCTCTTTGAAGATATCTGAAGAAAAACAAGATAAAAAATGGAAGATTGAGACTTAATATTTGGCATATTTTCTTTCAAATATTTATTAAAATCTTCCATGTTTTCTTGTAAATTTTTTCTTATGAAAAACCCAATTTGAATGATCATAAATATACCGTAAACTGCACTCCCTCGATTAATAAGCCACATACTTAATCACTACACCACCGAGACTCCTGCCTCTTATTAAAAGTTATTTAAAATATTAAAATTGCTACCGTTATACAGAATTTAGAAATGTTGAATTCAATTTTTTTTTTTTTTAAAAACACTAATTAATAAAAAGATTCTTGTCCAATTTGAATAAAAAAAAACTTTTCGAATACCCAATGTCCTTTAAAGGAGGGATTAAAAAAAAAAATTAAAAATCTAAATAATATAAAAAGTAACTATTTGATAATATCATGACTTTTCAACAATCCAGTAAATATTAACAGTTGGACAATCCTTGATATTTTTTTTCTTCTTTTTATGGGGGGGACACCAACAATAACACCCTTGGTAGTATCAGATACTTATTTACTAAACTCAGCCTCCTCTTTAGGCAATGTAACGGGATGAGACTCCTAACTGCTAGTGCGGTTTATTAGCTAGGAAATAGAGAACAGGATAAGGATACCGAAACATTAAATTGCGGAGTGGGACTTTAAGAAAACAATGAATCCGTCTATTATTATTACTATTTTGGTATGAGTTACGAAGTCATCAATTTAGTTACAACATCCAGTAATATATAACACTTTTTTGTATGAGCTAATTATCTAAGTAATGGCCATCGTAATCGTTTAAACAATTTAAAGTTCTACATCTGCATTATAGAATGACTATTGTCTATATTATTATCTAGATTTCTTATTTTTATCTAGACTAGTCTACTTTTTCAATCTACAAAATAATTAAATTTAAAATTAAATTTATTATTTATTTTTATATTAATTTTTTAAATTAAATTTTTATTTTTTATTTATATAATAATGTCAAAAATTATGTAAAAATTTTGAGGCAAAAAAAAAATTTGGATTGGTCTAATATAATATTTATATATTTTTTTTTTTTTTTTGTATTTATATATTAAATAATAAATTTGATGTCCTTGATAAAACTATGAGTAATAAAAATAATGCAAAGTAAAAAATAAAAATACTAAAAAAAAAAAATAAAAAAAAAAAATAAAATAAATCAATAAATAAATTTAATAAAATGTTTAAATTATAATTATCTGGACGCCAAAAAGATGCGACAACAGAAATTATTTGCATTTTATAAAATTAATTTTGAAATTAGGGATTGTAAATTCTACAGGGATTTAAACTTAAATGATTTTTTTTTTTTTTTGTTTTTATAATAAAAATTCACTTCTAATATTTTATTTTTCAATGGTTACACATATAATGAAATTTTAATTAATAGTTTAATAACTTAAAATACTATACAGTTTAATCTAGACTCTTAATATTCAGCAAATTTGACAATAACAAAAATTCTCATTCTTTCTTTGTTTTTTAAAACAAACGATTGGAGATGTAGATAGGTAGATAGTTAGGGTTGGCAGATGCATACTTAGGTCAGTTTAAACCCGTTGTGATACCTTGGATCAGTGTTTCTCCTAATTAAACCATTGGGAGCTTCTTACAAAGTGCTTTAATTTTTTTAAATCCACCGTCGACAAATCGAAAAGGTTGCGTAACAAAAATTTCCCAAAAAACTTTCTTATTTTTAGAGCAAGCGAGCCTCTCTCTTCCTCTTCATCTTTTAAAATCATATGAGAGAAGTATTAGCCAACTATATGCAACATAATATAAAGAAACTTTAAATTTATTTATAATCTTTTAAATTGCATATACTTTCATATTTAGAACTGGTAAATATCATTGCCATAGTGAATACAAACTAAAGGAACTCCTAAACAGAATGAATCATTTAAGTGTAACTGTATAGTCTGAACAAGATGAGAATTATTATGGTTAATTTCCCAAATGAATGTCCAAAAATTAAAGGAAATCAAAAATTACAATTATACTGAAACTAAAACAAACCTAACTCTTATTTAAAGGTAAAACTAACTTTTATTCAAAGATAACAGTTCTTTTGATGATAATGAAGTCGTTTTAAACATTTGTTAATCATATTTCCTTAACGAAAATGCTCCGAATAATCTTCAGATAGACGAAGCAACATCACAAAGAAACATCGAAAAAAATTATCATTTTCATCAATAGTCATTCCGTCATTTCCAACGTTCATCAAAATATTACTTCATACTTCATTTATAAGATTAGTATAATCAGGATAGGGATCAAAAACTCTTAATTTGCCATCTAGCAATTACTAACACAATTACCTAAATTTTATTTCAATATTCAATTTTATATAAAAATTTTGAAATTTATGAACTTTTCAAAAAAAATTTTTTTTTTTTTTTGGATTTGTCTGACAAACAGTCAAACAAAAATCAATTAAATATTTTATAATTTATTAAACGTTGAATAATAATAAAACAAATTTTTTAGTATAATTTAGAATATATATTTATTTGTATAAGATTTTTTTTTTTTGGATTGTCTTTTTTATTCCTTGTTTGTCCTAAAAGAAAATGGATTACACCGATTTTACGGTAGATCAATATTTTTCTCAAAGATTTTCATTATGTGTTTTGGATACAATTCGACGTCTTCAAAATCGACCAAATTTTAATGGTGCTGTTGAAGTATGTCATATTATTGAAGCAGTACAAGATCGGTAAGACTTTTAAAACTCTTAATTTATTACTGCAAAAATTTTAAAAAAAAACATAAAATTTATTCAAAAAAATTTTTTTTATAGTTGTTTTATTGATGGTGATGTGACATCACAAATTATGGCTGCAATACAAGATCTTGAATCAGCTGGTTTTGTTATGCGTGGACCAAATGGTGTTCGAACATTAGGACCATTCGCTAAACTAAGTTTAGCAAAAACTCAAAAACAGAGACGTCTTATGTGGAAAAAAATTGAAACTGGTTTAGGTATTGGTACTGATAGTCGTAAAGATTTAATATCAGAAGCTAAAAAATATAGAAAATTTTTAAATAGAGAATGTTTTATACCACCAGCTGATACAGCAGAAAATAAATAGAAAAAAAAAAAAAACATTAAATTGAATTAATTAAAAAAAAAAAAATATGTTCATAGAACAATTAAAGGTTGAAGTATACTTTAAAGAATTGCAATAGAATTGAAGGAAAACATTTAATGTGGTGGTAGACCGTTTTTTTTTTTTTTTTGAACAGTCAGGAAATAAATTAAAGTCCAACAACCACACATTGTGAGCATTTAATACAAAAACAAAAAAAAAAAAAACAAAAACTTTTTTTTCCACTATAATGATTCTTAATTGTTCTTCCAGAAACATACACATATTCCTTCGATATTAATATATACGGTATGTTGGAATCTTCTACATTCCATCCGACCAATCACTGTTCTGAAAATAAAACAAAAAGAAAACTTTAAACTAGAATAGAAAAAAGAAAAAGCAAAAAGTTTCTCTAAAAAAAATTTTCTAAGTTAAAAATTTTATGCAAAGGCTCAGCTGCACTAGAAATATTTTATTATTTTAAGGGATATTTTTGCTTTGTGTTAAGCTCTACATACACAAATTTTACTTTCCTCTAATAATAATTTTTTATTTTTTCTGTTTTGTTTTTCTTTTAACACAAAAAATTTGTAAATGAGAACTAAGATACCATAAGTGGTATGCACTTATTACTCCTATATAGTCAAAATTATCTATTTTCCAGAACCTTTAAAAATAAAATTACAAAAATTAGAGTGAAAAAGTATTTTATCATAGTTTAGCCCTGGAAATATGCATTTTTTTTATTAATATATAGTATCAGATATTAAACAGGTATTTTATTAAGTTCATTGGATACAGTTTCATTGATTCAAGATTTGAAAAAAAATTCAAGATTCAAGATTGAAATTTCAAGTAAATTCAAGATTTTTATATAACCCCAATCTAATTTACTTAATTTATAAATTTATATACTGTTCGAATTAATAGTAAGTGAGTCAAGTCTTATGAAACATATTTTCTTCAATATTTGATAACAAAGCGACTTGAAGAACATTTTCCTTTTTTTGCATGTATGTATTTTTAATACTTCTCTTGCTACATGTTCCATTGCTCTTATAATAATTAGTCTACAATAAATAATAAATTTAATAAAAAAAAATTTTACATCCAATTGATTTTTTTCTTACCCATCCATTTTTACTTGACATTTTAGCTTTCGTTCATATGAAAATGTTAATTTCAAATAGCTTTTTTTATTATATTCAATCTTACAACAACTCCATGCCTCCAGTTGCCTTGTAAGAAAACAATAAAAAAAAAACAAAAGTGGTTATTCTTAAATAATATAAACAAAAACAATATTTTTTTTTTTTTTAGTGTTTGTTTTTTAGACGTTCTTCTGTTGTTTTTTTTCGTTTTCCTGTAATGTTAGTTTTTATTTGTATTCTCTTTGTAGCTCGCATATTTCTTTAAAGAGGTGAATTCCGTGTTGAAAATTTATTTATAACAAATTTTTTTGCAAAATTTTTTGTTGTTTTTTTGTTTTAGTTTTTGGTTTTTTTTTTTTTTTTTTTTTTAATTTTGTGTTCTGTAAAATACAAAACATAAAAAAAACCTTTCTTTCATTTAAAATGTTAGTTAAGTTTTTATATAGTATAAGGGGTGAATTTTTGTTTAAAAGGATTAGTGACAAGAAAACTTCTATTATACTTATCTACATACATATATAAATATGCATGTGTGCATGTCTAACATGTAACAAAATTATTAAACAGGACAAAATAAAAGCAAAAAAACAAAAAATAAAAACAGAAAATTAAAAATAAAGTTAAATGAGCATTGAGGTGAAGAAATACGTTTATACGTACTTAAGTACGTATATATAATATAAGATACATTATATGAAAAGGTCTTTTTTTCGGAATAATGCAGAAAATTAAATAAAGAATGAAAAAAAAAGAAAATTAGTATATATAAGTCAAATAAATAATTGTATAATAGATTATTAAAGTAATATAGATGTATGTATGAATAATGTTAATAATAAGGATATATATAGTCTATATATAGACTAATGGGAAGGTGAAACTATTATTATACTTTATAATTTTTGAAAATAACTACTTTTATAGTAATTTGAATTTCGTTTGGTACTAACAGTTATACTATTTTTTAATATTAACACCTACCTTTATAATATAAAAACATCTGCGGTTTTTTTTTTTTTTTTTTTATAAAGAAAAGGTGGAATAGTGATTTTTCTTTCAAAATTATTTCTTCAGCATTAAAATAAAAAAAAAAACAGAATTTAAAAAAAATATAAAATTTATTTATCCGTAGTTTGGTTTTTTCGTGTTTTATATTTTTGCAAATTTTTCTTTTTTTTTTTTTTTTGTAAAATAACAAATTTAGGTTTCAATTTTAATACAACCAATTAGTATTGTCCTTATTTGACCGTATGTATGTTATAAAAAATTATTAGCATATTAACTTTGAAATAAAATGTTTGTGGGGTGGGGAGGAATAATTTTAATTTTTTTTTTGTTTTATAAAAATTTTCTGGACAAAATAATATTTTAAAGTCCTGAATTTACCATAAAAAAAAAATTTTATTTCAAAATTTGAATACTAGAATCACGCAGTTATCGTAAGGATTATGTTCATATTCAATAGACAAATTTCAATTGCGCAAATATTTCAAAAATGCAAAAGTCATCAGTCAATTGTTATGACAAGTTTATACATATAATAAATAAAGAAAAGTCATGAAATCAATATTAAATGATTTTATCAGATCGAAGGATACCTGGCATAAAGTAAAATGCCAAAGTAATAAATTAACTATGGTAATTAAAATGTTAAAACTTACCTATAATTGTTATAACAAAATAATCATATTTCAATATAGCATTTAAGATCATCACAATTTTTAAATCTTCTGCCTCTTATTTTAATATTCAAATATGAACCTTATTGTGAAGTTTTATTTTAACTAAATAGGTAGAAGCAAGTCTTTGATTATTTATTTTTTATACAGTTGTATTAGTTACTTAATTAAGTAGATCAGGTCCTCTACCGCGCAAAAAAAATCGGTTTCAAAAGATTTCTGGATTTGAAAACGGAATGTAAAATTATCAAATTCGAAAATAAAAAATGTAATTTAAAGTTACTATCGAAATCTTTCGAATTTTAAATTGTCATAACAATAATAATTTGTAAAAAATTATAGGCTTTCAAAAGAAGCTTTTGTTTATGTTTTAGACATAATCAAAAGTGAGTTAAAAACTTCTTTACGTTCGACATCAGTTCAAGCTAGTTAGATGTAACTATCAAACTAGATGAAACTTTGAGATTTCTAACTGAAGGAGGTTATCAACATGGGATCGGACAAGATATGAACATTGCAAATAAATATCAATTTTTGAAAAACTGTGGAAACATACTATAATGTAAAAAATATATTATACTAAGTTAAATATATACTTACCGTTATTTTCTATTATTACTTATTGTAATATTTAACATACTTACATTTTAAAATAATTTTAATACATCAATGAAATTTTTATCTCGACCATTCGAATGGAATATGTCAAAAAATATTCGAAAGTACTATTATGTAGTAAGAAAATTAAAAATTCGAATTCACGAAATTTGTAAACACAATTTTCGAAATGTCAAACATTATATTACAGAGACATTGTATTACAGAGTGTCATTTCTTCAAATACGCAATTTGTTTTAGGAAAATCGAATTTCTTAGTAATCCTCCAGGATTGCAAGCAAGAAGATTAAAAAATAGACGAATTTCGTGTTCTGTTACTTAAAGTAATATTGGGAGCAAAAATTAAGGAAAACCTATTAAATATTTAAAATAAATGAAGTCGTTAAACGGTATGACCGTATTAATAGGATCAAAATACAGAAAATACATTGAAAACACCGAGGGAGTGTGGGTTCGAATCCAACACACAAGTCATAAAAATAATTACCCCTTACGACATTAACAGCCACATCTGAAAAGGAAAGGCTGTGTAATTTCCTTGTCACATTATCAAAAAGCAAAAATATTAAATTAAATTTAACTTTACTTTACATAATTAACTTTTGTAATAATTTTTTTTTTTTTTTAATTTATCTATTTTATTGTCTAACTACATTTTTTCTCTTTTTAGTATACCTATTAATATTCCTTCTGAGAATTAGTTTCCATTATTTTTCAACATTGATTATATTTATTTTTATGATTTTTCGAATTTTGTTTTATTTTTTCTATATACAATACCTATAATATGTAGATATATTTTAAAACTTACTTTTATTGAAAACAAAAAAAAAAAAAACTCCAATACATTTTATTAAAAAATATTATAATAAAAAAAAAAAAAGAAAAAAAAATACAATATCCATTAATTTTAATTAAAAAAAATTAGTTAGTTTTCTATACAAAAAAAAAGGAAACAAAACAAAAAAATATTAATTCCCTTAAACACCATTAAAAAACAAAAGGAACAAACTATAATATAATGGTACATCATAAAAATGCAGATTGTTTACCATTACCACGGATGACACAAATAAATGAAAAAACAAAAAAACAAAATATTTGATGTCATTTTTGTTTATAATCTATTAATAGCTTCTATTTATTATTTTATTTTTTTTTTTTGTTTATTAAATTTCCTATAGATAATTTTATGACATTAAAAAAAAAAATAAAAACAATGTTGTTATAAACTGTTTTGTTTTTTTTCTTTCCATTCCTCTTAACGTCCCATCCTCTTTCAAATCTTAAAATCGCGCACTATTAAAAACAAACATTATTTATTTCGCAAAAATAAAAAAAAAAAGAACAAAAAATTTAAAACAAATCAAAAAGAGAAGGAAGAATCAATGTCACAACATTTCATTACTACCACAACAAAGATATGAGTGACAAAAAGAAGAAAAAAAAAATGAAAAAACAAACCTTACAAATAACAAAAAACAAAAACAATTTTTTTGATTATAAAATTTAGTTTTTTATGGTCTCATAGTTATAAGGAAAAAGAAAATAAAAAAAAAAAGGATATTCACTAGCAAATTTTCAACCATATAATAATTACCTTTTTCCTATACCTATTTACCTATTCTAGTATGTTTGTAAATATGTACAAATATACTGCAAATAACCTTTTTTTTATTATATTCATATACCTATGCTGTTGTGTGTTGTGTGAAACAACACTATACTAGAAACGAATTAACATTAGATGCCTACAGCGTTTTTATGTATAATAATCAGATTCAACAAAATTATAACAAAAATAACAACAAAAAAAAAAAAAAACGAACAAAATTTTACGTATATAACGTAACAATAACTTTTTTTTTTTTTTTTATCCAAATACTTGTTTAAAAGTAGTATTCAATGTTAACTAACTTTGTTAACGTTTAAGTATCCTTTTTTTTTTGTTTTTTTTTTTTCTACTTTTATGAAACTATACAACTACAACAATAACTAAAACAGAAAGTAATGTATATTTTCTATGTAGGAACATTTTTATGTGGGGCGCCATATAAACATAATTTGTCGCGCCTTAAAGTCGCCAAACTTTTAAATATCAAAGTAAAAAAAGAATAATAAAAAAAGAAAACAAAAAAAATAACTTAAACACGAAAAACGCACTCCACTGTATGTACTATGACTTAGTATCATAAAATAAATTATGTCGCCATTTTGTCTTTTTCATGAAAAACACAAATTTTTGCACTCACTATCTCTTTTTAATTCTATCCCTTTTTCACTAACAAGCTAATTTTCTCTATTCAACTTTCCAACTTCATAACACAGTAGAATCATAATAATATAATGAAAGAATGGAAGGTTTTATTTAAAGGATACGACTGATAGGATGTACTAAATAAAAGTAGAATAGATCTAATGTTTTAATGATTTACTTAAACTTTTAAAAGATTTTGATTTTTTGCCAAAACCTGAATCCTAATTGCTATATGAAAAGTGATAATAAAACTAATAAAAATGAGCTGTGTGAAATTAAATGGGTTAAGAAAGAACGGTAGCAACACTTTATAAACACATTCCTAAAAAACAAAATTAATTTAAAAATTAAAAATACACGTGACTCGTATGTATTCTCAAATCTTAATAAAACATATGTTCAAAAGTTTGCAACATTTAATTAAACTTGAAAATATTTTTTATTCATTTTATTTTGACTCTACTGTATTAATATTTATATTCATCAGTATATATGTATACTGATGTCAAAATTTCTTGTTAATAGTGTCCTTTTATTTATTTAAAAATACATATACATCTGAATACTTTATATCTCACATATATCCATGTATACTACAATAACTCAAATGTATACTATAATATATGTATATGTATGTAAACATATGAATATCCTTAAAAAAATTTCAAAAATTTGCAATCTGTTAAATGTATAACCCTAACAATCGGATATATAAATATATTAACATCCGTACATATATATTTATGCACACATATATTTACATATATATCAATATGTAATATGTACGTATGTACGTAGATTTGTTAAAAAATATGACCTTTACTTCGCCTTCTTACGCAAATCATTACTTTCATTATTAGTCATGTTGTGAAACAAAATCCAAAAAGATATAAAATAACAGGACCCCAGTAAAATTGCATTTAATTTTTTGTATAATTTTAAATTTCAATAGAAAATTTTTGTTTATTCAAAACTAAGAAAAAAATAATAAAAAAAAAAAAAAATTAAATAGTTTGAAACGAATATAATATAATGTGAAAAAAATAAATGAATTTTCACCCTAAAAATGATGTTTTCTCTTTTTTTTGATTTATTTACAAATTTTACGTTTTATAGATGAAAATAAAAAATACAAAACAAAACTTTAATCAAATTCAATTCAGTTTCAGTTTTTACAGATTACATCGATTATTTAATAGTCAATCACATGGGTCATTTACGCCAGCAGCAAACAAACAAAAAGTGAGATTTTTTCTTTGAAAACAATTTTTTTTTTTTTATGTATGTACAATCTTTTTCTAACATTTCACCTTTGAGGCATATTTTGATGTCTTTTTATAGTAGTAGATAAGTTTTCATAGTAGTAGATTAGATACCTTTTCATATAGTGATGTCATAAATAAGGTATAAGGTAATATAAAATTTTTATTTTATATTTCATATTTGCAGTTTTTTTTATAAAGGGGAGTGATTAAAAATACTAGTTGCAAATTTTTGATTTTTTTTTTAAGCTAGTATATAACCAAGTGTACTAGATGATTTCTAAATTTTGTAATCTTCATTTGAAAACCAATTATACTTACACTTTAACCAATATTTATTTTAGTACAAAGTTCCCGTGAAAATTTCTAGAAGGTCAAAAACAGGATTTGGAAATTCGTTATGTAATTTATTACTCACATCGATGTTCTCTACTAAAAGTTGTTGGTTTATGTTCAATATATCATAATTTAAAGAAAAATTAAACTCATATCTCCAATCAACACCTTAAAACTTTTCATCATTCCTTCTTCCTTAATTCCTACCTTCCTCAAATCATGTTATTTCACTAAAGTATCTCACCTATAATTTAAAATATAGTTATATCAAAAAAAAAAAACAAGGCTTGTAATAGATGGTGTTGGATTATTTGTGACTATGAGAGTTTCGGTCGTCTCGTAAACCAATATCTGAGATTCAAAGAAGTGTTCGAAAATATTTGTAGGTACAATTTTAGATGACTTCATTTTTTATCATATTGCTAATTTGCTAACTCAAATATTTTAGGCCAAAGATTAAAAATCTAATTAAACATCTTTGACAGAAATATGTAAAGTGATTTAAAACTTCATTAACAATTTTGTTGTTTTGGCAAACCGATTCCTTGACCGTAATATTGCTGATAGGCTAACTAACCATAAAAAAAACTGAGTTAAAGTTAGTATTCAGTTTTTATCGAGACCACCCTTAAAACTGTTATTCAGTTGAGATTAAAAGAAAATTATTAAGAGGAGAAATTAGGATAACATTAACTTTAGATAATTTTAAACAAAACATTAAATTTTTTTTTAATTTTCAAACTAGCACATCATCAAAATCGAATATTAACCCCACAGAATATTAAATCAATGACTCTAGATTTTAAATTCAATAATTCTACGACACTGAATATTTAAATCAATGTACACTATACATCAAATCATAGCTTGTTTTTTTTAACTTAACATTGAATGTATGCCAAATTATTGAACAAATTCAGAATCACATTAAATCAAAACAATTTAAAATTAAAGGGCTCTAAAGACGTTAATTTTCCAAAAAAAAGAATACAAAATTTAAGAATTGTGACTTAAAATATTGTAAAAAATTAAGACATAATTATTCTAATTTTAAGTACACCCTATTAGTAATTAGTATAATTAAATAAAGCTAATAACACATTTAAAAATATAATGTTGAGTATTTAGTTTTTGTGTTTGACTTTAATCAAATTTACACAGGCACCTAAGTTGCAGGTGTCTAAAAAATGTTTGACTCCTAATAGCCCTTAAACAGGGACAAAAAATAATAATCTAATCAAAAATAAAGAATTTTATGATGATACCGTGGATACAGAGGATACATATGAGATACACATACACATTTCTTATGAGATACAGAGGATACATATCAATTTATATAAGTGTTTAAAAAATTTCCTCTTGTTTGACATTTTTAGAATAAAAAAATATTCAGCAGAACTATAATTAATAAAATACTAGAATTATGTAAACTAGAATTAAATTAAGTTAAGATATAAATTTGAAAATAAATAAAATAAAAAAAACTTGAAATATTAAAGTTCGAAAATAGGAATTTTTCCAAATTTAAGGAGTGTAGCTCCGAAACGAGTCAGTCAGAGGGGATGAATGAAAATTTCTTTTATAACATCTCTCCATAGTTAAAACTTTGAAGCAATGAATTGAAACATTCTAGAAGCTTTATAAAGAGACAAACGGACTGAATGAAACTAAGAAAAAATTTTTTTCAAAAATATTTAAAATATCCCAATAATTTAAGAAAAAAAAAATCGATAAAATGTTTTCTTTTCTTATTTCTTTTCTCCTTTAAATTTTTTTTTTTAATTTTATTAATTGCATTAAATTATAAATTTATTATAATTTCATATATATGCCATTTAATTTATCCTTTGTACTGCTATATATGTTTGCTATTTATAATTATTACAACTGTGTATCTCTATATAGGATTTAAGCTTCATTTCAGACAAATGAACCCCTTTAACATTCATAAATTCATAAAACAAAAAAAAAACAGGACATTTTTTTTTTTTTTATAGAAAACCGTTTAACATGTAAAAGTGTTGAATAAAAAATTATTTAAATACATAATTTCTTATTTCCTTTTATTTTTTTATTTTTTGTTGCTCTACATTTGTGAAATGTTACACTACTAAGCCTTTACAATATCTCTTCTCTTTTGTCACTTCCATCTTCAATTAATTTATAAAAAAATAAAAAAAAACCAAAATTAAAACAAAAAAGGATTTTTCTAACTAATTTAACTTCCTTGAGCCAACAAAAAAAAAAAAAATATGTATTTTTAAAAAAATAAAACTTTTTATTTTTTATTTTCATACACCAAAAAAAAAAAAAACTGTTGACATTTTGAAAATAATTGTAATTGCATTGGCGCCATTCATATTATATTCATTTCGTGCTTGTAATAAATAATCAAAAAAAAACTGAAAATAAGAAAAAAATTACAATAAAAATTAAAAAACAAGAAATGCAAGAAGTGCAATGATTAACAGTTCTCAATTTATAATTGCATATTCGATTCACAAGGCATTCTATATATAGTAGTAAGTAAATATGTTATAATAAGCAAGCACCAATTTACTCAGATTTTTGTTTTTTTTTTTTTTTGTTTTTGTTTTTTTTTTTTAACTTTTCCAGGAAAAACAGGAAAACTATCAGTATTCATGCTAAAAATATAATTGGAAATGAATCATGCCATTTATAACTATAATGAAATCTGCATATGAAAAATAAACATACACATATACTTACACACACTTAAATATAATAAAACCTATCAACATAAATACATACTACTATGTAAATAGTCGTAATTAATATATAAAATGTTAATAAATTTCAAATTGTACTAAATAATCATAATATTATATTACATACATATATATATATAATATATATCAATAAGTATTATGTAAAAGTGTGTATTATTATTAAACCCACAAACAAATGTACCTATATACATAAAAAACACAAAACCTTTGTGAAATTTTTATGAAACATTTCATTTAATGATTATAAATGTAAGAGAAAATTTATAATTAAAAATTAGAGAAATTTTGTAACGGAAAAATTTTTTTTTTAGCAGAAATATTAATTAACAAAAAAATAACATCAAATATGTTTAATTCAATTGGCAACTCTAATATATATCAAAGTTCAAAATTCAAAATATTAACAAGTTAATTTTCACATTAACATGTTAATCTTTCTATTAGATTATTACTTAATTATATAATTGCATAGATACTTTATCGTACAGTAAATACTCGATAAAATGTCTCTTTATAAATTAAATATATTAAAAATTTGCAAAAAAAAAAAAATGTTTTCTTTTTTTCTCTCTTTGAATAAAGATGATGAGAATCATCGAAAGATACTATATGCAACAGAGTTATGCGAGACTTTAACATACTAAAAATAGCAACCCGGTGTTAAAATATTATGAAATTTGCCTTTAACCCTTATAGATCTAAAAAAGCTGTAGACATCCATGAAAGTGATCTGCGTTTATCGGTTCATCTATAGTGGCCTAGTTCTTTTAACTCTACTATTGTGACTTTCCGAATGTATGAATTTTGATACTTCTCTGTTTGTGTTCCCCCCAAATAGGTCTTATATTTTGGTATACATATATTCTTTAATTTTTTCGTTCACATAAAAAATCTGTAAATCATTATGTAAATAGCAAATTTGTAAATTGCAATTTTGTACTTACCAAAGAATACTTACTATGTTGCATAAAATTTTATTTCGGAAAAATTTGAATTTGTTTGTTTAACACAACCCCATAATTACAAAATTACAAAAGTTTTATATATTCTATTGATAATCTAAAAGTTCCGACCTAGAAGCCATTACATTTCACTATATTTCAAAATTTAAAAAAAATTTTGTAAGTATGGTTTTAATTTAATTGTAAAATGTTCTTATCGTATTACTTACTTCTTAACTCAATATTTCGGGATGTTCAGAACAATTTCAGAATCTTCAGACTTTTTACTTTTGCCATTAAATAATATTGCCATTTTCAAATGTATGACGCAACTGTTAAGAGTTGGCTCATTATTCAATTAGCAATTAAAGTATAAAGTATCACAGGCTAAAGTTCCGTTAATCGGTCATAATAACGAAATATTCCATAACCACAATACTTAATAAACAAAAATAAACATATAAACACAAAAACTATATTCAATTTAAAACAAAATAAAGAAATAAATAAATAGATAACATCAGATAATACGAGTAGATGGCGTACAAATAATATATTTGTATTTTATAATTTCGTACAATTGTGACATAGACAAATACGAATTAATGGAAATCAGAAAATTGATGCTTAGTTTAGTTTGAATTTAAAAAAAAATATTAAATTAATGTTTCTTCCTTTTATAAGGGTATTACAAGGGGAGAAAATATAACCAACACAAAGATTGGGGTAATTAAGCGTAAAATATATGTAACATATAGATTAAGGAGAAGCAGTATAGAAAAACAAAGTAAAATATAACAGTTGACAAGTAAAACAAAAAAGAACAGCTGTTTTCGTATATACCTATTACGTATACATACTTATATTATATTAAAGAACTGAATCACGAATTTTATTGTCAATTTGATATTTTTAAGAAATTAAAAACTAATAATTAGAAATTTTATACATGTATTACATTATATTATATATACATTATATAAAATAATGATATTTTAACTTTTACAAATATTTCAATTTAAAATGGTGGAAGGTTAAAAATAATTCGGGGTTAATATAATGTTTAACATTAAATAATTTATTTAAAACCATAAAAATGTGTTATTTATGGCAATAGTTGATATGTTATTATGTAAATGTAACTAATATAAAATAATATATATGTATATAATATAAATATATAAATATAGAATAAAAAATACATATAATTACAATAAATATAATATTATATCGTTTATATTAAATTGAAAAACCAAAGGTATCAATAAAATTTTGAAATTTAACTCTCTTTAATTTTAAAAACCACAAAATAAAATGTTGCGGTAATACAAAATTAAACTTTAATTGGGTAATGTTGGTTTTTATAATATTTTATTTTTATTTTTTGTTTTTGTCTTTTTTTTTTTTTTTTTTATAGGCCAATAAAAAATATTAATACTGCTAAATGTCAAATTACTTTAAAATTTTGAAATTTTTATTAATTTACTTTTAATTTTACTAATTTAAAGTTCACAAATATCATATTTTATATTTTCTTTTATATTGTCATTTTGTTTTATCTCATATCATTATTAAATATGTATAAAAAGACCTTATAAAAATATATAACATTAAAATTAAATCTATTATAATATTAAATATCTATTACGCAAAATAAAAACTTTGTATTAATTTTATAAAAATATATTCGAGAAATTTTTCTTTTCTTTTTAATTTTTTTTATAAAAATATAAAATTAAATGTTCAAAAACCTTTTTTTGATCACACTTCTAAAATTTTAAACTATTCATATTCTGTTCAAATATAATTTAAATAATTATAAAGAATTTCTTACTTCACCAATCTGCTCATCTCTTTCTAACTGTATAAATTCAATTATCAAATTTTATACTACCATTCTATGACTGGATTTAAGGCAACTATATCAGAAATGTTTTACCACTTTTTTTTTTTTATGTTATGGAGAGATATATATATGTTATGGAGATATAGCATATTTTTCGCAATTTATACCTTTACGAACTAGCTAGATGAACTGTTCTAATACCGGTTCATTTTTTTATATTTTGCAACTAACACAATTGCTTTCTATCAACATCATGTCTTCCTTCGATTTTATCTTGAATAATTAAATGTTTTATACTCGTATGAATATGAATAATTATGTTCTAGGGTATACTAAATTTTGCCATTACGTTTATGACACCTTAAAGGAATCACTCTAGATATGACAAAAAGGTATGTATCAGCTCAGGCGCAAATTCTGAAACTATTAAGCCACGTACGCCTGTCCATCCGTCCGTTCGTCCGTCAGTACGCTCGACAACTTAAAAAATAAAGGAGCTAGGAGGCTGAAATTTTGATTACATCACTTTTGGAAAATTGTTAGTTTTGCTATTTAAATTTTGCATTTTTAACCAACGGGTTCGAGTAACTGCCATATAACTTCTTTCTTTATATGGAAATAATTCCGTGTCTATTGAAGCTTGGTATCTGCAAAAAGGTGTCGAGTTACAAATTAACAACATCTGTAAAATTTGGCTGTGTTGGTTCAACAGCGAGAGAGCACAAAACACTCCAGAAAATGGTCTAATATCTCATATATTCTACTACAATGAGGAGTACATTAAAAAGACTCTGCTCACGGTATTTATTGCCCCTGAGCATTTCATCTTTTTTAGATAATAACAGTTATATTCAAAACTAAAATCATGTCCCTATACTATATCACTATAGTAGACGGGTAACATGTAAAACTATCGAATATAACCCGGGCAACATTAACGGAGACTATAACTTAAAATACGATGTAAGTATTCCTTGCAAGGACACACTAATTAAAAGAAACTATTGTTGGTTGGAATCAACATAATTACAATAATATATGTCCATACAGACTAATAGGAATAATTTAGGTTAAGTTAGTTTAGATTAGGTTAAGTAGGTTAAGTTAGGGTAAGTTTTATATAAATATATATGAAATTACATTGATTTTATTAAATTTTTACAATGATGAAATTATAATATAATATTATTTGATTAGTAATACTTACAATAAGATAGTTAAATACATATATAATGCAATAATTTAACATAATAAAAAAACACTTATATTTTTAAATGTTAAAAACAAAAAAAAAAAATACACCAAAACCATTTTTTGTAAACTTTTGTTTTAAGTAAACGAAAATAAAACTATGTAAAAAAAAATTATATAAAAGTTTAATATAAAAAAAAAAAAAAAAAAAATTTTTTTTTTCTACATAAGATGCTTTCATGTTTTCTATTTACACAAAATAGACTAGGATACTTAATCTCAAATTTAAAATTCCAAATTTCAAAATCCCATACAAAGACATGATATTATAATGATTAGCACACAAATGCCAAAATATATAAAATTAAAAAATTGCATATCTTGCATTTCGACAAAATTCATTTTTAATAAGAATTATATTTAGTTTGGACAAAATACTTTTCAGAAATAAAAAATTTCCATTGCAAAATTATTATTATTAAATTAGAGTGGAAAAACAATCAATATATTTTTCTTTAAATTAAAATCGTTATTTTTAGGCCCTACAAAACTTGTACTTTGAAGGTTTTTATTTTGTGATTTTGATATTTTCTTATGTATTTTGTAATTTGAGATTTTGATGTTTGGATAGAGTATATAGAGTATATAGTAATAGAGTATATGGTTATTTTATGGCTAGATGATGTCAATTGACTCGTCTAGCCATAAAATAACCATATACTCTATTAAACTGAATTTTGTCATATTTGAGTTCTAAGTACTTATATAATCTTCGCTATTAGCTATTTCTTTATAAATTAAGGAGTGTAAAAAACGACATAATTTTTAAAATTTACTGTACCCGACCGTAATTAAAATATAAATTTCAGTGTCAACATAAACACATTTTTTTTTTTTGTTTTTAGTTTTTAATTTTTTAATCTTAAATTTCATTTTTACATATATAAATACAGAAAAAATCACACATATAAATTAAAATTTTCTGAATACAATTAAAAATAAAATTTTTTAGTACCTATTAAAAATGTAATAAAATTTTTTTTTTTATAACATTTTAATAAGGAATACCCACTTTAAATAAATACTAAATTTATGACCTCAAAACATCAAAAAAAAAAATTAAATTAAAAACTCAAACTTATAAAAAAAAAAAATGATTGTTAAATTTATTCAAAAAAATTTTATTTGTCTTAAAATATATATTATATATTTATGTCAATTATGTTGGGAAGAAAAATAAAATAAAAACCAATTTAGAAATATTTAATTAGGCTAAACTTTGCGACCAGCGGAAAAAATTTATAATTTGTGGATAAAATGAAATATGAAATTATTATTTCTATAAAAAATGCCCATTTATATATTTATTTTTTCTGGATAAAGCTGAAATAACCATTATGTAACATTGTAATCTTGATTTTAAAAGGGTATAGCTTAATTGACCTAAACTCACATTACAGACATCACATTGTAAAAAATCACTTGGGAAAAAACTCGTTTCGCAAAAACGTATTTGTCAAAAAGAGTATAGTTATCAAATTTTTTTTTTTGCAAAACATCCGTTTGAGAAATTTTGCAAATAACATCCGTATTTTGCAAATAACATCAAATAACATAAGTGTATGTATATGGAGGACATTTAGGTATACATATTTTAGAAAAAACGTATAACTCTGATTTTGTAACCAACTATAAAATCTCTCCAAATTCCAAATCTGCCATATACATAAATATACATATTGACCAATGGATATTTGCGTATGGACCCGTATCTAAACATTAGAAGGAAGGAAAAGAAGATCTGAATCATACAACCACGATCAAAAAGAATGGTGAAATTTGTATAAGCTACTGTAGAAACTCCTATCTCAACTATACAATATTTGTAGTTAAATATTAAATTCTCAAAATCAATTTTTAATTATTCTTCAAATGATTGATATAATCATTCACAAGTCACAAGTCAATTAAAGTTTTTATATGCTAAACCATTTAATTTATACAAATACATACATATATACATTAAGAGAATGAAAGTAATAATTATCTAAGAATCATAAAAACAGATTAGCCTAAAAGTATGCAAATTAAAAATTAAATTTTCATTTTCCTAACTTTCGAATGAATTTATTTTCTCTAAACACAATATGACAACAAATTTCAAGAAACGAAATAATATCTTAAGCACTAAATATATTACATACTTCCATACTTTATTTACGAACTTGTACAATACCTTTTGTAAAATCAGTTCTATAAAGGTAGAGAAGATTAAAGTTTATGGAAAAAGAAAAAAAAAGAGATTATAAAATTATTTATTATTTCACCAGCTTTGAAAAACAAAACACAAAAGAAAACCAAAAATCAAAATTCATATATTTTGAGAATAAATTTATGTATTTGAGAGCCGGCACCAGATTTTCAAAATTTAAATGTTTTTTTTTTTTTTTTACAAATAAAAAATCACCTTAAAACTTATGACAACTTTTTTTGAAAATTTTTAGTTTTTGTTTTGTAAATTCAATTTTGTGTTAAAAAAATATTATTGGAATTTTTTTTTTTTATTTTTGTTTTTTTTTTGTTTTGTAATAAATCGTTTGATACTTAACAATAAAGCACAACAACACCATCAGGCCTCAAAGGTGTTCTGCTTGCTTGTAATATTTTTTTTTTTTAATATTATTTTATAAATTTTATTTTTTAAAACCCCACCATACAAATAAACCAAGTCCCTTAGGATATTTTTATTATTGTAAAAAAAAAAAATATATATTTATTATATTTTTTGTTAATTTTTTTTTTTATTTATTTTTTATTTTACAGTTTTTTATCATTATCTTTTTTTTTTTTTTGTTTTTGCCACCTTACAAGATTTACGATTTTCCGCAAAGATTAAGAACGTAAATTTTTTTTAATATCCTAAGGTTTTTTTTTATTTTTTTGTTTTGCTTTTTTTGAAGAAAACATATAAAAGCTTTTCATTGGTAAAATTGTAAACAACACCTGAAGCGAACATAATATATGTACATAAAATGCACAAATAGTAAATGTAACGACAACTATGGATAAGAAAAAAATAGCGTACAAAATAAAATAATAAAAAATCATGACTTGTCTTTTTTTATAGTTGCACTTCTTAAAACTTAAACACTTATACATATATACATTTAATACGTAAACTAAACCATTCCAAGGCTCATAGCAAAACACAAAATGTCATATTATCTATAAGCAAAAATGAAAATCACTTTAACAATAGTTCTTCTTAGGTTCATACAAAATCTAAATTTTCATAAATCTATAAACTTTATTCACAATTCACTGTCCTTTACACTCCTTTAACATCTTTCCTTACCTTCTTTTTTTACCATACATGAAAGAAAAAACTTAAAACAAGGATTATGGCAGTTTAAATCCACTGTTGTCAATATTTTTATAGTGAACAAAATGAACCACATATAACATTCTACATTTTATTTTTTCCCCTTTTTTTCAAGTACAATTCCTAGAAAAGTTTGTATTTGTCACAAAACTTTAGTAATATTTTCAAAACCACAACTGAAAAAAAAAGAATATGCATCTATAAAATTGTATACAATTTATATTATTATAAGATACAAATTGTTTTGCTAAAACAAAAATTCAATTTTCATATTTTTCAAAGGAACTATTTCCTTTTTTTTAAGAACAGATAAAAAATTAAAAAAAAAAAAAATTTTTAAGAAATGTATTTATACCATTTATTCCTTTATAATCAATTCAATTGATATCAATAATAAAATCAATATAACTAATAATTAAAATGATGACAATGATAATCAATTTTTACTAATTATATGTACTAATTATACTCTTTTCGAAATTAATTAATTAAAACAAACCACAGAATGCACTACAAAGCAAATGAAGTGGTATATTCTATCACATATACATACATACATGTATTCATATACATACATAAATATGCCATTTGTCGGGTACAGTGATGCTGAAATCAACAAATAAAATTTTATAAAATTTTTAAAAATATTAAAAGAAATCTGGGAATAAACTAACTCAAAATAATTTAAAGTGGCCTAAGGAGTTGATCTTATAGGACACAAACAAAATTATGCAAAAAAAAATTACAACTAATTCTAAAAGCAAAGGAAAACGAAGCAGAATGTAAACCTGTGGTTTTTGAAAACGCACATTTCCAAAAAGATAATACAAACTGTTTAGAATTGAGCTTTGCACTAAAATTTGGAAATCTCATATAATAAGAAAAAATGTGAATTTTTTTGTAATTTTGAGGCGCTGTAAATCCGGAACCCTATATAACTAAGAAAAATACACACGTAAGCACACGTAAAAATATATTATTGAAGCTTTAATTTTTATGTCTTGCAGAAGAAAAATTTGTACAGATGCCTAAGTTTAGCAGGTGTCTAAAAATAGCAAATTTTCAATGTTAAGCCCTAATAGCGATTAAATAGTGGGGGTGGTACAAAAAATTTTCTGAGGAAACTTATACTAATTCTAAAAGTTCTTTCTTACTTTAAAATTTCAAGCCCGTATCTAAAAGCGTGCCGAAGTAGAAAAATCATGCAAAAGGTAGAAAAATCATCCAAAATTTGATTTTCACATAACGGTAAATTTAAAACAAAAATTGTATAATTTTGACATTGTGTTACAAAGATAAGAAAAAATCCTGTCGAATGGTGTTTTTTATCTTTAACGGTGTAGATGTTTTGTAAACAGACGGACGGATGGACAAACAGAAGGACGGACGAACGAACGGACAAAGTAAAACTAATAAACACATTTTTTTAAATTTTTTTTGAAAATGTGCTAAAAACTTCAAACGTAAACAGATTGCGTATACAAAATGTTAAACACTTTTTTACTAAATTTAGTAAGTGCATATAAAGTTTAAATATAAAATACCTACCAGTAGTTATTGAAAATCAAGGAACTTATACATATATGTAATAACTTATCTACTCCAGACATTTATGAAATACTGCATGGAATGCATAAAACTTAAATCTTTTAACAAAAGATCAAAAAAATTTTAATTCAATCAAAAGGATTGTTTTGAAATCAAGCTCAGTTTTATGCATTTAACTCACATCCATATATAAACTCTATCCTTGAAATCCTTTTTATATCTACTATTAGGTTGTCTACTACGTTATCATGCGCTTATGTTGACGCACAATCCTATTATGATTTCATGTTGATACACCACTAAAAATTCTAATTTATTTTACCAATATAATATAGGAGGTAAATTCTTACATACATAACACCATACATACAACTCGAAATATACATTTACATATAAAAATATTATGATCAATATTGTGCTCTAAATACAGAAATAAAACAACAAAATCTCAATTTCATGAAATATTAGGAATTTTGAATGTCTTTAGAATCAATCTAATATAATAAATTGTGCAATATTTTTTAATAACATTTTGAATTATATATTATGCATACTGGTAACAATTAACTTAACTTTTTCTTAATTAAATAGATTTATCTTAAATTTTGGAAAATTTATCTAGGTAATACAACATTAAAGTTACTTACTGAAAATTTCAGCATAGTGTTGAATAGACAAAGCACTTCAATTAAACTTTTTACAGTTTTAAAAAAAAAAAAAAAAAATTCTAATAATGGAATGCAAGTATGTTGAAATGCATTTATCCTGAAAGGATTTAAAAGTGAAACCATACAAAAATGAAAAATTAAATGAATAACAAATTCAGAATAAGAAATGCAAACTTCCAAACTTAAACTTTCAAAAAAAAAAAAAACTAAATCGTAAAAAACAAAAACCGCAAAACAAAAAATCACAAAAAGCAAAATAATTTCAAAAGCACAAAATATCTTTGAAAATCCTTACGTTTCAAAATTTCCTTAAAGTAGTATATCACGTTAGATATATATTATATAAAAATTTGAGAAATGGGCAAAATTTAAAAAATCTCATTACGTAACTAACCTAAAATTCCTCCTAATTCTTAATCTCTCATATACATATATATATATACTGTATTTAGAGTACCTATATATATACAAATATTCTAGAAAAAATTAATACCCTGATTTTGTAATCAATCCAGAGTTAACCAAGCATTTTTTAAAACATACATACTGCAACCTTAAAAATATTTAATGTAGTTTTTCAAATTCAAGCAGGAATTTTTTTATAGTTAGTTACTTAATACATCACATATAGCAATATCAAAAAATAATGTAATCATTCAAGATAATAAATACGTTATTTTAGTTTCATTGCAACTAAAAAAATTGTTACCTGTGCTGGATTTTAACTATAAATTAGCAATCTATCTCTGTTAATAAACCACGGTGTTAATCACTTGACCACAGAAATCCTTCAATTTTAAAAAATCAAAATATATTTTTATTACCTTTATTTAAGGTAATAATCATTAAAAAATACATTTTTACTTTAAGTGAAAATTTTTTACTTAAAGTAAAGATATTTTTAATAAAAATTAAATTAAAAAAATAATATGTAAAAAAAATATTTTTTGAAATATGCTTTTAGCAAAACCGAATTCGCCCCCTAAAAAGTAGAATATAAAATTGATTGCAAAACTTTAGCTTTTTCGACTGTTATAATATAAAAGTGGATTGCTAGTGTAAGCATTTTGGACTGTTATAATATAAAAGTAAATTGCTGGAATAAGGTTAAATGAAAATCTGGGAAATTTGAGGTTCGTGTTTCTTTTTTATAAATAATGAAAGTACCTTGAAGGGTAAAATATGTACCAAAATACTGTGATTATAAATATTACAACACAATTTTAGTTTAAGCAACATTTCTAACATGTATGAAAATGATATACATGTATTGTACATAAATGTATTTTACTGTATATTTTTATAGTATAGCATTAGTAGTATATCGTATATCCAAACAAACATCTAACCTTGAACACCTACCTAGTACCTACCTAATCCCTTAATAAGATCATGCAGTAAAAATTGTTAACAAATCTTGATTAAAATATATAAACAAATGGAGCGGAACAAAATAATTTAGGAAATTAGTTTAACATAATATTATGTACATACGTACGTACATATTTCCATACGTAGTTTTAATTTTTTGGTGTTGACAAAATTTTGTTTGTAAATCATAATGCGTAATGCGCAAAAGCATAATTTTGTAATGATCTTTACTTTTTATATTCTTTACTATGTACATACAAAAATATATTATGTATGTATGTAGTTTGAATTTGGCAATTGGAGTTATTTTGAATAAAATTTTATTTGTACATCTATATACACAATATACATAATAAATGTTCCTAAATAAAACACATAAAACATTAATTTTTAACGCCATGCATATTCAATATGCAATAAAGAATGTTGACAACAAATATTCTGATTTAAATCCTAAACAAATGTTTTAAAACAAAATAATTTAGCAACACAAAAATATTGTACCTATATATTTTGTGTTTTGCTAAATTCTAATACAAAACACATGTGCACATCAAGATTGATTGAACTAAATTATTATATGATATTATATAAAAAAATGTTGATGAATACAGTTAACAAAAACAAAAAAAAATGTACGTACACGAATTGGATTCGAACCAAATTACCCTTATTTTCAAAAACCTGCACACTCTCCTCTGCACTATACAACACTTAAATATTTAATGAGCATATTACGAACATAAAATCTTAATTTTTAACCATGCATATTCAATATGCATTAAAGAATGTTGACAGCAAATATTTTGATTTAAATACTAAACAAATATTGTAAACAAAATATTTTAGCAACATGCATAAAAATATACTATTATAGGAGAAAAGATCAAAAATATATTGCGTGTGTATTGTATGCATGAATTTAGAGATAAAAATTTAAGTTTCAAATTCATATATACAAAATATATACATATTTTATTCAAAAAATGTTGATGAATAGATAGTTAAAAAAAAAAAAGTTGCATGTGAACTGGATTCGAACAATATGGTCCCACTTTTGAAACCTGTACACTTTCCTCTGCACCATACAACACTTATAAATGTTGCTAACAGATTACTAAGATAATAAAAAGGGTGACAGAATGACAAATAAATAAATAAATAAATAAACCGACACCGACGAGTTAGTATAAAAGCATATAATATACATATATGTATATAGTATATAGTATATATAAAAAAAAATATCAGATCTAAATATATATATACATATAATATATACACATTACATAAATTAAATATATGTGTGCATATTAAATATTTATAAAACTTTATAATGAAGAAAAGATTTTTCATTTAAAATAAAAATGTCTTCACTTAAAGTAAGAGATATTCACTTAACATAAAAAAGTCTTCAGTAAAGTAAAACAGGTATATTGAAATACCTTAAAAATTAATTAAATGTTTAAAACGAAATGGAGTTTTTTTTTATAATCCATAAAGTCAGTATATATTTTGAAAAGTTTAGTTTTTGTCTAGTTTTTATTTTGTCTAGAAAGATGGAAATTTTCAAAGGATATTAAAAAGAAGATGAATAAAAATTATTCGACCTGACCAATGGTGCCGTGATTAAGTCACCAGTCTTTCAGGCGAAATAGCTCATGTTCAAACCCCGGTCAGGTCAAAAAATAATAATGAAATAATGTAAGCAAAATATTAAATATAATTATAATTGAATACTTGTACCGAGATGGCCCACATGCTAAAGAAAAAAGGATCCTAAAAATATCTGATATAATCTAAAGTAATGATAACATATAACATTGAGTTATTATTCGGAAAATATATGTAAACATTTTTATGATCAAATCAAATATAATATAACAAAATACAACATCCATCATTAATTCATAAAGTCTTTATGCCATCATTTAAAATTAAAAATTTTTCAATTATTTTATAATAATCGCATATTCATTGATTTATAATCTTTTAAGTTTTCAAAGTAATAAAAATCAAATTGAATAAATATATTAAAATTTGATGATCCATTATATGGTGTTAATACTTTTCAGGATTACAGTATTAATATATATTTTTTTTTCTAAAAAATTTCTAAATAATAAGAATATTTTTAATAAAAATCCGAATTCTTTTGGTTTTAACTTTTTTTTTTTTTTTCTAAAAATTTCATAGAAAATAATTTAAAATTCATTTTATAAGAATGGCATCATTAATTTTTTTTTTTACAACCTAATATCAGAACCCACGTTATAATTTTTATTTACTTTGAAGATTTATCATAATCTTTTGTTTATTAAATTTTCCAAAAGAAAAATATAAAAAACACGCAAAAATATTAGTCCAAAATTTTGTTTCACCACATTTTTTTTTTCTACTTTATTTTGTCTTTTTTCTACACTACACGATACTCCTTTTTCTCATGTCCCAGGAGAAAAGCGCAAATCTTTGTAGTAACAACAACAATAAAATTTTTGAAACTTTAAATCTTTCGTTTTTATTTATTTTTTTTTTTTTTTTGTAACTTTTTAATAAGAATTAAATTATATAAGAATTTTAAGTATATAAATCATTATAAGGATACTGTTAAGGATTTGAAGAGGATCAGGAACATATTTTTCAAACCACCATCAAACAACCAAGCAACACAATCAACAAATGAAATTTTTTCATGAAAAAAAAAAAAAAATTTCAAAAATAAAATAAAAAATAAATAATAAAGAAATTGATCTAAAAAAAAAAATAAGAAAATAGAAGAAAAAAAAACGTAAAACAAAGCCAACAACAAGTCCTAAAAAGAATTATCCTTCAAACTCATAAAAATACCTACAATATTGGCAGTTTTACTGTTACTATTCATAATATACCGTTACAATTCATTTATATTATGTATATGTGTATACATAATATATATACTTATGTACGTATGTTTGCCATATAAAAAGCGAATCCATGTCTTATCTCATTTTCGTATTATTTTCACTTTATGTCCTCTTGAAATGTTACGAATTACAAAAATAAAAACAATAATAACAACACCATCAATAGCAAACAAAACCAGTTTTTTTTTTGTTTTTTTCTATAGAAAGAAATATTTCCCGCGAGAAGAAACATTTCCCGTTTCGTAGTTATCATCGTCGTTTTCATAGTCGTCGTCATCATACTATAGTGATTGTTTTTGTTACTCTTATTCATTTGCTCCACCCATTCTTCTTATTCATACATAAATTATTATGTACGAATGTTATTGCTTTTTAAATCAAGTGTTGTCGTTTTACAGCAATTATAAAAAATTTATTAAATTCTCATAAAAATGTACTGTATATTGTGATTTCGTTTTAAAAAAATAAATTATAAAATACAAAAATTTATTAATTTAATTTTTGATCTGTGAATTTAGAAATAAGCTTCAAATTTTATAGTCAGTTATTTGTTAAAGTAAAACTTTGTAAAGTATTTTTTTTCTTAAAGTCTTTTTTTTATTAGAACCTTATTTAAATACTTGTACATTAGCTTCAAGTACTGGTATAGTAACTTATGTTTCTAGTGCTTAGTAGTAATTAGTAACTTATATATATTACTTAAGGATTATTAGTAAATATAAGCAAAATATAAGCCATATAATGTCAACATTGTTTAATTTGAATCAATGCAAAAAAAAATAAACTACATATTATATACAATTTTAACATATATGTATATATAATTTTAAAGTATATACCCGTATATATAAAAACCATAAATTTACTTTAGCTTTGAAATTAATATTTATTTTTGGTACTTAGAAAAGGCAAATTATTTGTAGATTTGTGAATGACATAAATTGTCATTTAAGCTAGAGTTCTTCATGAGCCGTTTTTCCGTGACGGTGACTTATTTCCAAGCTCTTTGTTTAAAAATAAACAATAAATTTTTTTTTTTGAAAAAATAACCAACATTTATTAGTTGTCATGTGTTAAATTTCTTAATACGTATGAATTCCGTCACAGAAAAGATAAAGTTAATTCAATTTTTTGCCGTGACGGAAAAAAGTCGCTATGGTTGATCCTGATTTAATTAAACGAAATCCAGATTTATATTAGACCAATTTATTGCAAGACTTTTATTATATTACAAAAAATTGATAACGGCAACACTATTTTTTTTTTACAGAAGAAGGATGACATCAACAGGATGTAACGGTTTCTTCTTACATATTTTTTGAAATTTTTTTTTTTTGTTTGTAGTATTCTCAAGTAATTCAACTATATTAATATGCGAATAATTTGCTTGTTGCGCTTTATAACACAGTATTATAGTGAAAATATGAAAAATTTTATTATAGGGATATTTTTTGTCTCTTTCTTGCTTTTCTTTTCGTTACCTATTGGACTCCTTCGTTGATATGACAGAAAAAAGAAAAATATACTCATAAAAGATAAATAGTATTTCGTTTTTCTTTAAATGTTTGTTTTATATTTTTTTGTTTTGCTTTTGCCCCTGTACAGCTCGTCTTTGAAAATTTTTCTAACTGAATGTATTTGACCTGTTATAAATAAAATCATTCTGCAGGTCATACTCATAAAATTGGGTGTTTGTTTTATGATCTCGTATTTTTTGTGTGTTGGCTACTTTGTTTTTTTTTTTTTGTTTTTTGGCTTTTCATTGGGATTATTGCTTTCCAGAGTTATTATATCAACAGTGTTAATTTTTAAAGGCTCAGACTTGTGCTGCGAGACAAGGTAATAAAAATTTTGTATATACATATTATGTTTTTTTTTTGTTTTTCTTTTGGTTGATTTAATACTATTTCGCAACTAAAAAAAGAAACATTAAATTTTTTATATCAATATAAAAAGAAAAAATGACGATCCACAAAATCTATATTAACTAAAATTTAACAAATCAGCGAATATACTATTTTTAATTTTTTTTTAATGAAGAAATCTTTAACAAAATTTTGCAAAACTCTGCCATAGATTGTATATATATTTTCATATTTCCATTAATCCTTTTTTTTTTTGAATTTATGTTTTCATTTCAAATATTTATTTTTTCGTTCGATTATGTTAAGGACTGAAATATAACTACAAATCTAAGATGCTTTTCTGAGGTTTTTAATATTTAAATCTATTTTTCTCTGGAAGAGATAGTTTAAAATATTTTAAGTTCACGCATGACTAGCTTTAAATGGGGTTGGCCAAGTAATCTCAAATCCCAAATACAAAATCCCAAAATAGATTTCGTATCATAATTTCTTTTGAATTTTTTTTATTTCAGATGTGGGTCGATTTATTGAAAACAAAAATATTGAATGCAAAAATTGTAGGAAAAATAATATAAACAAAAAAGTTAAATGCGGAAAATGTTGCAAAAAAAATGTAAACAAGATAGAATGTAAACCAACGGTTTTTAAAAGCGCACATTTCCAAAAGACAATACAAACTGTTTAGAATTATGACTTGCACAAAAATTTGAAAATTTCTTGTAATAAGAAATAACGTGAAAATAGGGCTTTTCTCGAATTTTGAGAGGCTCTAAGTCCAGAACGCTACATAACAAAGAAAAACCGTTAACACATGTTAAAATATATTATTGAACCTTTAATTTTCATGTTTTACTGAAGAAAATTTTTTGCAGGTGCCTAAGTTGCAGATGTCTAAAAATAACAAATTTTCAATTTCAATAACTCTTTAAGAGGGGTAGGTACCACAAAATTTTCTGAGGAAACTTATACTAATTCTAAAAGTTCTTTCTTGCCTCAAAATTTCAAACCCCTATGTAATAGCGTGCCGGAGTTATGAAGATAGAAAAATCATGCAAAATTTGAAAATTATATATAATTTTGATATTGATTTATAAAGGTAAAAAAAAATTCAAGTCGAATGGTGTTTTTTGATTGAAAAAATGTTAAGCGGAACATGAAATATACGCGTTTAAAAATAGGGCCTTTTCAAAGTTTGAGGGGCTGTGGTTCCCTGATGGATGCGGTTACATGAAAAAGTTGTTCCACAAAATTAATTTTTTTATGAGACCTACCCATCGTTAAAATTTTTTTTCTCTATCTTTAACGGTGTAGAAGTTTTGTAAACAGACGGACAGACGGACGAACGGACAGAGTGAAACTAATAGGCACATTTTTTGTGCTAAAAATAATATATGCCTACATATTTATATTTCTTTTTCTAAATATTCTGGAAAAAGTATATTACATTAATTTCATAACCAACTAAAAATCGCTTCAAATTTAGAATGCGAGATTACATATGTTTTTATATATGTAATATAAATATATATATGTGATCTCGCATTTAGATATATATATATATATATTCATGTATAAGTCACATGAAACAACGCACGAAATTAATTTTTTCCTTAAATATTTATTAAATTAATTTTTTCTTAATAATTCTGATGGTTTCAGTCCGAAACGCCTACTAAACAATTCCCTCATTTTGTAGATAATTCTTAAATCTGTAAATTTGCTTTATTTTGGAATTTATAGTTAATTTGAGATTTTGTCATTTAGGATTTTTTTTTTGGATATCCTGGCGCTCTCTTTAAATATTAATCTGATTTTTCCAATTTATAAATCTTTGTGTTTGTTTCTATTTGAGAATTAAATATAACTCCTAAAGATAATTTAAGGGTGGCATTAATTTAATGAAATTTTATCTTACATTTTTAATTTTAAAAAAATCAAAACTATAGATATGACTTTTCCAAATTTGAAGTTTTTTCATTAAACACATTTACAAATTAAAATTAAGAAATACAAAAAAATCATAAACCATATTTTCCTTTCCTTCAAATAGAAGTAATCTTTTAAAAACATAAAAAAATTACCATATCTGTTAATGTGTGAAATTTGAACTGACTAAACCAACCCTACTGGTATATAATTTAAATGCTTACAGATCCTAATTGCTAAGGAATTAAAAGGGAGAGGTTTTAAATTTATAAATTTGTGTGTTATACTTAATAATAGACGATAAATGTAGATGATAAATTTATGATAAATAGATGAATAATAGACGATAAATAGATGATAATACCTTTAGTATACATAATAAACAATCAGTTCCTACCAAATCCAAAGGCTCCTGCTTACTAATTTGTTAAAGTTAAAATATTAGTTAAATCCATTGTAAACCTTATACCAGCTTTGGTTAAATAATCATCATTTATTTTAAGATCATAAGCAATAGATAAGTTTTTTAAATATTTCACATAAATATTATATAAATCTTATTCAAGTTCAAGTATTTAGTTCTTCTAGTAATAAACTTTAGCGAATCATATTACACATTTTTTTAAAAATAGGAAATTGAAAAAAAAAACAATCACCAGAACAAATATTCAAAAACTACGGAACAAGATATATGCACCTAAAAGAGCATATTGCTTCACAACAGACTAACTTTCAGAAATAAACTCTCTACAGATCTTCAGTTTCTTGGAAGCAGTACAACTGACAGAAGTATCTTAAGTGAAGGCAAAATCTTCAACACATATTAATAGAAACGGTCCAATAGATCTAAATCAAAAGCTCACAATGTTACTGATGATATCTCTAACATACATTTTCATAATTTTAAGAGTGTTGTACATGAATCCATTGAATAGTAGGTGGGAATCATCGAAAGATACTATAGAGGAGTGAAAACGAGCACGATTCCTCTATGAGTGTGTGGAACTTTAAATACCACATCCTTTTTTGACCAAACAATAGGTTATACGACCTTTAGTACTACTGTACCGCCTGGTCATAGGAAGTTGAGTAAAGGAATGAAAATAGATTTCAAATTGGCAGGCATATTGTGAACAAAGTTTTTAATATTCACCTTGAATCTTTGCACATTGTAAATGTAATCATCCCCAATTCTGGTGAACACATGAGGTGGAAGATGATTCCACAATCCACAATCAATCCAGACTTAAGTACTAATTTATTTTATATCCTGAAATTAAAAAGGCTAAAGTTTTCGTTTCCAATTAAATACTGCCAATATGCCACATAAAATTTTGTGTTTTAAAAAATAAAGTTTAAAATCAACATTTTCTTTAACAACACATAAAAGATAAAGAGGAAATAATAAAAAAATTTTTTAACAAATCGGTAACTTTACAATAATGCATTATTTATTTTTATTCAATAAATATAAAAATGTAATAATAAATTCAATGATTGTTGTATTTTTCAATCAATTTCTCATAAATTCAAAACATTAATAAAATATTTATGCATAAAATTCATCTTAAGATGCAATCAAAACATTTTGATTTAATTTTTTTAAAAAAGAAAATCAAACCATCATAAATATTCTGGTCGTAAATATTGGACAATGAAAAAACTTTTTTTTTTTATAGAATTTCCAAGAAAAATGATAAATATAAAAAAAATTACAGGCAAATAAGTATTATTAACTATTGCGGTACAAAAATTTTAACAATTGTACTTAATTTTTTATAAATAGTGAGGTTTTTTTTCAATTAGAAAAGAAAACCGTTATTTACATTCTAAATACAAACAATCAATTCGTTTCATTTGATATTTTTGCAAACAAAAGTAAAAATTATGTAATAAAAAAATAAGTATTTTGTTTTTTTTTTTCGTTTTTTTCATATTTTAATAATGCTATTGACAAAATATGGTCTCATACCCATCCTTTCCATTACATTACCACATATTTTATCCCTTCTTATGTAATACACCGTTATTTAACGCTCGTAAAAATATTTCCATAACCTTTAGAAAAATTCCCTTTTTCCCGCTCTTAAAATATAAAAGAAAAATCGTAAAATTTGTGAAAAATTCCGTTAATAAACGGAACAAAAAAACAAATAACAGTTTTTTTTTACGATTTTATTATCAATAAATTTACGATATTTGTATATTTTTTTTCTTGTAAAATATCAAATTTTGTACTTAAGAATACCGAAATGGAATGAAAATTGAAATGAAAATAAGATTTAAAAAAAAAAAAAGACAGAATGAAAATTAACGGTTTTTAAAGATGCACATTTTTCAAAAGACAATACGAGCAGATTTGAATATTATTGTTACTTGCACTAAAATTTTAATTTTTCTAAAAGTTTTATATATAAGAAAAAAATGTAAACAATAAAAAGACACTTTATTTAATTTTACTGTTTACCCTATATAACTATAATAAAAACCGATTAACATGATTTTATTTTTACGCTTTATTTTGAAGAAATTTGTACATGTGCCTAAGTTACAGGTATTTAAAAATAAAAAAATTTACATTTTTAATTCTTAAAAACTCACAGGCGGGGAGTGATACAAAAAAAATTTTCTGAGATAACTTTATGCTAATTCTGAAAATTTTTTCTTCTCTCAAAAAGGAAGCAAAATCTTGCAAAATTTTGTTTTTTGACATAACGGTAATTTTAAATACAACTAAATATAAAAAAAATTGTATAATTTTGATATTGATTTATAAAGATGCCTAAACGCCAATATCCTGTCGCTTGGAATTTTTAAATTAAAAAAATGTTAACCAGAATCAGAGATATATTATACATATTCAAAAATAGGGCTTTTTCCCTTAATCTTAGAGGCTGTAGCTTCGTAACTGGAGGGACTAAAAAAAACAGTTGTTCTACTACATTCTACATTAAATTTAAACAGAGAGACGGAGAAACGAACAGAGTGACACGAATAAGCTAATTTTTCAAAATTTTTTTTCAAAAATATGCTAAAAGCAAATAAATAAATAAATAATAATATAATATAAAGACAACTCCACAGAAAATGATGAACAAATATATATTTATTATATTATAAAAATCTTAAAATAATTTTAACCAAAACCAACAAAAAAGAACAAATTACTTTTAATTTTAGTTTTTATTTGAATATAATTTTGGATTATTTACGTTTTTATTATTTGCGTTTATATGAAAATAAATAAAAAAAAAAATATTTTTTTTTATATTTATATTTTATATGTATATATTTATGGAGCCTTAAATATTGGCCCCTTGACCTCCAAAAAAAAATTTACAAAATGGGATCTTATGAAATTCATTCCTTTATAATTTATAAAAATTTTTTAAAACATTTTTGAAACATATTCATAGTATTAAAATCTTTTATTTATTAATTTTAAAGGACAATTCCCACTATAACGTCATTTGACGACGCCATGATGGCACGATATTTTTATTCACATATTATATACTGATAATAACGACGAAGTGATAATGTTTTAACGGCTTGAAATAAATATTGTTAAGAACAATATTTTAAATTACGGTAAGGTTTCGATATATTCTTGTTTCCAAAGGTATTTCATTTATACTTGATATATTTCATCCTCGATAAATCACTTCCCGAAAATTCATAGTTCAATTTATGCTTATAGACCATTTTATTATTTTTTAACTTATATTTTAACATTTTAAATATATTTTACTTTTCTATCAAAAAAATTTACGATAGCAGTCAGCTCACAGAAAAAAATAATGCTAGGTAATCAATGCGATTAACTAATTTTTTACGATAAGATGACAATACATTAAGATAAATCAATCAAATGCGATTAGCTAGTATTGAAGTGCTAATTTCGATAGGTTTTGAACGGTGCGAACAGGTCAAATATAAGTATTGCTTTTGTAATAAAAAAAATATCCGTTGAAAATAACTGAATTATTTCTCTCCTTACACTAAATTTAACTAGACTAGACTCTACTCTAAATTAAAGCAATTATTTTAAAGGCATTTTTTTTTTATTAAAATAAAATTCATTTATTACCTATTTTATTTAATAGCGATAATAATTTAATAATGCTTTATTTTCCGTACAATAAAATAAATTTTTCTATAAAAATTTTTAATTTATATCAAACAGCAATTAACGGTAAGTTCTGATAGTAAAATCGTTAACTTTAATATTATTGATTGTTTTGCGCGATGACAGTTTGAGACAGGAAATAATTTGACAGTTTAAGTCACAAGATTTGTCCTAATTTTTTTATTTTTTTTTTAAATAAAAATAAAATTAAAAAAGAATCTCTATGTAAAATCCAGTATTCAATTTTTAAATTTAATAATGAAATAAAAAAAAAATTTACTTATTATTATCTGTAAAAATATAAATTTAGATATTGATTTAAAAAAAAATATATATAATAATAATATTAATATATTTTTTTTTCTTTGTGTAGCCAAGTTGTCGTTTTCATTCTTCCGTCTTTTTTTTTTTTTTAATTTTTATATTTTTTTTCATTTGCGGTTGTAAATCAGGCTATTTTGTCACGGAATTTCAATTTTTATGTAATCTTTTTTAATATACATAAGTATATATACATATATATACATTTATATCGTTTTTAATATAATATAAAATTTATCATCATAGTTTATATTCGAATAATAACAGTAAATATATACATAAAGTACTTGGTGTATATACTATAATATAACACATATTATTATAGACCTACAATGAATGGATCAATATAGATTTAATGAATCCCTTTTACTATATAACAACTATATATACTTTGTTTTTCTTATTTTTTTTTTTTTTTTATTTTTTTTTAATACGAGTACATAACCGGGATTTATATTAAAATTGAAACACTGCAGCTTTTTAAATTAAAATAATAATCATATAATAATAATATAACAGTATAAACGAGGCGCAATGAATTTTTTGAGGTGTTACTCATACATTGCGAATATAAATATATATATATATATATACAATGGGCAAGCAGGCAAAAAAAAACAACTAACAAAAAATGAAAAATAATAACAGTAAAAAAAAAACAACAACAATTTGGACCGTTCATTTAACACCATTTATTTAATATAAAACCAGCGGAAATATACGTATAATTTCACATCCGAGTGATATTCCGATATGTATGTGTTTTGTATATATATATATATATATATTAAATATATACATATATATGTTAATTAAAAACTATAACTATATTTTTGGATAAAAGCTTACTAGTAACCATATAAAAAACCATGATACAAATTGATATATATGCAAATATATATATTTACATACAGATATATACATAAGTATATTATATATGCTAATAGACTTGCGGTAAGGATTATTACACAATTTTAAAGTCATTAATATGTTTATATCGAAAAAACAAAAAAAAAAAAAATTGGATAATACTAAAAATTGGATATGTTGTGCATTTTGTCGAAAGTTCAGTAGTGGAATAAAAATAATAACAAAAAAAAAATAAAGCAGTTATGTATTATTATAGTATTAATTACTTTGTTCGTTTTTTTTTTTATTTCTTTTATTTAAATGCAGTTTATAATTTTAATGAGATATTTTACTTGATGCCAATATAAATTTTTGAAAATTCGTATTATTTTTTTGATACATTTCGAAAAACTAAAAATTTACACTATAGATTAAAAGTTTGAGACACATTGTTTTTATATTTTTTTTTTTTTCAAAAAATAATTTTTAAATATGCAGATATACAACTTTAATATAATGTATATAGATATATAAATATACCATGTTCATTTTAAGAAAAAGAATTTCTACTTTAAGTGCAAATATTCCTTTTTCAAATGCAAGTTTTTATTTTAGAAAGTATTTCATAGTTTGTAATAAAATTAGGGTTTCAATAATTTCTTTAGTGGTGGTTTAAAAGCGGCTTTAAAATATCTTGTTGTTGTAAATAAAGAGAATTAGAATTTGAATTTTATCTTTTTAATTTTGGGTTTATTTCTTTTTTAAAAATGCAATAGAACCGAAAATAAAAAGTTCATGACTTTAAATTTATTTCAAATGTGAAAATGCCTATAAACTGCATTTCGATTTTACTTCATTCGGCTATATTTCCAGTAACCACTACAAAGTAATCATCGCAGCCATCACAATACAATCAATAACATTAACTCTTTCTACTTTGATAGTCGTTTTTTTTTATTTTGTAGTTGTTATATTTCAATATATATAAAAAAAAATTATGTCACTACTCTACTATAACGGTTGCTACCTTTTATAATATCATTGAAGAAATTTGACAGATGCATTTTTGACATTTTATAACTTTATACCTGAACGACAGTTATTCTCATTGTTTTCTTTGGGTAACACCACCGTATTCACTTTTTTTTTTGACATTATAAAAACCAATAGTTATAAAACCAAATTTATTAACACAACATTTCAATTTTTAATTATTTTAATAATTGACTTTACTTAAATTTTGAAATTTGACTTTTGATATTACAGTAGCCAAAGCCATTAAAATGTTATTTATACTCTGTATTTTAGTTTTTTCAATTATTTATACATTTAGGTAATAATATACAAATTTTTACTTCACAATTCAGTAATTTTCTTTTAGGTAAATTATGACAATTATTATAAAATTTGGCGGGTTAACTGTAATAGTTATTTCCCCAAGTTTTCCAATTAATTTTTTCGAACTTATTCACTACAATTCAAAAAAAAATACATATGATTCAATTTGACTTTCAATCTTTTTAAATAATTAATACCTTAAGTGTACCAATTTTACATTACAATAATGTATATTTAAAATAAAACATTGAATATTTTAATTATCTATTATTTTCCGATATAGCTATTAGGAAAAAAAAAAAAAAAACAAAACACTTCAATAAAAGTAAAATAAACATTTACGAATTTTTGCAAAAATGACATATTAATTTTTATCAGGTCGCTAAATATTATAAATAATGAGAATTCATTTAAAAATATGTATTTAATTTTACGAATGATTCAAATTATAAAAACTTTAAAAAAAAAAATTCAGTTATCTTTAGTATTTTTAATATTTTGTATCTAAATGACAGTTTACGCAAATGAACCTGCAAAAACGTTTAAGTATTTTAAAATACCATAAAAATATATCCAATAGACAGAAGTTAAAAATGTTCTTTGAGAGTGATTGGGCTATTTATTTATTTTTTTTTTTTTTCAAACGAAAAAATTAGTTGGAATTTAAAAAAACACAAAGAAATCCTAAGCCTTCTTGGTAGTGGTAGGGAGATTTTTAAATAAACATCCTGGAAGCTTGCGCCGTATAATATAGCTGCAGAGTAAGGAGGGTAAATAGAAGTGAGAAAGAACGTGTTTAGTAGTTAAGGAGTAAAAAGCAGAAAAAAACCTCCCTGCTTGCTTGATAACAAGCCTTTTTGAGTTTTTGAAACCATACAATTATTTAAAATGAAAATTAGAGTTATAGACAAAAAAAAAATTAATAAACACAATCATATACGATCTAAAACTGATTGAATGTATTAATATTTTTTTCATATTTATTAGAAAGGAGAACAGATAAAATGTAGCAAAAACTTATCATAATTAGAAGCAGCAAGAATTTACCACAAGAACATAATATAATAATTTTATGTGAAAAAGAAAATTGCAAACTTAAAATCAAAGTAATATGTTTGAAAATAAAGATATAAGATTCTTGTTATACAAGATCAAAGCTAACATTTCATTTATTTATTTTTATCGTGAAAATTATCTCTTTCAAGATCTAATCTTTTCTTTCTTATTTCTAAATCCTTTAAGGAAAATAATTCAAAAAAAAAAAATAAATACAAATAAACATTATTCTTGCTATTGAATTTAAATTTTGCATTAAATTCATTTTCAATATTCGCATAAATTATCAGATTAAACACTGAAGCAAGAAAACACTCTAATTTTATTAACTTTTTTTCTCCTTTTATTTTTTAAAATGGATAAAATAAAAAGACTGTCTAAATTATATTAGCTTCATTTAATTTTCTTCCTTTATTTTTATTTCTAAATAAAATAAAGTATACCCTATTCCGATAACAATTCAAGACACTTGGGGATTTTCTGAGACTTTATCACCCTTATCTCAATTTAATACTTACGATTATTGTATTATTGATATTTGTTTCTCTCCTTCCCATTTTTTTTTTTTTTTTTTTTATAAATAACTTAGATCATAAATTCTATTTAAAATTTTTTTTATCACGTTTCACTACAAAACAAAAAAAAATATATTTTTGTCACTTAACCTACGGCTTATAAGGACATTATAAAAAAAACAAAAAAAAAACATATATCTACCTATTTGATAATAATAAAAAAAAAAAAAAAAATGCAATGGATATTTTTGTCTATATTTTCTTCAAATAATAACAATAATAATAATATTCTAATAACATACAATTTATGTTTAAATATATTTTGAAATTCAAAAAGAAAAATCCCATAAGCCGGAAACAGGATACTCTCACATAGATTTTGAATTTTTCAAATTATAGAATAAGAAAACCACAAACCATAAATGGTTTTTCTTTTTTTTTTTTGAATTGGTCTTAAGGAGATTCTATAACTTCATATTGAAAAAACGTTCTATAAACATATGTATTACATAAAAAAAAAAAAAATTATTTAAAGGACAAAATACACAAAACACGTAAATTTCAACGTAAAAAACCAGAAAAAAAATTTTAAATGAAAATTCAAAAATAATAAAACAAACAAATAATATCAAATTATAGGCTATTTTCAAAATAAAAAAAATAAAAATTAAATAATCGACAAGTTTCACGGAATGAATAAAAAATTTTCTTCTTTTTATTTTTTCTGTTTTTTTTTTCCTTTTTTTTTATTCTTGAAAAAAAAACCACTACAAAAAATGAAACCAGTCAGTTCCTGACCAACTATAAAAGCATATAAGAGTTTCTCTCTTATAGGACCTAGAATATTTTATTATTAAAATTTTTTCAATAGGTATTATAATCCTTTATAAATAAATGTTTGCAATATACTGATTCGATATAAAATAAGGTACTATATAATCACATAAACAAATTAGACCAGTTAATCCAGTTAGACCAGTATCTGCATAATACAGCTACATTGTTTTATACCCACCTGTCAAATTCTGAAATATTTGTTACTTATATTTGAATATCGGTTATATTAAAATTCATATATTATCTCAATAAAACCTTTTAATGATTACTTTTATCTAAGGTCTAATTATATGAAGTTAAAAAAGGGGGAACAATCAATAAACAAAGACCATCAAAACTAACTCTTTAAAACATGTAATAAGTTAATTAACTACATTAATATAATTCAAAGAAATGCACATGTATCGATTTTTTTGATTGGTAAATTCTCAAAAATAGAAGTCAACTGGATTTTTTTATTGTTTCCTTAGTCAGATTATAAGTCTGCAGTACTTATTTCGATGAATTTCAGTTTTTTTAAATAATAACCAGGTACATGGATATTTCTACAATTTCAAGCGGGAAAAATAATCTTATGTGGTAGTACCGGTAATATGGTAGTAAATAGACTAGATATTTTCGACTTCTATTCTGATAAAAAAAAAGTCTGTTTTAGAAAAGTATGTAGTCTACTAATCACTCTTATATATAAAAAAAAAACAAAATCTAATTTTGATTAGAACATTAGAGCTACAACACACTAAAGTTTAGATTTTTTGCATGAAAAATGCATTCAAATTCAAATTGCATTAAAAACTTTATAAACTTATATTAAATTTATAACACCCCAAGCAATTCTTCAAAATTTTCTTCACAATACTATAACATACTTTTATAAAAATATATAAATATAAATTTAAATCTAACATCCCTGACATTTATAGGATATCTTTAATAAATTTTTTAGTACACAATCGAAGTGTTTGGTTTTTTGTTTAGTTTTCTCCTAAAAATATGCAAATTTTTTTAATAGTTAATTTTAGTAAAATTGGTATAAATCAAGCTTCTGGGGCTTCTGTTACCTAGTGGTTCAGCACGTGACTTATTAACCGAAGGAGTGCGGGTTCAAATCCTTCACAGTTAGCAAGTTTTATTAATTGAAAACAAATCCCCTTTGCTACCAAATATGGTATAAATATATAATATAAACAAAATATATTAATGTATAAATTAATAATAGTATTCGAATTCGACCTATAATGGTTTAAGTAGCCAATGGTTCTATAATATTGCAATATCCTAAGTGAATTGTAATATTAATATAAATAAAATAAATAAATAAATTAAGTTGCTTAATAATCTATTTTATTCTCTTATAGCAACTTATTAGCTTTTTATTTTGTAAATAAGTTTTGAAAATGACGAATCTTATTTTTTTTCAACCTTTCCGGATGCATTACTAGGTATTACGATTAACGCATCCAGAAAGGATGACTGTAACAATTTGATTCAAATATTAAATCACAATAAATGAATTTTTGATAAATGAAATTTTTATAATAACCGGGGAATTCAGTTTAGTGAGAAATGTAATAATAACACCATGACCCGCCACACATTTAAAGTCGTGCATTTACATCTTTTATTGTTAATAAAGTTAAAAAATCTATGGAATAACAAATTTTAATGCATTATTTAGTTAACTAACATTACCTTTAAATTTTGCAATTACATTTCGACTTAAAACGGTTATTCCTCTTGGCCTCAAAATTTTACTGGTACAAAAAAAAATCAATATTCTCATAAAAGTCAAACGAATGAATGAATACTTTCAAAAAATTTTAAGTAAAACGAAAATATTTTCATATATCTATCGTACCAAGTCTTATACTTCTAGAAATTATATCTTTGAAAAACAGAAAATAAAAGGAGAACAACACAGTATCCTATCATTTGCTCAAAAATATGTTTGTATATTGTGTATAGTAGCATTTTATGTATGTATGATATGCGCATTTTATGTAAATATTTTCCTTTTATTTATATTTTCGTATATACATACCTACATAAATACACACCTTCTCAACTTACATGTTAAAACAAAAAAAAAAGAAAAAGGAACAAATAATAACGGTAAGGATACACGATTTTCTTTTTCAAAAATAATAAAAAAAAAAATATTAAAATCAAAACGAAAAATAAACAGAATAACAGGAAAATGTGGCAGGCATAAAAGTTTTTCACAGAGTGAACGCCTTCTCTAGTACAAAAAAAAAAAAGTTTTCTTTTGGTTGTGAATGTCACGTAGAAAGGCGGTACCCAACTAAAACTTGTATTTTCTTTTTTTTTTATATTTCAAGAAAGTTTTATTTTTTTTTTGAATTTTATATATATACAAATATATACAAATATAGATGTATTTAAATAAATATAACTACATATATATACATACAATATGTACCTAGATAATATATCAATGAAGATTTTATAAACATATATGGATACAAACATTTTTCTATGCATATCTATGCATTTGTATAAAATTTGAAACATGCTTCGAAAATCCCTTATGCAAAACGTCAATGTGGCAAAATATCAAGACAATATATTTTTTTACTATTTTACTACTTATATAAAAAAAAATGTCAAACAAACTTGCCAATAGGGATATTTTAATATTATAAATTTGACATAACGAAATAATCAAATGTCATTTTGATAAAAATAAATATCTTAAATGTCTTAATTTTATAATTAGAAGAAATCAACATAATATTATCTTAACATATAGTTGTAATTTACAAAATATGTGATAGACAATTTGTTGAATGACTGAATAATTAAAGGCGATTTTTATAAATAATAAAATAAGGTAACTTAAGGTAAATACAATAATAAGGTAAAAACAAGTAATAACCAATAATTTATGAAATTTTTTTACTTCACAGATGACTTTTATAAAACTTCAAATAATTGACAAAATAAACGGAAGTTTAAACTGGGAGTTGTGTAGGCAATTCAGCACTACAAGTCCACTGAAGAATTGTAGTGCTGAATTGCCATAAAAATTGTTTTAAGAAGAGAAAAAAACTCTCTAATTATTTTTATTATGATATGATATTGTTAAGTAGAATATTTTTTAAAAAAAATGAAATATCATCCTATGGGCAAAATAATTTGAAAGAAAAAAAATTTTAAATCTTAAAAAAACAAAACTTCTTCCTAGAATACAATATCTTCGTCATTGGATTAAGCCGAGAAAACTAAAAAAAAAATAACTTGTGTTTTTATATTATTATTTAAAAAATCATATGAAAATTTATGATTTTAGAACAGTTAATTCATTTTATTACAGCCGAGTAAATGATATTATGAAACAAATGATTCCAGTTAATGAAGTTTACTGAAATATGAATAATAAAAAACTTATTGGACATCTTTTTCTACTCAATATATAGTAGTTCATATTTTTCTACTCCATATTATATAGAGTAGAATGTGGAAAAACAAAATCTTCTTATATTTGTTTCTAGATCGGTTTCTTCTCAATTCTAAAACTAAGCTCGATAAAATTTAAAAATTAAATATTTAACAGAAAAATAATATTTTGACCAATCATATACATATATAAAATTTGCTGTAATCTCTAAAATCGATAACAAAACAATTATATAACATAAATTCAGTGATAATAGTCTAAAACAAACATTCAAAGAACTGAAAAATCATTCTTTGTTTAAAAATTATTGTACAATACTTATATTTTGTTATAACCAATCTTTAAACAAACCAATAATCAATCACTGCAATTTCATTCGAATGTTCTCTCGGTTTCAAAGATCAGCTGAGTCATATAGATTAATAAAAAATAATACAGATTTTTCTTATAGTAAATTTTATTAGTAAATAATTAGTATAATATGTATATATAATTAAATAAAAAATAAGAATATCATATAATTAATATCATATCGTAATGTAATATATAATAAAATAAAAATAAAAAATAATTCTTGTATAAGACAATAGATGGCGAAGAAATAAAAATATTTGTGTTTCATTAGAGTCTTGTACAACAACTACATAGGCGAATAATTAAAGGCTTAGTCAAATTAATGATTCCAAAAACTGAAGCTTAGTCAAAATTTGAACAACAAATGACTTAATGTAAGCCTTATGTTCTTTATGGGAGTGAAAAAGAAAAAAAAAATTAGAATTTCTATTACAAATATAAATTAAGTTCTGTTACCGTCTAATTTAATATCGTATATTAAAATTTAAAAAAAAAAATTTTAAATAATCACTTTAATCTTAAATTTCATAAAATTTGGAGAAATTTTTACAAAATTTCATCAATCCTTATTCGAATACATAATATATATCTGTTTCTCACACTTGAATCTAAACAAAAATCTTTAAACAACCAACTCTAACTCTCGGTTCTAACTTTTTCCTTCCGTCTAAATTTTACTTCTCATTTTTTTTAACTCAAAAACAAGCATAAAATTTTTATAAATTTTATTTTCTTTTTTTTTTTTAGTTTCGATTTGAATCTCTGCCTTTAATTTTTTCTTTACTATATTCTTTTTATATTATACAAAAACAAAAAATACAAAAAAAAAAAAATACATAAATACACAAATGAATTTATACAATACTATATTGTTATATTATTGTTATATTGTTATATTATTATTATTGTATGATAATTATATGAATATAATATGTATATACATACAAACTAATAATATTAAATGCCGAGCCTACAATAAAATAAACCACCCATTTTTTTTTTGTATTGTATGAGTACTTATTTTTTTTTTTTTTTTAAATATAAATTTATGTTTAGTACAAAATATTTATTTTGTATGTAGGATTGTATTTGGTCATATATATTTATATGTATGTAAAAATGTTTTTATAATAAAATAAAAGATTTTCTTAGAAGAAAATTTTTATACATATATATTTTAAGATATTTGTAACGTGTTGATTGGATGAACATTTTATTTTATTTTATTTTATATAATAAAATAAATATATTTATATATACATATATATTTATTTTATGATATGTATATATATATGTATGATATGTATGAATATATTTGGATAAATTATTATATTATACTTGTGTTTAGAATTATTAAGTCTTAATGAGAAATAGAAAAAAAACAATAAATAAAACAAAATATAGAAAATAGAGGATGTTTTAAAAGGAAAATAAATCTGATTTTCAACTTTATTTAGTTATTTAATGGAACGTTCTTATTTTTTTTTCTAACTTAAAAAATAAAACAAAAAAAAGATATTTATATAATAATAAAATTATTTTACATAAATCACGTATTTCTACACAGAATATAAACATAATATTAAATTAAAAAGCACAAAATTTTTTTACTTAAAATATACATATAATATTCATATATATATACTTATATAATCATATATTTACGAATATATGATGATGAATATTATTATATATTTTATATATATACAAATTTTCTTTATAAATATCTACAGATTTATGTTTTTTTGTTTTAATTTTTTTTTTTTGAAAGTCTATCACTCAAAAATATCACCACAGTTGTTTTAGTATGTTGTGGCTAAAATAATAGAACAAAACAAAAAGAAAAAATATTAAATTGAATTATATCCTATATCCTATATATATATACACAAGTTCCTTCCTTACAAATTTATAGTATATCCTTGTTATTATTATCCTTGGATGGATATGAAATATTTTTTTCTTTTATTTCTATATCTAGGAAAATTACCTATCAAACCCTATACTAAAACCAAATACTATATATAAAAACCTCAATAACTTGCATACTAAACTTACAATAAACATTTTCTTTCCTTAAAATAAGAAAAGAAAGGAAAATAGTATAAAGTATATGTATAATGTACCAAAAAAAAAAAAAAAAAAAAAAATGATTGAAGAGAAATTTAAAGAAAATCTTTAAATTGTATATCTTAAGAATAAATAATTTGTATAATGGACACGGATATAAATTTAGTTTTTTTTTTTTTTTTTCTGAAATGAGTACCTATAAAAGAAAAACAAAAAAAAAAAGGCATATCCAAACTAATGTTTCATTAAAAAACAAAAAATGTATTTTGTTTTTTTTATATATATGTATGTATATTTGGTTAAATGGTGCTCTTATTGGTTGAATGTTAAATAAAAAATTTTATGTAGATATATTAAAAGTATGTAGCTATATAGATACGTATATTTGAATGTACATGAATGAAATATTTTGAAATGAAAATAAAAGGTAAAAAAAATATTTGTATATATAAAAAGAACATAAATATTGTATAAGATATATTAAGATATGTTAAGATTTTTTTTTTTTTTTATATATACATATATCTTGTAGATTTATATATATACATATATTTTAGGTTTTTTATTATTGGTTGAGTTTTTTATATTTTTTTTTTTTTTTTTAATATAAAGAAAAATTATATAAAAACAACTAAAATGTTTATTTTATTTTTTTATATTCTCTTTTGATTTTCAAAATTAATCCTTGAAATTAGGTTATAATATTTTAGATTTAATAAATGTATATATAAACAAAACATATATTTATTTATTTAGAAAATTTACAAAAGCTTAATTTCTTTACGTTTTTTTATTTTTTTTTTTTTAATAATATTTTATTATTCAAAATTAAGTCATTTGATTACTATTAAATGATCACAAAGAAGTTGTATATAATGGAATAAGTTTTAAAATTTAGTCTGTTTTTCATCAAATTTAATAAAAATATACTATTAAATTTATTAAATAAGAATATGAATATGAATAAGAAAATATATTAGTTTTATGTCCTTTAAATATTCAGAACAACATATTTTTTTTAAAAGTAACTTAAATATCTTCTAATTAAATTTATTGTACAAGCTGATTTATAAAAAGAAAAACACACGAAATTCAATCTTCAAATAGAAAGAAAATTAAAAATAGAAATTAATTAGGAAAATTATCTATCGAATATCTATCTATCTAATTATCTATCTGTCTATAGCTTTTAATACCATCAAAAACAATAATATCAAGTTTGAAATGATACCATCAAATATATCTCTTTATATATAGAACAGTAAAATTAAACGGTCCCACTTCAAAAAATAAAATTTAATTCAGAAGATTAATGTAGATTCTATTGAATTTGAGAATTAAACATCTAAAAAAGTTTTAAACGTTTCAACTTTTTATAGATAACAACTAAAACGACAATCAAACAAAATAAAAACATGCTTTTAAATTCCGATATATGTATTTAAATTTTCAAATGCACTTCACTAAAAATTCCTTTAGTCAAAAATATGCCAATTATGTTGTAACGATTAGGTTGTACTTAAAAAGATTTTTGTACAATTGATAGTAAATCGATATTGAACTTTAAATAGATATAATGGTCCATATCCGAAAGAAAAATGGACGTACCATTTATACGTATATTGATTTTATACCAAATAAAAATTAATAAAAAAATTAAAAAATCGATTGACTTACAGAAATTAAATAATTTGAAATTATTAAAAACTGCAATAAAAAAATTTATAAATTTCATAATTTATCTGTGAACTTTTTCAAAACGAAATATTCCTTCAAAAATTTTGTTAAACTTTTGTTTTGATAACCCTATAATTAATAAAAGAAAAAAAGAAATTTCGAAAATTTAATTAACACATCAAAAAATTATTTTCCAATATAATTTTAGATAATAACAAGCTTCTAGTCTTTAGCAATAAAATTATCTTTTCAAAGATAAGTGCGTTTATTACTAAAGACTAGACCTTTCTATTCTAACGGAAAAATATGTATATTGAACTTTGTAGTATGTGTACAATATACAGTCAAACTTCCCTAATTCGAATCTCGAAGGGACCTAAAAAAAAAAACGAATTAAAGAAATTTCGAATTATGGGATAAAAAAAAAATTACTCCAGAAGAGGTTAAAAATAATCATACATACGTGTAATCCCAGTATAAATATTTATTATGTACATTGTATTAACAAAAATTTAAAAATAAAATTGGTATGTAATTCACATCAAACACAATAAAATAAATTTATTTACTACATATACATACATACATGTACATACAATACGAATAAAATTATTGAAAATATTAAGTACCTAATTGGAACTTGTTTATTTCGTTTTGAAATATTTTTTAAGAATAATTTTATATACACAGATGATTCTATATACAATATACGCTGATTCAAAAACAGATCTTGGGCAATTTTCTTTAATTTGTATATGATTTTCCAAATTATAATATTATAAAATGTATTTGAATTGGAATTGTTTTTTTTATATATCGCTGTTCGTTATACACACTTTGACAATTTTAAATAATCAGCAAATAAACCATCAAACATATTCGATATTTATTATTGACCCAGCAAACCAATTTTGACAATAGAACTACATTTTGCTATATTTTTTCAAATAAAAATTCGATTTATAGAAATTCAATTGTCAAATGTGCCAAGGAAATGTCTTCGATTTATAGAAAAAATCGATTTATAGAAGTTCGAATTATAGAGTTTATTTTGTATGAAAATTGCAAGAAAAGCAAGGGGCCGTAGATTTTGTTCGAATTAAAGAAAATTCGAATTACGAAGTGTTCGAATTACGGAAGTTTGACTGTATGTAAAAATCATTAATAAAATCAATTTTATCGTTATCTAAAATTTTAGTTCTAAGAAAATGATAAAATTTAAAATTAGATCGGCACAATTTAAAAAGAAACATGTTAACAAGTCATTATTATTACTGGTGACATTGCAATTCCACAAAAAAAAAAAAAAATTCATCACCTCAGAAAATTTGTACTTTGAATCTTCAACTCAATCAGCTGATACAGTTATAAAACTATAAGACTATATTTGAAAATGTTTGAATTTTTTTTTTTTCATATCTTCCATATCTGAAATGTTTTGAAAATATCTTAAAACACGATACAATACTTTCAACAATAGAATCATGTTAATAATAATGTAAAATCATTTTGTGTTATCAGATTCTAAAAAATTTCCTTAAAAATAAAAAAAAAAAAAACATTATGCCGAATAAAAAAAAATATAAAAAGCCCTTTAAAATGAAAATTTAATTTGCAATTCATATTCATTTATTATTTCAACGAAAAAAATTGTTTACGAGAATACGGAACGGAAAAATGAAAATTATTATTTTTAATATATTATTATTATTTAGTATTGCCATTGCGGCTCCAACTGATGATCCATCTTCCTCAGATAATCAATTCGGCATCGATAATACTAATAAAACAACTTCACAAATCTATCGTGATGATTTAAAATTACCATTGGCTGAATCATGTGATCCAACAAAATGTATTTTACCAAAATGTCGATGCTCTCAGACAATTTTAGCTAAAGACATGGCACCAGAAAAAATACCACAGGTAAATTAAGATTTTTTTAATCAATAAGAAAAATAATTTTTAAAACATTTTTTAATATAAAAAAAAAATAGTTAGTATCAATAACTTATGATGATGCTGTTACCGCTTTAAATTATGATTATATTCAATCAGCTATTAAAAAATTAAAAAATCCCGATGGATGTAAAGCTTTAGCGACATTTTTCGTTTCTCATGAATATACCGATTATACAAAAGTTCATCAATTATGGGAACAAGGACATGAAATAGCCTTACATTCAATCAGTCATACACCATTAACATCATATTGGAATTCAGCAAGTCCAAAACTTTTAGTTGAAGAATTTGGTGGACAACGTGATCTGATGGCACATTTTGCTCAAATTAAAAAAGATGATATTAAAGGAATACGTACACCATTATTTGAAATTGCAGCAAATGTTACATATTATGCATTAAAAGAAATTGGATTAGATTATGATAGTTCATGGCCAACACAACATTTTACACAACCTGGTATGTGGCCATATACATTAGACTATGCATCAACACAAGATTGTCCATTAGCAAAATGTCCAACTGGATCAATACCCGGTATATGGGTTAACCCAATTTTAGATTGGACTGATATGGATGGTAATAAATGTGCAATGTTAGATGCTTGTGGTACATTACCAGATGATGATGTTGATGAATTATTTAAATGGATGATGGAAAATTTTGAAAGAAATTATAAAAGTACTCGTGCTCCATTCCCAATTTATCTTCATGCTTCATGGTTTTTAAAAGGTGATAATTATTTAGCTGCTTATAAAAAGTGAGTATTTCAAAAATTATTAATAATTAAAAAAAAAAACGAAAATTAACAAAACAAAAAACAAAATTTTATTTATCTACTTCTTTAGATTCTTAGAACATTTAAGTTCATTACCTGATGTTTACTTTGTAACACAATCACAAATTATCAATTATGTTAAAGCTCCAACAAATGATAAACCAGCCAGTACTTGCATTCAAAGAGAAAAATCAAATTGTAAACCACGTTTTTGTCAATTAATAAGAACTGATACTCAAGAAGAACGTTGGATGAAAACATGTGTTGCATGTCCTGCTGTATATCCATGGGTTGGAAATCCATTCGGCAAACCAGTTAAAAGACGACAAAATTAATATAAAAAATTTGAAAATTTTATAGTATCATAATAAACGCTTTACTAGTGATTTTTAAAATTTTAAAAATATGAAATTTCTATAATTAAATTTAAATATAAACAATTTAAACGCAGAATGTAAAAAGCAAACAAATAAATAAATAAAGCAAATTTAAAGAAATAATTTAATATTCAAAACTATATTCAACATTTAGAAAATAATCTGGATTAACCGTCATATAGTAATGAGAGAAATTACATCAATCTATTAATCTCTCTTCAAAAACATATTTAAAATTCTTTGGAATATTAATAATATCGTGTTTTACCCCTTTATTTTAATTTTATTTCAATGTTTTCTACTGTACTTAAAATCCAATTTAAAATGTCAATTTAATCATTGGCTTCCAAACTTTTATTTTGAAAAGTCATTAAACAAAAAATATAATTGCTGTTAAAAATATAATTTTTTGTCATTAAACTATACAAAAAAAAAAAAAAAATTAAGTAAGTAATATTAGAATGAAAAAGTTTATTTTGACTTGCAGGCACGTCCGGAAGATTTTTCTGGAACACAAAAAAAAAAAAAAAAAAAAATTTTTTGTTTTTTGTTCACCCAATTCTAAAAGAACAACAAGAAACCCATTAAAACAATATAAGAGTTTAGAACAGTGATGGTAAACTAATGGCACGATAATAAAATATTTTGCAATTTAACATCTGAGTTGATACTTAGTTATAAGTGTTATAACCGATGTACATGTAAGTCAAATGTTAAGTATTTTTTAGTATTACGTCACTCATGTTACTTTTTTCTATGAAATTCGATATTCGAAGTATGGCAATTTAAAGTATGCGTTTAAATAGAAAGTATTTAATTAAATATTCATTGAAATAAAAAATTATTATTGTTTTTTACTTTCTATTTAAAATTATATTCACTCTTTTATTTAAAATTGAAGTTAATAATTTCAGTATTTAAGAAATACTAAAGAAACGCTATTTATTTAATCCTCATCTATTTGCCAATTGTTGTAGTAATACCAATAAAATACCAGTAATAATTAAGCAAAAAATGGAACAAAAGTATTATTAGTGTATTTTTAGATTAATTAGATAAATATTAAATAATATAGAACCCTTATAAAAATAAACTCAATTAGTGTAGTGTATATATGTAACTAAGTCTTTTAAGTTCGAATAAATATGATCTAAATTCAACAATTTCTCAAACTTAACAAACTAAACAACAATTTTTCAAACTGCATTTAAAAACTATATATGTATTTTTTTTCGTTTTTAATAAATGATTCCTTTACTAGAAATGAAACATATAAGATTTAACAAAATTATTAAAAACCTTTAACTATATTTTTATTTCAAATACACTTTTTTGCAAAAACAACGTTTCATTTTAAATAAATTTTTTTATAAAAAAAAAAATTATGGCCCGCTACTGCTATCATCACTGCTTTTATTTAGAGGTACTTTCAACCCCCATCATTTCAACACAATAAAAACAAAAACGCAAAAAAAAAAGAAAGAACAAAAACACAACCCATGAATGGTGGAAAATAAAAACATAACAAAAGGAGAGGAAATGCCAAAAAATGCTTGGCATTTCATCAAGGGCCCTCTTGTGTTAGTTTTTAATTGCAATTGACTATGAAAATAATGAATGAGTTTTAAGTGTTTTTTGGTACAAACCTGTTAATGAGAAAAAATAACAGAAGAAGTAGCAAAATAATAAAAATAGAAAAAATAGAAAAAAAAACAAAAAAAAAATTATATTTTAAAAATCTGTATAGAAAAATTCAACACAGTATTTTTCAACAACATGACTTCACAATTTCACATTCATATTATATTAATCAAGACAATAAAGAAAAAAAAAAAAAAATAGGGATGAGTTAAATGAACATTTCATATATAATATTATATACAAGTATATACATATTATATAATAGGTTATACCTACACATAGCTAAAAAAAAATTATTTAATTGTTATTTTCGTTGGAGTTGTTGCTGTTTTTTACTTTTCACTGCAAAGAAAAAATTTTTGAGAATTTTGGAACAAAAAATAAAAAAAATAAAGAAAGAAATGAAGAAACTGAAGAGTTTCAGAAAAAAAAAAAAAAACAAAAATGTCAAGAAGATAACAAGTGAAGTTTTTGATGAGTTTTTCATTAAAAAATTGAATTCATTTTTAGTTTTATAACTATTGCAATTTAATGTATTTTTGTTTTTTTTTCTTCATTAATATTTACCTTACGAGTATATAGGAAGTTTTTGTAATTTTATTATTGAAATTGTACTTTTAGTTTATTATATATCATTTGATAATTTAATCCTTTCAATAGCTACACTTAAAAAAATGTTCCCCCCCCCCCAAATAAAACTAGGTCAAAAATGTATAGTAATGTGGTTTTTTACATGATTTTAAAACGGAAAATATTTTATTGCAAATTATAATCAAAATTTTATTGTTTGATAATTAAATTTTTTTTTTTTTTTTTATTTTTAAGAACTATAATAACTCATAAATAAATATTTATTTGTTGATTTAACGGTATTATAAAAATATTTATTTGCTAAATTAACGGTAAATTACGGTATTTTTTTTCTTAAAAGCACAAATTTTAAATAACTTCATTAAACATCAATTTTTTTATTTATTATATTATAGATAAATTGCTATTATTATTTTTACTAGCGTATTAAATAAAAATAAAAAATTAATTTTTAGGGCAATTGACGGAGATGCATTTATGTAAACCTGTAATAAAAAATATTAAATAAGTATAAAAAATAAGTTATAGAAATTCTTTAAAAATTTCTCTTGATCATATCGTGTAATTTAATGGGTAGGGGGGGGCTAAAAATCCATAATAATTTTTGCCACAAACAAAAATCCACGTTTAATTTAAATACTTATCAGTTATTGAAAAATGGAGGCGTAACACTTGGAAAAACTCAGATAATAAACATCTATTTCTTCTAAGTTGTGGTCACTTATCAAAAAACTCAAACTGCAAAAAATCAAATAGAAAATTTTTCGCTTAACAAATTATTATAAATATTTCAAAAAATTAGAAAAAATCTCTCTTTAGAAAAGGCAAAGACTTTGTATATAGTAAAATTAATGTGTTAATATACTCTTGAAAATTTGTTGTTTTGTGTTGTCAACAATAGTAAAGTACTGTATTATTAACAATGTTAAAATTTTCTAGAATATTACCCACTAGGCCACCGATACCCCACCCTTGAAATATGTATGTCAAAAAAATAATTAGTAAGAATTTTCGAGTTGATTACAAAATCAGGGTTTGTTTAGCGGGCCACTGTTTTATATTCTTTATTGAAATATGCATTAATTCAATAAAATTAATTAGGAAGAACTTTTGAGTTTGTTATAAAATCAGAGTGTTTAACTTTTTTCAGAATATTCTTTGCACATTTTTGAATTTGTCGATTCTTGTGTGTCGATTCTTGTCTGTGGATTTTTATTTATCGATTTTTGTTTTTAAATTTCGTCACCAATCCAATTTAATTGAAAAAAGAGAATTTGTAAATTTTTTGATAAATAGACATTTTTTATACTAAAGCTAATTGCATCAATCACCACCCTATATTGTTATGGATGGGAGTCAAAAAAAAATTTGTTTTATTACATTATAGGAATATTCTGCTTTATTAAACTTTTTTTTAAGCATATTATTTAGGTACTAATTTTTGGTGGATTTTATTTTAGAATGTTTTTCCAATTTTTGAAGCACATAAATACTTTTGAATATAACTGGTTCATTTTTTATCAGCACGAACAAAATATATTATATAATATGATACATAAAGTACAAAGAAATAATTATAAGTATTTTGATTATAAGATAGATAAAGCAAATGTGGAAAAGTTATATAAACTATTTTTGGATTAGAATTTTGGGGAAAGTGATGGTGGATTAAAACCAAAAAATATAAATACATATATTTTTAAGATCCTTTCGATAAATATTGTGATAGAACAATTAAATTTTAACCTTATCCGTGTCTCTTAACAAAAAATTATGTTGTAGAACAAGTTTTTTTATGTTATGCGGATATAGTGAATATTTGAAAAACCGTTATTTTTAAATGTATGTACATATATGTATATATCTCAGATTTTGCTTATTGATTTGCAGATTTTGCAGATTTTAGCTTATTATAATATAAACTTATTATATCTACTTACATAAAAATTTGTCTTACTGAAATATTTTTTTACCATTTGAAAATGATTTGAAAATGGTTCAAAAATTATTGTTAATACCTTTTAACAATAATTTTGCCATTTTAAAGAAATGAAATATCAACTTTGAATATTTATTTTTTTTTTAATTGTATTTTATACAGAAAAAAAAACATTTAAAACCTTTAAAAAGGGAAAACTAATAATAAAATATTATTATCCAACAATATAATAAATAAAGTTAAAGTTGAATTAAATTAAATAAAAATTAAATAAATTAAAATAAATAAATAATAATTTAAAGTTTAAATTAAACACACAAAAAAAAAAAAAAATTAAAATTAAAACATTTACTACTATTAAAACTGAAATTTTCATTTCAATTTCAATAATCATAAAATGATGTCTGAGTTGAAATTGTTCTAAATTTCTTTCCTTTTCTATATGAATATATATATGGTGAACCTGCAATCATCCAATTTCCAGATGGATAACTTGTTTCATCCTCAATCCGCCTACTATAAGAAGCAGTAGGAAAACTTATAATACTTATATTATCCTGTTGTTGTTGAGGTGATTGTTGAGGTGGTTGTTGAGGTGGAGGAGTCCGTGGTGGTGGAGGAGTTCGTGGTGGTGGAGGAGTTCGTGGTGGTGTTGGCGGTGGCGGCGATGGCGGTGGTGATGGTGGGGATGGTGGTTTTGGTTTACCACCCAACAAAGCTTTTTCAGCATCTAAATCTGGTTGTGGTGTTAAAGATTTTGTTTGTAATGATTTATCATCCGTTTTCCGTAGTGGCAGTTTTTGATCTAGAGATCTTTTAGAAGTGATTACTTCTGGTTTTGGAAGATTAGGAACGGGAACAATATCAGTACCAGTACCAATACTATATACTAAAGGTGGATCATAATATATTCGTTTACGTCTTAAAAATAGTGTTTCTTCTTCACCACGACGTCCTACTTTATTTTTTCTTCCACATTTTTCAAATATTTTTAAAAGATTTTCAGAAAATTCTTGCATTGGCAATTTGCATCTCTGTTAATTGTAAAAAAAAAACAAAAAAACAATTTTTATTTATTATATTCAAAAACAAAAAAAAAATTTATTTTATATATATATACACATAAGTGTACATATAGCAAACTGCTGTTCTATAATAGATTTTTTCTTTTAGTGTTTAGTTGCATCATAAGTGTGACAAGAAAATTAAACAGACTTTCCATCCCAGATGTGGCTGTAAATGTTGTAAGGAGGAATTATTTGTACGACATGTGTGGTATTCAAACAGCGTTTTTTATATGCTCTTACCCACTAGGCCACCAAAAAAAATCAGAGCAATGTGTATAATCAACAGAAATGAGTCCTTTTTAAAAAAAATAGAAAAAGTGACAGTCAGTTGCAGTTTTTAAGTTAAGTTTAGAAATACAAAAGGAGAACTGCAGTCCGTTACTGTTTGTTTGAAACAAGAGATTAAAAGTTTATAGATAAAGTTGAAAATTATAAAGTAATACAAAATTTTTTTTATAAAAAATAATATTTTAATATTAGAAAGAATACTATTTTTTTTATTTTAACCAAATCCCCGCATATAATTTCATTGCCTTAACTCAAACGGTATAGAAGTTTTTTTTTGTATATCGATGACATATATACTTCAATCACTGCTTCAGAATATTTAGTTCTGAACTATTTTTTTTTTAAAGTGAATTCTAACTCTAACGATTTATTTCTTCAGAAGATTTTTTACCGAACAAAAGAATATTAAGATAGAAAAAAATATTACCCCGCTCTTTCTGTCTTCTAATAAATTTTTTTTTAAATGTGAGAAATGTAAAATAGATTAAAAATGCCAGAAAAAAATAGTTCCGAACTTAAAAAGTTAAATAACCATCTTAAATCTCAAAAGAGTTTCTTCTTCTTCTTTTCATCTTCTGAAAGTTTTTGAAAATTGAGGAAAATCAAATTTCCAGTTATGCTTAGTTAGTTCACTGCTTCGGTATATTACTTCTGAACTATTTAAAAAAAAAAAAGAGTTCTCTCAACAACGATTTACCCGCTTCAGAACAATTTTTCTGCGGAAGAAAAAAATTTTGACAACGGAAATTTGAAAATGACATTTAAATTATTTTTAATTTTTGTTTATTTGATGAATCGAATAAATTTTTCAAAAAATGATAGATGAAGAGTTCTCCCTCGCACAAAAAGTTTTTCAAGATTTTTTTTCGGAGAAAAAAAACTTCCAAACTAGATTTGAAAAATGAGAAAATTCAAATTTTCATATAAAAAAACATGAGCGCGCATGAGGACCGCTAAAATATCCGAAGCGGTAAATCTAGCATTACTATCTTGTAAAGAATTTTTTGGATTTTTAAAATTTACATAAAATTAGTTTTTAGTTTTGGAAAAAACAATAATCTTTGAAGACAACATCTTATTTCAAACAATATACAATTCTTTTACTATTCTGCATTATAACAATTTCTTAAATAGTTTGCCTTCCTTTTACACGTAGTAAAATTAGAGTAAAGAAGAGTAGTTGAGAATAGTTGGCAAATGGAAGGATAAATTAATATAATCGTATTTTATTTTTATATACCCCTCTTTTACAAAAATTGATGTGGTTGGTAGCAGAAACGAATAGTTTACTCTGTAAAAAAACGCAAACATTAATTCATTTACTTTGTGTAAACAATATGAAGAAAGTCTTGTATACCAAATCATCAATAACTTTTAAACCAAAACATATTAAAATGTTGAAAAGAAATAAGATAAAACATTCTTTGTACTATACACACACTTTTAACTAAATTATTTTACTACTTAAAGAAAATTTTTTAACATTTTACTTAATAAAAAATAAAAGTAGTAAATAAATTCTATCATATATTTTCCTTAATAAAAATAATAAACCACAAAAAATTTCATAAAAAAAAATTTTTTTTTTTTTAAAAAACGTAACATTTTATTACTATTTTTTTTCTTTATTTTTTTTTTATCAAATTCACGCATAATTTTGTTTTTTGCATCACTCTTATCAAAATTAGGATAATAAGAGGGGGAAAAAAAATATATTTGTGGTCTGCCTAAACGAAAAAAAAAAAAAAAGTTTACCATTTTTTTTAGTTTTTTTTTCTTTTTGTAATAAACGCTATATATATTTCCTTTTAACAGTTTTTTGTCTGATCCTTCACATATTTCTTATTATTAGATTTTAGTAAAGCAAAATGGTACTGTGAAGAAGACCGAGGGGATACAGAGAAATATTTTCATATAAAATATGGTCTACTATAAAAATACAATAGATCATATACCAAAAATTCATGAAAAAAGTACATAAAAACAATTTAATGAGGCTAAGGACAAAAAGTACCAACTAAAAAAAACAAAAACAGAAAACAAAAGAATAAAATAAGAGTTCGAAAAAAAAAATTTTTTTATTAAATAATCTTAAAAAAAAAAACAAAAATTACTTGAAAAACATAAATATGAGAACAAAACTGAAAACATCAATGCATCAAAAGAAAAAAAGATGGAAAGTTTGAAATATGGGGGTATAATAGTACTACTAGGATCAAAATCCATACTCCAAAGTAATTTATCACGTATCCATAAGACTTTTTTTTATGATATAACAAAAAATAAATATATATATACATATATACAAATATTAGAAATACGTGTACAGTACACATGATGTACAACAACGCGTTTAATTTTCATATGTACACATTTTCAGTAAATAAATTTCATTTTGTATGAAAAATATGTTAAAAAAAAAAATAAATAAAATAAAAAAGTTAATTCAATAATCGTATATCCTATTTATGTATATATAATATATATGTATATACAAAATTATAATAAGAACTCGTATTTTACTAAATATATATAACAGTTTTTTATTTTCTATCAAAAATTAAAGATTCAAAAAAATACTTTTAAAGTCTGATATAATATACACACAAAATTTAAAAGAAACTTAAAATTTAATAAAAAATATCATAATTTGTCTTAATATAGATAAATTTTTTTTTTATATTTTTTCATCCCAGAAAAAATTCTTTATTTTAATCTTTTAAATCTGACACAATTCGTCTTTCTACAGTCAAAAGTTTGAAAAAAATTTCACGTTATTCTTATGATTTGCAAAGCAGAAAATTTTGTACCGGCCGTTGCAATAATATTTGAAAGTTAGTAATAGTCAAAAACGAGACAAATTAATAAATGTGCTATCAAAAATTATCTATCAATCTCGGTGCCTTAACGCGCGTAGTACTACTTTCGTTAGACGAAAATCTCCTTCGAAAATTTGGAAGTTTGAAAATCTAAAATCGTAGTCTTGTGAACCCGAAATTAAAGTTTTGATACTGGTGTGCTTAACTGTGTATGCATTAATATTTAAAATTTTACGCATTCGCAACCCTGCGATTTTCGATTTTCAAAGTGTTAAATTTTTAAATGTGATTTTCGTTTAGCGAAAGCACCACTACGCGATAACGACCCAAATGACATGTCATTGAATTTTGTACGTTAAGAAAATTTTATTGCAAAATTTGTTAGCTGCATAATAACTGTCATCATAGTCATCTCATTACATTAAAAGCATGATCATTATTATTTTTAAGATGAATCTTGTTAATTAAAATCTAATTTACTAAACAACGAATGAAATTTTACTATACTTCTACTATGCAAAACGAAAATCAATTAGATTTTTAAATAATAAAACAAAAACATAAGTCAAAATAAATTCGACAGTGAAAACTGGCCTACAAAATTAAATAAAATCAACTCTTCTTTTAAATGAGTAATTTTTAGCATTTCTTCTAATAAAAAGCGAACATCATCATAGTTCCTGTTGCGCCAATGAATCGCCAATGGAAACAGCCAGCATCCAACAAATATTATATAATTTCAATTTTCGATTTAATTTCGAAAAAGTCTTTTTGATAATATTGTTTTAAAATTTTTGTCAAAATAAACAATAAATGTCAGTTGGTAAAAATATATGATACCTTACAATTTTCAAAATTTAACTAATACACCTTCTTGACATCGGAAGAGTATTTACAATATCGCGAATACAATTGCCGCATGATTGTAAACTTAAAAATATTTACATTGTGTCATGATCGGAAATTAATTTTTCTATGTGTACGCGCAACTCATTTTCACGACACGAGTTGTTAAATTCTATATAGAAAAATTTTTCAATACACAAGAAAAAATAAATTGATTTTAGAAAAAAAATTATAAATAACAGTAAATATGCACGTCAATTATGAACAACAACTAACACCATTGTTAGTTGTTACTCAACTATAAATTGTCGCAATTGTATTATATGAACAACAATTAACAACTGACAGTATAGCGTAGATTGCAAGAAGTCCCCATATTCCAGAAATCAGAAGTCAAACCTACATAATTTAGGAAAAGTACTCACCGATTTTACAATAGAATTTAAATATAAAAACATAAAAAAATCAGACTTTTAAACCCATCCCAGGAAAACGGATCACAAAAACTAAGGTGGCAAATTTTCGGAAGTTTTTTTAATTTTTTTTTTTTAGTTTCTATTACAGTATCGAGAACTAGGTTTTTTTAAATCACATTGGCCCGACTTCTGGCTCCTATAAGATAGGGGTGCTCCTCAAAAAATACAGCCAGAATTTATAAAAGTCGACTTTTCTTTTTTGATCCGAATTGTTAACAAAATACCTTGTATTTTTGACATAATGTGTCAATTTGCCACATTGTAGGCTCATAAATTTTATATTGTATCAGGTTGTACTTTTTTTAAGCAGTTTTCGATGTCACAGCCATTAAATAGGCGATAGAGATAATAAACAGAGTGTTTCCTGACATTTAATTCAATATTTGTTTTGAAAAGGATGTGCATACATATGCGTACTATTTTCGAAAATTAAACATAAGAAAATTTTAACAAATAGCATACAATTTAAAATATTGAGATGTCAGTAAAAATTGTGAATATTTTTGTTAAACCAAAAATTATGTACATATTAATTCATTAATTACTCAAAAACATAAAAATTATTACATAAATTACTTTTTTCTTTAATTTTGTTTTTTCTATGTGCCTATACTCGTTAAACACCTTCCTCCCACCCCTATCTCTTTCATTTACATATATTTTACATATTTATTAGATGTAAAACATTCAGTCATCTAATAAGGAAAAATGAGTTTTTGTTTTAATTTTATTTTTTTTTATTCCTATGTTAAAGGAAAAATCTAATTTGATGTCTCCAAAATGCTAGTTTGAATATTAAACTTTGAATTTCAATTGAAAAATTTATTCATTTCCTTACTTCTTTTTACTTTAACAAATCTCGTCCATTAAATGAATGGACTCATGGTATATACATATGTAGCTATGGGAACAAAATAGAATAGAAAGAAATAATTTCTTAAAAAGAATCATTTTTAAAGATTTAAAATATAAAAATAAATCGTGTTTTATCCGGAACTACACATTTATAATATATAAAAAAGTAAAATAAATGAGATTTTAGATGACGACCAATATTTTTCTCTTATATATATATATTTTTTTTTTTTTTGTTTTTTTTTTTGTATGATAAAGAAAAGACAGGAAAAAATTTTTTTTTTTTTCCTAAAGTAACACAAAAGAACACACAAACAAATAATTTATCCAACTTCAAAGTTATTTTTAATGAATGCAAAAATATAAAAATTTTTTACTTGCCGTTTCACAACAATACCCAATACATGTCTATATTCACCTTTACTATTTATATAAAGATAAAACACCAGAATATTAAATCAGTGGTGCGATTTGGAAACTGATTCACATAATTTTTGTTTACTGACACTGATTGATAAGTCTAAAGAGTACAAGATTTTTACGAAAGATTTAAGAGTTTATTTAATGTGATCTTATATAACAGAATGTAATTAGAATTCTATATCTCTTTCTTCAGACTGTCAATTTACGTAACATTAAATTCAAATAAGAGATTCTTTAAATTCTTTTCTTATCATAAGAAATTAAAATAGAAAAAATAATAGGATTCGATTGACTTACAAATAAAATAAAATAACGAATTAAGATAATAACCAAATGATAACCAAAAACTGAAATAAATAGCATAAACACGCTTCTAAGTCTAAAAAGAAGCAAGAAAAAAACATTAAACTTTAAATGCATCAAAAATTAAAAAACTTTCCGCTACGCGGAGCAAATCAATTCTCCAAAGAATAAAGCAAAAAAAAAAAAAAGGATTTCTTTTTTAATGTTAAAAGTAATCTATTAAAATAAATTTGAAAATTCGGAGACAATATAAGAATATACCTAGCCAAAATAATTTTAAAATTTATAAAGTCCATAATTTGGCAAATAATTTGTATCTTCACCACTGAACAGTATTAAGCGAAGTCAGTTTTAGGTATATACTTACTGTTTTAAGATTTATCAAAGATTATATAAAAGATAAGATAAGATAAAAATAATCTACATATAAATAAAAAAAAAAAAATAAGAAAAAGGAAGTAGCTAATATTAACTTAGCAAATAAAACATACAAATATATCTATCTATACAGTAGAATTTATATATTTACAGATATAATTCTTAAGGTTTTTTTTATTCAATACCAAATACTAAATATTATACTAGTTGAATTTTCAATGTACTTTTCTATCATTCTAAGCTAAAAAAAAAAAAAAAAAACGTTAACTAAAAAAAAAACTGAACAAAAATTAAAAAAGTTTCCTTTTTGTCATTTTAATATTCAAATGAGATGACACCAGGGGATTGAATTTTTCATATACGTGTGCCAAGAAAATTATTTTTTTTTTTTTGTTATACTTGATTATGTATATAAAATGGTAAATAACTTATATAATATATTCTTCCCATTACATAAGTTGCTTTTAAAAACAATATATACATATATATATATATAAAAATCTGTATAGAAGACAAAAATAAAAAACCTAGAGATGAACTTTGTATCCTTAATCTATCTTAAGATATATGTATATTAAATAAAAATAGCTATCTGTTTCTGATTATTAATACAAATTTTTTTTGATTAATGATATCTTATAGCTAAATAATTGCACAGGTATTTTTAAATACTATATAATTATATATTAGTAATAAAATATACATATATGTAGGTATGTATATTATGTATACATAAAAATTAACTGAATACTAATTTTATTCTTTAAAAAAAAAAAAAATTAAAATAAAAATATTGACAGCGGTGGGATTTGAAATCAATTGGTACCATAAACTAGAACTTTTAAACAGTTCACTCTACGATCATACTACTACCATTATATTTTTTGTTTTTGTGAAAATTTCTAACTACGTGAATTCATTTTATTAATTTATACTTTTTTTTAACATTTCCAAATTCCATTAGACTTTTCTATTTTATAGGTACTAATTATTATTTTTCATCAGTGGTAAAGACATTGCAAGATTCGCCAAATCACAGCATATTAAATGGGCTGGACTTGTAGTAAGAATGGAAAACAACCACCCGTCAAAAGTAAATTCTACAATACCATACACTTGTCAACCGACATCAAGGTAGATCATGCTTAAGAAGGCTTGATTATTTTGGAAAAAGATCTACAAATCTAAATATTACAAACTGGAGAACTTTGGCATCGGATTAGAGACATTGGAGATGAGTTTTTAAATAGGTTCAAGCTCAGAGCTGTAACGTCATCTGATGATGATGATTTATTATTATTATAAAATATAATGTAGCCCGCAGTCCCCTCCCCTTCGCTATTTATCATTGAAGTTTCTTAAATAAAAAATCGTAATTCCTGCTACAATACCACTCTGTTATCTAATATTCTGGTAAAATTACCAAGCTGATAGTGTTTTATTCTTCTATATATATTTTTAAAGATAATCATACAGAAATATAGGCATAAACCGAAAAAAAAGACAATTTGCTTCCTTACAACCACTAATTGTAAGACTAGGGTAAAATTAATAATGGGGTACTTATGGTTCTCTATATAGATTCTAAGTTGCTCAAAAAGTAATATTCCGACATATATACCACCCTTTCATTCTAAGTAACCATATATAATATATGTAATTGTAAAGCATTAGCTAGTTTCACTCTACTCATCTTTTAAAAAGAAGGGAAAATATTGACAACCCATTGGAAAAAAGTAAAATAAAGAAAAGATAATAAAGATGAACATTTTAAAAAATTTATGATCATTTTATTTCTATGCAAAATTTTCATATTATGTAAAACAACTATTATTTAAATAGAAAATCCCTTCTCCAAGGTATTATATGATAATAAATATTAAAATAAACATTTAAAAAAAAAAATTAACTGTAATAAAAGAAACATTATTAGAAAATCTTTGTGGACGGCTCTCCCTTTCGTATTCTTTCTAAATCTTTATACTTCTTCGTAAAAATAGAAGTTATTTTACTTTAGGAAATGTAAACTTTTAATTTTTTTTTTTTTTTAAACTGATTGGTATAAATTTATACTCCATTCCCTAATACCAGAAATTATTCCTTTGAACCATATGAACCTTTACAAATAATCATATGCATATTTACTAACCGCAAAATCAAAGTTAAAAATTTTTTTTTATTCCTTGATATTTGGTTAAGATTAAAATATGATAGTATGGTAGAGGGTACAAATTCAATTTATCTAAATGGAAAATATAAGAATAAAACTAACAGAAAAGAAGTTGAAATTACCGAAACAAGCAATGGAAATTCTGCTGTGAAACCATAGATTTGTTTTACAAGTTTTGTGCTAAGTATTTTAGTCATAGTTTTGAAAATTTTGTGTACTTTGGGACTTAATAAATTAAACATTTTATTCTGTAATATTTTACTTTAACCTACTTTGTTATCATTCGAACATTTCCCTCTAAATTTAACTTCTATTATCACATATTTAGCACTTGCGTTTTTTTTTTTCAGAATTCGAGAATTTTTTAAGTTTAAGTAAGACAAGTCTGTATAAAAGTGACAACTATATTCGATTATATTAAAATATTTTTTTTCCTTAATTAAGTAAATTTACATTTCCATTTACATTTGAAGAACTCAAATTGTCTCAATAACAATGTAGGAAGAAGTGTCAATATTTAAAGGATTATTAGTTTAATTACCAATATTCAGAAAATATCATTATTTTTTTTGTGAATCCACCTAATATTTGAAAATAATTTGTGTAATTGAAAAGATGACTGTGTAAAACCGGCATGCAAACGAATATTTTTAACATTACACAAAATAATCAAAGCCTAAAAGTGTAAATAAAGGAAATGAAAATCAATTGTAAAAAATTTTAGATATCTGAAATTTTCCCCATCCAAAAAAAATTAAATCAAATCTCATTTGCCTAATTTGATGCCCCCCGTATTTTAATATAGATTCAAAAAGCTTTTTTTTTTTGTTACTTTTGAATTTTAGAACATTATCACAATATTTTATTCGAAACCCATTTATAAATTAAAAAATATATATACTTTTGAAGCATTAATAAAAAAGGCAATTTAAATATTCAAAGTTTAATTTGTTGCATTATTAATAATTTTGAAGATTTCTGCTAAGGCTTGGTACTCACACTTGTCGGCTGGTCTCCCTCTAACTCTCGACTTTTACCAAACCAAATATCCGGACGCCACAATAAATTATGCAATAATGCTCCAATTAATGCTCCAGCTATTGGTCCTGCCCAATAAATCCAATGTTTATCCCAACATTCATTAAATAATGCTGGTATTAATGATCTTATTGGATTTAAACTACCACCAGTGTAGAATCCCTATAAAATATAAATTACAAAATATATAAATATATTTAATTATATTTAATATTAAATAGCAAATAAAAAAAATAAAAAAATAGAAAAAAAAACTTACAGTTACGAATATTAAAGCAAGCATTGCAAATCCAAATCTTAATGTTATTGATTCATGTAAATGAACATTTTCTTTATCCCAAACTGAACAACAAAACCAAGCCAATAAAATTGATACAACAAATTCAATCCCAAATGCTTGTTCATCTTTAACAATATGAGGATATGTTACACAAGTTGATTTACATTCATTGTTACCTAAATATTCTTTTATTTTAAGTATGATTAAACATCCATAGCCACACAATCCTCCTAACAATTGTGCAATAAAATATGCTATAAATTTTTGAAATGTAAGTTTTCCTGATCTACAAAAAAAAAAAAAAAAATTTTTTTTATCAAAATTACATTTGTTTATTTTTTTTTTTTTTTTGTAATTTCATATACATAAGAGCAGTTAATGTTATAGTAGGATTCATATGTGCTCCAGATATCCAACCAAATATTTCAACACAAATCAATGTAACTAAACCAAATGCAATTGATCTTGGAAAATCAGAATTATTTTCGTCAAATTTACTAACAGCAGCACATCCAATGCCTAATAATATAAAAGTTGCTAAAAATTCAGCAGAAAATAATACAACAAATGCAATAACATCATCTACTGTCATAGTAAATTTATCAATAATTTTTCCAAGAGTTGTTTTTTGACCATCTTTATCTTTTAAGGCTCCTACATAAAAGCCTGGATCTACGTAATCTAATCTTATGAACTTCATGTTTGTGTCCGGATTTTTAAAATTTATTTGATAATATTACGACGAGTAGTTCAAATCCAAATTTGTTTTAATAAATTATATATACAAATTTATAAATACAAACATTAAAAAAATAATTATTCGTTGGAAATTATAGAAAATAAAATTAATAATTTATAAAAAAAAAATGTATATATAATAAATGCGTTAGAAAAAAAAAATTATATATATATTCAGGATTTTCTTTTTTTTATATATTTTATTAAAACTAAATTGAATAACTGAAAAAAATTTCAAAGGTATAAAGATAAATTTTTCTGTTTTTGTTTCCGAAAAAAAAAAAAAAAAAAAAAAAAAATGAAGTAACATAATATTATTATAAGTAACATACATATTTGTTTCTTTTTCAAAACTTATTATAACTTAATTAGTTCACATAATTATGCAAAAACATTAAATATATGAATGAGTTAATAAAAGCCATTAATTTTTTGCGCCGAAAAGCAAATTATTTATTTAAAGTCAATTATTATTATATATATATATATATATATATATATATATATACGTAGTTTATAAATTAAAATTTGTAATCCGGCATCCAAAATAAAACAAAAAGTCCAATTCATTCATTTAACTAATATTTTGTATGACTTAGCCCAGCTTTTTTTATCTTTTATCAACTCATTCTGCACATATTACAACATTTTAGTTATTAATTTAATTAATTATAAAAATAAGAATTTTAACATAATTTAATTTATTTTTTTTTTTTAATTTAAAATTTACAATTTTGGATAATTTTGTTTTGAAAGATATTTTGTTGTACAAGCAAGATTATATGATACTTTGAAGACTATTGAACCAATCATACTACCACCAAATGTTGCAACCCAATAAATCCAATGATTTGTCCAACAATCATTAAATATTGCTGCTGCTAGTGATCTTGCCGGATTTAAACTACCTCCAGTAAAATGTTCCTATAAAAAATTTAAATACCATTTTAGTATTTAATAATTATATACATATTACGTTGAGGCACAATGATGCAAAGAAATTAAGACATATAATAAGGAAAAAACCGACATATAATGTAAATTACTTTACCTTGAAAAGTATACTTATTACTTGAAAAACAGTTAAATTTTACTGTGATGCTATCATATGTCATTAGCTATGTTCAGATTTGTAAATTATGCTAATGTAACATGAAATATAGCCGAAAATTGAATAAAAGTTAAATTTCAGAATTGAGAAAATTTTTTTGTTAAATTTTCCACATTTTAGGGAATGACTCTCTCTTACTTTCAATCCTAGCCATATTTTTGTTGACGATAGCACTCTTGTTGCTATTTTCGAAATTTAATAAAATACTAAACGTCAATCATTCAGTCAATGTAACAATAGAAAATTCCACTATACCGTGAAATAAATTTGAAAAAAAATTCATATTGACGTAAAATCAAAAGAGTTAACTTTAACACCTCCAAAAACATAGTGCTGTGTAATTTCACGTAAAGTAAATACTACAATACCTTAGATCATTTGGTACAATACCAAAAATTGAACTGCTCTAACCATTTTTTTTGGAATAGCTAAGGAATCGGCGAAATGTTTAGGCTTTCTGTACCGCTGTAAAACCTTCTTTTCGTCTTTAGATTTGTTAACTGTCTATAAATACTTCATCAAGCCCTAGAATGGAGTACAATTCACAAACTAACGTAGCAGCTGCACAAACAGCACTGGAGTACCTAGACAAAGTGGAAAACAGAGCATTTTGTTTGACGATTTCACTTCTACCTCAACTCTGCCTTCAGTAGGTCATAGACGTGTCATTAGAACACTCACTCAATTTTTTGTTGGTATAGGAACCTGTCCAGACGAAATAAAAACCTTAATTCCTCCTCTCAAATATTTCAACCGAGATACAAGGAGGGCTGCACAAGTTAACCCCTATTCCTGAAAGATCCCCTATCCACATGGAAATTCGTTTGCAATGCGTACAGCGTGAGGATGGAATAACTTGCCGCCGGTAATTTTCCCAAAAATTGCCAACCATAACGTGTATGATATCGCTAAATTCAGGAAGAACATCATCATTTTTGTTCTAAATAATCCACCCAATAACTTCCTATATTTCCCAATTTCCTTTATTTCTATTTTCTCAATCCTCAAAACAATGTATAGTTTAAAAGAGAAGTGGCGTTTAGTTGGTTAAAGTCCAACACTATCAATGAATTCGCGTGTTGATTTTATTGCTGTCGAGCTTCCCATCTATACCCTCGCAAAGAAAGTAGATATATGTAAATATTGAATTTATTATTTGACTGTCAATGATAATTTTATATTGTTTAATCTTGTCGTTCTAGAGATAGGAACACTTAGTCTGTTACCCCATCAATATTTTCAGATTAAGTTTTTAAAAAAAAAAATGCTGCCGAACATTTTTAAGGTTGCCTTTTTCTTCAGAATAGAACAGAAGCCTGTCTCAAAACCTGTGACCAGTGTGTCAAAAATGTGAGGGCATTTTATTAGATTATTTGACGTTTTTGCTTATTAATATAGGGTATTATGTGGTAATTAACGCCACAAACGTTATATGCAGATTCTTATACAAAACCTACAAATTTACACAGAGGTAAAACTTCAAATTCTGTGCCAACATAATAACTAATCAAAATTATAATTTTCCACTAGAGCGATTTTAAAATTTTTGTAGATATGACTGAAAGATTTAGTAATCATATGTAGAAATACATTGTATCGTCGAATTTCAAAAAATTGACAATTATGACTGTGAAAGTAAATGGACTACTACTATACGACTATTTTGGCTAGTATATTTTAATCGATTTAGTCAAATTTGAAAAAAGTTATTGTGCTATCGGCATTTGGTATCAGAGCATCATTGTGTTTCTCTAGCAAGAATATTTTGAATAATAAATAGGGTTTCTCAATATTATTTCAAAAACAATAAATGTAACTATTGGTAAATTTTTTTGCATTATTCAAAATTTTCATTAAGGTGCAGGTTAAAAAAAAAATAAGAATATTAAGTAATTTTTTTAATGAAAGACGAAAATTACAGTAAATATAGAGCGGAATATTTTTTTTTTGAATGAAATATAATAACCTATATTTTTTAAAAATTCATTTGGAGGATATGTGAACCAAGAAAAGTCTACAACAGATTTTATGCAAGAGAAGCTTGGTATATTAAAAATTTTAAAAAATTATAAATAAAATTAGACTAAACACATTTAAATATCAATCGTATACTTACTGAAAAACCCTTAATTTTGATTTATAAATTACTTACAAAAACTGTAACGAGTAGTCCAAATATTAAACCAATTCTTAATGATATTGAATCATTTCTTGTTGATATTTCAGTACACCATTGTGTACAATATATCCATGCAAAAATCCATGTACCAAAAAATTCTAGGGCAAATGTACCTGCTGAACTAACATGTACACTCGGTATTGAAACACATACAGCCTGACAAGAGGAAACACCTGTTTTAAAATCTGGTACTAAGACCATGAGCATTCCATAACCACATATCGCACCAGCAAATTGTGCAATGCAATAACATAAACATGCGCAACATCTTATTTTTCCGCAACTGTTTATATTAAAAATTAGTTTTTTTTTTTTAATAGGTTTGTTTTAGGCTAGGCTGTTTCCACGATAATGCAATTTGTAAACAATCTTTTAAAAACCAGAATACAATTTGAAAATTCAACACAAAACCAAACCGTTTCACTAAAGTAAAGACTGGCTTTTATAAATTGACGTATAATGTTTAATTACAAAAAGTTTGCGGTAAAATGAATTACTTTATAGATTTATCTTTGGCAATGTTTTGTGCAAATTGCAATAACGTACAAGTGGATCTTTTAAATTTAAAAATTTTAAAAATTATTTAATCAAAAAATAAATATATATATACTTACATAAACGCACACCATGTTATTGCTGGGTTAAAAAGTCCACCGGAAATATATCGAAAAGCTTCAGTTAGAACCATTAAAATTAAACCAAAGTTAAGTGTTGCCATAAAATAAAATACTGTATTCTCTTTTGCAAATGATAATCCCATACAACCCAATAACACTAAAAGTAATGTTCCAAATAATTCAGCCAAAAATGCACCTATAACTTTATAGACACGAATATTTGGAATATCAATAACAGTTACTTTATAACATTTATTAACCATTTTTATGTTATTTTTTTATTATTTAATTTTAACTAACGTATAATTACTAATAAATTGGTTTTTACAAACTTGTAAATTAAAAATGTTGAAAATATACAAAAATTAATAAAAAAAAAAACAAACAAAATTTAAATTTATATTTATAATATTATAATATTATGTATTTCCAAATAAATAGACGATTGAAACAATTTTTAATATTTGACTTTTAAAACTCTCATAATTTAATCAATAACAAAAAAAAATTTCACGACCATGTTTAAATTTTTTTCATTTTAAATTTTATATTAGTTTTAATTAAATTATTTTCTTTTTATCTGTAAAAAATAAAATGAAACACTGTACCTTTATAAAAAATCTTGATAATAACTCGAAACCAAAAGGTCTATAATGAGTTTAATAAAAAGAGTTATAACTGTTAATGTTATGTTGTGAAAAATAATCCGAAAGCAATAGCTGAATTCCCGCCAGAATATTAAAAATCAATACTATTTAGTAATACTAAATTCAAACTTACAGTTGAAAAAATTTAAGAATATTTGGTAATAAACTTAACGTTAGTCATTTAAGTATTATCTTTTTGAGCATTAAGAGATAATGCATCAACAAGCAATCAGCCGATTAGCAATAGACCAGCGCCACTATAAATCAGATAGGGAAGTGGTGAGTTAACTGCCTGACATGCATGAATGAAGGAACATATTTCGCTTGCGAAATGTGCTACTTTTTCAAAATATAAACTTCGTTGCTATAAAAGTTCAATATAGCAACATGGGCGAGGAGATCATCTTTGTAGCCAAAATGCCAAACGAATACATGTTGCCAAAACGAATTATAAATGTCAATGTCATTTACAAACTGTAACATCGGAATGTGATGCATTAATAATAAAATAGCAATTTAAATCAAGTTAGTAGAAACTATAGCATTAACAGCATCAGAATTCGATTCTTTCATATAAAACAAATTTTGCATGCCAATAACTGAAGCAGAATGCTATAAAGTGAAAGAAGTATACGAAAATAGAAAAACTTCTTGCTAATGTTTCTATCACATTATCTTATTTTACAGACAGAGAAATGAACATGGTGAACATGTATAGTATCTTTGAATATAATAATAATCCAAGTATAGTATATTTACCTTATATCCATTATTCAATAAAGCTTGGGATTACAATAATACAATAAAGCTTGGGATTCCTATTCATTCCTATTCCTATCGCCCACTAGCTGGACAAATCATTTACAAGTTTTCACCAGTAAAACGATAGTAAAACGAGAAGAATACAGTTGCCTTTGTCAACTCTTAGATACCCGTACGAACCGTTAGTATGTTCACAGCCTGTCACTCTGCTCACAATATTATTTTTTTAATATTTTAGTATTTTAAAATAATTTGGGTGAATTTTATAATTTCTAGAACTATGGGTTGTACATATATTCAAACTATATGTTTATATGTACATTCTTCAAAAGTAAATTCTAACCTTCCATATAACGATTATCAATCCAAAACTTTTTCAAATATTCTATAGTACCATTTAATACTAAGCGGTAAATGTATATTAAATTTACTTAGTACAAAATAGTAAATATAATTTTAAATATTATATTATATTATATTTAAATATTCCATTGACAGAATAATTTCTTATAAGTACAATAAAATACATATATGTATGTAAATACGGCGCTATATAATATACATCTATACTCTTATCATTCATTCACTAGTGACATATACGATATGTAAATAAACATGATATTATATAAGTATGTATATATATTAATATCATATAAATAAAAATTCTTCAAGCAACCGTTATGTTGTTTATTTATTTGCATTTTTATGTACTACGCATTATATCCTCAACAATTTCAAATTATCGAATAAAACAAAATGGAAAAAATTCGTTAAAGAAATTTGTTAGAAAATTTGAAAAAATCAAATAACACTTTCGTCAATTATAAAGTAATCCTATATTATTAATTAAAAAACGTTGTTAACAGAAATAAGAGTATAATGTTGGAGCTTTAATTTTTGTGTATTACTTTAAAAAAAATTTATTAGGTGTTCAAGTTACAGTTGTTTAAAAAAAGGATTTTGCAAAATTTGAGTTTTGCATAACGGTAAATAAAGACACCGTATGCCAAAAATATAGCTTTTTTGAACCTTTGGGGAGCTGTAGCTCCGTAACGGGTGGGGCTACAAAAAAAAAGTTATTAAAAATAAAATTAATATTTTTGTGAGATCTATCAGCAGTTAAAATTTCATAGGTCTATTTCAAAAAAAATGTGGGGATCTAAAAGTTAGGTGTTCGTGATCTACCTTAAGTGTTGGTCCAAACTCAACCAAAAAAAATAGGGAACCTACAAATTACTCCCAGAAAATTTTGTGTAAATTTGAAGATTCTAGCTTTCTTAGTTTTTGAGTTAGCGTGCTGACGGACGGACGGACATGGCTCAAAAGTCTTAGAATTTTTTTCTGATCCGATCCATACCTTTGAAGGTATATCTAGCTCGCTTATTTCGAGGTGTTACAAACGGAGGAGTAATTTTATTATACCCGATCCTATCGTACGGGTATAAAGAACACACTTAACATACAAACAAAAAGCCTGGAAACAACACATTCATAATATTAATATCTAAACCCTCACCAAAATAAAGCACATTGAATACCAAAATATCTATGGTGAGAATGCAACCAGTTAAAAATGTAAATTAAATCGCGCAGTCGCACGAACAAAAGCAAATTTCAGCAGTAGAGTGAATAAAGCTTAAATAGCAATCAGAAACAAAGATTACAGACGAATAACCCATACTGAAACAGATGACAAAAAAGAAATGTTGCTCAATAGGCCATATGCAAGTCAAAAAAAAAAGGCGAAAATAACACGTTGATAAGAAGTGAAATCCTTAAAGCAGCAGTAAGGACGCCTAAAAAACACAGACGTAACTTAACTAAACGGGCTAAGTCAATATGCACTCGCACTTGAGAAAACGCCTTATACGGCACGGTTTATACCCGCGCACCAAATGGCGTTCGAAAAAAATATCTATTAGAAGTCCTATATGATTCCTCCCGTGACCGAGTCAAAATGGACAAAAAAAAAGTTTAACTATCAGTATAATCCTATTAACTATACTTAATGTATCTTTTGAATTAAAAATTTTTATTTAGAGATAAGTAATAATAATGAATTATAAATAATTTGTTGTCTTTCTTAAAAAATATTCTATTTTTAGAATTTTTTATTTTATTGGGTTTTATTATAAATTTTTACCACATGTATTTTTTATTTTTATGATAACAAAAATTAGTTTAAAAATTTAGATAAAAATTTCATATCAATCAAAAAACAAACCGACAATAATATCATGTATCATGCAATTCATGTAATCAAAATACCTACTTATGTATATCAAATTTAATTTATTCTGATTCAGTTTATATTTAGTATTCGTTTAGAAATATTATTGTACTAATTTACTATTTTATAATTTAATTTAAATTTTGTTTAAAAATAGATTGTATTTATGAAGCAGAAACAGAAGAGTAAAGATTTTACTTTACAATACCATCTAGCTAGAAGAAAATTGAAAAACGAAAATTATTTTACTTCAGTATAGACTACAAACTGGAAATAAATTTATTTTGAGAAAATATTTCGGAACTCTCGGTACCATACTTCTACAAATTAATAAAAAAAAATTATAAGTCTCATACACATGTTCAGTATTTTTTTAAACCCTACACATTAAGTATAGGGTATATTAACTTTGGTATGGTGTTTGTAACCACCAAAAGGAAGCGAGTTAGGTATAGACATGTATATATATTCTGAATCAGGATCACCGCCTGAGTCGATTTAGCGATGTCCGTCCGTACGCACGATAACTCAAAAAATAATGATGCTATCTTGATGAAATTTATACTGGAGTGGTTGTTCGGGTACCTCCCATACAAATCCCAAAACCGAACAAGCATATATTCGAAATTAATAAAGATAGAAACTTCAAATTTGGTACTAGGGTGTTGTTTCCTGAATCCCTAATTTGTCCAAAATTTGAGATGAATTGGAGGAGCTGTTCGGGTACCTCCCATACAACTCCCAAAACCGAACAAGCATATCTTCGAAATTAATAAAGATAGGAACTTCAAATTTGATACGAGAGTGCTGTTTCCTAAATCCCTGATTTGCTTAAAATTTGAGATGAATTGGAATGGTCGTTCGGGTACCTCCCATACAACTCCCAAAACCGAACAAGCATATCTTCGAAATTAATAAAGATAGAAACTTCAAGTTTGGTACTAGGGTGTTGTTTCCTGAGTCCCTGAGTTGTCCAAAATTTAAGATGAATTAGAATGGTTGTTCGGGTATCTGCCACACAACTCCTAAGAGCAAACAAGCATATCTTCGAAATTAATAAATATATAAACTTGAAATTTGATATAAAAATGTTCTACCCTGTTGATGTCTCTAAAATTTAAGATGAATTGGGGTGGTGGTCCGCGTGCCTCCACACACTTCCCAAGACCTAACAAGCATATTTTCGAATTTAATAAAGATAGAAATCTGAAATTTTATACAAAGGTTGTAAAAGCATTTATTTTTTTAGCTTAGTTATATTAAATACCTAACTAAAATAACTTATGGATTTTTAATTTAATTTGAATTTTTTAGGTGTAGGGTATAAATAAGTCGGTTGCATCGACTTACTGTTACTTTTACTTCTGTTATCTCAATCTTAATCTTTTTTTATCTTAAAATTTTTTATCTTAACTAAAGGACGGACAAACAAAATTATTGCATTGAGAGTTATAGTGGAAATTTGTAAAAAAAAAAAAAATAAAGAAAGTGAATAAAAGAAATGATTAGAGAATAAAAATAAATATTATATTTCACAACTTTAATAAAAAAACAAACCGAAATCACTATAAAAATTACATGAGAATGAAAGAAAATATGTTACAAGACTTCTTACAAAAGGTTAGACTAGACCTAAAAAGAAAATACTTTTATGTATGACGCAATTGCGCTAGAAATTAAAATTTTTATAAGGTTTTTGGGCATAGAAAACGCGTTTAATCAACAGATTTTTCTTACAAAAGTTTATAAACTTTCTCATACACCTTTAAACTTGTTTGTAAATATTTTGAAAAGGGCTTGAGAACATATATATTACGGGATGATTAAATTAGTTAGACTAACGTTTTATAAAACCAAACATAAAATTAGTTTTATTGATGATATTTTATAGAAATGATGGAGTTTAAATTTAAGCTTATCATTAAAGTAAACCTCTAAGTTTTTATTAGAACTCGTCTTAGAAATACTAATACCATTTAGAGAATAATTAAAACAAAATGGATTAAGACAACATCTAAAACACATTAGTGTACATTTATTCACATTTAGAAAAAGATTATTATTTGTAACCAATTAAATAAGTTGTTTTCCTTAATAAAACACTGTGTAAGATCTATCAATTAAATATGAGTCGACACATTTCATAAAAATAGCTGAGAAAGTTTCAAGTTTTCTTAATTTTAGAAGTATTATAGAATGTTGTAAAACATCAAACGCTTTACTATAACATCTGTTTGACAATTTTCTTCCATATATCTTGCAATTGACTCGACAAGATTAGTAACTGTAGTAAATGAATTCTTGATCTACATGTGCATTGCATGCATCTACATGTTTATTGTGGACCATAAAAGATTTATAGTGACTATATAAATAAATTCATACAATATTAATTCAAAAAGCTTATAGGAATAGAAGAAAATTTTACAATTATTTAATTTTTCTTATGAATTGTTTTAATAAATGTGATAAATTGATTTAATTATAGGAATAATACTGATCTAGGATATTACAACGGCCTTATTGTTATCTAAATGAGAATTTGCAGTCCATATATCTATCTACATATCTATACTGTCTTATAGAATCTTTTAATTAAAAATATCATACCGTAAAAATATATGCCATAAATTAAATTCATTTTTTATTTATGTCATATATTAAAAAATTACTTAAAAACTCAAACAAAAAGAAACTAAAAAATTAAATATAACCCTTTTTAGTATCAATGGCGAATATCAATACAAATAACTATAGAAATATTAGATATTATATTTTAGGACACAAAAAAAAAAAAAACATATCGTATTTCATCGACGTCACAATTTCTTCCAACATCATCACCATTACTATTACCACGACCATATTAATATCTCAAGAGAATAAAATTTTATATTTGATTTCAAATATTTTGTTTTTTTTTTTTGTTCCTTAAAGATAATAAATAGATTTGGTTAGGGATAAATCGTAATTGACTTTGGGATTTCCTATCCAACTTAAAAAAAAAAATATAAAAAATTCTTTTGAAATAAAAATGAAACTTACACTATAAGTAAAAAGAAAAACTTACATTACATATATATATATATATATACATAGTGATTGTATCTAGTTGGTACCACTATTTTTACACTAACTCTAACTATTGGTGCAACAAAAAACAACAACAACAAAAATACTCAAAACGTAATAAAAATCAGAAAAGATTGAGTTTCTATTTCTTGACAAGGACATTTTTAGTTTGTTAGTTATTCCTATTACTTTATCAAAAAATAAAATTATATATATATATATATATATATATTAAAAAAAAAAACCTTTTATAAATTATATGTTTAATAATACACATATATATGGATCCATATAAAAAATATATATATGTCCAATGCATAACTACGCAAAAAGAAAAATCCATAAATTGAATTTTAAAATGCATTTACAAGATAATAAATAAAACAAAAAGAGTAACCGTAAAGATCTAAACTGTAACCCGTAATTTATTAAATTTTCAACAATTCAATTAGAATTATAATCTTGCAACAGCAAATCACTCACACAATAAATTTATTAGATATAAAAGAGGGACCATTATATAAAAATTAAATTAATTTGTCATTCTTTGTATAATATTAAAAAAAAACGAAATAAAAATTTTGCGCTTTACGATACTTATGATATATTTTATCCTTAAAAAACTAAGTAATTTTTATATGTATTACAAATTTTGTCTTAAAATATTGCCTTAAATATTGCGTAAGACTTAGCTTAACTTTTGAGTTCTCAAAACTAACTTTTTACTATTCGTTTTTTTCCCCCCCTTACAATAAATCGTTCTTCTTTCGTTTTAATAAAATTTTCACAATAATCTGAAAATTAATTTAACACATTATAAATTAAAAATTTACTAAATCTTATCACCAATATAATTATGACCAGTTCGCTTAAATATATTGATTAAATTATTAAGTTCACTGCATGACGTTCAGGTTACGACTATTTAACTCTGTAAAAAAGGTTCGAACCACATCTGTGTCTCGTTATATAAAAAAAAAAAAATTTTTACAACAATAATCAAATACGGTAATATAAAATAAATAAATAAAAATAATTCTTGTATAAGATAATAGATAGCGCTAGCGCACAAATATATATCATAAAAAACATTTGTGTTTTTTGGGAGCGTATCGAAATCTTGCTTATGAAAATCTCATGTTACAAAATCTCGTGCTTTTCAGATATTTTACAAAAAATCTCGCGAAAAAGTAGAAATGGAAAAAATACGAAATGGAATAAATATTGAATGAATAAATGTAGAATAAAAATATGTCAAATAACCAAAAACATTTTAAAATAAAATGTCAAAAAAAAAAATATTGCAAAAAAAAATAATTTCCACCGTTTTTTTTTTTATGTATATGTATATTTTAAAGCTGGCGACATTTTATTTTTATGTATATTTTATATTTTAGAGTTTGTTGTAATATTTATGTAAAATAAATAATTGAGAATGATTTTAGGAAAAAGTATTTTAGGATTAAGAAGGATTTTAGGTTACAAAGTCAGGATTCCAAAAATTTGTTTAGCGAGCGTTTGTTAACTAAAACCCTCACTATTTTAAATGCCTTGCCTTGTTTTTGAAATGTGTATGTAAACAAAAAACAATTAGTTAGTTACAAATTTAAGATTTAATAATTTGTAAAGTGGGGTTTTAAGGCGACAGCTCTCACTATTTTAAATTATTTTGTTGTTGTAATATATGTAAAATAAATAACTAGAAAGGATTTTAGGATTAACAATAGAGAATTAGAATTAAAATTCTATTAAAGTATGTACCTGTTAAAAAATATTTTTAACTTTATCACCTTTTAATTTTAACTTTTAGTTTTTTCTTTTTAATTTTAAAAAAGAAATAAGGCCAAAATGAAAAAGAATAATATAAAAAATATATATAAAAAAAATGCCGAAAACAAAAAGTTCTTGATTTTACTTTAACAAAAAAGGATATTTTGGCTTTATTTCTTTCAACTTTATTTCAGCTAACCTTTAATAAACCTTTAAAAAAATTATTTGGTTTAAAAAACGTGAGATTTTGAAATATAAGATTTTCAGACAAGAGATTTTGATACGTAAGATATTAAAACGCGAGATTTCGTAATCAACCGTTATATTTTACAATCTTATACAATATATAGCTACAGGCGAATAATCAACGTCTGAATGAAAATAATTATTTAAGAAACTTAAATCTTAATCTAATATAAAAGTAGTAATTTTGTGGAATGTCTTATACTTCTTGTTGTAGTGAGGAAGAACAAAAAAATTGTAGAAGCAAACGGAAAAACAATCAAAAATATAACTATAAGCTTAATCAGTGGACCATCATCGGTTAAGTTGTTAAAATTTTAATAATTTTACTATATACTTAAGAATTTTTTATTTCGTATTTTATGCATAACTGAGATCCAACCAAAAGAAAGCAATATAAGTAAGGATTTTCAAATAGGCTCCGCAAAAAAAGTCCCCAAGTTTCATTCAAATTTTGAAAACTTTTTTCATTATTGGTTTTGAGGACATTTTTTTAGGGACTTTTTTCTCATGCAGCGTTTAAAATATATGATTAAAATTTTTAATTAAATTTGAGATTTTTTTTTTTCATAATAAAACACAAATACATTAATCAGATATTACATAAAATTCACATTAACAAAAAATCTCTACACACTTGAAAGAAAAATAATATATTCACCATTTTGAAATTGAAAAATTTCCATCCAACTTTACTTAACACTGTCACATTTAATTTTTATTCCTTCAAGTTTATCACAAAATTTTACAAATTTTGATCTTTACTGAATTGGGACCTCTTTTAAATGTTTCAGATTTGCAAAAAAAAAAACAACAAATGAAATAAAACCTTTTAAATTTCTTAAATTCATTTTTGGCAATAAACAAAATTAATGGTTTACATTTTGTTACATTCAATTTTTATAAAATCTATTTTTAAATCTTATTTAATTTATAAATTAAATATAACAAGAAAACTTTTTGTTAAAATAAAGTGAAGGTATAATTGAGGAAATAAATAAGATTTCAATTTTGTGATAAACAAAATAAAAACGAAAAGCAAATAAATAAACAAAAAAAGATTAATGGATTAGAAAATTTAAAAATATTACCATATGTGTACTAAATACGATTCCCCAGACACCACATACCAAAAACTAACGAAAAATTCACATTAAACAGAAAATTTATATTTTTTACCGTTGTTTTTATTTCAACTGGTATATTCTCATTTTATTGTTTCATTTTCTTTTTTTTTATTTCATGTAATTTAAATTTAATAATTTTAAATTTTAAAATATTCTAATAATATTAGAAACTTTTAAATATTTGGTTCAATTTACTCTTTAGTTTTGTATGTATAACATTAAATGTCATTTATGTCATTTCTAATATTGAATAGTTTAACTAAATGTAATCAATATACTGCAGTAAAATGTTGGGAAAACAACCACAAATGTTGATTATTAATAGAAATTTATTAATATAATTTATAATAGAAATTAATTTTTAATTAAATCTGTAAACTTCAAGCAAGATGTAAATTAAAATACTAATAATAAAAGTTTTTATAGTTATATGGCCCTAATGGCATTTTATTTACATATGCATATATAGGTATGTTTTTTTCTCACTCCTAAATAGCATATATCATCCTCTAAGTCATTTATTATTCATATTTGACTAAATTTCAGTTTTTTGAATCAGTATTTTTAATAATCCGTTGATTACTCGGCTGTAGCCGATATTGTATAAGACTATGAAACACAAATATTTTTTTATTTGTGCGCCATCTATTATCTTATACAAGAATTATTTATAATACATTATTATACATTTTTATTATTTTAATATACAATTATTGTATATTAAAAAATTTTAAAAATATTTTTAATGAAATTTGAATAAGTTTGTTAAACTTCATCAAACATTTAATTCAAACAAAATAATCGTGGTTGTTTATTTTTTAACATACTTTATTACAATAAACCAAAAGGAAACTTACAAAAAATTATAACTCCATTTTTTTTCTGGGCAATTTTTAAAGAGTAAATATTTTCTTTACAATTAATTATTTTTTGATTTATATTAAAAAAAAAAATTAAAATAAGTACTTGCATCTTGTAACCGACTTACTAAAAATAAATATTTTTCTATAGCTATACGTATATTATGACAGTATAAAAGGACATACTTTATAGAGAACTATTAGAAAGATTCAGTTTCTCTAATTTTCCATTATATTTTTTAAACGCTTCAAAAAAGTTAGACTACTGTTATTTTAAAAAAGTGTAGACGAAAGCAAATTAAAAAACGTGATCGAAAACATCGATCTCTAACCTCCGCCTTAGAGTTAGTTAGAAAATTATGGTTTCAATAATTTGTCTAACGGAATTTGGGAGTGACAGCCCATCATTTTTTTAATACTATACTGTTTCACTTTATAATATGTAAAAAAAAAAATTAAATGGAGAGGGTTTTAAATTAAAAAATTTTTTTTAAAAGCATTTTTAAATAAAAATTACGAAATTAGAGTTTCAAACATTTGTTTAGTTTGCGATTGTTTAGTAGTTTACTATTTTAAATATGTAGGCAAAAGCAGGAGATTTTGAACAAAAATATTTAAAAAAAAGGATATTTTTAAACAAGAAAATTTAATAAAAAAAAGCAAAATGTTTTAAAATGACATTTTATACAGTAGACCCAAATTAAGTTTTTTACAATTTTTAATGTTACAATCTTTTTTAATATAAAAGGATTAATAAAAAATAACTATTTTAGAACAAAGAATAACAATAAACAGATTTATTTTCTATATGAATAATTCTACAGTTACCAATTTCACAATTCATTTTAAAGTATATGCATAAAATATAGATACATAATAGTTATTTCCTTAAAATCCTTTACAATCTTCTTATTTTTTTTTATAAAATCTTTTCCATTCTATACATAATTTCATAATTTTTTTTTTTTTTCCTATATAATATGATAAACATTCAGATAATGTAAAACGAATCCATTTGACAAATAAGTTTTCTGCTTCTTAACTTTATTTGTTGGTTTTTAATCAAAACTATACCAAAAAAAAAAAAAAAAATAAAGTACATTTGTAAATATTTTGTATGTGTAAATTAATAAAAATAAAAAAAAAAATTAAATAAAAAAGATATACATATATATACATAATAGATATAAGAAAATTATGAAAAAATCAGCTCACGTACAAAAAATATTCATGTAAATTGCAGCAATCTTTAATAAAGCAATAAAAAATTATTGTTAGAATTCCGTTTGGGTTTTTATTACAATTTAGCCTAAAATCTAATTATATATACTTAGAAAAAGAAAAAGTTAAATATTTTTGTTGTAACTATACTATAATAATATATTTTCATTTCTTAAAGCTTTTTTTTCCTAGTTTTTATATAAAATATCAAAGTTTTAAGTGCTAATATATTCATTATTCAGTATACAATTCATTTTAGAGTATTTCATTTTAGAAGTACAGCACAGCGCTTTTATAAACCTATATCGAATTCTACTATTGTTTGTCATTACTTTAACGTCATTGACTGATTTTTCTTAAAGTAATCTCTGAATCTGAATGTTTTTGTGCCATGCATGACAAATTATATTTCTTGACAAGCTACAGAATTGATTTTTCTTTTGCCTTTTTGATTTATCCATTTTTTTTCGTCTTTACGAGCTTGTCTATACTGCTATACTTTTCTTTGTAAGCTAAAGATTTTACTTAAATATATATATATATGTATAAGAAAAGTTTTATTCAATTTTTGTTGAATAAACGTTACTTTAACGTCAACGTTAAAATAGATCTTAAATGAAAATTAATTAGCAGTTAAAATGAATTTTAGTTATAATTTCGAATCACTACATTAAAAAAGCAATTTTATATATATTATAATAAAAAAAAGCAAAGGAATTAAAGAAAGTTTAAATCGAATTTCAAAATCCATTCAAAGTATATTATTATTATCATAATATTATACATCATACATTGTTATAAATCAACATAATATTATTTATAGCTGAATCAAGAAAAAAAAAATATTCAAAATGCCTAAAAATATGCAAAATTTGTACATGAAGAAAAGTTAAATAATTTTGTAATTTTTCATTTTTTTTTTTTTTTTTTGTTTCTTAACAAAAATACCTCTTGCTATCAATATTAGTGTAAATATAAAATACATAGAAAAATAAGTATAATATTGCTATATATATTAATAGTATTTAGCCATTATAGGCTTTATAAACAACGATTTAATAAATTATTTGTTTTAATCCCTGCAACTTATATAAATGTATAATGTATAAGTATTTATTTTGAAATATAAAAACTGTGAAAAAAAAAATAGAAAATGGAAAATGACTTAAAAATAAATAGAATCAACAGTCGAAAATAAATTTAACATAGTAAAAATGTGCTCTTTGAAAATTATTTCTTTTAATGATTCCTTATTGGACATGTGTTTCCAAATGGTTTAAGAATAATAATAATACGAAGAAAAAAATGTCATTTACATTTGATCAAAAAGTTTTCAAAATAAAATGAATTTTTTTTTTTTTTATTTTGTTGAGACCAAAAACCAAAACAAAAACACATTAAAAGGTATCAAGATTCACAGTTTCTAAAGTTTGTTGATTCCACAAACAAATGTTTTGACTTTTCATATAAAATAATTCATTCAAATCATATCGCATTTATATATATATATGCCATATTTATATAGAATACGTATAATACATAATTCTGATAATATTGTATTATAATAATAAAGTATTAGGATTTTGTTTTTCTTTTATTGTTGATGATTATATTTTAACATTTATTTCATGAGAAGTAATTTACGCCAAACATTTTTTTTTTTTTAATACATATGTTTTTTTTTGTTTTTAATATCAATTAATTAAGTTATGATTATTATTAAAACGAAATATGAATTTGATATGTATGTTATAAAATATCTTTAAATTTTTTTTTTTTATTCTTTTCAAGTATATATAGGATCTACAATGAAATGGTGTCATATTGAAATTTATTATTCTACGCGTAAAGTTTACATTTGTTTCGCTGTGTTCACAAAAGAATATTGTGATTTGTGGCGTCCAGACTTTTTTCTCTTCTTATATTTCATATATTAAATACATGTTTTAAACTATATACGGATAAATTATATACTATAATTTATATATAAATTTAGCTTTCTGATGTTTTTCTATATAAAATTGAAAATTATTTTTAAAATATTATTTGATAAAGTCTTCTGTCCACCTTAATTTTTGTCATCAATAAAAAAAAAATATGTATGAATGGTTTCATATTAATGTTAATCAATTTTGAAAGATTTCTTATCCTCTCTTTCTTATTTTTAGTTACTTAAATATCGAGTAGAAGAAAACAGTCTATAGTTAAACATTTATCTCAGATATATTTATTTTTGTCATATTCGTATATATTTTATTGAATTTCCCTCAAAATCAAAAGATTACTCTAAAATTATATAAAGAAAAACTATATATATACATATATATATAAAAAATTCACTTACATATGTAAAAAATTTATAAAATTTTATTCTTGAACTTGAATTTACTTTTATGAACTTTATTTCACCATTTAAATTGTATTTATTTTTACACATATCAAACAAAAAATTAAAATCATTCACCCATAACCCTTCAGGTCACGCTACATTTTTTCATAATACTATAATTACTGTAAGTCTGGCTTATAAAAATTCCTGACATAAAATAAAAAAAATTATATAATAATATTATTGTATTATTTTGTTTTTTGTTTTTTTTTTTCGTTATTATTACAACGGAAAACTCTAACAATTTGAAATCATCGAGGTATAACAACTTTTATTTTATTTCCCATCTCATATATTATATATGTGACAATTAAAATGTAAGCTTGAATTTTTGTTAAAGATTTACTGTTTTAGCATAGTTTAGCTTAACTTAGCTTTTTAAACTTAATGTTTACATTTTATGTGCGCAATAATTTTAGAAATTATAAAAAAAAAAAATTTTTTTATTATAATATGATTTAAATTATTTTTGTATAACTGACACATTCTATCTGTTTTTCATTAAGTAAAGGTCACATTAGTTTCCTTACTATATATACTTTAATTTCCAATATATGTATGTATATGTAAATGGTTTTATGCTTTAATCCATTTTTTAAAGGTTTCCTACATTAATAAAAAAAAAATTGTTGAAAATTTTCTCTTCGTACATTTTTGGAACAGTTACGAAGGTTTTGTATTTTGATTATTAAATTTTAAATTAACTTTTCGAGACAAAGAACTTGTAACGGTATCAAACAGTAGAATGATGCAAAAATGATGTATGGTTTTAAAATATTATATAAAATTATAGTTGAGAAAAATTAAAATATTTTATATATTTCGTTCAAAAGTGTGATAAAATAATAAGATTGACAAAGTTAAGGCACTGCATATATTTAATTGCATGCACTGACATATTTTTCTTAATTCTTGATCAACCAAACCTCTATGTGATTTTTTGTTTTTTTTACACAGCCTCTCATTTTCAGGCGTGGCTGTAAATGTCGTAAAGGAGAATTATTCTTACGACATTTGTGAGATTCCAATTCACACACCATCGATGTTTACAGGGTATTTTATACGCTCTCACTCATTAGGCCACTTAGGTCTCCTATGTAATTTAAAACTTTTAAAAACATTTTTTTTTTTTTTTGTTCAGATCACTGATCACCAACAAACAAAAACCTATATTAAAATCAAATTGAAAACAGTACAAATTCCGTCTATAAACAGTACCCAATTAAATAAAAATTTAATAATAAAGAAAAAAAAAAATATTCAGAACAAATTATAAAAAAGAAAAAAAAAAAGCTATATAATAAATATTTCTATAGAGGTTCATTTACTAATTTATGATGATATTACATTCAGTTGTTAGCTTAATCTCAAAAGAAGATATTTTCGTTTATTTTGTTTATAAAAAAAAAAATTTTTTTTGTTTTAACTAAAACTGTACCAAAAACACAAACAAAAAAAAATATATAATTAAATAATTAATTAAATAAAATGAAAATATTTGAAAATTATCAATTATCAATATTAATAATATTATTATTAATAATTCATTTGTCACAAAAACAAATTAATGCCAAAGGATATAACTATGATGAATATTGTGAAAATAATACATGTCAAAGTTTACAATTGACAGAAAATGACACTTTACGTCAAAAAAATCGTCAAGAAAAAATTATAACAAATTCATTATCATTTAAACGATCAGAAATACCAATAATACATTCAAAATTATTTCGAAATTTTGCAAATTTACATGAATTGGATTTACGTGATACAAAAGTTGAACAGTATACAAATGAAAGTTTTCGTAATTTACAAAATTTACAAATTCTTTTATTATCAAGAAATTATATAACTGTTTTACCAGAAAATGGTTTTTCAAAATGTTATAATTTACAATTTTTATGGTTAGATTCAAATAATATTGAAGAAATACAAATAGGAAGTTTTAGAAATTTAACAAAATTACAATATTTATCATTAGATAGTAATAGAATAACTGAATTACCTAATGGTATATTTGATGATTTAACATCATTATATGGTTTATATTTACAATATAATAAATTAGAAATATTAAATGATAATTTATTTATTAATTGTAAATATTTAAATTCATTGCATATTCATGAAAATAATTTAAAAAAAATTTCAAATACATTATTTGAAGAAAAAACTTTAGAATATTTGGATATATCATTTAATCAATTTGAAAATATTAATTTAATATTTGATAAAATTCGAACATTTAAAGTTGAAAATGCATTTGAAAAATTTGGAAAATTTGAATTAAATGGTGCCGTTGAAAATTTAGAATTAATAAATAATAATTTAAATGATATAACAATTAAAAATATTACAAATATTGAAAAATTTAAATGGATTGATGAAACAGAAATTGATTTGAATTTTTTACGTGAAGCTGGTAATATTAAAGAGTTAACATTAAATTCACCAAAAATTACTATAATACAAACACAATTTTTTTCAACAATGACAGAATTAATTTATTTAAATTTAAGTAATTGTCATATATCATTTTTACATCCAAATACATTTAATTATCAAGATAATTTAGAAGTATTAGATTTATCTAATAATGATTTAACAGAATTAAATATTCAATTATTTTTACCATTATCAAAATTAAAACATTTAATAATAAAACAAAATAAATTTATATGTTCGAAAATTTCACCAAGTATACGTGATTTTTTTCAACAAAATTCAATATATGTTGAAAGTGATCCATGGCCACATGAATTAAATAGTCAAACAAAAATTATTGGTGGTATTTTATGTCAAACTATATCATATGATAATGATGATAATGATAATAATAATAATGAATCAGATACAATACAAAATAATGATGATCCAAAATTATATGATGATGATGATGATTTAACAGATAATGATAAAACAATGAAATTAAAATCAGAAATAAATGAATTACGAACACATTTAAAAATTATTGTACAAAATTTTGAAGAAAAATTTAAACTTATTCGGGAAGAAATTGAAGAAATTAGAAGACGAGATAATATAATTAATAATGTTAATGAGAAATTTTGGAATCAAATTTCAATAACAACATAAAATTTGTAATTTTAAATTAAATAAATCATATTGTAATAAATTGATTGTATATTTTATTGTTTTTTGTTTTGTTGTTTTAATAAAAATAATAATAAGAATAAGTGCGTATACTTGAAATAAATATAATATTTATGAATATTAAAAAAGAATACTATTTTTTTTTTCTTTTTATTCATAGCTTCGCCGACGACAGCACTCTAGTGGCATCCTACGATTTCCTTAAGAAGTCTAATGTCACACCTACCGCAATCAGTTCGAAAAGAAATATTATGGTTAGTTTAATAAACCATGATTTAGCTAAAATAGCTGATTGGGGTAAAACTAATAGAGTTGAGTTCAATACCTCAAAAACTCAAAACTGCATGATTTCCTCTAAAAGAAATCACTTTAACCCAATTCTGCGATTCCAAGGAGGAAATAAAGCGATCAGAAGCGATCCAAGGCGATCAGAAAGTCTAAGCATTTTAGGTTTTGCAGGTAAATCAAAAAATGCTGTGGAATGAGCATATTTTTGATATAGCTAAACGTGCTGCCAAATGTTTGGGTTTTCTATCCCGCTGCAAAACATATTTCTTTCCAAAGGATCTGTCTAATATCTATAAAGCCTACATTCGACCTAAGATGGAGTACAACTCTCACATTTGGGCTGGCTCATCCCAAACTTCTCTGAGTTACCTCGACAAAATCCAAAACCGCGCCTTACGCCTAATAGGCGACCCTGTCGAACAAGTAAAACTTACTCCACTTAACTCGCGTCGTAATATTGGAGCTATTTCTCTGTTTTATAGATATCTTGTAGGTAATGACACTTGCTCTATTGAACTTAAATCAATTATACCTCCTCTTAAACAATTTCAACGTAACACCAGAGGAGCTGCAAGTGCTCATTTCTAGACTGTGGAAATTCCAAGATGGTTTAAAACTGCCTATGGAAACTCATTTGTTGTGAGAACTGCTAAGATGTGGAACATGCTTCCATCTAATGTGTTCCCCTCTGTTAATAATGTTCCGTACTACAATTTACAAATATTCAAAACGAATTAATCGTTTCCAATCTTCCCATTAATTCCACTTTAACATCCTATTTTCCTAATAACTAAACTTACATATCTATAAAGGAATCCATTCCTAGCGTTTAGTTAGCGTGTAAAAAAAAAAAAATATAGGATAATTTTAAATTTTAAAGAATGTTTGTTTTGTTATTTAACTTTGTAAAACTATTTAATATTATTTTATGATATATTTATTTTGATTGGTATTAATTGTTAATATGCCTCTATAATTTATTTTATTCTGTACCTATATTATTTTATTCTGTACCTATTCTGTACCTATATTCTGTACCTATATTCTGTATCAAATATTTTTCTTTATATGATTCGACAACCTTTTTGACTTTTATTGTAATAATTGTTTTATTAATTTAAAAACAATTACCACTCAATTTAATTATTTATTTGTTCATTTATATTAAATCATTACATATATCTCTTTTATTGTAGGTAATGAATGACACTTGTTCTGATTCTTGTAGGTAATAAATAATACGTCTTGTTCTATTTAACTAAAGTTAATAATGCATTCCTTTAAACAATTGCAACACATGCTCATTTTTATACTGTGGAAATTCCTAAGTGCGGTTTAAAACTATGGTTATGGATACTCATTTATTGTGAGAACCGTTCAAATGTGGAATATGCTTCAATTAAAAATTTTTCCGGTCTGATAGATATGGTCCATTATATAATTGCCATATTTTCAAAAAGAATCTGTACAGGTTCGCTTCCAATTTATATTCCAACTGTCCCTTAATATTTCTTTAATTTCTCTTTCCATTTCCTAAACCTACAATAACTATGTATAAAGGAATCCTTTTCTAGTGTTTGGGTAGCGTGTAAAACAAATGGAATCTTGTAAAATGCTCTGGAATGAAATAGAACTTACAATTTTTTTTTCCAAGGGACGGTGAAAAACATCGATAGTCACTCAAAGGAATTGCAAGAAGTTCTTCTGGGTAGTGTTGAACTTTAACTAACCAAAAACACCAACCCTTTAAAGCCAAACTTTAGAATGGGTCCTTTAATACATAACATAATATACAGTTTGGTTTTGGGGATAAGGGTGTGGAAAAGATTACTTCGAGAAGAATTGGGTTTGAGATAAAGGGGGAAAATTTGGAGAGTTATTTTGTAAGATAGCTATTAATGTTCTCATTAAATTTCGTTATATCGTATACATATGACTTACCAACTTTTTCGAACACATATGCTGGTAAAAAAAGTTCCGAAATAATAAACGAATTTTCGAATGCTGTATTACGCCATCTTCACATTTCGACAGTATAGATGTTGGCATCTATTGCACTCCTTGTTTTATGTTGTAAAATTTTAAGCGGAGGCATTAATCGTTTTATTTCTTTAGAATAGGTATTTACTCCTACAAAATATCTATAAAACAAGGTCAATTACGCGACTGTACTACGATTTTATTTTGAGACTTGGTTTATTATAAAATTCTTAGTTGACGACCAAAAATTTAAAACAAAAATATTAAAATATTATAAAACTATTAGTGAATTACCATTAAAATTCACAACATTATTGAACCTACATTCATCTTTTAATTCTTAACATTTTAAATTATGAGAACTTAAGCACAAAAATTCATTTAAAAACAAAAACATAAACAATTCGGAAAATTAAGTTTGAATCCATCTCAAATTTTTAATACAATTGAATAATTTTTAAAAATAAATTAATAATATAAAAATAATATAATTACTTAAAAAATTTTAAATCACGCAAGCTTTAGTTTTTTTTTTATTTTTGTTAAGGCTCGGACATAATTCAACAATTTAATATAATAGAACACGCTTTATGTATATATATATATATAATGCTCATCTAATTATATATGCAACCATAATATATATACATATTATAAACAAATTTTTTTTAATTAATTTTTAAATTGGTTTTGTGTTTTTTTCTTTTTTGCGAAATTCGGCACCAATTTTAAAAAAAAAAAAAAAAACTTCAATAACTTTTCCAGATCATAACAGAAAAAATAAATACTTTACATTTATGAACATGTGAAACTAAAAATAATACTTATTATTTTCACTTTTTTTTTTGTATTTTATTATTATTATTCTTATTATTATTTTTATTATTATTTTTATTATTCTTTTATATATATTTTTAATTAAATTTTAATTCAATGTTTTAAAATGATAGCAAAAAAACAAAAAAAAATGAACAAAATCATCTAAATTTGATGTCATATTTTAAGTCTGAATTAATAATCAGTTGATTTTAACGAGTCATTAGTAACGTACGTTATACGATTCCTTTTTTTTTTTCAAATCTAAATTAATAATAAAAAAAAAAAAACGAACAAAAATTATAAATTAAAAAGAAAAATAACAAAAATAACAAAAAAAAAAAAAAATGTTATTAAAAAGGCAAGTTCAAATTTTAGAACTTTTTATAATTACACTATCAATAATTATAAATCGTATATATTCATTAGAAGAAACCATTTATTTTTATGATTATTGTACAAAATCATTAACAAATAAAAGTATTGTTACATGTTCTAATATTAATTTAAATAATAATACTGATATAATATTTGTTATTGATAATTTAAATGAAAAACCAACAACAATAACATTTTTAAATTCAAAAATAATAAATATACCACGTTATTTTTTTAATGTTTTTACTGATTTAACTGAAATTAATTTGGCTAGTACAGGTATTCAAAAATTTTCAGTACTTAGTTTTTGGAAATGTAATCATTTAGAACGTTTATTTTTATCAAGTAATGAAATAACAGAATTACCAGAAGTTGGATTTTCTGGTATTGAAAATTTAACATATTTATGGTTAGATTTAAATCGTATACAATATATACATGAAAAAGCATTTCAAGGATTAAAAAATTTAAATTTATTATCATTACAAGGAAATCAAATACAAGAGTTACCAGATGGTGTTTTTTATCAATTAAAAAATTTAAATACATTATTTATTGGTGAAAATCAATTAAAAAATTTAGATAAATATATATTTTATGAAAATGTTAATTTATCTGTTATAGAATTAAAACAAAATAATATTGAAATATTAAATGAATTAATATTTTCAAAACAAAATTCAATTGCATATTTATCAATAAGTGATAATAAATTAAAAAAATTAATATTAATATTTAATATAATAATTGAATTATTTTCAAATTCAAATCAAATAAAAATAATTCATTTAAATGGTAATATTAAAGAAATATATTTACAAAATAATACAATTGATCAATTTTATTTTCATTATCCAGAAAATTTACAAATAATTGATTTAAATACAAATAATATAACAGATATAACAAATTTAAAATTTGCAATATCATTAAAACGTTTACATTTATCTGAAAATAATATAAATATAATTAATAGTGATACATTTCAATATATGAGATTATTAGAACGTTTATATTTACGTGATTGTAAAATAAAAAAAATTGATGATAATGCATTTAATGTTCATTCAAATTTAATACATTTAGATATATCATCAAATTATTTACAAGAAATAAATATGTTAATGTTAGAACCAATATCAAATTTAAAATATTTTCATTTTAATAATAATAATTATTATTGTCCAGCTATATATAATGTTATAAAATATTATATAATACCAAATTCATTAAATTATATTAAAGATCAATTAAATACAAATATAAAAGAATATGATAATAAAATATATGATTATAATGATAAATTATTTGATCAAGAAATGTCTATTAATGGTATAAAATGTACAAATACATTAAAAAAAGAATTAAATGATAATAATATTGAAATTGAATTAAATGAAAATGAAATATTAGAAAAACAATTACAATATGTAAGAAAAGATATTAAATCAATATTAATGTATTTAAGTGATAAATTCGATTTATTATTATATGAAGTAAAAAATTTAAAAAAATTACAAAATATTAAATATAAAGTAAATGAAGATTTTTGGGATCAAATAAATATTAGTCCGGGTGGAATATATTATTAATATCAATGCGTATACAAAATATGATGTTTGATTCTGATATGATATTTCTTGAAATGAGTGATCGGATTTATATTGAAACGATCAAAAAATTATATGGGAGGGAGGTATAAATTTTCATTACTTTATTTACAATTTAGAGCTCTCCACTACGAAATTATAACGGTTTAAAATAACAAATTATCAGTTAAAAAAACTTCTTTATCATAAAAATAATGGTATTAATGTAACAGATTTTAGCTAATTATTACCCTTTTCTTTTCCTGCAATAGACTTTCTCTTCCAATATAATTTTTTGTTTACCTCAATATACCCGAATACGCATTTCAAGGAAGACCATCGAGAGTCCAACATCCTGTATATTAGAAAAAAAAAATTTTTTTTAATATACATTAAATAAAATTATATATTATATTAAATATTATTAAAGTTTATAATAAAAAATTATAATAAATTATACAAATATACAGAGTTCCAAAATTTAAAATATTGTTTAATTTTTTTTTCTATATATAACGAAAACGACGAAAAACATGCGAAGGGAAATTTAAAATTTATCTTTATCAAGTATTTTTTATTGATTTGATTACGACAAGTGTTTGTGATAAAAATTTATTTTAAAATTTAGTTTAAAGGTAACAAATCGAAAAATTAATTTCAATTTCAAAAATATGTTATCTTATTTTTTTTTTAATACAGTTGGCATTAATTAGTTTTTTTTTTTAATCTTACTATTAATATAAATATTGTACAATTAAATTTATTAATTTAATCGAAAAGTTAATTTTTACTGATTTGATGAACATCATTATGTACTAATCGTACATATACATGATAAAAATTTTTTGGAGTCCCTTAACCAAATTGACGATGATCGTGTCGGATGAAATATAACAACAAAGAAAATCACAATTGTACATTTTAAAATCATTCGTCTGAAAATACATATACGAAAACATAGCAACCATTTTTCGTGCTTAGCCGCACTCCAAATTGTAAAACATCTTAATGCTTAATGATTTTTGACAAAAACGACATTTCACGAATTTCCTTTTAGCATAGGTATAATGTCATTTTACAACAAGTCGTTTGGCATAATAAAACATTTCACAAAAATATATTTAGCAAACATACATTTTAGAAAATATTATAGATTAGGAACTGCAAAATATTAATAAATATTAAGAACTGCAAAAATTTAAAATAAAAATGTAAAAATATCGATTATATATTGTATATGTACATTGTGAAGAAAAAACGTAAAAATGTAATTCTCGAAATTCTAAAAAAAGTTGTAAAATTATATTTTCAAGTTGATGCAAAGACCTCTTATTGATGTATTTCTTATTGATGTTATCAGAAACTGATAATTTGAAAAAATTAGTTTGATGAAACATATTTTTCTATTAAGTTTGATGAAAATCGGAGATTTAAGCTTTTCAGAGCCTTGTCCTGAAATAATGAAATAATTATATTTGGTGTTGTGAGCAGTATTAGTTACGAAATTTCCCATTTATTTCACTATTTGTGATAATCGTTATTTCGCTAAAATGGTATTTGTAAAATAAATAATTATTCCAAGAAGCATTAGATGAAATGAGAGTGTTATATATATATTTAAGATACGGACTAAGCACGGGGAACTCCCGTATTATATACTCGTAAAAGCACAATTATAATATAACATATAATTGAAGTCTTTTATATTAGCTTTTATTAATTATTATTTTATTTTCAACAGTTTATAATTATTAAATTCTTAACAAAATTTTGAAGACCGTATAGTTGTATTATTCGAAATGATCTTACCGCAGTTTTAAATGCAAAACTTTTCAAATGAAACATTAACAACTTAGGCACCTACGCCATTATTCAGATAATAAAGAAATTGTTTTAATTTTTTTTAATCGATTTTCCTTGAATAAATTACCAAAAACAAAAAATTTATTTAATCATTTAAAGTCATAATAAGGTAATAATACAATAAAATCGAAGAAGTATTTAATATTAATCGAATATCTTCGTACAAATAAATTATTTATATCTATTTTTATTAAATATATATACGAATTTAAAAAACAAAAAAAATAATAATAATATAATGTATTGTGTAATTGTCATTTATTTAATGCATTTTATATAAAAGTGCTAATAAGAATAATTTTGTTAAATAAATAAAAAGTAAAATAATAATATAGGTACATATATATATATTTATACAAAAATCTACAAATGCATCTATATAAATATATATAGAAGATAAAGATAATATTAAGAATATAAAACAAAAAATTAAATTACATTTAAAGAATATATATGTTTAAGTATATATACATGGCTAAATATGTATATATGTTTAAGAAATTATATATGTACCTATAGGAAATATATTTTCAAAAATACAAGAATAAATAGATTACAAACAATCGACCTAAAATTTCCCTCAACTTCTTCTATAGTCAAAAAAAAAAAAAAATATAAGTACGGAATGAATTTAAATTTTGACTATGGAGTGTGGATAGAGAAGAAATAATATAGATGTTGTGACAAAAACATGATTTGAATAAAAGATTTTTTCCCCCCACATCTAACCATTTTTTTTTTTCTTCATTTTATTTTTTTTTTTTTGTATGTTTATTTTTAGTGTGTAATAGTCATTGACTTATTTTTTATACACATGTTGTATACACATGTTTTTCAAAATATCCTTACTTTCTTAAACATATACTGATATTTTTTACTTTATAGAAATAACAAAACAAAAAAGATAAATACAATTTTCATATTAATTTAATGATTGACAAAATAATTCTAAAAACTAATTAGAAACTTTTTTATTATATATGGTAAAGGTTTATAGGATATTAATATCATATTGATTTTGTGTTATTAAAATTTATTTAAAGAAAGTAAAAGTTAATATCGTAAAATCTATATATATACGATAGCCTTAAGATATACGGTTATCTTAACGTTACAAACTGACTCTTACGTAAATCTTAAACTTACTTTTAATCCATAATTTGTTTTTGTTGTTATTACATATACTCTATGTACGATCAATAATGCTTTTTTTGAGAGAATATATATAAATAAATAAAAAAGTAAATTGAAGTAATAAATCCTTAACCACGAATTCAATAGATTAAAGAATGGGAATGAATTCTGTCCTAAAATATCATTTAGACATAGTATATTAGGCCAAAATATTATTTAAACAATATTAGATATAATTAGACCAAACCTAATTTATTAGAAAATTTTACTAGACATTGCAAGCTTTATAGCTTTGTGCCTTAAAAATATCTTTAAAAGCTGTTAATACAATCAACTTTAGAGATAGACAAAAATGGATTTTCTTTTAATCACTTTTAGACCGTATTAAATATTTTGTTATATATCTTAGGATAATTTGTATACTACTAAATTCGTTTGATATCTGAAAATGTTTCGGAATAACCTTTATTATATCTCTAGAACACCAAAAGTATCTCTATTTTCTCTTCCTATTATTGTTCGCCATATTGTTTCTTCTATATTATTATAATATATAAAAAGAAATTTTAAAATTTAAATCAAAAATTTTTTAAAATATTTTATAAAATATACATTTTATTTTTATATTATATTTATAATATATTAATTATTACTTAATTTACTAAATATTAAATAATTCATTTACAGTTTTACATTTATTTATAAATAACAAAATTGTAACAAAAAAAAAAAACTACAAAATTATTTTAAATATTTTTAAAATAGATTTAACACAATTAATTTTTCTATTTATTTTTTTTTTTTTGTTTTTTACATTGTATCATACCATGTAGACATTCTACCTTCTTCATTATTACTATAATCTGTTGTTCGTATACTCTGACCTGGTGTCATACTTTCAATACCACTATCAGCACTAATTCTACTTCCATTATTAAAATCATCATAATTAAATTGCCTAAAAATAACACCACCACTACCAATGCTATTTGTTGATGGTGAATTTATTGATGATGCTGCTGTTTGTGAAAAATGTTTTTCATCATTTTTCTTAATTTCTTCAGCTTCAGCTTCTAATATTGGTTGAATTAATTTTACCCATATATCTATAATTTGTGGTTCTGCTTCAAAATCACATTCTTGTTTTTTTCTTTTATCATAATATAAAGTAAATTTTGTTGATTTTGAACTAGGTAAAAATCCAAGTTTCTGTACTGGATAATGTCCACGATATAATAAACGTTTCTCTTTAATTTCTGTATAAATTATACATTTTTCAAAGAAAAATCCTTTTCCTGAATACAATTTTCGTATACTGTAATCATAAATTTTGAAATCATCTGCTTTTATAAAACGACCTTGATAATAAATATTAAGCTATAAAATTAAATAATCTAAATTAGTATCTAAGATTATAAAACGAAGTTTTAATCTTTTTTTTTTTTTTTCTTGAAACTTACATCAAAACAATCTTCAATATCATTAATATTTTCAGATTCATTTACAACGGTAATAAAGTCACGAAGCCTTTTTTCTAATTTACAACAAGCTGCTATTGCTGCCTTATAACTAATATCACCAAATTTTGTCTAAAATTATAAATGTAAAATAAGTTTTTTTAAATAAAAAATAAATTGAAAAAATTAAAATTATTAAAAAAAATTATACATACCTTATAAAATTCCTGTAATGGTAAAGGATATCTCTGTAATCGTTGTATAGGTTTTATTAAAAAGCTATTTATACCCAGTCTATCATCAATTTCTGTTTGTAGTTCCTATAAATGGAACAATAAAAACAAAACTTAAATTAAATTTTAAAAATTAATTATTATTTTAAAAATAGTTCTAAATAACAAATTCCAAATGGTTTATTCAAATTTAGCTGCCCAAAAACTAAAGTAAAGCGAAACAACAAATCATTACAAGAATTTGTAACTACGATTAATTTTTTGCTGTGATTACAAAAAAATCCTTGTTACAAAATTACAAAAATCTATTAAACATTCTTTATTACAAAAAAAAAAACTATTGGGAGTGGTACGATATCTTATTTTTTTCCAAATTTTATTCTTTAAAATCTTGTTTTTAAATTTTGCTTGTTATTTTTATGGATGAGGCCTAATGAAAGCGAAGCCGAAAAATTATTTAAAATTAAAGCACATTATGTCTAATAAGAGCGGCACCGTAAAGGTTTCCAAAATATGAATTAATATGTACATATAATGCAAGATTTTGGGTAAGGAGAAAATTTATAATTGGTTATACAAATTCAAGCGTTCACGCTTTCCCAGAGTATGTATGTGTAAAATTCTGGATTAGAAGGGATTTTATAGTTAGTTAAAAAATAGGTAACCGAAATTGAATTTCAAAATGAATGAAACGCTTCAAAGAACAACAAAAACAAAATTTTAAAGATCAAAATTTTATAAATCAAAATAAAAATAAGTAATGAAAAAAACCAAGGGTTTTCAAAAAAACACATTTCCAAAACTAAAAAAATATTCCATAATAAGCCAAAGTAAAGAGTAGATATATTGAAAAATAAATTGATAATAATATGATCACGTATCTATTTTATTAAAACAAATTATAAATAATAATGAAAACAATAAGAAAAAGTTGAGAAAAATCAAATCACAGTCAATTATAAGGTAACTGTATATTATTAAGAAAAATATAATATTGCATATTACTTCAAAAAAAATTTGGACAGATGCCCAAGTTACAGGTGTTTAAAAATAGAGAATTTTCAATTTTTGACCCTTTACAAATTTAAACGGGGGCGATACAAAAATATTTCCTGAAATGACATATATTTCCAAAGATCTAACTCCTCTTATAATTGCATGGTTCTAAGTTAAACCGCTTGAAAGATAGAAGAAGTCCGAATTTTTGCAAAAAATTTAGTTTCACATAACGGTATATTAAAATACCGCTATGGCAAAGCGACATATTTATTTTAGATATATTTATAAAGTTTATAAAACCAGCTATCGTTTGACGTTTCCATATTAAAAATATGCCTTATACAACCTGTGTTATAACAATTTATAGATAGGGTTTTTTCGAACTTTGTAGGGCTGTAGCTCCGTAACTGGTGGAGCTACAGAAAAAAATTATTCCACAAAATTAGTTTTTTTGGCGATTCATATCCGTAGTTAAAATTTCATTGCTTTATTTCAAACGGTGTACAAGTTTTGTAAACACCCAGAAGGACGGACGTACAGATGGACAGAGTGAATCTAATAAACACATTTTTTCAAAAAATTTTTGAAAATGTGCTAAAAACATGCTATTTTGCCATTTTGATAATCCAAACCTATTATTACTGAACAAAATTAAAAGTCTTAGCTTTATTGAATATGATAGACAATTTGTTTTGATATAAATTATCCCCTACCTAAATTTTATCAAGCTAAGTGAATTTTTAAAATACAATCAAAAAACCTATGAGTTATCTTTTTTAGAGTACTCAGTATTATACAGGATGTTTATCGAGCAAATTGTATAACTTCAGGAAGTGATAGATAACAACTAAAACAAGTTAAAACGACTAAAAATTTATTCCGGGTAGAAGGTTTATTTTTAATGGTTTTCTAGATAATGGTTTTGAAAATGTTTCATATATACCATATGTTTTTAGAACAAAAATATATAACTTAAGAAGTTGATTCAATATTTTTAACATATTTAAAATTATCAGCTTATATTATCTTAGTTGCAAAATTAAAAGTTTTAAATTTTGAAAAATTGTGATAAATTTATGTTGTTTTTTTTTTTAAATGACTTTAATTTGTTCAGAAAAAAAAACTTTTATTAATTAACAAATATAGTTTGATTTTTAAATTTTACAAATTCTCAGCTTATATTTATGTCATCACAATTTGTAATATATCTTTTATCATTTTCGAAATGAAATTTCCAATGGAATTTCATTTACAAAAGAAAATTCTTAGCATTTAGCCTTCCCTTCGTTTATTTCGTTCGGTTCTTGAGATAATGGAGCCTCATTTTTTTGTTTTTTGAAGTTTTCATTTCAATTTGTTTATATCTGAAAAACTACGCAACTAATTAATAAGTTTGATAAACCGAGAATAAAATTTTAAAATAGCTCGGGCTTATGGAAATCCTTATTAAAAAAGCAAACGGTATAATTTTTGTTTTATCATTCTTCTCTAAATAAAAAATGAATGATTAAATCGAAGTTGGGTGCTAATGCTGGTTTCACCGCTTCGGATATTTTAGCCGTACTCATCTTTGCAAGATGCTTGCGTATCTTTTTTATATGAAAATTTTAATTCTCTCTTTTTTCAAATTTACTTCAGGAGTTTTTTTTTTCTAGAAAAAAAATTTATTTAAACTTTTTTGCGGAAATCGGAATCTTTTTTCAACTGTAATTTTGTCACATAATGTGATAACTGATATATTCAAAAACTATTTCAGTTGAATAGACAATAAACGGATTTATCTGTCAACATTTTTTTTCTTTTGCAGAAAAATTCTTCTGAAGCGATGAATCGTCGTTGAAAGTATTTTTTTTCTTTTTTTTCAAATAAGTAGTTCAGAACAAATTTGCCGAAGCGGTGTACTAAGTATAACTCACCGAAGTGAATGTTTTCATAGAACAATTAAATTTGTTGAATCATAAAATAATATTAATTTTTACAATATATTCAATATACCTTAAAATAAGTTTGATATTTTTCTAACAGCCTTATAGAATTCCTTTTATTTATTACAAATATGATGTATGGATAAAATTCATTCTCCTAAAAATAAAATCATTTTTAATCATAAATATAAATAATAAAAAATAATAATATTTAATATTTAATATTATATTACCTCAATTAAATTTGTAAAACTACTAAACATTGTAACCAAATCATATGAATTTGTTTTAAGTATTGGCAAAAATAAAGTTTCATGAAATTCTAATATTTCTTCAACATTTCCTAATAAATCATATCTTTTTCCTTTTAATCCATCTGGTAAATCACTTCTATTAAATATTCCACCATAATTTTTTATACCTTCTCTTAAACTTTCAACATATTTTTCTTCAGTTTTTATTAATTCTTCAACCATTGGTAATATACCTTCAGTACCATATTTAAATTCATCAATAGGACATTTAATTTTCTCAATATATGGTGATGTTTCTTCAATGTCACTGCAAATAAAATAAATTTATTAATAAATTAAAAATTAATTAATTATATTACATATATAAATATGTATACATATAAAAATTAATTAATTATATACATATCTATATAATAAATTTAAAAAATTTTTAAAAATCTCAAAAATGTTTTGTCTCTACATTTTTGAAATTTTGTCTAACATATTAAATTTTATAAAAAAGTCAGATGAATCAGTCTAAAATCAAAATATGTATGGAAAAACAAGTAATATTTTTTTTTCTATTTATTACCTGACCAAATTAATTTCAACATGCTTTACTATTTTTTTTGTTTTGAAATTACAAACATTAAAAAAATACTTTCTGTATCGCATTATAACAATTAACCAGTACTTAATATAAACTGATCAAACAAAAAATTTCTAATTATAATCTTAAATGGAAATTCAAACTTTTAAATCATTAATTCATAACAAAATTACAAAATAATTTAACTATTAATAAAAAAAAAAAGACAAAAAAGAGAGAAAAGAATATAACAAACAATATGGGAAAAATTTGATTTTATTTAAGTAACGGTAAATCCCCTTCATTCCCATAAAAAAAAAAATTTGACAATATTAATTATTTTTATTTTATTTTTTAAATTAGCACAAACATATTTAAATGATTAAAATTTTTTTAAAGAATTAAATGTTTTTCGTCCAATTATTGATTAATTTTGAAATTTCCATGTCTGTCCTTGACATTAGTTATATTAAATATCAAAATAAGACATATACATAAAATTTCAAAAAAAAACAAAAAAAAAAACCAAATGATTGATAGTATTTCGTAGTTTTATTAAAAATTAAAATTTAAGGTTATCAATTTACTAACAATATCTTCAATTAAATAAATACAAAAATTTACTTTTTTTTAACGTAATATGAAAAAAACATAACATCAACATTTTTTCTCGGCTGATAGCATTTATATCTTTATTAAACCTCAATTTATTGATGATATATGAAAATTGAATATGATGAAATATGAAAAATCTTTGATTCTAGATTTAAGATTTAATAAAGGTGGTGTGATTAAGACTTGTTAAATATACGATTTGAAATTATTTGGTGAATTACATGTATCTTATAAAATGGTTCAAACGGAAACAGATCATTTTTTTTAATATATTTCTAAAGTTAATAAAATATAATATTAATTCTAATTAATAATAATTTTAATAGTTAATTCTTTAAATATTTTCATCAAAATGAGTTGTTCTTGCTTATATCAGAACATGAAATTCCATTCACTAATTACAATAAGTGCAGATTTTTAAGCATAGTAGATATTATCTTTAGGAGTTATATATTTTAGAACACAGGTATTTGGACATTAGAATTTTAAAAATTATAATTTATTTTTTAACAACGCAATTTGTTTTTAAAAAATTATTTATAATATTATAATACATGTATGTATGTATGTATGTATGTATGTACTCTTATTTATTTAACATTTTAAAATGATTCATATTTTTTTATTCTTTTGTTAGAAATAATGAAAAAGACACATAGCTTAGATATTATCAGATTTTTTTTTTTTTTTTTTTTGTTTTTATTGACTGATAATATTTTATTTAAATTTATTTAAAATAAAATTTTCTTTTAAATAAATTACGGTAATTTTTTTTTTAAATATTAAAAAATAAAAACGATAACAAAATAATATTTTTTTGAATCCTACCATAAAAAATATGAAATTTCAAAATTTAATTTTATGGAAGACATAATAATTCGCTCTCTGCAACAGTTAAACTATTTTTTTTTTTTTTACTTTCACTAACTAAGTATATACTGATTTTTCGGACTTTCACTAACTATTTACCGTGCTAAACAATTTTAATATTTTAATTTTTTTTTTTAATTTACGAATTTAATATTTTAATTTTTTTCAAAAATCAATGATTCGTATATAGAACATACTGTATATATATTATTAAAACAAATATTTTCAATATAATTTTTTTTCTGTTATAATTTAATAATATATTAAAATGCGTCATTGTGCGGTCTATCGATTTTAATTCCTGTAAAACCTGCATTTTCATTTGTATTCATAAAGCATATAGGTATAATCCTTTTTTACCTACATAATGTATAGATATGATTGGGTCTATTTTACTATATTAAGCATAAAATACATGTGACGTTCACAATAACAAACCACAAAACTTAAGAGTTAAATTTAATTTTATATAATTTTTTTTTTTTTGTTTTTTTTGTTTTCTAAAATGAAACAGTCATCAAATATATATATTTTTTTTAATGTCAATATGTCATTCATTACAAAGAAAAAATTCCTAAAAATTCTATTATATAAATATTTATATTACATTGAGTACACCATTTATTTACAAAGATTAAAAATTAAATTAAAAAAAAAAATTAAAATTAAAATTAAAAAATAAAAAAAAATAAAAATTATAAACAAAAAACAAATGTTCAGTGTTCACAACCTTGAAATACTAAAAACATATGACGTTAATTATGTTTTTTATTCTCTTCTATAAGCTAATTACATTAACACAAAATATATGCATATATGTATGTATATATAGTATAATATAATATATTATATATGTATGCCTGTCTGTATAATATATTATTATATTATTATATATGAAATTCTATACAGAATTTATAATTCAAAATAAATTAAATTAAAATGTAATTAATTATGTTTAGAATAACGATTTTTTTCATAATATATGAATATGTATATTCCATTTTTTTTTTTTTTTTTTAATTAATTTAATAAGGGGTAATTAATTCAAATTAAAATACAATACCGTTATAATTCTTATTCCCAAATTCCCATTAATTATTTTGCAGAGATTTTTATATGTACATTACATACTTATATACATATATATAATAAAAATAATTAAAAAAATAATAAAAATTATTGCATTAAATATAATATAATTTTAATACTAACGAATTATTTGATGTTATATCTATGTCTGACAAATGACCTGATAACAATTCATCCGGGTGATAAGAATGTGATTTTGATAATATACATGAAAGATTTTTTGCTTCACAGATATCCGTTCTTCTACGATGAATTGATCTAAAAAATTAATAAAAAAAAAAATAATAATGTTTTATTTTATATTAATTTAATTTTATATATGTAGGTATGTAAGTTTATACATACATATATATATATATATTGTACATTTAAATCTATTTTATAATTTTTATTAATTTATAAATTAAGTTTTTTTGTAATATTTTTTTTTTTTTTTGTTTTAATTAAAACGAGACGATACATGAAATGTGTAGATAATTACAATTATTTTTTTTTTCTTGTAGTCAATGTCACGAATCAATGAATCATAATGCAAAAATTATAATATAATATATAGGTACTTACTTAAATTTATATTTAATATTTTTGTTTTTATTTAATCATTATTTTTTTTTCGAAAAAAAAAAAAATATATTATGAGTTTATTTGTGCTAAATCATAATATATGGCACAGATAAGAAAGTACATAATATTATATTTGTAACTTTAGTATACATAGTCTGGAATTACATATAATGTGATATAACAACAACGAAACAAACAAAAACGAAACAAAGGATTTTTTTTTAAAATGTAGGAAAAATAGAACCAAATAGGAAGCAGACTATTAAATTACATTGTTATGCAAAGATTGAAATTGTTCAGCATTGGTAAAATTCATATTTTAATTGTTATCTATATAGAAAACTATACGATATATCTATATAGAAAACTATGCCAATATTATGAAGGTCAAATTAAGGAAAAGGAAGTTACTGGACCTTAATGATCGAAAAAGTTACCTTAAAATCAACAAAATACTAATTTTTTATTACCATTTTTTATCAAAAAAAAAAACTTTATTTTTAATTCTAATAGCCAATTCTAAAACTTTAAATTTTATAAAAAAAATTATTTTTGTTCACCTACTTTATAACTTGACGTATGCTTGACGTTTATATTATACAAAAAATTGTTTTTAACAAAATGACAACTGTCATTTAATATTGAAAAATTTCTAATGAAAACTTAATTATGTACGCGTTTTCAATAATACATTCATACTAAATAACCAACATATAGTGAAGGTGAATAATCTTTTTTATAAGCCCCACTAAAATTATATAGGATTTCTGAATATATTTTAGAGATTGTAATGTATGTAAACTCATGTTACCGTACAATTTCAATTGATTCCTCTCTTTTATTGATCCTCTCAAGGATCGTTAGAGTTTGTCAAATTATTTTGTAAAATTTGGGTAGTCTTAAAACATAACAATATATTTGAATTGCATTTAAATTTATGGTATCCATTACTTTATTTTACTTAAAGATGAAAATGCATGTATAAAGAAAACAGAACTTTTCATTATTAAAATATTCAAAATAGGTACATCATTATATGGGTGATATTATAATCAAAAAGAAGATTTAATAACTACAATATGTTGAACTCTTTCCAAGCTCAAGTTCGAATACCCATAAACACTATGAGATATCCCCATTACTTAGATATTACCAATATTATTTTAATTATTTTAATATACTACATGTAAAATATACAAAAGAAATGACATATTAGGTTAGTTCTTATTTCTATATAAAGTTCTTTAAATTCTATATAACACTCCAATAATATTCCAATATAAATCAGGGGTTATATACTAGGTTAGTTCTTATTTCTATATAAAGTTCTTTAAATTTTATATAACACTCCAATAATATCCCAATATAAATCAGGGGTTATATATTAGGTTAGTTCTTATTTCTATATAAAGTTCTTTAAATTCTATATAACACTCCAATAATATCCCAATATAAATCAGGGGTTATATATTAGGTTAGTTCTTATTTCTATATAAAGTTCTTTAAATTCTATATAACACTCCAATAATACCCCAATATAAATCAGGGGTACTCTAATTTTATTTCTTTGGTTTAAATTTTAGTTAAATAAAATTAATGTCACATGATACATTATAAAAAATAATATGTAGGTACAAGTTCTAATTTCGAAACCCATTTATTGACAGCTTCGAACGATACATACATTATAAAATAATGTACATACATAACATATATACATAATATTGCATAGTTCTAAACTTATTAAAGACAGCTTAGAAGTTTTTTATCTTGAAATTTGTAAAATTCTATAATACTACCCATTTCTAAAATTTTACTATCATGTTTTATTAATTATCTTCAAAATTTAATTTTTTTTTTTTTACATTAAAACTTAAGTTGTATTAATTATTAATTTTTTTTTTGTTAATTTATTTATAAGTTGATTGTGTTGCGATACTAAAGTTGGTTTAAGAAAAAGTGATTTCTTTACAAAACAAAATAGTTTAATTATAAAACTCTCATAACTTTATTATGAATTAAATAATTAAATATGTATGTATGTATGTACATGAAACCAATTTTATTCAAATCATACCTACATATACATACTTGTGTATGTATGGTATATATCTATATATCTTTACAGGTAAGTATATAAAAAATGTACCTACAAAGAACATCATTAAAATTAATTTTTAATCATGTCGAAAATTAAATTTATTAAATTTATCATTAGATAAGTATTGTTTCAAATAAAAATACATATGTACATAACATACCTAGGTACATAAGTATGAATATTTTTTTATAAATTAAAAATTTTATATTAAAAAAAAAAAACGAATCTAGCTTATATCATTAAATTTTTATAACAAACTTAAAATATTCTTTATTCTTACTATCAATTTTCAGTTTTTTCGATTAGTACAATTTTATTTCTTACTATAGCTGTTAGCCATAACAGCTACTTATATGTATGTATGTATGAATGTTTATTCTAAAACTTAAATCAAATAAAAACAAATAATTTTTCTGAAAAAACTTATGTTTGAAAGCTAATAATCTATTTAGAAGAATTTAACTTGAATGCTACAATTATAGGTATGTATGTATGTAATTCTAAAAATGAAAATGTATGAAATTTAAAAAAAAAAAAAAAAAAACAATTAATTATACTGTAATAAATTTTTAACGAAAACTTGTCGACATTTTGAATATTTCACTTTAAAAAAAAAACAAAACCTCTAAAAAAAAAAAAAATACATAAATTCTTAATAATGTCAAAACAGCTGCCTTAAAAGAAAAAGATTATTTCAATCTTGAATTTCTTTTTAATTTCTAGAATACTAAAACACTTCCCATTAAAAAATCAAGTTTAAAGTTTATTATTTTTAAAAAAAAATGTTTTTTTTTTTTTTCATTCTATACTGAACTGAAATTAAATAGAATTAGTCATTCCTAATAAGTATTTATTATGTATATATATACATATGTATATACATATGTACTTTTGTTTAATTTCTTTTCTTCCCTTGAAAAAAAAAAACAAAGAAAAACTTTTCAACCTTATAAATATTCATTATTCCAAATGAAAAATAGAAAAAAAAAAAAACATTAGTTAAAAAACAAAAAAAAATGTAATGAAAATTAATAAAATTTATTAGAAAAGTCATAAATTATATATTTTATAAAATGCAAGTAAAATTTGTATGCCGACAAATTGTCGGTTGACATAATTACACAAATAAAAAATAAAAAAATAATTAAATATTTGTATAACATCTAAAAAAAAAAATAAACTATAGTATATAATCTGGTATAATAACATAGACTGTACTGTATTATACGTATTTGATTTTATAAATCAAATTATTCTGATAATTTCATTGTTTTTAGATTTTAGATTTGCTTAAATATTTTGAACTTTTATTTTTAAAAACGAAAAAAAAAAATCAAATAAAAATAAAAATACAAATACAAATAACATAATATATATATATATTGAACTAAATATACATTTTCTACTAACACACAAATAAAATCCACCTACACCTAAAATTTAATTTCAATAAATAATGAAAAAGGGTGCACCATTTTTCATAAAATAAAAATTATGTATTAAATCTTTAATTTTAAAAATCTTGAAAAAAAAAATCACGATTTTTTTAAAAGAATTTTGAAATTAATTCTTTTTGTTTGATTCTCGGAGACCCTATACAAATATTGAAGCTGCCTGAACTTATATGACTTTTTAATTAGATTAAAAGAACTGAAGTTAAGATGAAAATCTAGAAAATAAGAAACTTTGTGAAACAACACAATCACGACTACTGTGATGTGCTATCACCACAATCACGACTACGGCTACCAACGGTTTATTGTAGGTATAGTTATTCAATTAATTATTTTGTTAGTTTGGGTGTTTTTCTTTTTTAGTTCAAATTTATACTCTGAACCAATGATGTCGAGTACATAGAGTACGTTCTCTGAATAGATTACAAATTTTTTATCTCTAAACATTCCGAAATAATTTTGAAACGCAATAGAATAGAGCTTTGACCTGTCAAAAATGTTAAATCATATAAAAAAAATAAAATTTTTGACATTTAAATTCAAATGCTCTACAATATCTGTAAAACGAATATAAAAATCGAACATTTCGATAATACTCTGAGTTCTGACCGCATTCTGAATGAAGAAAGAAACACAAACGATAAACTCTGATTATTTAGAGTGAAAAAAGAAACAAAAAATTTTTTTGACAGTTCTGGCTCTGCTCTGAACTAAAAAAGAAAAACACCCTTTGTTTACGTTGTCACTGAGTGACAGTTCAAAAATGTATATATTTTAACAATTCTCTTCTACAAATTCAAATTTTTAAAAATTCAGCTACATTCTAGACGACGTCACAACACACCATTTTAACTCACACACAATAATGATTTACAAAGGTTGGATTTACAAAGGTTTGATTTACAAAGGTTTGATTCACAAAGGATTGATTTACAAAGGTTTGATTTACAAAGTTTAAATTTACAAAGGTTTCATTTACAATGGTTTCATTTACAAAGCTTTAATTTACAAAGATTTGATTTTCAATGCTTTGATTTACAAAAGATGGTAACCGTAACCGCGGTTGAGGTAGTAGCGTTATTATAATTATTGTGCATTAGGAACAACGGTGGTTATGGTATCTCATTCTCGTACATATCTATATCTACATACATACATATTAAAATTTAGACTTTAAATTCTTTAATTATCACTTCGAACTCTTATTAAATCGCATAAAACTAAAAACAATAATTATCGTTATAGAAAATTAAAAATTTTTTTTTTTAAAGATTTTTCATTGCGAAATTTTATATTTGAACTTTAAATCAAAACAAAAAAAAAAAAAATTGTGATATTTTTGACATGTAAATGATAAATTCCCACCATAAACCTCAAATAAAGTCCCATATCATATTTGATGTCATCATCATTCGTTTAAAATCTTTTTAGAATTTTTTTTATGTTGTATTTTTAATTACAATTTTTTATTTTTTTTTTTTTGCTTTTAAGTTAAAAATAAAATGTAATTTTGCAGTATATTTTATAAATTTTAATTCCGACTGACTGCAAAAATATGCCCAAAAAATTAAAAATTAAAAAAAAAAAATGAATTGTGAAAAAACTTTATCATCATTGTTTTTATTTATTATATCACCTGTATGATATCAGATATGTATTATATTATGTACTATTATACATAATACATATTATTATAAAAATAATATAATATACTAGTACCAACTTAAGTGTTACCAACTTAACAACTTTATTATAAAATTTCGATGAAATATTTTGAGATTAAGAAAAAATTATTATTAAAAGGTATTAGGTAGATTTTAAACCTATTTTGTTTCAGCCTAGAAAAATATTTAACATAATGAAAAAACTTTTAAAACATAACAAAAATTGTTGGTGTAAATAAATATTCAATAAAAATTAAAATAAAATCGTTTTGAATTTTAAAATCAGATTTTATGATTTATGAATAATTTGACGTTTTGACGTTTCTATAAAAATTTATCAAATAATGCATTTTCAAGTGTTTTAATGCATTAATTTGACTAATGTATTTTCAAGCGAAATTTTATTTATTTTCGGAATACTATTGTAAGATGATCAGCTGTAAAATTTATAGCAGATTTTATTGTAAAATTTGATAATATTAGCTAAAATTTAAAAAAAAAATCATATGGTAACACTTAATTTGAATTAATGTAGGTATTATTTTCACAATAATTAAATTGTATTTAAAAACTACTTTGTATGTATATGCATACGTATTACCGTATTATGTAAATCTGATATACCTATATTTTTAATGTAAATATATTGTTTTAATTTTATTTTGATTTTTTCGTTAATTAATAAAATGTTTATATTTTTTTTTATTAAATATTTTTATATTGTTGTATTTTTGTTTTTTATTTTATTTGGCCATAATGTAATAAAATTCCTTTTAATTGTAATATATTTTTATTTTTTTTAGTATAAAAATTAAATAATCAAGTTACAAGGTATGTATATTTTTTTTTTTAATAGTGTTGTAGTATGTAAGTCAATTATATTTAATTAAATCAACTATCATTATATACGAGTATATCTAATATGCATAATAAATATAAGTTTAATACTAAACTAAAAATTGAAAGTTATTTAAAAGTATTTATTTTTTATCAATTGTTTTGTTTTTGTTTTTTTTTTTTGTTATTTTTTCTTTTTTATATCCGTAAAACGTAATGTAAAAAATTTTAAAAATAAAAAATTAAAAATTCATTTTATCTAAGTATTTATGAAAGTTTGAAAGGAAAATGCACAATAATATGTTTATGAAATAATTATAAGTAACTAGTGAATGGTTACAAATATTTTCTTTCCTTATATGAATAAATATAATATAGGAAAACCTTATTTTATTGTAAATGATTAACTCATAAATTCCATAAATTGCATGACATGCATTAAATATATAAATGCAATTTATTAATTTGTAAAAACATGCATTTATAATTAACTTCCTTAATGGACGATATCAGTTGACAACATTTAAGAACTTTTGAAAATAAAAAAAAAATTTTTTTTTGATCTCTGGCACTTTTGGTTTTTTTTTTTTTTTATCTTAAAAGAATCTTAAACAAAAAAGTTCAACAAGAAATGAATTTTATAAAAAAATTTTATATAACGTAAGATTATTTTGAAAACTATAATGAAATTATTTTCTATTAGAAGTAAATGCCCTCAACGAAGAATCTATAAAAATATTCAGTGCCCAAGTACATACCAGACAAAATCAGGTATTCCCTTAAATAGAGTACGACAAAAAAAAAACGTTATCATTGATAAACCATTTTAAACACAATATACTAAATCTACAAATCAGGTATTAGATTTAATTTTGAAATGTTAAATGGAAGCTCACCTAAATCTGAATGATACTAAATCCCCAAAAACAAAAAAAAAACAATCCTACTAAAAAGGATCCCAAATTCAAAATTAAAAGTTAAAAAAAATCCCAATGTTACAAAATTCCAAGTATCACAAAATAATGTTTTTTTTATGCATTTAAAAATTAAAAATAATTATTACTTTGTTTATATATTTTTAATTATATTTATTACCTTAAATTATGTTTTGATATTGACATTGAATAACCTATAAGATCCCTGCTCTGAATTGGGATATATGTATACTACTTTAAATGTTTTATTGTATGCATCTTATAAAAATTATATATGCAAGTATGGATCTTAAAAAATTATTAAGAAGCATTCTAGATTTAATTAAAAAATTAGGGTTCCAATAATTATTTTGACGGAGGTTTGAGTGAGATTATCTAATTTAATTTTAATTATCATTAATTTAAATGCTCTATTGCTTAGGTATATGTAAAAAACAGATTGGGATAGATTTTAGAGTTGGTTCAAAATTAGAATATACGCTTTCTATACGCACATATATACATATACATACTCATTAAAAAATATATGAGTATGTATATGTAAGTATATATGAGCGAGATTCTTAATTAGGAGGGATTTTACAACTTGTTACAAAATCTGAATGTCAGTGTTTAGCAGGCGTTTGGGGACCAAGGATTTATTTTAAGTAGGAAATATTTTTTGTTGAGATTTTGTACTCTTGGGTTTTTTTTTTTTTGGGATTATGTGTTTTGAAATTTTTTTTTTTTTGGGATTTTAAGTTTGCCAGCTCAATTAAAAAGAATTGGGATTGATATGCCAAAATCAATATCGCAAAGAAAAAAAATCCCATTATCCTGTTAAAATTGTCATTTTAAAGTTAGAACATATTGTTAAATTTCAAAATGTTTTTTTTTTCTTGTTTTTTGAAATAATAGATTTATAAATATACCATAAAAGTTTAGTTTTATGTTCATTATCTATTTTCTAAAAGACTTAAAAAATTGATAAAAAAAGGGAATATCCCAAAATAAATATTAATAATGTAGTATTGAGTATTTAAGCAATTAAAATTGAAATTTTTAAAATAAACAATATAAATTAAAACTTTAATGAAAATCTATTTCAAAAATTTGTTTATTATTCAAAATCAATATTATGATAACATAAAGGATTTTCTATTAGCTCAACACTTTATTAGAGTATAATAAAATACATAATACCATTTCCATCCTATCAGTATCACCTATGTAGTATTAGTATACTTATGTATATTAACTAACCCTCTCTATTTTTTTTTTCGATCTAACTATTTCTTTATTCCTCCTCTCCCTTTCTCTTTCTTTCTTTCTTTCTTACTAGGCTATCATTTTTAATATACCACCATTACCAATTTTTTTTAATTTTTTTTTTGTTTTTTTTTTTTAACGATCGACCAAAGATATGAAAAAGTGTTATCTACCATATCTCTTATATATATATATATATATATATATATACATATTTTATCTATGAAAATGTTCGTTAATTGTTTTAAGTGTTACTCAAGTTCTTATCTTATCAATAAATAAAAGTTAGTTTTTCTGAACTATATTAAAGCAAAAAAAAAAAAAAAATCAGTCTTTTTGTTTCAAAAAAAAAAAAAAAATATTTGTTTTTTAAGCAAATAAAAAAAAAAAAAAAAAAACTTTAATTGCAAAATTACGTTACAGAAAAAAAAAAAAATTGTGAATTATGAAAGTAATAATATTCAGTACCTGATAATTCCGCTACGTTTTTTTATTTCTGGTTTAATGTTGATTTTTTCTGATTGTTCACAATTTTTATTTTTGATATCATCAACATTATTATGATCATCATCATAATCATTATCATCATTATTATTATCATTCTTATTGTCATTGTCATTGTCATTTACATTTGATTTTTCATTGTTATTTAATGAAATTTCACCAAAATCATTAACAATTATATGCGGAATATCATCATTAATTATTGTTGTTGGTATTGTTGGTGTTGTTGATGTTATTGATGGTGTAATTGAAACAGTTTTTATATTACGTTTTAATTTCTTTTTACTTTTTCTTTTACTATCATTTCGATTAAATTCTTTTTTCATTGTATTTATATCACAATTTTTTATTTTTTTATTATTTCTTATTTCAACAGCTTCTTCACAATCCGATATTTCATCAACTTCATCTTCAGAATTAATACAACAATCTGATAGAAGTTTTAATTTATCATTATCATCATCAAAATTAATATTAATTTTTGTTGAACTATTATTATTATTATTACTATTATTATTATTATTTTTATTATTATTATAATTAGATAAATAATTCCAAGTTGATGGTATATTAAAACCACTATGACATGTTTTACGTCTTGGTGATGTTATTTTACTTATAAAACTGTTAGTATTAGAAGTTTTTGGTGTTGTTACTGTTGTTGTTGTTTTTATTGGAATTTCATTTATAGGTGATGATGAATTTGATGTTGTTGTTGTTGTTGTTGTTGTTTCATTTGAAAACATTTCAAATTTTAAACGTAATTTTTGTACATAATTTGTTTTTGTAACACCAACTTGAATTTCATTACTCCAATAATCACTATGTGGTGTAGTATTATTACAATTAATAACACCTTCATCATTATTTAAATTAATATTATTATTTTTATTTTCTGTTATAGGAACATTTATATTTATTTTATTAATATTATTATTATTATTATTGCTACCATTGCTACCATTATTATTTGAATTGTAAATTATTGTTTTACTTTTATTATTTTTATCATTATTAATTTTAAAAGTTTCTTTTTCTTTTATTTTTCTATGATCATCATTTTTTGATGTACCCACACCATATTTATTTACTGATGTTGATGTTGTTACTGTTGTTGGTGTTGTTGAATTTTGATTAAGTTTTAATTTCACTAAATTTCGTTTTCGCTCTGGAACTTTTGGTTTCTTTTGTCCAATATTATTTTCTATATTTTCTAAATTTGTGGTTTGATCAAGATCACAAGCAATTGTACTATTCACTGAATAATCATATTGAAATGATGAACTTGAAGTGGCAGATGATGCATTTGATATAATATTTGATGGTAAATCATCTGATACAATTGAATATGATGCTGATGAATTTGTAGATGTTGAACAATCATCAAATGATTGAGATTTTTTTAATAAAATATTATCTGATTTAATAAATTTACCATTGCCATTATTAATTTTTAATTGACTAGAATATGTTTCATTATTTTTTTCAAAAAAATTTTCATTTTCATCATTATTTGTTTTACTTTCTGATTCTATTAAAAGTGTTTTATCGGTTGTTGTACTATCTAAATAAAAAACAGATGTTGATCTTCGTGTCTTTTTTGAGCTATTACGAAATTCTTTACGTATTAATAAATTTTGAGCCATTTTTTTTGTTTGTTTTTTTTTTTTTTTAATAAAAATTTGTTTTATGTTAAAGGGATTTTGAAAATTTTTTTAATTAGTTTTTTTTTTTTTTTTAGTAAACAAAAAAAAATTAAACATTAAACATTTTTTTTTTTTTTTTTAATTCCACTACAAAAATAAACACTTATTCATTTTTTTTAGTTTTTTTAATAAGTGACCTTATAGGTGATCGTTAATCTTTTTTTTTATTTCTTTCCTTTGGCTTTAAATTAATTTTTTGTTTTTTTTTTTTTTGTGTTATTAAATAAATATTTAAAGTGTTATTTTATGAAATTAATATACAAGTATTTTATATTTTTAGATTTTAAATGTATGGTGAAAAAAAAAAATAAAAACAAAAATAAAGAATAAAGAAAATAAAAATTATTTTATTTTATTTTTATTTGCAATTTTTTTTAATTTTTTTTTTTTTTGTTTTATTTTTTAGTCAATGATGAAACAAATAAAAAAAAATAAATTAATTTTTGTGATCAGCACGATCATACCGTTTAAACAAATAACAAAAAAAAAAATAAATATTAAGCAAATATCACGAAATTTTATAATACAAAAAAATGTTCTGTGTAATTTATATGTACTTTGAAATCGTTAGCGCAGCTGATATTGACGCAAAAACCAAAAAAAAAAATAAAAATATAAAATATCACAGTAAAATTTTTTTTTTTTTAATATATTAATTATTAAATATTAACTACCTATTAATTATTAAATATTATATTAAAAATTACTTTAATTAATTTATTATTTTGATAATATTGAATTAATTTTATGTTATAGCTGTTATTAAAAGAATTTTTTGTATATTTTTTATTTATTTTTAATAGTTTATTTCTTTTTTTTTTATTTTATTATACGCGAAACGACCACAATAATCGTTAAAGTCAACATCACGCTTTGTTATATGACTCTCAACTGCTGTGCTGGAGACCTTGTCGTATTAGTCATTCAATTCTTTAATTTTTTTTTTTTCATTTTGATTGTTACGTTCGTTTATACAAAAAGTTTTTTTTTTTTTTTTGTATTTTGTAACTGAATATATATGTGAGTTAAGTTGAGTTGAGTTGAGAGTTTGATTTGCTTTAGTTGAAATAAAGAAAATAAAAAAGGAGAAAATTGAGAACCAAACCAATACTATGTAGTGTAGAGACGATTACAATTACTTAAGCGATATATTATGTATTTATTATTAGAGATTAAAGTCTCTCTATAATTAAAGCTCATATATTATGATGTTTATAATTATATTTTAATAAAAGTGAATCTTTTTTTTAAATATTTGAATATTTGTGCTTAATTTTTATAATTAAGTTTTTTTTTTTGCTTTTCATTATTGAAACAAATAAAATTTTTTTTTTAATAGGTATACATAAAAAATTTTTTCCTATAGGTATGTGCATTTGTGTACATTTGAAAATGTATGAAAAAGTTTTGTTTTTATTTTTTAAATATAAACAATAAAAGCACACATTTTTAAGTATTTTTTTAATTATTTATAAAACCATTTCAATTTAGTTCTCTTTAAAATTAATAAAATTATTATGATATGGTAATTTGGTAAATGGTAATAAATAATTTACTCTGTATGTCTTTCTTTAATCTCACTCTCTGAGTCTCAAGTGTTATTGTTTTGTGTTTTTTTAGTTAACTATAATTAATTTTATGAAATCTTATGTAATTTTAATGTTGTGGTATTTAAAAAAAAAAAATATATAGGTACAACTGATTTATAAATATGTACTTAAGTCGTCAGACTGATTTTACAGTTTCGCGGCTTAATTTTTTAATAAAAGTATAGCTTGTACTATAAGCTAAAGTAAGTTTAAAAATATTTTTCAAAGAATTTTTAAAAAATATGTCACAAAAAATTGAATAAGTGTAATGAACTTTCTTAAAATGACTTAACTTATCATAACTGCATAGAATAACTCACAGATTTTGTCTTAATATCTATACTATGATTATTTTACATATATTTATAAAATATTTTAAAGCCAATTTAACCTACCAAAAAAAAACAAAATTTTTTTTAATTTTTTATTAAAAAAATTATCTTTTTTTATTATTATTAAATTTTTATCTCAAGTTCTTCTTTAATTTCCCCTCCAATGAATTCCATTAATTCGATCGATTTGATCGATTTTCTTTTTATCAATGATTGAATTCAATCATTGATAAAAATCAATCATGAATATTTTATTCATGAATAAAATACCAGATGATAATATACAATTTTAGATTATAATAAAAAATAATTTATCTTAAAATAATTAAAAAATGAATTTTAAAGAAAATAAATACCTACCTCATTTTTATAGAATAAAAAAAAAAATTAAAATAAACATATTGTACTTTTAACAGTTACTAACTTTAGTTATTTAAATCTTCCGTAACTCACTTATACCGTAAGCACAAAAAAAAATATAATATTTCATTAAAAATTTATTGCAGTTATTTAAACATATGTTTTATATATGAAAATTTGCATAATCAACTTCCGGAATATAATATATACATGTATATGTTGAATACAAGAAAATTTTATTTTTTAAAATATTTTTTAATAAAAATCTAAATGAGCAACTTCTTTATAATATTGTCATTTATATGACATAATCGACAAAATCCATGTTAATCTTGAAATAGAATTTTGATTTCGGAAAATTAAAACTTTAATTACAGAAAAATTATTATACAATAATAAAGAAATTATGAATATGATAATAATATGTCTTCTTTTATAATACCCCAAAAATATTTTCCTTTGTTTCATAATTTAAAAAATAGATATTCGAAAAACACGTCATATAAAATCAAAAACTTAACCTCAAAAAATTTTTTTTTTGTTTTGTTTCTTTTTGCTTTTATAATACAAATTTAATAAACTGCTAATCAGAAAATTTATTTAATTTTTTAAACTTTAAATTCTGACTTTATAAGCATTAGAAGTTAGTTGTTAAAGTTTCTGTATTTTCAGTATGCTAATTACATAGTATTACATTACATTAAGAGAAGGGATTTTTTTCATTGTTTTAAAAAATAATGGCTCTGCATTATTTTATTTTGTGAGAAGAGAGAAATGTCGATTTAGTCTAGAATTATTATAAAATTTAAAAAAAAAAAAAAGTGAAACTGTCTTAACAACTTTTAATTTTTTTTTTTTATTTTATCTTTAAAGTTTATGAATAAACATTTTTTTCAAATTTTCGAAACCAATTAAAGAAAACAAACAGAATTAACTTGTAGAGTTAATTTACTTGTAGAGAATTTACTTGCTTTTTTTTCTAACATTTTTAAAAACCACAAAAAAAAAAGCCATCTTAAAACCTAAACCTTAAAAATGTAGTGGTTTAATGTTATAAATCATTTTGGCATCATTGCCTATATTTCTCCATAGTTCATTTTTAAAAAAAAATAAAATAGTATTTACCTATATTCCTATTATATTATTTTGAAAATTATTTTTTGTTTTCCACAATCAAAAATACAATACACAACAATTGAGCTGTTTTTTATCCAATATACACATACATATATATATTTATCTTATTTACTTTTATTACCTTTTGTTTGTTACTAACTGATACTGCAATTGACTTCTTAACCCCACTACTTACCAACGTATTTAATCTAATAGGTAATGAACAGGTTTTTTTTGTTTTTTGTTTTTATTTAAATAGAAAAATTAAAATTTATTGAATTAATGTCAGATTCTTTAAGTATTCACAAATATATATATTTAATGTATTGTACCTGTTTAACGATATTCACATGCATATATCTATGTATTTTTTTTTTTTTCTTTAGTTTTTTTAAAAAAACAAGTGAGCAATAAATTTTACTCATCTTTTTAATATTTTTATTAATAGAGAATAAAATTTATTCTGTTTAAACAGTTTAAACTTTTTTTATTAATTTTCTTCAAAGCTATTTAAAAGCTTAATATTAAGTTAAAAATATAATAAAAAAAAAAAAACTACACTATAAACGATAATCACCTTTTAAGTTGATAGAAATACTGTACCGTTATAAGAATATCCAATTTTTAGTGAATTCACAAACCAGTAGAGAAAAGGAATTTGAGTAAAATTTTTACGATATTTTTTTTTTTTTTGTAGGTATAGGTATTAAATATTCTGAATGAGTGAAATAATAAGAATTAAAAATTTCATAAGATATATTTTGTTATAATAGAATTAACTTCTTCGATTTTCGTAGTTGTAGTTAATTTAAAAAAATAAATGGATACGGTTAGATTATGGAATAAAGAACAAATTACCTACAATTATAAAATATTTAAGTTCAGTTAGTAATTTATTATTTATATATATATTTGACTAAACTTCAGTTTCTGGAGGCCCACAAAATGTTAATTCCTCGTTTCTAACTATTAACTCAAACTAAACAATGAAACTCAAATATTTTTATTTTTGCGCCATCTATTATAGAATACAAGAATAAATTATTTTATTTTTATTTTATTTGATTATAGCATAAAGTAACTACATACATAGTTATATATATACATAGTTACTTTATATATAGTTACTATATGATTATAGGTATACATATTACGATTGGAAAATATCAATAATCAAAACTGATTATACAAAGCAGAAAGTTTGTTTGTTTGTTATTTATATGCATTCCTTTACGGTGTTTCCGGTTATAGTTGAATTTTAAAGAAATGTTTCTCTGAACCATACACTAATTTTCCTTTCATTTCGTTAATCTGTTCCGTTTTCAATTTTCCCTGTTGCTTTAATGACTGAGAAAATTTTGAAATGTTGTTTCTTACCGAATGATTTTGCCGAATTAAATTGGTTATGTAGTCCGTTAACCAGCTCTGGCAAGTCAGTTAATAAAAAGTTTTTCTATCAAGCAATTTTGTTCAATTTTTCAGCGTACTTTAATGAAGCTCCTAATAAATTTTTGTCGAGTTCCATAGACCCGTTATGACATCTAGACATATTAAGAAATTTTGTATAAACTCTAAAATTGATAAGTCAAACTTATTGAGTTCAAACTTGAAAGTTTTTTGTTTAATGTCGGAAAAATTGCCCACAAGGATAAAACTACAAAATTATCAATAAAAACATAGCAACATTGTATACAATTCTCAATAAAGTTAGGCAACACAACACTTCGAGCAATGCCAAGTATTCCTGTTAGTTAACTAATATAAAGTTAAATATTGTATAATTGAGATATTAATTATTATAACCAGAATACAAAATATTCACAATTGTTTTAACATAGTAAATGTAGATCAAAATCTAAAAATAAACTCTAATCTGTATTATCTTAAAAAGTTTATATAAAAACTGGCCCGCTTGAGAGTATTATGTATCACACCCAATATCTTAGAAAAACTAAAATTATTAAAAACCGAAATGTTAATGAAATCTTGATTTTGTAACCAGCAATGCCTATTTCAAAAGAAAAGTATTCTTAATCGCGGGCCGGCTACTATCCCTTAAATTACTTAAATTATTTGGTAAAATATATAGATAGGAAATTAACTTAATCTATCGTTCATTTAAAAAATTTATTTTTTGTAAATATTCATCAACAAATCATCTGCTATGAAAAATTAAAATCGAAAAACTGAGTGAAAATCATAATTTATTTTTAAAAGTTTTTTTCACATTAGAATAATAAGTCTAAAAAAAATAAGAATGAATTTACAATTAGACAATGTACTCAAAATATTCACAAAAAGACTCAGTTTAAAGAAGGAATGAATAGATAACCTTAATATATCAATAAAATACGTAAGAAATGAAAAACTTATCAACAAATATCTTGTAAATTATTAAGTAACGTAAATTTATTTTATCATTTTTTTTTTTTTTTATTTTAAAAAATATATATTTACATTTTCTGATAATAAACATAATAAATTGATTTTGATTTTAGTAGTGGCGTAGTGGTTTATTATCCGCTCAAATTCAGTGTTATTTTAACTCATAATTTCAACTAATTTTTCGAGTTGTTTTTGTTATTTTAAGGTAAATTATAATTTAAAAAGAAATAACGTTTCAAATTCTTAAAATGGGTTTTTGTAAAATAAAATAACAAATTGGAAAATTAGAAAAAATAACCTAATCGAATTAAAAAAACTCAAGAAGAAAAAAAAAATATTTTTTTTTAAATTATGTTTTTGTTAAATAATTTTTAAAAAATATTATATATTATATTTTAAACAATATTATATAAATTAAAAAATCTATTATTTAGAAAAAGTTATTTTTGAATTTTTTTCTTATTTTGAATATTTTATTTTATTTTAAAAAATCCATTGTTTTGTGTTGTTTTTTTTTATTTATTTTTTTTTCGTTTTTTTTTGTTTTTATATATTAAACTTCTGTTTGTGGCCGTTTTTCAATCCATGCTTTAATTGGATCAATAGCATTAATAGATTCTACAAGACCTTTTAAAGATGGATAATTTTCAAGTAAATCACGTTTAACCATATAATTCATATATTCCAAAATGCCAGCAAAGTAAATATCAGCCCAAGTTAGCTATAAAATATGTAAAAAATTGTAAAAAATATTTTATTATTAATATAACGTATAAAATTGTTATATTCGAAAAAAAAAAAAAAAAAAAAACTCATTTTCATTCCAATTCCAATTTTCAAACCTTATTCAATGCTAAATGACCATCATTATCTTTAACAGTTTGTTCCAATTTTTCCAAATAAAATGGAATGACTTCATTATTTAATGTTATCAATTTTTTTTCTTTGATTTCATCTTCTGGTTCATATGAAACGACTGCAATTTCTATATTTATATAAAAATTTTTTTTATTAATTAATTTATTTTAATGGATGCTAACAGGTTTCGGTACTTAAGCGAAAATCATTGATTGTATCAACAACAATATCAATTTGTAAATCTTCCCAATGATTTGTTCCAGCTAAACCAACAGTTTTAGCTAAAAATCTTGCCATTGAAATACTTTGATGTACACGTTTACCATCTACCTCTAAAACTGGCATTTGACCCATTGGCATTGCTTTAAACAAAAAAAAAAATAATAAATATAATTTTTTTAAAATTATGGTGCTTTTTTTATTATTTTAAAAAATATTGTATACAAAAATTTTTATTTCAAATATTAAATATTTATTTATTTTAATTTTTTTATTTATTTAAGCTAATATTTACAACTTTACATAATTTTGTTTTTTTTTTTTTTTTACGATAAAACCAATTTTAAGTAAAGAGAATTCATATATATTTATTTGAAAAATTTTTAGTTGGAAATATATAAACATACATACTTCAGTACAAAAAATATAAATTTTTTTTCTTTAACTTACTTGGTTTTAATGCTGGCCATTCATCACGTGTTACTCTAACATCTTCATATTCTATACCACCAAAAGCAAATAAATAACGTAAAGGTTCAGCTAATGCCTTTACATTAAAATAAAATAATGTATATGCATGTGGTAATTGTTCCCATGGTACAGCTGGTACGGGTTCTCCTTCTGGTACTGCTTCACCTTCAGCTGGTGGTGGTGCTTCACCTTCTGCTGGTGGTGGTGCTTCTCCTTCCGCTGGTGGTGGTGCTGTTTGATCGCCCATTTTATTTTAATTAACTAAGTATATATTAAATTGTATACATATAATAAATTTAGATTTAAATTAAATTAAAAAAACAAAAAAAAATAACAAAAATTAAATCTAAGGTATAGCTATAAATTATCTTTATTTGATGAATTCTATGACGTTCACTATATATATTTTATAATATAAAATAAAATTTTTACAATAGAGTGTAAAATTCGTTATCATTACTATAAAACAAAATAAAAAAAAAAAAATGTTTATTAAAAAAAAGATAAGATAAAGTTTTAATTGTAATAAACGCAGATTAAAGTGCGATCTAATATTATCAACTTAAAAAACTTTTTAAATTTTATTATAGACAGTGATATTTAAAATTGCAATTATTTTTAAAGATTTTTTTTTTTTTTTTGTAATGCTTCTTTTATTCTATACTGTATAGAATATTTTATATGTGTAGAATATTTTATTCTATACTGTATATAAAAGTTAAAATAAATAAATGTTAAAATAATTCTTTATACAAATCAAATAACACTTATGTACAATAATTCTTCTTTTAAAATATATATGTAGTATAGGTAATCATATTTCATTTCTGAAAATAATATACATATATTATCTTTTATGTATTAAAAATATTGAATTCTATTTAATTATTGTTTTATTTTTCATACTTTGTTTAAATTAACTTTTATTTATTTTAAGATGAAATAACTTTCTTGGAAAACGGTACTAAATAAACTTAAATGGAATTTTTTTTGAAAAAATTTTGGTTTTTTTTTTATTTATATAGCATGAATATTTAATTACATAACTATTTTTGTTATATAATATTTTCAATGTTTCTTTCAATTCTAAAAATTTTTTTTTTTTTTGTTTTTTGTTTTTTTTTTTGTTTAAATAATATAATATTAAAATACTTATTTTTTTTTTATTAAGATTTCATTCAATTATGGAAAAACAAAAACCGTTATTTTATCACTTTATATTTGACTTTTTTTTTTTTTTTTTTGCAATATTTAAACAAAAAATATAACGAAATTTTTACAAAATTTTGTTTAAAATAACAATTAAATAAAATTAAATTAGAATTATTTTCAATCATTTTTATAATACATAATATATATATATATCATTTTTATAATACATAATAATTATACATATGTAAAATTCAATTATTTTCAAAATAATTTTTTTATTTTTATTTTATAAAATTAAATATAGAAAATAAACTTTAATTATAACTTTAATTAATTTAATAATCAAACATTTACCGTTAAGAATTTAATCCGTTTAATATCGATCACTACCAAAAATCAAATGGTAGGTGAAATTTTTCAATTGATTGGAACAAAAAATAAACAAAAAAAAAAAAATAAAAATTGAGTATAGATTTACTTTTACTGAAATTATTCTTTTCTTATTTTTAAATTTTTGTTTTTTATTTTAATTATTTGAAATGTTTTTCAATGACATGTCATTTTAGTTTTTTTTTTTTTTTTGTTTTTTTTTTCTAAATTTATATATTTTGCCCTAATTTATTTTCAATTTCGAATAATGCACATAATTAACGCAATTTATCTTGAATGGTTTTTTTTTTTTTTTTTTTTTTTTTTTTTGCCTTTTTACTTGTTTTTATATTTTAGTTAGTTTGTTCTATTTTAATCTACATTTTACTAAAATTCTATTCTAATTAGACATAAAACTATAAAAAAAAAAAAACAAAAATGCATAATCATTTGAATCGAATTCACAATAAAAATACAAAAATAATTAAAATTGTATAGCCAAAAAAAAAAATTTTTTTTTATTGTAATTTTAATCACTTTGTCTTTTGAACTTATTATTTTTTTTTTTTTTTTTAATTTAAAAATATGAGTTAAAATTTATATATTTTTAAATTTATTTTTTTTATTACTCATATTTAGGTGTATTGTTTTTTTTTCCATTTTTTTTTTGTTTTTTTTTTAAATAAATTTTATTAAAAGATTTTATAAAATTTCTACATAATAAACTATATATGTATATACGCTATTTACAAACGCTTTTAATAAAAAACGAATATAAGCTAAGCTAATTTTAGTTTTTATCAGTATAAAAAATAAAAAATAAAAAAAATTTAAAGAAAATCAAAAAAAAACTAAATCATGAGTATTTAATTTATTTTAACCGTGAAATTAAAATATTATAAACAAATTTTATATTATGTTATCTATGATTTATACTTTGCACTTATCTCAGCCGGAGCTAGACATGTTTTTGTTTTACCTTATATATACTTACATTCAAAAAAAAATATTTAAAAGAACGGTCAAGAACCTTTTTTTTTTTAAGATTTTTTTGTTTTTTTTTTTTTTAATCACTAAATGTATATATATATATATATATATAAATATTTTTGAAAAAAATAAATTCATTAAAAAAATACATTTTTAATTAAAAAATCGTATAATAATTTCACATACCTGTTAGAGATTCCAAGTAATATAACCGACTTGTATAATAGAACTAAATAGATAATGCTCACCAGTTACCGTTTTATATTCACAAATCACAATGTTTACTTTTAAAATAAAAAAAAAAAATCAGTTTTTTAATTTTTTTTATTCTCATAAGAGGGTGACTGCAAACTTACGACTTACACGATTATATGTACTTTTGTAGTATATTTAATATAAGCTCTCTCAAATTCTCAGAATATTATATATGTCTATAGGTATATGATTCTTTTTGTTATTTAATATTGGCATTAAGGTGTTAAGTGAAAATGTTCCCATTTAAGTAAATTATTTACTATAATTTTAAAAAATTGAGAAAACCATCCCCGTCTGACTTTTATTTGAATGATTTTTTTTTTTCTATTCTAGGTTCTATATAGTTTTGAAAATATAAATTTATTCGTTTTTGCTGCAAAGCTCTTTGAAGTTGACATGATAAAAATAAAAAAAAAAATTTTTTTAAATATTTATTTAATAGATTATAAAACTTTTAACCGTCTATTTTAAATATACTTTAATTTTACTGAAACTTTAAATATTTAGATATTTAAAATGAATAGTTTTTTTTTTTTGCATCCATATAATTATTTTAGACTTGTGCTACGTATCACTAAAATTTGTCATTGAATTGGGGTTCCAACCATACAGGATTTAATTTTTGTTTGAACACAAAAAGCTAAAATTTACCATGTTAAATGGCTTATGTGCCAAAATAGAATCAAAAGTTTTTGTAGTTGGTCAGTTTTAACTTGATGTCAGATTTTGATGATAGTTATGGTTGAGTTCCAAATTGAGTTCCATAGAAAAAATTATTTTTAAACCGTCTTTGAACCGCATTTAAATTTAAAATTTGAAATAATGGTAATACAGATTGTAACATTTTTTTACATTTCGTAACGCATTTTTTGATGTTATTGTTGTTTCAACTACATTTTCAAAACTAATATCAAACTTTGACTTTTAATGCAAAAATTTAAAAGAAAAATTCCAAAGAAAAGCATTATTTTTTTTTTAAACTTGTTATGTAGTGGTAGCCCCATGTCAATACAGCCTCTTTCTCTAAGTCGCATCAGACGACTAGAAATGCTGAAGCGACTAATGTCATTTCTGTAAGAAGCTGAAGCAATCTTTTCAAATTGAGACGAATAAAATGTCAAATTTATCATGTATAGTATTTCTATGTAAGGGTTTACATGCGACGCGATAGCCATTATCACTCACTTCAAAATTTCAAGTCATTTCAAAATTTTCGTACGATCAATATAGATTTTTTATTTTTATTATTAAGAAATAAATATTTTTGGAGAAATTTATTGTAATAGTGTTTTTCTTTAATGCTAAAGGTAAAATAAAAAAAAATAAAAGATGAGCATTTTTATTACATGATTCTGATTCTTCTGAGGACAAAGAAATGTAAATGTAATGTGGAAAAATATACGAGACAGCATTGGTGGTGGTGGTCCTAAATTATTAAGAGTCGCTCTAAGTTCTTTCAATTTTCGTCCGTATTCCAACTTACTACTATCAAATCCACTAAAACCCCTTGCCAGGTTGGGATTATTTTCCATTAACGTCACCAAAGGCTCAATTTGCTTTCTATTAGTTACTTTTTTTAGATTAAATTGTTAAATTTGTTAAAACGAAAAAAAGCTATAACCGCAATATTCAAAAGATATGAATGAAAAATTTTAACGTAAGAAATACTTAGTAATAATTAAATTACTTGATAAAAATAATAATTAACTTTATAAAGTAAACATAAATTTTCTTTATTCACTTTTCTAATTTAAAACAAATGTCAAAAATAAAAATTTCATACTAATCAAATAAAATTTTTTTTTTTTAAATAAGTACTATCAACATAACAAACTGTTCCATCGCGCGTCTTAAAAAAAGTACATAAACTTATAGACATGACGCGATATCGTTCTTATTCACTTCGCTCGAGCGACTTAGAGAAAGAGGGCGAAAATTGTAGAAAAAGCATTCAAAATTGTAGAAAAGCCTGCACGAAAACGTGGTTTTGGCGTTTTAAACTCATTTTATACAATTTGGAATGTCATACATTGTAATACATAAACTTTTAACAAATGGAACTTAATAGATTGTAAAAGTTTGCAGTTTTTTTTACAATATAACATAACTAGGGCACAAATCTAACATTGGGTGTTAATTTGAAAACTGCAGTATCGGGTATGTATCAAAGACAAAGTTGTTATAAACTAAGGCTTATGAAGGAAAGTTTAAGCAAATGGTTTTTATTTTTTCCAAATTTATTCTATCGATAGAAATCCTATAGTATATACATATATATGAAGGATTTCTCATGTTACAGACTTCCGACTTCTTATATATGTATAACAGATTTAGTTACGTAAAAAAAACAAAAATCAATCGGATCGGATTGATTATTCTATAGATTTTTAAATTTTTTTTTTTTTTTTTTAATTAATATTCTAAATTTAAATCCATATAAGAATTTTAAACTCTGATTTTAGTGTAAATAAACTTGTTTTATACAGTTTTGTTTTTTTTTTTTTTGTTTTAAATATGCATAAACAAAATTTTTCAGTGATTATAAGAAATATATATAAAATATATTAAATATAGGAAAATGTAAAATACAAATTTTCACAATCTTATTGATTTCCTTTAAAAAAAAATAAAATTTAAAATTATAATTAATAAATTGATAAGAAACTTTTTTAAAATTTTCTCTTAAATTTGAGAAAAGCTTACAATATTTTCAAGTTTTAATTTTAAAATTAAATTATTTATTTTTTTTTTTTTTGTATTTTTTCGTTAATAAAAATTTATATTTGAATTCACCGACTTAATTTTGTAATATTTAATAATAAGATTTAAATGAGTAAAGCTTTTTTATTCCTTCTTTTATGCTGTTTTTTTCTCTAGGACTAATTCAATAGCTTCACTAACATCTTTAAAAATTTCTTCAATATCCCTTTCGCCATTCAATTTAGTTGTAACATTTGGATATAGACCTAAAATTTCTTCAATATTCGATCTAAAAACTTCAATTCTTGTTTTAACAGATGATTCATTATCATCTGATCTAACTTCTGATGATGCAGCAGCTCTAGCTAATACTCTTTTAATTAATGTTTCATTTGTACATTCAAAATATAAAATTAGATCAACGGGTGATATAAATTTTTCAAATTCAACACCTTGTACTTTTTCTCTTGGATAACCATCAATTATATATCCAGCAGATGTTCCAATACTTTTTTTCATTGCAATTTCTAATAATTGTAAAACAATATCATTTGGTACTAATTGTCCTTCTTTCATAATATCAGATATATTACGACCAATTTCTGATTGTGATGCAACTTCATCACGTAACAAATTACCAGTACTCAAATGTACAAATTTATATTTTTCAACAATTTTATCACATTGTGTACCTTTTCCACAACCTGGCCCACCAAGAACCCATACAAGTGGTACATGTATATTCATACGACACCTACATCTTTCTGGTTTACTGCATTTTTGTCCTCTGCATTTCATCATTTTGTTGCAATTTTTTGTAGAAAAGTTTTTTTTAATAAGCCTTGTAGTTAATTTTACAAGGCAATCATAAAAAGAAGGTTTCAGTTTGTGCTTAAATTTTTTATAATTAATATAATTATAAATAACGAAAAATTTTGAAAAATTTATTTTATTTTTTTTTTTTTTTGAGTTTTTTTTTTTTGTTTTTTCCTATTTTTCCAAAAAAATTAAAAATTATAAATAAAATAGCTGTTTGTTTTTTTTTTTTTTGAAATTTTGAAAATTTATTGAAAGAAGGAAGTAAGTGAATAATATTTCAAAATGATAACAATTTTAATTTAATTATATATGTATGTATGTATGTATGCATATGTTTTCTAGTAATAAAAAATAAATTTTTTAAAATTAAATTGGTACTGTACCCTGTACTTATTTTGTATAGTTCCATTATATAAATTTTTTTCAATTATAAATTTAAAATTATTGTATAATACTTCAAATTCCTGAATTTCTATTCGAAGATAATAGATGTAACAAAAACTGCATCTACGCTAATACCATTATCTTATGTAACAATAATATTTGTATAATACAATAAATTACAACAGTTATTTTCTAATTTCAATTTTAATAATTATACTCTTCTGTTAGTCATAATCAATAAATTAAATATTTCAAGAGCAACGTTTGTATTTTATAAGCTCTCTTTATAACTGTCTACTTTAAATATCTCAAATACACTCAATATCAACACGTGTCATTTACTATAACTCTTAATATGTTATGTTAATTGATTATTTAGTAGAGATCAAACAAAAATTAAATAGTATATTTTATTTATGAATGATTTTTTTTGAGTTTGTTCTGGAGCTAGAGTTTAAAGTTAATTATGAGAAGTAATAATTTTTTAATATACGAATACTTCGCAACTATATATTCAAAGAAGCAACACTAAATAGTAGTAAATAATTCTTTAACTTGTAATTTCTTAGGTAAAAAATAATATTAGTCATAAAACAGCATCAACTTAGTACGAGAGCTGGTAACTTATTAATAAAACTTAATTTGAAGATACATCAATCAAAGATGTAAATAAATTCAATTAGCTAAGAGTGTTATTACCCCAGAAGATGGTACAAAAGAAAACATCGAAAATAAATTGGCAAAACTAGAGCAATATTTGGAAGAATGTGGAAAATATGGAGATCATCCCAAATCGCAAAAAAAAAAAAAAACAAAGCTTAGAATATTTCATGAGCATGCATAAAATCATTTCTGTTATACGGTAGTGAAACTTGGTTGGTTAACAAGAAAGAAACACACAAACTACAAGTATTTATTAATAAGTGCCTCCGAATCATATGTAGAATAAACTGGCCAAGAGGAATACACAATGAAGATCTTTGGGAAACAACCGGTCATAAGAATGAATAGAGATAGAAATTAAGAAACTTAAATATAGATGGATTCATCAAACTTCTTAGAAGATCTGCTAATGGCATAGCTAGACTGGCCGTGGAATGGAAAGCCTGCAATGTAAATTGGGCCCTGGATTGGGAAATGGAGAAAAGGAATTTAGCTAGAGCTAAGTTTGAAATAGGGCAACTAAGAATAAAAATATTTCTTTTTAAATTTTTCGGATTTTATAAATTCTAATAAAAGTTATACTTACTCAGTGACTCAAACTACAAATGACTCAAACTAATAGCTATAATTTTTTACAATGACCAATAATGGTCTTCGGTAATTAAAGGTGGCAATACAAATAATTCTTAAGTTGGTGTAATATTAAAATTATTTAAATAAATCTAAACAAAGGTCAAAAATTATATTCGATATCGATTACTAATTTTTTTTTTTTTTTAATGCATTTCTCTGCCACATAAATGTGGAGATGAAATTACATAGCCTTTCCTGTTCAGGCGTGGCTGTAAATTTCGTAGGGGGGTATAACTCTTATGACATGACGTGTGACTTAAACCCATACTCTCTCGGTGTTTACAGCGTATTTCATAAGCTCTTATCCACTAGGCCACCAAGGCCCCACATTCTTTTTTCATAATAAATTAAATCATTTTTCAAAACTCATTATTTTTACAAAAGTACATAAACTTCTTTTTCTATATATATACTTATATAAGAAAATAAGTAAATAAATAATTTAAGATAATGTCTATTTATCCTAATTTAATTTAAAAAAAAAAAAAAAGTTTTTATCTTATCATTGAAACTATTTAAAATACACTTAAACTTTTTATTTATTTTATTTAATGGAAAAATTATATTTATACATATACAGTTGCAAAATTGGAATCGCATCATATTGCATAAATACGATCCATCAATTATGGATCAATTCCTATCCATTTTTTTTTTATTATCTTAATACTATTATTAACGGTGACTATTTGGAACAACTTTAGTTATGATCTGTCCTATACTCCAATAGGAATTAAAGGAAGCAAAAGAAAGAAAAAAAAAGAAAGTTCTAATTTTTTAAGAAATTTTTAAATAAGGAGCTGTTAGAAAATAAAATAAGTACATTGTAAAATTTTACAATAAGTAAATTATTAGTAGTATTATTTTAAAAGAAAGTTGAACATTATTTATAATATACTTTTTATGTATTAATAATAAAAACAAAACATAATTAATAGAACTGCAGAACTAAAAAATAATTAGAACTGCTAAAATGTCGAAAATGCTGCCATCAAATTTGTTACTTTCTGTTGGTAATACTCCATTTTACAATTTACATTTATTCAAATAGAATCTTTTCAAAATCGTATCCAATTTACCTTCCAATTCCTTTCATTTATTCTATTTTCCTCTATAACTTCCTCCCTCATTTAGGCAAACCTATATATATACTAACAATGTACAAAAGGTATACTTTTTTAGAATTTGACTGGCACGTAAAACAAAAAAAAACATTTCAATCAATTATAAAAATAAGTTGACTATAGAAGAAATTACTTAATATATAGTTTCTTAACTTTTACTATTCAAATAAATGTCATAAATTAATTAGTGAACATATATGCATGTATTATGCGTATAATAATTATTGTAATCTCTAGGGTTAACAATTACTACAGCTTGTTCAATACATCTATTAAATTCGGAGGTTTTGCACAATCAGCTAATAAATCTGAACATAAAATTTGATTTTGGAAAGAAATCTTTTAAATGAGGTTCATCATTGGTGAATATTTTGGCAACTATATACAAAAGTATATATTGTCGATCATCGATCATGGAACCAAACGTTGTCTAAAATTAACCACACACCTATAATCATTATTTTTTTTAAATATTTTTATAAAAGGTTGAATTTGTTTTGCAAAAAGTTCCATTTGGAGTGCAAAATCGTAGGATTACATTAAAACTGAAGAAAGTGTTTCTTGATTTTTTATAATTTTTTTCTTACATAAAAAATTCAAAAAACAAAATATTTTTTTTAAACAAAAGTCTTTTTAAAAATGTGCACCTTTATAAACTTTTTATTTTACATTACCTTGTTTTAACTTAAAAATAACATATAGCAAAGTGATTAATAAATAAATATTGACTATTTGAATATCATATTGAAACTCTCTTAAATATCTCAATATCTCAAACTTTTGTTAACGGTAGTTTTGTATACTAAGTAATTGATTGTTTGTTTGTTTATTCTCTTTTATTTCTTATCGAATAAATTTTTTAAAAACTTTTTTTATATTCTTAAGAAATCGATTAAGTAATTCAATTGAGTCAGTCTGTAATTACCTGGCCTGGCGGCATATCCAAAAGCTAGGTTTAGTGGACATTTTAATTTTGTTTTTTTTTTTGTTTTTTTAATATAAATTTAGAATTAAATATTTTAATAAAAAAAAAAAAAAAAATCTATTTAGAATGGGAACTGTTCAGGAGATAAGAAAAAAATTTGAAAAATTATCTAACATAAGTTCTGATGATTCGGAATTAAATCATGGTGTCTATAAACAAAAAGGTATTAAAAACAAATGGAAAATAATTAAAAACAAAATGGAAATATTATGAAGATAATTATATTTTTTCATAAGAAAATTTATTTTTGAGAATGAAATGATTTCAGAAACAAGTTCATATTTTTTTTTTTTTTTTCATTTTTTTTTTTTTTTGTCGTTTTATTATCAATGAGTGATTACTTATCGTAGTCTTATCTAAATATGTGTTCTTATGTATTATCATTAAGTTTAATTTAGTCTAAAAAATACTCAACAATATAAGTACCTATATATATTTTTAATTTTTTTTATTATGAATATATGTATATATTAAGTAATTTATACTAATTATATTATTATTAACAATATTAACATATTCAAAATGTTTTACTATATTTATTTAATACTCGTTTTTTATGTACATACTTAAAAAAAAAAAGTTTATAGTAAACAATACAAAAGTTTGACAGCTTTAAATTTAAACGATGAAGAAATGGAATTAACTTTAGAATTGGATTGTATAAATGAAAATATTGAAATGGATAAAGAAATAATAAATTTAAGTACAATAGGAAAACGAAATGAAATACTAAATATAAAAAATATAAAAAATTTTAATATGGAATCAGAAAATACTGAAATAAAATATCGGGATGAAAATTATCAAAATATTGATTGTCATTCAGTTGATCCAATTACAAATAATATAGTTGATGAAAATGAAGATGATACTTTTTCTTTTGAGAAAAACTTAAGAAGAGAAAATAATAGGTAAATTAAAAAAAAAAAATTAATATATAAATTATTAATTTTTAATATAAATATTAATACATATAATATTTATAATATTTTATGATAATTTATTTAAATATTTATTTTTTAGAGCATATAAATCAAAAACTCAATTAGAAGAAAGAAAAAGATGTAATGATGATAGTAAATATTACTCTCATCCTAATAGAATTCCTGCAGGAAAAAGGTGTTTTTTTTTTTTTTGTAATAATAATTTTTTAATTATGTATCTGAGTTGTTTCTACATATTTTGGATTATATACATACGTAATGGAATAAACATAAAATAAATAATAAAGACGCGGTACGTACATAAATCGCTATTCTTCCACACAAAAAGTTTAGTGTGACGGGTTCAAATCCGGTCAGGTTAATATAATACTATGTAAAATATAATAATATTTTTATATAAAAAATATGTATAATTATAATTTAATACTTTTAACACAATCACAACTGAATGGGAAAAGTTTACTTACTTATCCATCACATTGTATATCGTGGATAACTAAAATAAAACGTTAACTAGTTGCAGAAAAATATTTTATTATTCTTATAATGATTAAGAATCAGTTTATATTCTTATATTTTCAAATTTTTTTAAAATTTCTTGTTTAACAATTATCATCTATATCGGATGTATTCTTGATTAGGTGGATTACATCCACTTATTTTTCAAAATAACAGAAAAAAGGCAATTTTAAAAAATTTTGATTTCAAATAACTGGAAATTAAAAATCAAATTTAAAAAAAATTTATAAGTTGAGCTATTACCATTAATTGAATATAAGACTTTTTTTTAAGACTTTTGTTACTCTGTACTCTCCTCTCGAAATAAATGAGGCTACACAAGAAAATGCTTCTATAAAAAGTGTTTTTCAATAAGGTTTTTCATCTTTAAAATTGGCATTTTGTTTCACACGGTGTATTTATATATTATAAAATTTTTTGTAAACAGGCAGACTAACGGTACAGTACAAACAGACAATTGAAAAAGTACAACTTATAAGCACATTATCATAAATAATTTTAGAAATATGTCCTTTATGTTAAACAAAGGTGGATGCTAAAGTCTAAAACAAGCTTGTGTTTTCAAAAACGAAGTTAAGAAATTTTTTATTTAGAATTTTTGTAAATCTTTGTACATACATAGTTAAGAAATGTCATTAAATATGTAGCCATTAATTTTATTTTAATTTTTTTTCGTATTTTCATTTTATTTCATTTGGTTTTCTTAAGATTAAGTCTAGCTTCTATAATCTCTAACGATAGACACCTATACTCACTTTCTCATCTAGAACTTAATATAAAGGCATGTTTAATTCTACTCACCTACATACATACATACATACATATAAATTTCTCTTAAATTCAATTGGTATAGTTACGTATGTATATTAGTTATCTATATTAGTTAATAATATCAGTTATATTTATTTTTTTTTATTTTTAGCAGTATTGAAGCTTATCAAAATGTACAAGTAAACCGTGACAGTTCAACATCTATTTTAGAGCATATTGTTGATGAATTAGTCAAAACAGAAGAAAGTTTTGTATCAAAATTAAGCTTAGGTTACGAAAATTATAAAACAATTTTTGAAGGTCAACAATATATGCCAAAGGGTTTAATTGGAAAAAAATGGGTTCTATTTCGAACAGTTGAAGAAATATTAGATTTTCATAAAAATGAAATGTTACCAATGTTACAAACAAACCAATATGATTTAAAAACATTATGTTTATCTTTTACTAAATTTATTGAAGTAATTTAAAATTTTATTAATATACATACATACATACATACATAATACATAATATATATAAATTATTTATTATTTTAATTATTTTTAGGAACATAAATTTTATCCACATTTATTGTACATTATGCATAAAAGAAGAGCTGAAACTTTATGTAAACAATATAAAGGATTTTTTGATGTAATTTTAAAATATTTTAATTGTAATAGCAAAAAAAAATATACATATATATTTTAATTATTTTATTTAGGAAAAAGCTAAGGAACTTAATGATAGTTTAGGAATAATGAGCCTTTTAATACAACCATTACATAGAGTTACAAAATATCCATTATTATTTCAACAAATTATGAAAGATTGCTTTAAAAATTTTGATATGAAACCAGTGTTACCATTATGCTGTAAAACTGAAAAAAAAATGAGTGATTATGTTAAATTAATAAATGAATCGGAACGTGTTGGAAATATTGTTGATGTTAAAGAAAATGTAAGTTTTAAAATAAAATAAAAAAGTATATTTCAACCTTAGTACCTATACATACATATATAAAATAAAAATTTTTTCTTTAAGATTAATTTATATGAAGAAGGACGATTAAAAAAAGTTGATAAATTTTATATATATGATTATAATCTTCAAAAACGTTTTAAATCAAGAGTATTTCTTTTTGAGAAATCATTAATTTATACAGAAATTACAACAAAATTAAATTCAGAAAAATTAAAATTTCGTGGTTTATATCCATGTGATAAATTATCAATTGCTTTAAGAGATCCTGGTTTTACATTATATTGGGAAAAACGAAATGTTCAAGATTGTGATTTAGAAGCCAAAACAGAAGATATCAAAAATTCTTGGATAACAATTATTAAAAATATTATTATGACATCTTTGGAAAAACAACGTATTCAATCTTTAAATACTAATCATATAACACCATATAGTCATCTATTTAGATATCGATTTTTAAATAGAACTAATAGTTTAGAATCATTAGGTTCAACATCATCATTAACATTATCAAGTAATAATCGTAATAGTGATAGAATTTCAATCATTTCAACTGGTTCTTTTCATAGCTATAATACATCTTAACTAACAGCTTTATAAATATTAAAAGTTACTTAAAAATAAAAAAGTAATTAAATAAAATTAGTATAATCATTTTGTAAATATCAACATATGTAATGTAATGTATATAGTTGTTTTTTTTTAATTTTTGATTTTTTTCAGTAGTCTTATCTCAACATAAGCACTCATGAACACTCATATGAATTACAGTCGGATAACCCACATCAACCAGCCGAAATTTTTGTTTATTTGTACCTGGATTTACGATAATATATTCAGCTTTATTAATGTGTTATTAGCGCAAAATATTCTTTCTATAATTTTAATTTATGAAACGCTACGCTGGATGCGACACGTACGTTATTGTTTTATTTTTTAGAGAACTGAAACTTGAGCTTTTCATTAGTTAATTGACAATATTGTATAAAGTTTTTGATAATGCATGAAATAGTTTTTTACAATGCTTTTAATTTTCCAAATATTTGAATTTAGAAAAAAATATGGCGATATTACACGTTTGCATAAGATTCATATAAATTTCAGTGATATATTAATATTATACCAATTACCACATTATACCAATTATTAAAAAGTTTTATGTTTTATCTTCTTTGGTTTTAATTGTGTTTTGTGTTTAACAGGTCTAGTACGAAATTTCGACATTTTTAATCTCGCTTTTTAAAATCTCGGTTTTTAAAATCTTGTTTTTTAAAATCTCGTTATTTTAAAATGCATTTAGTTTTTGAATTTATTCGGGCGCGAATAGAATAGAAATAAATAAGTAAAAGAAAAGTTCATGGGCAGTTCATGGGTTCATGGGTAACCTAGCTAGTGGGTAGGTGTGTGGTGTATTAATTAAAGGAATGTGGGTTCGATCCCTGCACAGGTGGTAAGTGTTTTTTTCTTTGCATACCCCCCTTACGACCAAATATAATGTAAATATATAGTATATAATACAAACAAAATAAATAATATTAGTATATAATTTAATAATAATATAAACATATAATGGCCTTAGTAGTCGATGGTTCAATAATAGATAATACGTAGGTAATTTTCTTGTAAGCCCCTTGAGTAGAACTATTCTACCAAAATATGACTGCACCTACTGGTCCGTTGCTGGTTCTGAAAATTTACATTTTCTAAGAACGCAAAATAATGCAGAATCAGGTAAAAAGTTAATCAGGTGGCATCGTCGTCTACAGGTAAAAAGTTAATTAATAATCTAATGATTGTATGTTGATATAATTATTTTAAATTAATTTAAAAGGTTGTGGTTGGTAAATTCCATATTGGCGTTTATAAATTGGTGAGAGAAATGGGGAAAGAACTCATAATTACTCTGACAAGGTTGGAGAAAATGGAAAACGGCGAAATACGTATCCCAAAAAAAAGAGCGGCTATAAAAAAATAGACAAACTAGAAAGAATAATAAAAATGAGAAAAAAATGAGTAAATTGGACTTTTGAAAAAGAATTGCACAAAATATAAATATAAATTAAATTTTTTTTGTACTTGAGAAAATTAATTTAATTTTTTTTATAATATGTATGTATTTTGTTGTTTATTTAAAATAAAACTGGAAATGTGGATTACTTTTGTAATAAAATTTTATTTGTTTAAAAAACTACAGAAAATTTAAAAATTTTGCGTTTTGGAAAAAAAAAATTTTTTCGAAATTTTTTGTTATTAAAAACCAAAATTTTAAAAGGGCGAGATTTTGGAAAGCGAGATTTTAAAAGGCGAGATTGTAAAGAAGCGAGATTTTAAAGAGCGAGATTAAAAATGTCGAGCTTTCGTACCGCTCCCGTGTTTAACGTCATACAGTGAATGCCCTTTATAATTAAAATTTTTGATACTGACTGTATGTAATTTAAATTTTTTAATCATTTTTTGTCGTAATGTATGGAAATGGATTTCTAGTTCTATTTAAGTTTGGTTTCTGACTTTGATAAATGAGTTTCTAATTTCTGATAAATATTTTTTTATCAGCTGGCTAAATTCATTCATCATAATAATATCAGCTGATACAGGCATACAGCTAATAAGCTAATAACATATTATGACAGTACTGACAGAATAAATAGTAATCGATGACAAAAGAAAATGTCACAAATCACTGTCCACTGATATCCGACAAATCACAATACATACAACCTGTTTTGTTTTTTATTTTAAAATTTTATAAATAAAAAAAAAGAAATGTTATCAAGAATGAATAAAGTACTTCAATTTGTAAGGAATTTCAAGAAATATTAAATAACATGAATTTATAACTCAAACATAAATTTTGAACAGAGCTGCAGGGAAATTCATAAATCAGCTCAATGTTATCAACTAACCAAGACTGTAGAATGTGATGGGGTTAGAGAAATAATATTAAATGACCAAAAAACAAGGTGATGACAATTAAATTATAGAGATAACAGTAATAATTATCTTAAAGTATTGATCTTTTATATTTACACAATTGTATCACTTATTTTTTAAAAAACTTATTTTTATTATTTTTAAGAAATTCTTTATCTATACCAATGATGACTGAAATTTTTGATGGAATATGTAACAAACTTGATGATGAAAATCTACGTGTTATTGTACTATCCTCATCTTTAGAGAAAATATTTTCAGCCGGTCACAATTTAAAAGAACTTGAAGCAAAAAATTCTATAGAAGAACGTAAAGAAATTTTTGGGAAATTGACTGAAATAATTTCAGTAATAAGAACAGCTCCAGTACCAGTTGTAGCAAAAGTTAATGGATTAGCTGCTGCTGCTGGTTGTCAATTAGTTTCATCATGTGATATATTAGTAGCAAGTAATAATTCTTCATTTTCATTACCAGGGTGAATAAAATTCTATTGCATATCCTAATAAATATATATAAATCTGATTTAATATTTAAATGTTATTTTTTGTGTTAGAGCTGATGTTGGAATTTTCTGTTCCACACCCGGTGTAGCAGTGGGTAGAGTAACATCTCGAATGAAATCATCTTATATGCTTTTCACAGGATTGCCAATGAGTGCTGCAGAAGCAAATATTGCTGGTAACATTTATTTTATTGTATTGGTTGAAGTAAAACTTAAAATTTAATTTCCCTTCATAAGGTATGGTAAGTTGTGTTGTTCCATCAGAAAAAATAGATCAGGAAATTGATCGAATTTGTACAGCAATAAAACGTAAAAGTAGAGCAGTTGTTGCATTGGGAAAAGAATTCTATTATAAACAATTGACAATGGATATTTCAGATGCTTTTGATGCTGCTGAAAATGTTATGGTTAAAAATCTTTCAACAAATGATGGAAAGGAAGGAATTAAAAGTTTTATTGAGAAAAGAAAACCAAAATGGACCAACTCATAAAACTTTTTTTATTTTAAATTCAAAATTTATCGGCATTTTAAAAGTTTTATATTTTTTATGTTGCTTTTTTTATAGAAATATATTTATGTTTATATAAAAATTAAGAATTTTTTTTTAGTTTTACGCCTTTTCAAATTAAAACAATTATTTTTAATAAAAAAAACAATTTATTCATATAAAATTATAAAAATAAAATATATATATAAAATAATATGTACCAATGCCCTGTACTTTTCAACCTTACTTAAAACTATAATAGCTTAAAAATCATGAATTAGTCCATTTTGGTTTTCTTTTCTCTATAAAACTTTCTAAACCTTCTTGAGCATCTTTAGTTTTTAAATTTTTTTCTAAAAACTTTTCAGCTAATTTATAAGCACTCCATAGATCCATTTCAAGTTGTTTATAATAAAATTGTTTACCTAATTTAATTACAATTCGGCTTTTGTTTTTAATTTCTTCGCAAATATTATCAATTTCTTTATCTAATTCATCTTTTGCTGCTACACAACTTACAAGACCTAAACGTAAACTAGTTATTAAAAGAGAGTTTTAATAATAATTTAATTTACCCGCAATATTTGCTTCATTAGAATTTAATGGTAAACCTGTGAAAAGCATATGAAATGATTTCATTTTTGGCATAACCCTTGTAATAGCAACAGCTGGAGTTGATGCAAATATGCCAATGTCAGCACTAAAAAAAAAAAAATATTTTAAAATATTGAATGTTCATCTTTATATTTATAGTAAACTAAGAATTACGTTGCTAGACGAAATGATGATCTTTCACTACAAACAACCATATCACAAGAAGCTACAAGTTGACATCCTGCACCTGTAACTAATCCATCAATTTTTGCTATAACTGGAATTGGAGCTTTTTGTATTGCTTTTATTATACGAAGCAATTTATCAAATATTTTTCTAGATCCTTCAGGGCCATATTCCGATATTTCTTTTAAATTGTGGCCTGCGGAAAAAACTGGACCATTGGATGACAGGACAATCACACGTAAACTTTCATGTTCAATATTCCTTGTGATTTCTTCATAAAGTTCATTCATCATTGACATTGAAAGCGAATGTCTTTAAATTATAATAAAAAAATATTTGATTATATTAGAAAAATAAAATAAATTAAAGCAAACCTTGTATTTGGATCATTTAAGATAATTTCTCTAACCCCATTGTTTTCTAAAGTTTTTGTTAATTTTAACTGAATTTTTGTAGAAACCTTTCTCCTACATAATCTTGATAAATTCTACAAAAAAAAAAAAAGAGTATATGACTTCTATAGGATTAAATAATAGATTTTAGATAGATACACTTAAAATTCCTCGAAACATAATGGACACAAGTGCCAAGTGGTATATTTATCTTGCACAGATTTTTATTTATCAGATAATTATGACGGTGCAATTTCAATCAGCTGACTTTTGTTTATAGAATTAAAAAAAAAAATTCTAAGCTTTTTCTAAATGAATTTTTTTTTATTATCGATAAGGTGATGTACAAATTTGAAAATAAAAGCTACATTATCTCCTAAAGTTTCCTAATTTTGATTGTATGTACGGATAAAACAAAATCTATATTTATCAGATTATTTTATATTATCTAAAAAGTTTGAACTAAAAATCATTGGCAATTTAAAAAAAAAATTCATTTCAATATTTTTTTTATATTAAAGCGTTAAATATATTAAATAAAAAAGCCAAATATTACACAAGTTCTTAATTTATTTAAAATTAAAAATGATTATTTTAAAGCACACAATACAATATTTTATACTAATTGAACCATAATTTAAGTCTTAATGCATCTACCCCATTTAAATAATAACGAAATAAACGTTTGTCACGAACAAAACCTAAATTTTCATATAAACGAAGTGCTGATACATTTTTCATTTCAGTTTCAAGTACAACTTCATCTGCGTTATCAGCTAGCATAGCATCTATAGCCTTTTGTACAAGATTTGTTCCTATTTTTAATTTTCTATATTCTTTTTTTACAGCTAACATAGCAATATAACCACGTTTAACTACATTCATATGCATATCAAGTTTGCATACAATAGCTCCAACATATTTATTACCATGTGTAGCTAAAAAACATAATTTTGGCCAATTATAAATAAAATATCTATATGTATAAATTGAATATGGTTCAGATAATTCAGCTTGAATTAATTTCATTATATCTTGCATTTGAACTTCAGATTCATATTCTTTATACTCTATTTTAATATTATTTACGTCCAAGCCATTTGTATAAGTAAGTTGTGCGTTTGTGTTAATAGCTACAGAATCTTTTGTTAGACAATCACTTTGATGACCATTTTCTTGATCTTCCCTATTATTATTTGATTCTAAAAATTCTTTATCATTTTTATTTGAATCGTTGCAATTATTACTTTCCGCTGAATTAACAATTGGCAATCCATTCATTTCAGGACAAGTTATTTTTCTTAATTCTAAATTTTCATTTACAGTATGATATATTGCAGATTCTATATTGTTGCGTTTTGAATTTTCATAATGTTGTTCTGTAGTTAAGTTATCTAATTTTTGACTAACTTCAATACAATCACTTTCATCTTCTCTTAATTCAATACATTTATCGAAACCTTCAATTAATTCTTTTTGTAAATTTTCTGAACTTGAGCTATCATTATGGCTGCTATCTTCAACATCAGTCCTATTGGTTTGTTTTATTTTATCATTCTTACGTTTTGAATTCCGTTGATTAGAATTACTTTTCTTTTCACTATTCATTTTGCAAAGAAAAATTACTTTAATTTTTTATAAAATATCTTAAAAAAAATTCCAAATAGCATAAACTAAAATGTCAAAACGACGGCCATCAGATGGAATATTTTTGACAATTATTTTGATAAGTATCATTTACTTCAGCGACATCTAAAAAAAAGTTTTATGAAAAAGGGTATAGATGGTATGGATTGTAATGTCACTTCAATTGAGGAACAAAAATGCTACTTGTAATATTTATTAAATTTTCAAAATATATTGTTTAAAATCAGATATTGCGCACCATTAATAACTTTTAAATTGTAATAATTCATTAGTAGCAAAAAAATAATTATTAGTTTTCTGTTGCTCTTGACTGTTTAATTTTATAAGGTTTGTCGTCGTATACGTTACCAGGTATTTCTTACATGCTGTGCTCTTGCGGTGAAAATTATCAACAATAAAAATCATAATTTATTATATTAAAATTTTTTATTTATTATATTAAAACCAATTTGAACAATATTTAAACGAAAATTCAACGAATAGACAATAAATATATTAAGTATAATTAAACGCGCTTAAAACTAAACCATCAACTCTCGGTTATTTTTGTAGTAAAACTTCACATCAGGATTTAGGATCAGAATTTTAGCTGGTTTTAGTAGCTTGGATATTCATATTAACCCGTACAGCCATAACCCATAAAAAACTTAAAATTTTAAATTTAAACAAATTCACATTACAGTCCAAAATGTAATTTTTAATTTTTTATTAAAAAGTTCTTTGAAATTAAATGTACCTAGTAACTTTTATTAAATTTAAAAAAATACAATAAAATATGTAAATATTTTTTATCATTTGTATTTTACTTGAATAATATAAAGTTTTACATAAATGAAGCTTTAGGAGGTATTGATATCTAATAGATTTTGGTCTGTATATATGTGTACATATGTATGTTCTCATAAGTGCGAAAGGATATTTAATTTTTGTTAATAGTAAAATACCTTTACAAGAAAACATTAATTATATAATTTTAAGCATACTTTGCGGGTTGGGATGGAGTTAATATGTACTTAAGTTGCTTTTACTTTTATTGAAATAAAAGTTAGTTAGCTTTTGATTGAAGTAAGTTTTGATTGTTAAGTTGATTTTGAAGTAATTTGACTTCTGTTTTATGTAATATTCTTTAATTTTCGGTATAAACTTCTTTGTTTTGGATTTCGATTTTGTTTGGGAATAGATAAGAAATATCTTCACTAGAACCTACAAATAAAAATAAAATACCGATAAAAACAATAAATACACAAAATATTTTCGTTTACTTCATGATTATTCCAGATAGATTCTTGTGGACTCAGTTGTGCAATCTTAAATATTCAATCTCTTGTGCAATCTTAAAAATTTAACTTTGAATTTCTTCTTAAGGAATAGGGAATAAAAATGGTTTCTATATGTAGTAGATTTCTTCTAATAAAAATTTAATCTTATGGATTTCTCTTATTGGTCTTATAAAAAATGTGAATTAAAAAAAATATATACCTATAAAAATTCTATTTTAATATTTGAATTTTAAACCCCACAAAATTTATCCACAATTAAGAAAATAATTTAAAAAAATTAATAAAAGAGATTTGTTCCTAAACAAGGCATTTTCACCTGTGAATAATCATGTTCTGTTTATAAGTGTCCTGGTAATTTTAAATTCCAAAAAAAATTGAGAAACATTTTTTTTCGGATTACAACTAGAAATTTCTTGAAAATTTAAGTATTTCTATGAATTTTAGAATTTAATCCTTTTTTTTATACATACTATATATAAAAATATCTTGTAAAATAAAACAATAATATTTGTATGCTTGCCTTAAACTACTTGTTTTTTTTTTATTATTCCTGATATAAATTTTTTCAAACCATTAATATTTTTTTTGTTTTTTATTTGAATATTTCAAATTATTTTCCAGGTAATCCTGGACGTGGTCTTGGTCTTGGCCGTGGTCGTTTTGGTCCTGGACGTTTTGGATTAGGATCTGGATTAGGATCAGCACTAACACTTGGAACTGTAAATGCAAATAATGCAGCAATCACCATCAATACACCAAATACGCTCATCCACTTCATGTTGTTTTTTTGTTTGATTTATAGAAAGTTCTGATAAGTTAAACTTATTATTTGTATCTATAATAAAATATGAAATATATTTTGCCTTTATATACTAAAATTTATAACAATAGTTATAAATTACAAGTAGGATAAAAATTAGATTCGGTATATGTATGTACGTGTTTTGAATATTTTTTTTTTGAACATTTACTAAAATAAAAACCTCAAATTTATTTAAAATTCAATATTTTATATAACGTATAGTTTTTGTTTATCAAAACCAAAACAAAAAAAAAAAAAAAAACATTATTTATTTATAAATTTAAGTTAACCTCAAAATATTGCATTGCAGGTTAAAGAATCATAAATATTTTATTAAAGTTATCATAAGTACAAAATAAAAATAAGAAACCTTTTGATTTAGATTACATCATGTTATTATCAAATTTTTTTTTGTATTTAACTTAACTTTTAATTTTCATCTTAATTTTATTTTCAATTCTTTTGTTTTTGTTCTTTTGTTTGTGATATTTTGATTTTTTGTTTTTTTTTTTTACCATTTTATAATAAATCTATTTTATTAATTTTCGTAATTTCTAAAATTTCACTTAATACTTTTTATTTGATGTGAGATAAAATAATAATGTAGTTAGGTATAAAAAAAATAAATAAAAATCTAATTATAGATTTTTTTAATCCTTTTAAATAATAATTTACTAAATATTAAATATTTTATAAATAACATTTGCAAATTATGAAGCATAACTTAAAATATATTGTTGATGCAATTTCAAAAACAAATTTTAGATTTTAAAACGTCTTTTATTTTTAGTACATTTTCCATAAGAGATTTAATTATCAAAATAATTCTAAAATACGTTTAAGGTTTTAATGTATTTTCGAAAATCATAAAAACGGATATGAATCTCAATACCTATTTGTAAAATAAAATAAAAATAATGTATAAATATCTTAGATAGTTTATTTGGTATTACAAATTTATTAAATTTTTTTCAAACCATTTCAATTTTTTTTTTTTTTTTTGGCAATTTATTGTACATATTTGATCTTTAAAATTATCTACCCTCTTCTTGCTGATTGACGTTGATTTGGTTTTGGTTTTGGTTGTGGTCTTGGAAGAGGTCGTCTTTGTTTTGGTGTTGGTTTTGGTGGTGGTGGTCGACGTGGTCCTTTACCTGGTCCTTTTCGAGCAGGATTTGGATCAGGATCAGCACTAACACTTGGAAATGCAAAAGCAAATATTGTAACGATCACCATTATAGCACAAAATACGCTCATCCACTTCATTTTGTTTGTTTTTTGTTCTTTTTTTTTTTTTTTTTTGATTTAGAACGTTCTGATAAGTTAAACTTATTATTTGTATCTGTTATTAAATATAAAATTAATTTTGCCTTATATACTAAATCTATGAAAATATTATAAAATGCAAATGGTTCAAAAATAAAATTAGATACGTGTTTTGAATTATAGATATACATACATATTAATTAAAATGAAAAGTTTTGCACTTTCTTTTAAAATGCATTTTATTTAAAATGCAGTTGCTTAAAGAGAAAAAAAAAAAATATTTTATTTAAAATTCTAATTTACCCTCAGAAAATATTATAGGCTGCATATCTTATTAAAATTATTATAATTATTACATATATATGTAACGCGTTTTTAAAATTAATTAATATGTTTTTTTTATTTTAATAAATATTTTATAATTGAAGAATAACAATGTTTTATTCAGCTTAGTGCAATTTAAAATTACAAAATTATAAATTCTAAGAATGGAACAGCTTTGAATAAATTTTTATTCTTTAATATCAAATTAATCATCAAAAATTAAAAAAAAAATCATTTTTTTTTTATAGTAAATTCATGATATTTTTATTTTTTAAAATAAATCTTGAATGTACTTTGAAAAAAAATAAATAAATTGGCAACACTAAAATAAATGTTCGAACAATGTTTTTGATCTATTTATATATAATGTTAATTATTGTTTACTCTACATAAATATATTATGTATAGTTTAATTTTTATTAGAAGATAAACAACTCAACTATACATATATTATATACATGTGTACATATATAGTTAACTATATATGTATATTGACAGTCTTTATTCATCATGATTTTGTATTGCTTAACTTTAACCTTGTTACATGACTTCGTACACCTTTTCAGATTCTATTATTCTTTTCCATAAATTTCTAGGGATGATCTCACAGTATAAAAATAATAAACCAATAAATCTGGTGGCCAAATTATTGCGAACTTTTGGCCACCAGATGCATGCATGGATATAGGGGTCGATATCCTAATCGTTTATCATATTTATCATATAAGAGTTTATAAGGATTTTTGTTTACCTAAAGACCAGGAATGGTGTTCTAGTAAGATAAGATGGCAATGTTTCATGTTCTTAATAGTTCGTTTATTCTCGCCCAAAAATTCAAGGTAACATTATGTAATCTTACGAAGAAAGGCGATTTCCTATATATACATAATGTTGAATTTTAAAGCTCTTAAAATTTTACTGATGATCATCTAAATATATGTTATATAAAATAATTCATTCATTTTAAATTCAAACAGTTCCTACCAAACAATGGTAAATTCTAACTTGTATTAGAAATTATTAATATAATTATTAATAACTTAAATTTTCTCCTTCTTCAAAAAAAACAACCAATTTAAATCGATTTTATATACCTATACCTATATTCTGTTATGTACATTTTAATCAAGAAATTTATCTTTAATAAAAAAATTTTAAATTAATATTATTGCAATTTTATTATACCTATAGGTAACATATTAATAAATTTTTTTTTTCCTTCAAAATCAACTAAAAAACTGCAATATAAAATTTCGTGTACATACATTTAAAATTGCGCTTCATATACATATACATATACATATATGTATGTATATACAGCGTCATGCTTTCTGATTTGAAGCACTAATTTCTTATATAATGATCATGATTTTTTAGGCAAAAAAAAAAAAAACTGAGAATGCATACTTAAAACATCATGATGATAGCTGAATGATAGTCATTATGATTTTCTTTCGATATTTCTCTTTATTTATTTCTTTTTTTTTTTTTTTTATAATAATAAATAAAATTTTGTTGAAATTCATTTTGTAAACATAAAAAAAGATCATTACGACTTATTTGTTCATATCAAGGCAATCACTTCCATTCCCAAAACAAATCTTATAAAAAAGAAGACAGAAACAACAAAAAAAAAGAAAATATTATGAAAATGATGACATAAATACAAAATGGATAAAAAAAACACTGAATGAATAAAAGCACAAGAAAAAAAAAATTCCTTTAAATAAAGTTTTTTTTAGGAGGGTGTGTAGGAGTTTTTTGAGTTAAATTAAAAACTTCTTCTTATAGACCATTATTTCTTTTATTAGTGAAGTTACTGTAATTATAAAATTTACTCAAAATTTTTTTTTTCTTTCTTTACTACTTAATTTTATCTTATGTAAATATTTGGTCTAAAAAAAAACACAGATATTTATTAAATATGTATATACATGTTATATGTTATATTATATGAGTAATTTTTTAGTATGTTTTCTGTTATTAATTAAAATTTATTTAAATATAGCATGTAATGCAACCTGTAATGTTTTTTTTTTTAAGGGTAAGTTAGAATTTTTCTATATGCAACCAATGCAACTGCATTATAAAAAAATATATATTTTAAATGAAAATGCAAAACTTTTCATTTTAATTAATATTATCATACCTATATAGAATATAGAAAAGGCATAGGTATCTAATTTTATTTTTCGATCATTTACATTTTATAATATACATTTTCATAGATTAAATTTTAGTAAATATAAGGCAAAATATTTATTTCATATTTTATTATATATGTAAGATACGAACAGTAAGTTTTACTTATCAAAACGTTTTAAACCAAAAAAATATCAACATAAAGTGGAAGGAGCATATTTTGTGCAATGATGATGGTGATTATTACAATATTTGCTTTTGTATTTTCAAGTGTTAATGCTGATCCTGATCCAAATCCTTGTAGATAAGGAAAAGGTCAAGAACCATGTCGACCACCACCAATCCCAAAACTAACACCAAAACAAAAAAAAAAACTTCTCTCTTCGAAGACGAAAACCAAAGATAGGAACAGCACAACCACACTCAATAAGAATGGGTGGATAAATTTGAAAGATTCAAATAAAATAAATTGAAATGGTTTGAAAAAAAATTTAATAAAGTTATACATAATACCAAAAAAAACAAAAAACTCTTTAAAACAAAACATTCATTATTTTTATTTTATTTTACAAATGTTGAGATTCATATCCGTTTTTTATAGATTATAAATAAAACAAAATGAAATATGTAAAACTAAAGGTGTTATGTTTAATGTTATTAATTAATTAAAATTAAGGTGACCATATTTTAAAATAAAGAAAAACGTTCAACTCTTTTAGTAAATAAAACAATTTTCATAATATTATAGCGTTTATATATATTATTATTATTAAATTTTTCTTTTAGTAGTTTTACAATCTTTGGTAACCTTAATTTTTCTTTATTATCCTTCTTAAGGATATCTTAACATACCTACATAATTGCTGTCATGCTCTAATTATATGTTCCAAAATTAAGCATGGTAGATTCTGGCTAAAGTTATTTGAATATGCATATGTGCTTGTTTGAAGTTATGCTATAGGAATATGGTGATAATGGATAAGGAAAGTGGGAATATGTTGAGAATATACTCATATTTTTATCAAAAGGTCTTGGCTTTAAATCCTATAAGGTCATATCCATTAATAGTCATTTATATCGTAATAATTAATATAGTAATATGAAATAAATAAATAAAATAATTCTTGTATAAAATAAAATGTTTTTCTCTTCTGTTTAGTCCCTTAGGGAACACAGGACTTCAAGAAATTCTACATAATTTTTCTCTGTTTTACAGCCTTTTAATTTCTGACTCAAGATTTTTTACTTCACTCTATTTCACTTTAAACGCTTCCTCCAAGTAATGTTTGGTGTTTCCAAGTTTCTTCTGCTTCTGCTATGTTCAATGCCTGATGTATTTTTGGACGTCCAAGATAACAAAAGGCTTAGTAAATGCCGTATATGCTAAATCAAGAAACGGAAAGGAAAAATACTTTTATTGTCTTTTGTTCTTATTGTCAGAATTGATCTTAATTAATTCGACAGTATATTTGGCTTTATCATATAAAATAATGATTGAAATTTTCAGAGTGACGACTGACGATATCACCAGATAACTGTTTAAGAAATTTCGTCACACACATATCTATTTATTGTACTTTTTTGAATCTTTTTTGAAAAATTTAGTAAAAAGATTGTCTGATCTTTAGTCTTTTTTTCAGTTATTACTAAAATTGAAATGGTCTAATTGGAAACTAAAAAAGTTGTTATTGAAAAAATGTTAATTTCTTTTAAAAACATTTTGTAGATTTTTTTAATTTCAAAAAATTTTAATTAGTTTTAAAATTGACTTTATTAAATTGTACATACCGTACTGCATTGCATAGCCCTTCCCTCATAAATAATATTTAAACAGTGAATTAGAATTAGAGTTTCAGTTTCATATTCTATATAGAACATATATAATTGAAGCTATTTTTCCATACTCTAGTTAGTCGTTGCATCATTTCTTGTATGTAATTTTTAATTTTTAATTTTCCTAAACTATCCATTCATTATGAATGTATTATGGGTGTATTATGGGCTTATTATTATTTTTAACTTAGGTGTAAAAATATTCTCTCAGTTTATGACGTTTTGTATCAAAATGCATATATTATGTACATAATATGTATAAACTGAAATCGTTGTCAATTGATTAAAATTATAATTGACAACATGTCATTTAGTCTACAAGATTAGGTATTAACGTATAAATATTATTTTAAAAATTTATTTTTTTTTTACTTCAGCACCATTATTAACAACATTTAGATAAATGAATAGCTGCCATAATCAACATAATCTGAGAGTAATTCTTTTATGAACGAATGTAAATGATTAAGGTTAATTTTCATGAAGAAAAATATCGACGATATTTGTTAGAGCATAGGCAGAAGATACAAAAACGCTACTTGTGTGACAGAGAAAAAACACAAAAATATCGGGAAAATTAAAAATAAAATTGTACAAGCGTTCAGAAAATATCGGAGATAATGCTGTAATATCAGATGAAATTTAGCTTGCTGAAGCTAAATTTTCTATAATTATCTCCGATATTTTTAATACATACGAAAAAAATGTGTATGCTGCACAAAAAAAAATGGGCACAATACTAACTTCTTAAGGCTAATTTTCATGGAAAAAATTTCATCCGATTATTTTTCTTCCTCTTTCCTATTGGTAGTATTAAGTATAGCTTACTCTATCTAAATATCCGATATCGGATGAAATTAGTCTTTACATCTGGTCACCTTATTTAAAAGATATATAATACATATAATATATTTTCTAAACAATTTACTACTTTTTTTTTAACCACTCACTATATTCACTTTTAAATCATTATATTATGTTACCATACCGGCGGCAAATAAAAATTAATACAGACAAAAAAAAAATATACTATTAAATGCTAATGTAATTTTTTTTTTTTGTTTTTCTGTTATTGTTGTTATTGTTATTTACCCGAGCTTGAGCTCTCCCTAAAGTTTATTTATAAAGAATATATAATACATAATATATTATTTTATTAGATTATAGAGATTCCAAAAAAAAAAAATAACGATATGTAAGAAAACACCACTCAATTGTCACTCACTCAAAAAAAAAAAAAAAAAAAAAAAAGAGTGTACAAGACCAAAACGTATAAAGTAAATTTGATTATGAATATGGTAGGAAAGGAAAAAAAAAGAAAAATAAGAATAAAAAAAATTGAAATATATTAATATTCTTGTAAAAATGTTAAATTTTTTTCTTATGGTGTTGTGACTTGTGTTTGCGTGACTATTTTGTTGGTTAGTTTCGTTAGGTTGTTCGTTGGTATGGAGAAACAATCTACAGATTGTTTAGTTTTAATACTATACATATATACTGCAAATAACTTATAAAATACTCTCTATTTTTCGGTTAATTTTGTATTTTTATATTTATTTATATATGTATATACCTATATAGATATTTTTTTGTTAATATTTAGACACGATTGTTGGTCAACATTCAACAAAGACAACAGAAGAAGAAAAATACCATAACGAAAAAAAAAAAAAACTCCAAATGTTAAAAACTCGTTGACCGTCTTACATTCAATAATACAAAAAAATATCGTTAATATCGGAAGAAAAACTTCTTTTTTTTTTACATTTTTTTTTTTTTTTTTGGGGGTATTCAATCGGTTTTATTTTTATTTATTATTTATAAATTTATTATTACATATTATTTTTAAAAATTAAATATATATGTACCTATTACAATATCGGAATTATTAAAAATTTTTCGGATAAAAAAAATTATACATTATTCTTTTCTTAGCGTGAGTAATTCAAATTAATGAAATGGATTAAAAAAAAAAAAAAAAAATTATTAATATAGAATAAAATTATAATAAAATATAATATATATGTAGTTAAAAAATAGTTAATATTTAAATTTAAGTATATACATATATATACTATAGTACTATTTTTTTCAATAACAAAAAAAAAGAACCAACTATAGTACATGAAAAAAAAAAAAAAATTAAAAATGTGGTAAATACAAAAAAAAAAAAAATTTAAATATAATATAAATTTTTTTTTTTTTTTGAATATTTAAAAATTACAGTGAAAACAAAAAATATAACCATTTTTTGTGGTTAAAAAATATAAAAAAAAAAAAAAAACAATTAAATTTGTTTTTATTTAAAATAAATAAATTTTTTTTTATTGTGATACAGGTAAATTTATTTATACATATATTATCTTAATATAAAAATTTATATACATATTAATCTTATATATATATATATATATATACCTATAAATATATAATTAAAATCAAAGAATATTAATCGAATAAATTTATTCTATTAGTAAAAAGCATAATTTGGTTTTATTTAAGTTATTGAATTTTTTGTTTGTTTGTTTTTCTATGTAAACAAACAATAAAAGGATACTATATGTACACATATGGATATATATATCCGCGTATCTATGTTTACTTATATATCAACATATATATGCAAGGCTAAAGTTAATATAGTGATACTGTTGTGATACATAAATAAATTGTAAATGAATGTAAATTTTTTTGTTTTCAATTTTGAAAAACTGAACTTTTAGTTAGAAGACATTACATATTCACCTATACCTCTATAATATATGGTTAAAATTTGTTCAAATCTATCAATTCTATTATAAATTTTAACATTAACAAATTCAATATTGAATAGAATAAATTTTATATAATTTTACGGAATTTTTTATTCCATTTTAGCAAAACAAAATCGCAATTCATTAAAATGAAATAAAATTATTCCATTTAAAAATTTTAAAATTTTTGATCGCCAAATAAAAATCAAAATCAAAAACAAAAAAAAAATTAAATTTTCTTATGCAATTTACAAAATATTAAAAAAAAATTTTTCTTCTTTATTTACGGATAGCTAAGTATTACGACAACATATTGTATACACATATATACGAGTATAAAAAAAAAATTTTTTTAACAGTTGTTTTTTAGTGTTTTTTAACTAAAAAATAAATTTTTAATTGCAAATTTTTCTGTAATTTCCTAAATAATATTGTTACAATCGAAGTTTCTTTAAAAAAATTTATTTCAATATAGCAAAAATATATACATGTGTCATATAGCCTGAAATCAAAAGCTGGAGGCAATATTTTATAAATTTAAATTTATATAGTTATGTATTTATTCTTATGCCTTTTAAATTGTGTCTTATGTTTCAAATCTCTACTAGCTCAACAAGAAGCATGCTTAAAATAGTTTTAAAAATTTGCGCGACCTCTTTAATCACCGAAATAAGTTCAATAAAAGCTGTTGTAAAAAACAAAGAAAACTTTTTAGAAGCACTTGGAGGGCAAATTTTCAATTAACTGGCATGGACTATAAATTTTTAAAAATTAAATTATATATGCGTAATACGTTTATATGTTTTTATTCGATGGGCCTCTTGAAGTTGATATATAATATAGTAGTCCAGCTTTAAGACAATATATATATAATTTTTTTAAAGTAAATTAATTCTTTACATTTCTTCTTTTTCTTCTTCTTCTTTTGTATTAAATACTTTACACATTATTCTTATTTTTTTCTTCTTGTGCTGATACTTGCTAATTTATTGTTATATGGTAAGTACAGTACAGTCTTATATTACACATAATATTGGAAAAGATTCTTAAATTTTTAAATTAATTTTATGTATATTTTATCGATTTTAATTTTTAAATATACAAATATTTCTTACCATAATAAAGCTTTTATATTAGAGATATTTGAAAAATTCGATTTAAACTAAATGTTTTGCTCTAAACAGAGGCACAAATGTATAAAACTGAGCTTGAACTTAAATCTCACTTTTCCAAACAAAAACAATGTACGCTTGAACTTATATTTTTGTTTGAAAAAGTGCGGTTTGAGTTTAAGCTCAGTTTTTATACATTCGATCTAGAAATTCATATATTATAATAAAAAAAAAAAAAAAAAATAACCATTAGATCCGAATTGCATAAAACTAAGTTTAAACTCAAATTTTACAGATTTAAGTTCCACCTCACCTGAGATTGCGAAAATTGAAATGAGTTTTAAAATTTTAGAACAATATAATCCTATATTATTCTATAGTAGTCTTAGCATTCTTCTTTCTAAAGTTTTTCATCCCTTAACGCAATTAAATTTGCTATGAAGCTATATATATAGTATAAAGGTATTTTCATTTTTATATATATATACATATATAAATCTCTTAAAAAAAAACAAATCTCATAACATATTTTTTTTAAAGTCATTTAAATTATTTTAGAAAGCTATGTATAAACACAATACTAAAAAATACATTATGCGATTTAATGATTATTTTTTACCTAGTTTTCCAATTGATTTATTTTCTTTTTTACTGCTTTTCGAAAATTCTTATATCCAGAATTGCAATTAAATTGCATTAATTCTAAAAAAAAAAGTTATAAATATAAAAAGAAAAATTTTTTTTCATATTATTAAAATCATGACTAGAATAAAAAAAAAAATGGAATTCCAAGCTTGATTTATCAGTAAACCACTCGTAAAAATAAAATTTGTTCTGGCTTTAGAAAAATAAAACAATTCAAATATGTATGTGTTTTTTGTTTTTGTTTAGATAAAATTAAATTTTAATTAATTTTTTTTGTTTTTCTAATGTAAATACGAAATAATTACATATTTGTACACTTATATGAACATATGTATTTTTGAATAGATATATAGATATGTTTGTAGGTATATAGATTTGATTTATATATAGATAATAGATATGTATGTATTTTTTATGTACTAAAATTAAATGACCTTTTTTAAAATACATATTTTTTGTGTTTTTTACGACCAATAATATAATTTAAAAGATTTTATGTATTATTATATAAAAACTTATATTTATATACATAATATATTAGGTAATTATTAATTTTTCAGCTGTGCCATAAATCACAGTTAAATAAAACTAAAAATATAACTGACAAGTCACAGTATAGTGTTGGCAATATTATATATTGGAATTTTTACAAAAAAAAAAAAAAAAAAACAAAATATGAATGAATGATTAATTTTAATGATAACAAAATAACAGTAATTTTATTATTCTTTGACACAAATCAACTTAAAATAGATTGGTGTGATCGCTTTTCTTTTTGTTTTTGTGTCCTTAACAATTGGTTGTCTGTTTTTTTCCAAACAACCATTTACCATTTTAGTGAAACGATATACATAGTGAAACCAACTATAATCGTACGATGAAACTAAAAAAGTCATATAAAAAGGTATTTAGCATAAAAAATTAAAAAAAAACCAATAGAGAGAGAAATGGAATGGAATGTCAAAATAAAATAAACCCGAATTTGTAATTCTTTAAGAAATTTTTCAATATTTATATTGTTTTACAAATGTTAATAGGACGGTACAGTGACGAAAGTTCCATACTTAAAATTTTTACTTACTTCTACTGATCAAAAGTCCCATGATCTCTTAAAGTGAGTCAAAAGCCTCATTTATGTAAAAATGAAAAATTGGCAACCAAAAAATTAAATAATTCCGCAAATATATATTGAGTATTTTCAACAGGTAATTTAGTTTTTATTAAAATAAAGGAGATGTGTTACCATCTTCTGCAACTAACTGTAACTCTCTCTCTCACTTAATTTATATTCTGGAAAACACGTACATATAACCCTGATTTTATCATCAATTATAAAATTCCTTCTAATTTTCCCTTCCTTCCAATTATTTTTTTAATATACAAATTTCAACATCAAAACATTTCAAATAAAGGGGAGCTGCTTCTCACAATTCTCCACTAACCCACTAACTAAATTTTTGTAAGCTTTATTTTGTTGATATACTCTAATATGCGGAGTTAAGTGTTTTTTTCCTGACTTTTTGTCTTATACCTATCGAAGGTATTTTTGACTCTGCACTGCATAGTACCATATAGAACCAACTTCATATTATTAAATTCTTTTTATTCTGATAACATTTCATTTTAAATTAAATCCTTTTATTTAGTAGAATATAGAGTCATATATTTTCCATTTAATAACAACTCAATAATTGCAAATTTTTTTTTATGTAAATTAATCTCTTATTATAATTAAAGAATGATAATCGAAGGAGATTACTTATATCATATACATAACCTTGTTGTATATATATACAAGAAAAAAAAAACATAATTTTTTAAATTCTATTTAGCATGACCTTGTTTTATTTCTTTTCATTTTATAATAAAAAACAAAAAAAAACAATTCTAAACACACATTAACTAAGCACATGTAATATTGTCATTATGATCATACATATTAAAATAGCAAAAAATATACCTATAAAAAAAAAATTTTCTACACACCGGCATTCAAAACAAAAAAAAAAAAACTAAACTCTTAGGACGCGCCTTAAAGGATATTTTTAATTTTTATTTTTCATTCGCTATATAAAAAAAAAAAAAAAGTTGATGTCATGTCTAACATAATATTTATTTTGTATAACATTATAACCGCTTTTAGTTGTTATTTTCTTTCTGTAAAAACAAAGGCAAAAAAAATAATTTCCTTACATCATATTATTATTTGTGTTTTGCAGATTTATTACCATGGAAAATTTTTTTTTTATTTTAATATAAATGTTATCAAAAAAACTCTTTATTAAAAATATTATGCGCCTGTTTTCCTTCTTTTCTAAAAATATTGATTAAACTATCTACGTGTATTCCCAATTATTTTTTTTTTTTGTTTTGCATTAAAAAAAAAAAATTTATTAAACCCAGTATGGTATTTATATAGAAGGTCAGTAGTCTTTGGTTTTTAGTTTTCGGCATTTATAATATGTGATGTATATCCTTATCCAATCGTATAAACTATGTTATTTGTTAGTTAATCTATTTGCGCCATATTACCTTACATAATATAACCGTTATTATTTTACTTCATGTATCATATAGTGTTGCCAAAGGTCTTGATTTTCTCTCGGTTTTATGTAACTTTGCATCAGCCCGAAAACGAGATTTCAAAGCGCTCAACTGTTCCGGTTTTACATTTTTTACAGAAAAAAAATAATGGAAAACGTTGTGTTGTGACGTTTTTTTTTTTTTCAAATTTTTGATCCCACGTTAACAATCCCTATTTTTTTTATACTGTGTTGTTATAACAATTTTTTGGTATTATTTTTGGTGTTATTGATTTTTGTCTTTCGTTATCCTTTTTGAAACTGTGCAATAAATATTTTTATTTATTTTTTGAATGAATATTTTTATTCAGTTATTATTTAGTTATAATTTAATTGTGCACTTGACCTTGTTGAACAAATGGTCCTTTTTAAAAATTTTTTTGTAAATAAAAAATTTCTATATTTAGGTTTTTTATTTTTTGCTAAAAATGATCTTTGTTCAGTTTTGTAGTGTTGAAAATCTGGCAACTCTATAGTATCATATATAATATACATAGAATAAAGTCTTTGTGTTTACTTCCAATTCTAAGTATATTTCAAACAAAGCAAACAGTATAAGTATAACTTAAGATTCGATTAAAACACATTAATATTTACATAATGTAATTTTTAAATCGTGGTGTTTAAAATTATGCCCTAAACTACATTAAAACATGTTTTTATTGTTTTTATCACCTATATTTTATATCAATGTATGTATATAAATTAAATGCATATATTTGGCCCAAATCAAAATAAAGTTGTCGTATAAAAGCTTTAAAAAAAAAATGCATTATCTTATAGTTTTGTGCTCAGTCACAGTTGTTTTATATTTCTTAAATGCTTGTAACTGAAGGCTATTTAGTTTTTGTTTTACGTAAAACCAGGTAAAACTAAAGCCAAATCAACACACCATGACAGTAAAATTATCAACAAAAAAAAAAAAAAAACTTAAACCTTCTTTCTATATGGTTGGTTGATGACTTGATGTAAACAAAATAAAAAGCAAGCAAATCTTTTCTTCTAAATGAACTTTTTTGATTTCTTAAATTGTTTTTTTCATTTTTGATCATATAAATACATATAACACTTTGATATTTCTGATAATTAAAATATATACCAGTTGATATACATATATATATGATAATATACTGATTCCATTCATTGATTTTTACACAAAAAAAATTGGTTCCTTTGTATAATTTTAAAAATTGTTAAAAAAAAAACCTTAAAATTGGCAAATTTATGGCAAATGAAATACAGAAAAATTTCTTTAAAAAAAAAAAAAACAAATATACAAAAAAAAAAATAACTTCGAATCAATTAATACAAGTAACAGATTTTTTTTATTGATTTTCATTGTTTATATCGAATTTCATATTCATTTGCATGAATTATTAATGCTTAATCAACAAAACAATGAAATTAAATAGAATTTAATCGATTAGCTCTAGTGCACGTATGGTATAGATTAAGCATTTTTCGTAGAATATCTGCGACATTAAAATAAAAAATTATTAATCCAGAAAAGGGTGTACAGTCATGATTTTAAATTTCTGGAATAACTGATGGATTATAAATACAGTAACTTAACAACATATTAAAGAACAGAAACTATGAACAGAAACTTACAATTTTTAATAATGTTGCCAGACGTGTTGATCTTATAATTTAAAATAATTGCAAGAAAAAATATGGAAAGATTATATGGATAAACAACTTCATACTTAAAGCTTTATTTTTTTTCCTTTCTAATCCTATAAAAAGCATAGTGCTACGTCATTTATTATTCAAATTTCCGCTATGTCATTTATTATTCACATTTGACTAAACTTCAGTTTATAAAATCATTTGTTTTACTAAGCGTTGATTGGCTGTAGCTAATGTATGCTTTTGAACGAAAATAAATATTTTAGTTTTTAAGAGTGCTATGAGTGATATTTTCTTCTTTTTTTTTTATTATATTATGGGTAGTAATTATATATTATAATCTATAAGACTCAGCCAGCGTTTGAACACAACATCATTCACAACACAACATTCATACTAAAAGATGTTTATCAAAATCTTATAGTACCAAATACCCAATACCGACAATAAGAGATTTAAAATAATAATTTAGTCAAAGTTTTAAATATAATAAGAAATCTGTACCAGTGTTGCCATTAAATAAGAAAATTGGTTTAAAGTATTAGGAAGGATTAGTATTAGCACCCTTAGAAATAGTATACATATACATACATAGTAACCAATATCAAATACATTCAGATTAATATTAACTGAATAATTAAATACAATAAGAGACAGAAAACGCATTTAAAGTTAGATGCTAATAAATGTAAAATTATATTTTGAAAATGACTCATCATTCAAAGATATAAATATAGAAGAACATCAATGCCGACAAGAATAATGACTTAATCTAATATGTTATAATGTGTCGTAATTTTTATTAACTTAAATTTAAATTTACCTTTTCAATCTAGTCACATTCTAATTATTGATAAAAATTTTTAACTATATAGGTACATAATTTTAAATTTTATCAATTAATTATATCAATAATTAATCTAGTGGATTAAGATTTATATTATAGTCTTTTGATTTAGCGCCATTTAATGTGATTTACTGATATGAATTTTTAATTATTTTGTAAAATATTTGAATATCATAACACGAAATAAATGAAAAAAAAAATTAAGATATTATTCCGACAAACAAACAAAAATTATTGAAACCTCTCTGTAACTTACTTACATATTTCAAATCATTTGCTTTTCAGTTAATTTAAAAAAATAAAAATTTTAGGAAAAATTTAGATATTCATTTTACTCTGTCCGTCTGTTTGTCTATTCATTCGTCTTAAAATAAAGTAATGAAATTTATATATAGATCTCTCAGAAAAAGTAATTGTTTCATAAAACAACTTTTTTATGTAAGTAACCCTGCTTGTTGCGACGCTCCAGTTCTTCAAAGTTCAAAAACTTCATATTCCAAGGGTTATGCTCACATTTTAGTTAATATTTTTCAATCTAAAAACGCCAAACAACATGGGAGCTTAAACAATTTTAAAAAAAATTAAGACAAGTAGCATAATAATATTTTGGAATTTGACATTTATATTTACCGTTGTGTGATCAAAATTTTACAAAATAATCCATAAAATAAATAATAAAAAAAAATGTTTCATCTGGTTTTAAAAATTATAACCTTTAAAGCTTTCTTAATATAAAAAACAAAATTTATATATTTTTCATATTAACTTAAAATAAATGGACTTATGTCAAATTTTGAATGCACCCTCATCTCGTAAACATATATTATGTAAAGCTTGTTGATTCAAAAAGAGATGTCAAACTCAAAACGTGAAAAAGATCCTATTTTATTTTTTAAGACACGCAAAACTTAATGTCAAAAAAAATTATTAACTTAATTAAATTTTTAAACTAAAATAAAGTAATTAAATAACAAGGGACATAAAAATAAACAAATAAGAATTTTGGGAGTCAACTCAGCCACATTCATTTTGTGTTTTATTAAAATTAGATAGTAACATTAATTATATATGTATATGTAATATATATATATATGTCCTATAAATTATAATAGTAGCAGATATTAAAATTATTGTAATAGCTATATAATAAAATAAAAATAAACCATAATTCTTGTATAAGATAATAGATGGCGTAAAAATAAAAAAGAAACGTCTTAGTCTTGTACAATAGCTACAGCCGAGTAATCAACGGCTTAGTGAAATTAATGATTCTCAAAACTGAAACTTAATCAAATATGAACAATAAATGATGCTTAGTGGATGCCCTATACTCCTCATCTCATACAAGTCGCAAGGAAAAAAAGATATATATATATTTGTGTTTTTAAACAGACGTCCTTCAAAAATGATAGAAAGTACGGTATTATATAGTTACGTTATGAAATTAGCGCATTTTCAAAACTACAAAAGTTAAGTTAAATTAAATTTCACGTTTTGTTTTGCACATCTAAATATGAATGAAGCTTTAAGACCTTTAACGTTTTACTTCAGAAAATATTTTCATATTCCTACCCATTTGAGTATTATAAAAGATCAAACATTGAATATTTACTAAATTTAAGAATTTAAAACCTGGACATCTGTGCAAATTTTTCAAAGTTAAGAAGAAAACATTAAAAGTTTTAGAATTTATATTTTTGTAAATGTGTATTAAAGACTTTTTTTAGGTACATAATATATTGATGGCTTTAGAGTACACTTATGCTAAGTCGCAAAGTTCTAAATTGTGCAGAATAGCATTTTAAAAGTTTGATACCTTGCTAAAAGTGTACTATTTAAGTTAGAAGAGTGGAATAAAGTTTTTTTTAACTGTCGGTTCTTTCCTTATATGATTACTGAAAATTTTGTTTTTACTATTAAAAGGTTTTTTTTTGACATATAATAAAACTTGAAAATATTTGTGTTGAAACAGTATGTAATTTTTGTAGATTTAATAGTTTAAAAAAAAAAACACTTAGCATATTTGTGTTGTAACATCTTTCTCTTGGCAATAAGTGTACTTAGACTAAAATATTTACTAACGTTTTCACTTAACCTATACTTTAACACTCTAACTTCTCGGAAACTACTTGTTGAATGCCTTTCTTTAATATGGTTTACACTATGAAAAAAAAAAACGCTTTTAAAATAGCATATGCGACATAATCAGAATTTCGGAAATATTGCATTTTGCATAGGTGTGCACTATTCCATCGGATTTTCTTATATATTTGAAAACAATATCTCTCTTAATTTTTGACAACTTCAGACAAAAAAATTACCAAATGTTTTTATTATCTTTTTGAAAATGTGTAACTTTAAAAACTCTTATTTTTACATACTACCTTGTTTTATTTTTTTTTTTTTGTTTTTGCCACTCTAAAATTTAAAAAATTAAAATAAAATTATTATTATTATTATTTTTTATTCCAGTACATATCCATAATTCCAAAATCTTAAATCCAAATTTAAAATACAAAATAAAAAAAAAAATAAAAAAAAACAAATAACCAAAGTATGTTAATAATATTTATTGTTTAAAATTTTTGAATTAAAAATTCAAATCACTTTTAACCACCAAAAAAAAAAAACACTTGTGGTGTTTTATTTTTTTAAAAAGAAGTAAAAAATATTCAGATAATAACTTTACTAAGAAGGCTTCACAACAAATTCATAACTTTAAAATTTGTTTATTTTTTAATCTTCTTTTTTTTTTTGGTTTTTATTTTTGTTTTGTTTTTTTAATTTCTTTTCTTTAAAAAACTAATTTATTTCCTAATTCATTATACGATTTTAAGTCCATATCAAAAATATAAATTTTATATTTTTGGTGTTTTTCTTTTTATATTAAGAAGGCGTTAAAAGTAATTTTTAAAACCAGATGAGTCATTTTGTTTTTTTTTTTTTTTTCATTTTTTACTTTATTGATTATTGATTTACTTTCTTTATATTATATTTTATCATAACCATTTGTATAAACTTGTTACGTTTTGTACCTATATACTTTTTGATTTTATTTAAAAAAAAAAAAAAAAAAAAAAAAAAAAACTAAAAAAAACCAAAAAAAAAGTTTCGGTTGGTTTAGTTTATAAAGCGTATCTTTTTTTGGGCCATTTTTCTATCTGATAAATTAAAAATCAATTTATGGCAAATAAATAATAAAAAAAATCCATAAAAACATTAAAATTAAATAACAATTTTTCAATTTAGAGAAAAAAAAAGGAAATTATCTGAAAAATTACCTGAAAGTTTTTTAATTTTTTTTTTTAACTTTATGACTTGTTTTTTTTTTTTTTTTGTGGAAGTGTTAAAATACAAATAAGATTATTATTAATTTTTAATGCTCTTAATATATTACCAACCGAAAAATTATTTAAATATATTTTTTTTTAAATTTCATATACTTTCTACTTTGATGAAATTACCTAATCTGTCATAGCATGACACATTCAAAAAATTAGTTTTAGACCCCCTGGAAGAGAAAGAGAGAGTTTAGAACTGGTTCTTAAAATTTAAAAGGAACTATAATTCGAGAATGAAAGTTATATAGATGCTTGAATTTAATTATTATTCATTAATTACAAAAAAAAAGAAATCATTTATGTATGAAAAATAAAATTTTAGAAAAAAATATACCGACCTGTGTACCGACCTGTGCTACCTGTACCGACCTGTCCTAGAATCGCCACTTATATCTAATTTAACTTAAAATCTTAAAATCTGATTTCATTGTCTCTGTACCGACCTGTCCTAGAATCACCACTTATATCTAATTTAACTTAAAATCTTAATGACTAATTATATGAATAGCTCGCAAAATATTTTAATTTATACAATTATGTATATTCGAATTTAAAGATTGCAATTTATTTTACTCTATACTTTAACCTAATTTTTGTAATATTTAGCCTTTATCTTTATTTAACAAAACTAATACATATATCTAAAATTAGTCTATAAAATTTACGATTGAAATTTTTAATTTACTATATTATTGTTGATATTGTTGTTATTGAATGAAAGCTATCGCTACGCTTTACTTTATCCTATTAATTTAATTGTTGCTATTAAATAAAATTTATTAATTCGTTTCATAAGTTTTCGATAAGATCATTATATATATATTTAATTTCTAAATGTACATATGTATATACTTTTAAATCCAATAATATTTTGTTTTTATCAAAAAATAACTTTATGATTGTGTCTAAATATGTTAATGCTTTTTTTTTCTAAGGGAGGTGGAAAATTTTCTAAATACACTTAGAATACCCTCTTGATATAATGTCAGATTCTTTAACCATAATATAATAGGATGAAATCTTTAACTGCTGTCGCAGTATATTGGTTAAGGCTTTTAGGGATAGGATATAGTATTAGTATTCTTAAACTAAGCAAATCTCTTATTTTTAAATCTTTAATTAAATTTTTATTCTATTGTTATTCTTTCAAAATATGTTCAACTGTTACTATTAAATAAATTCTTAAATGTATATACAATTTACTTCAAGTAATCTTTTAAAAATATTAATTAAACTTAAAATGTTATAAGGAGAAAATATGTAATTTTATTTAATTAAAATTTTTATCTAAACTTAATATCACACTAAAAATATAACGATCTTAAGTATTTTTTTAAACTTAAGATAGATTTTTTTACAATCATTGAATTGCTGTCATTTTTTATGCAACCAAAATTTTGTTTTCTTTAAATTATTTGAAAATTTTCATTATGAAATTTTTCTGATTCGTCATTTCTCCTTGATCCAAAATTAAAAATTTATTACTACTGCTATTTTTCTTTAATTACCATCAAAATCAAAACTACCATAAATTGTTCTATTTCAAAAAAAAAAAAAAAAACAGTATTTATTAACTTTAAAAATTAGTAACAAGCTATGAGCAATCTAAAATAAAGTTCTCTCACTTATAAAATATATCAAATACAAATTTTTATTCTTATTTAATACTTAAAATATATTTCCCAAAAAGATCCCAATCCCAAAAGAAGAAAAATTTAAATTCTATTAAAAAATAAGAAAAAAAACTATGCATAGTATATATTTTATATTAAAATCAAATTATTCAGTTATTGAATTAAATTTGTAGCTTCAACAAGTTATATACAGTATATTATATAAACCTATACATACATACATAGTAACAAAGTTAAAATTTACTAACTTGTCTATCTTATCTATAGTGAAACATAAAGAGAGATACAGCCAAAACAGAAATACAAAAGAACAATAATACCTACATACAGATAATATTATGTCTGTAACATATATGTATATTGTACATATTATGTAGTAAGTACATACAATATTTTTTTTATTAAACTTTAAAGTAAAGAATATATCTATATAATAATACATATATTTAGAATAATAAGTTGCTTTAAAGGTCATCAAATAAATTTGCCCTGAATGTACAATGAATTCTAAATAAAGAAATTTTTGATAAGACATTATATATATATATATATATATATATATATATATATATATACATATATAAACATTTTAATAACAAATGTTTTTCAAATAAATTAAATTGTTACCTATTTTTTTTTTATTTTTTATTTTTTTGTTTGTTTTAAACTCAATCTGTCTGTCAATTTGTCATAAAATATATATTTAATTTTCTTTTCTTTTTTTTTTTTAATTCATTTAATTTAAAACGCTTATTATTTTAAAAATTTATTTTCATTTATGATGTAATCTATTTATTGAAATTTATATAGCAAATAATAGTTAAATGGACAAAAAACAAAAAACAAAAAACAATTAAATCATAAATAGTATAGTAACGGTATATAAAAAATGGAAAAACAAAAAAAAAAAATTGGAAAATATAAAATGAAAAAAATTGCAAACTTTTAGGTTTTTGTTATCGATTTTTGAAATAGATATATAATGCTGCCCTATACCCTATTTATTTAATATAAATGTTATTATTTACAAAAAGGAATATAATATTTAAAGTAAATAATAATATAAAAAATATAAAAACTAACTAAAAGCTTTTCGATATTATTAAGATGATTTTTAAAAATGTAAATAAGAAAGAAAAGTAAATTGCATATATTTAGGCTTGCTTTACAAATTTTTAATATAATGTACTTTGAATGTACCTAGATAAAGAAAAGGGAAAAATGTAATTATAATTTTTTTTTTTTTTTTGTTAGATGAGATATGAATATACGATGTTTTGTCTTTTTATCTTTTACAATCGGTGCGGTACCAATACACACAATAATCAATATTACTGATAATATTTGTTTTTATTTTAAATTTTTCTTTTTTCGTTTTTTTTTTAACATATTTTCAAAAAATTTTTTGACTATATTAAATATTATTGTAAAGAGTATTTTAAGTTAGTATTTGCCGGTTTTTATCTGTAAATTAAGAAATAGTGTGTAACGGATCAATATAATATAGTGTTGATATATTTTAATTATTTATTTAAATTTTATTTCTTCAATTTAATATTATTGGTTAAATCAAATCAAATTAAATATGAAATTACGCCGTTTTTTTAAATTTAAAGGTTTCTGATGTTTTTTCTTTGTTTAAATATATTTTCTTTGAATAAATTAATTTAATAAATTTAAAATTGAAAACAAATTGCATTTAATAGTTCTCTTAATCGTTTGGCATCCCACGACATTTATCCAAAAATTTTGATATATCAAATATTATATTAATTAGATAGATGTCACCACACTATCATAACTTTGAACTGAATATATTTTTTTATGCACTAACTATATAAAAATAAATGAACAACAAAATAAAAAAATTTTTTTTTTTAAATTTATTATAATGTTCACAAAAATTTTAAATATGAGCTGCATTTAAACGTTTTGTATGTAATATTTTAAATTAATTTCCTCATTCTTACGACGGATTTTATTTCCGTACACCTCCTATATGATATCATTTATATACTACAACATTTTTTTTTTTTTAAATTTAGGTGCGACAAGTTATTAATTTATTTTTTGTTTTTGTTTTTTTTTTTTTGTTTTCTTTCTGTAATTTAAGTAAAGATAGTAAATTTGTCAAAAAATTTAAAACAATATCATATGTATGAGACCGAAAATATAATAATAATCGTTAAAAGTTATCTCTCGTTCTACAACCATCATTATTTTTTTTTTTTTTTTTGTATCTTCAGTTTTTCATAATAATAATATAATAACGATGATCTAATGAAAATGTAAATAAAAATTCTATAGATGTTAAAAAATATATACATGTTTAAATTTTATGTTCCATATGTTATTTGATGTGAATGTGTACTTATGAGTGTCTACATATAGTGTATGAATTTAAAGTAAAAAATAAAAACCCCACACATAGAAAATTTAAAAGCTTTTTTTGTTTTTTTTTTTTTTCTTTTCTATTTATTTTAAATAAATGTATATATATATACAAAATAATTAAAAAAGTTCTTTAAAATATAAACTAAAGATTGAGATGGAGTTAAAAGTACATATATAGTTAAATACAATGCTTAGCAAAAGAATTTGTATAATATTATGTACTATTTTCAATTAAACACTTTTCTTAATTTATAAAGAATTTTTCATATAAAAATTGAATTTTTTTTTGTTTTTAAAAATTTTAAAGATTTACCAAATTTTGAAAAAGTTTTAAAAAGATATTTTACAAAAATTTTTAACAAAATATTTTGTAAACATATTTTTGATAACACCAACAAAATTAATAAATGATTAATAAATGCTCAACAATATAAGAGTATACATTTATTGTGTTATCAGTTATCAGTTATCACTTATCAGTTATTATTTTTTTTAATCAAAATAAAAAACAAAAAGATTTTTTATCATAATTTAAATGATAGATAATAAATAGGGGGTATACATCTTATAACTAATAAATTCGAAATAAAATCATTTAAGTAATTTTGTTTTTATCTATAAATGTTATCTAATTAACCATAACCTACATTTTCTTTTTTTTTATTAATCTTAACTATGCTTCAATTTTTCGTATTAAATGAATTAAAAAAATCAAATTTTATATTTAAAAGTAATTTGGTTAATATTTAAATTTAAAATTGATTTTTGTTTTTTCAATTTTTATTTTCAATGAAGCCAGTAATTAAATTTGTCGATAAAAAGATAATAAATAAAAAATATATTTACCATTATTGATTAAAACCTCTAGATGAAATATCGAAAAACTTGAAAACAAGTGTGTGTAATTGTGTAAACAAATATGGTTAGTATATGTATTAATACATATTACCTTTGGTTTTATAAGCCTTTGTCTTATCTGTAGAACATGCTAGAAAACTAAAAGTATGCATGTGGATCTTAATTATAAATTTTGCAAAGAAATTGACCATATAGTCATAGAGAGCATGGTGCACTTTCTCTGAATTTCTCCTATTCTGTCCAGAAAAGGAGGAAATATCTCGGTAGTTTTATTTTCCAAAATTTAGGTTCTCTCTCTAAAATCAGATCCATTTTTCATCACTCTAATTGAAGAACCTTTCAAAGATTCTTCCTTCATACCAATTCTTATCAAATAGGTTCTCCTATGTTTTGAAGATGCACAACAGACGTAGAGTATAGTGATTACTGAGTCTAGGCTGCTTATCAATTACAAAAAAAAAATTAAATAAAAAATTCATTGTCAATCTTCAATTGATTCAATTGAAATATTATAGAGGAGCAATATATAAACAGTTGTAACAAGTTAAAGGAGATGCTACAATAAAAAAAATAATTTTGATATATTTTTGAACAAACGAATTCTTTTTTTTTTTAAGTCATCTATAGGTTGTCAGATATAATTTTTTTTTTTTTTGACATATAATATTTTAATTAATTTTATCATTATTAAAGTTTATATGTAATACCAATTTTCTTAAAAGACTTTAAACTTTTGTCCAGCATTGCTTTAACCTTTTATTATTGTACATATACGGAGTATATTATGTATTAACTTTTAATGTATATATATATATATAGATGACGCAAAAGTTAATTTATATTGTATCTTGAATTTTTTTTTTTAAGCTGAAGTTTTTATTTATTCTTACTTTTTAATTTAATCCGACAAAAATAAACTCTGAAAAAAATACTTTGCAAACGAGAGAGCGTAGTTGTAGAAATTAAAAAAAAAAAAAAAAAAGAAAAAAAATACAAAGAAAATAAAAACAAATTAGCCAGAAAATTATTTTATTAGTGAATTTTTGCTTAGTTTTCTTCTTTTTTTTTTGAATAGAGAATTGAGAGTATTAATACAATAGAAGTCGTGAATACTGAACTGAACACTATATTTTTAATATATCTATTTATATATATATATATTATATATATACATATATAATATTATAATATATATAGATAGATTTTTATATTGTTGTAAATAAAGTGAATTAATTAACAATAAACCAGTTGTTAGATTTTTAATTTATTTTTTGTTAAATATTCCTAAACATCTGTGTGTTGTATTTTTGTTTTTTTTTTTGAATAAACTATAATATTAACTAACGAATAATAATCGCATCGCATTTTTTAAAAAAAAACTACAAAAATAAAAATAAAAAATAAAATACCTTTCATAAATCATTAACAATTTTTTTTTTTTTTTTAATTTCGTTACGTTTCATCGTTATTATTGTTATTTATTGTACATTATACCAAACCAACCGAAATCGGAATTTCAAAAATTAATTTTTTTTTTTCATAACTGCAAAAACTCCTGCAACAAAAAAAAAAATATTTAATTAAACTTTAAATTTTAATATATTCAATTACGTTTTTTTTTTATTTTTGTTTTTGTTTTTACTACAAAAAAACAAAAAATATACATATATCTTTTAATTAGTTTTAATGTGCAATAATTAGCATTAAAATTCTATTAAAAATGTGTTAAGCTTCACTTAACACTAGTGATACAAAAAAAAAAAAAAAAAAAATATCTATGATTATTATGGAAAAATCAAATATTGCATTTATCAGGTGATATATTTATATATATATATAAAATAAAAAAAATGCACAGAAATTTTAATTATTTATTAAATTCCTACAAATAAATGTATATATATATATATATACTTGTATATTATAACAAATATAAGTATATAAAATTAAGTGATACTTAAGTACATATAAATGAAATAAAACAAAAAAAATTAATATATCATTGTTATATTTTAAAAGTTAAAAATTAATTTATACATATAAAAATATACACATTATAAGTATATATAAAATAATTATTATTAATTTTTAATGGAAGTGCAATAATCTTTTAATTAAAAGAAAATAAATAAAAAAAAAAAAAAAAAAAACAAAGAAATAAAATAAATATAAAGAAAGTTACACAAAAAAAAAAAAAAAATAAAGTATCTAAAGATTTAACCAAGTCACAAATGTAAATTCCTAACATGTCAAAAATATAATACTTATAAAATATTATTATGTCTGTTTAAAAAAAAAATAAAAATTTAAAAAAAAAAAAAAAACTGAAAATAAATTTTAATGAATGCATCTTAATTATATACACGTTTTTTTTTTTTAATTTTTTTAATTACAATACTTTAATTTCTATAATTAATCTGATTATTAATATGATTATTATTGTGCTTTTAAAAATTCAATAAACATGAATTGTTTTCATTTAATTTTTTTACTATTTAATTACTTTTTACATATAGATAGGGTGACCACTGACCACAGTCTTTTATTTTGTTTTATTTTTTTTGTTTTGATTTTTTTAAGTTAATGTTAATTTATAATTTAAAACAATTTTGCACAGCATATACTCGTGCATTAATGCAAACACAAAAAAAAAAAAAATTAATAAAAATTTTGTCACTTCATAAAAAAGATATTAAATATTAATTGATTATTATATTATAAATTAAAATATAAATACAGTTAATGTCTGTTGGGGTGAATATAATGAAAGCATATAATAGGTTATTAACCTAATAGATCTAATGTAAAATAAATGAAGCTTTAAATTAATTAAAAAACAAAATTCAAATTTTGTAATTAATTTTTTTTTTATCTGCAATTTAAGATATAATTTTATTATATATGATTTTTTTTGTAAATATAGTCATTAAGATTTCTGCACTCAAGGTTGTTTTAAACTAAGAATTATATATTTAATTTTTATAAATTATTTTGTTAACTGCATATGGATCTAAAATTTTGCTCCATATTGTATAAAAAAATTTTGCACCGAATTAATTTTGAAATAAAAATTTAAATAAAATTTACATTAATTAGGCACACATGTTATGAATATATATATATACATATAACATTTCACTTAATTAAAAGTGTACAGATATTTAAATATTATATAACAGTTTCAAAATTGTATTAATATTTTTTTTTTTTTGTAGTTTATTCTCTGCCTCATAAATATGACAAGTAAATTACATAGTCTTACCTATCTTAATGTGAATGTAAATATCGTATTTGAATTATTAGTTGAATTATTCTTACGATGTGTGTTGCAGATTTGATCCCACACTTCTATACGAACTAATGCGGATTCGAACTCAGAGTATTTTGCAGAATATTAAAATAAAAAGCGTGTTTTATACAATCTTACTCACTCGCCACTGAGGTCCCAGTATTAAAATTGAATCCTATAAACGTTTTAATCCCACATTTTAAATTGGAAACAGGGATTATAGCTATACCTGATACATTTATGTGACACGGTACCTTTAAATAAATAAATAATTAATCGTTTTAAAATTCCTTTAATTGATTGAACGCCATTATGCCATCATTTAATTTAATTTTAATTGAATTTTTACCACGTTTAAATTTTAGTATTTAATTCAGATAAAATAATATTTTATTTTGTGAATATAAAAACTTACATACTAATAATTAAAGTATTTAAAAGAAAAACTAACTTTCAATTAATTTAAAACTTTATTCGTATCAAATCTACAAAAAAAAAAAAATCATTACTGTACTTTAGAAATTTAAGTATAAAATATACTATTACTACAGAAATTTAATATAAAATAGTTAAACTTTATTTTTAATGTAATTATAGAATCGCAAAAATAAAAGTATGACATGTAAAACGAACATAGATACATACTAACCATCCTTTTTTCATTAATTTTTTTTTTGTTCCAATTTAATACAAAAGTGTTAATGTACATTGTAAAAATTTTTTTTTCCAAGAAAATAACAAAAAGTCATTTCTAATAAAGTGTATGATGTGTTGATGACTAATTTAAATAATTTAATTTTTTTTTTTCTCATTATTTTCAAGGTAAAACCAAGGATAATACATTTAAGGATACTACAAAAATGGATGAACAACAAACAGAAATATGTAAGTTCTAAACTTTATTCTATAGATATAATATACAAAAAAATCAAATAGGATGTTTATATAAAATTAAGTTAAGTTAACTTTAAATAAAAAAAAAATAAAAAAAACAGGTTTTATTTATAAATTTTCGCCCACTTAAATTCTATAGGATATTAAATAATATACACATAAAAGTTTATCAACCTAAAACATAAAGAAATCCTTTGTTATATGGTAGTAGACATACATAAGGCGAAAATTATTAAAACCAATACAAAATACAGGCACGTGACGAAAATATCTTCCAGATCTCCTGCTCTAATTGAAAAATTAAAATTTTAAATTATTATTATTTCGCTTTTGTTATCACTTACCACCGTTTATTTAATTACTATAATATTCATTCTTTAAATAATTTTCGCTCTATTTGAAAAATTTGTACCAGTTGGTTATTGGTAAATTGACACCGAAATATATTTTACTCATATTACTCATTATTTTCCATTGGTCATTGGTCATATTTATGTATACAAAGAATTATTTGTTTTCTTCTTTTTTTTTTTTTTTGTAATATGTATTTGAAAATCTAAAACGAAAAATATCTTAAAAATAACTTAAGATGACTTCAGGTTTGATCATAATTTAATTTAAAACTAAAACCAAAACTATTTAGAAGAAAATTAAAAATTAGAAAAAAAAAAAGAAACTACATGTATGAAATTACGTAATTTTTGTTTATTATTTTGCCATTCTTTTAAGCAAATATTTAATTCTTTCAAATTGAATTTCTTTTAAACAAAAAAAAAAAAAAAATTAAAAAGTAATAATAATTATCAAAGTCGTCAACTTTCATAAGAATAATTTTTTTTTTTTGTTTGCTGTCGAAAAATGAAGTAATGCGTAAAAAAAAAAATCTAGGTATTATTTTTTAATTTTGTCATTCTTTTTAATTAAAAACAAACAAAAATCAAACCAAAAACAATAAAAAAAAATAAACTCGCTAAATGACATTTTAACAAAATATTTTAAACGGAACGACGCTTTAAAAATTACAAAAATTAAAAAAAAAAAAAATTTTTTTTTTCAAATCATTTAACTATAATTTAGAATTTTTTTTTTTAATATTATAATTTCAGTTTAATTAAATTCTAATTTAAAATATAGGGTTTAAAATCCAACAACTTTTATTTTTAATTTTTAGAGAGAGAAAGAGAATACATTAAATTTCAATATTCTCTTTATTATATAAACTCTACTAAAGTCTACTAAAACTCACATACAATTAAATTTAAAAAGATTAAAGTATTGTATATTTGTATATATACATATATATGTATTATGTACTGATGTAAGTAAGTAAGTACATAGATTTTTAATTTATGGTTTTAATTTGGTTTTAATATTACTTAAATACATAAATAAATACCTAAATGATTAAATGAATTAATTATTGCAAAGTAAAAAAAAAAAAAGTGGTGTCGTAAAATAAAACCTTACGCAATAAAGCCATAACGGCCTTATTTCGGTTTTAAATGAGAAATAAAGCCTTATCGCCAATTTTTTTCACATATAACATTATTTCGCATACAATTGCGAAACAAAGTCGTATTAAAGATTTTATTTCCATTTTTAAAAATGAAATCCATTCTCTTCAAACAGAATTAATTTAAAATTTGAAAACAATAATAATCAAAAATTATATATTACAATAAGATGAGCCATTCTTACCACGTGACCAAATTTTTCTATGCCACTCGACCAAACAAAAAACAACAAAATTAAAAGAAATAGATAGTAATAAGATTTTATCATGTGAAAAGAAGACAAAAAACTGATATGAAACTATTTGGCATATGAATTGAAATCTCACAAATACAGCAAAGTGTGTCGAAAGTGTAAAACGAAAAATAAATTTAAATAAATTGCAGTTTAAAGATTTGGAATTTTTTTTTTTTTTTTTTTAGAATATTTAATCCAAAATTTTAAAAACGATTTACTGAAACAAATATACATTTACTAAAACAACAAATTTGAAGCTGTAAAGAAAATTTCAAGCTTATTATCAAATTCTTTAACATTTTTATTAAAGTTTTATAAAATAAGATTTGTTTACATTTATTAAACGTTCATATATATTATATTCTAAATCTTTTTCTGTATTAATTTTACTAAAATATTTAATAAATTTATTTTTTAAACTATCTAAATATAATATCTACATAAAATTTTCAGGAATTTTGATTAAAATACATTTTTCATATTCAAATTCAGTAAACAATTTAAAACATTTTCGATTATTACTTTTTGCCACTATATTATATATCTACTTAAATGAATAAAATTAAACAAAGTCGCGTCTTTAAAAATACATTGCGATTCAATTTCAAATATTCCTATACTTTGTATTATAACAATGCATAGACACAGTAACAAAGTTGCGCCTTTAAAAACATATTGTAAAAAAATACTACCTAAACAATATTTCGTTCATTTTCTCTTTTACAGTAATTTCAATAACAGAATGGTTTTGAAACAAAGTAACATATATTTTACCTACTTTTACTAATGTTTTTTTTTTTTTTGTTTAACTAATTGTATAAAATCCATTAATATGTGTAAAAAAAGAGCGGCTCCATCTTATTGTAATAGGTAATCTTTGATAATAATTATCAATTTTATCGTTAAATTTTTGTTAAATGTGCACACATAAATACGGCTCTAAAAGAAAATTTCACCCCGGATAAAATATCGCAATAATTAATTTTAATTTAATCAGAAATATTTTGGAAAAAAGAATCCCCTGATTTTGAATACAACTCTAAAATCGCTTAAATATTCTGGAAAAAGCGTATAATCTTGATTTTGAATCCAACTATAAAATCCCTCCTCGCAACATTTTTTACTCTCAACATTTTGTCCATATGTACATATTCTGGAAAAAGAAGTAACGCTAATTTTGAATCTAACTCTAAAATATTTCCTCTAAAATAATTTTAAATAACAAATAAGAAATTTCTCTTTGAAACTGATTTTAAATGCAGTATATTTCTTATTATTTCTAACTTCATTTAATGTACCTATAAATACCCCTATTTTTTCACTTTGTTTATTTATTATTTATATTTACTTTGTTTACTATAAAATTAAAATTTGTATAAATTTTATTATATGACTTTAATTCGTGAAATTTTTTCGAAAAGAATATGGCTTTATTTCTCATTTAAAAGCGAAATAAGACCATTGTAACTTTATTGCGTATGACTTTATTTCACTGCCCCAAAAAAAAAGTATCTAATATGTAAAACTAATACGTAAACATATACATACTTAAATAGTAAATTCCAATTTGAATTTTATAATAATATATAATTTTAAAATCTTACACAATACACAACAAAATTAAACCGAACTGAAAAAACGTCACAAAATATAATAAAGAAGAATAAAACAAAAGAATTTAATATTGTTTTTTTATTTTTTAAATTCACCTGGAATTTTTAATTTTTTTTTTTTTTTTTTTGTTTTTTTTTTCAAGTTTATTTTGCCTTATTTTGTTATCCGATAGATAGATATTACATTTATTTTGGTAGGCCATTTATTTATTTATATTAATAATTTTTTTTTTCTGTTTTGTTTGTTGTATTCTCCAAATATAACCTTTATGAGAATATTTTAAGGTGAACATGTTAGTTATTATTATTTACGTATATAACTATTCAAATAAATAGTACCTATGTACATACATATAGTACATATATATTAGTATAAATATGTAAGTTATTTTTTTTGCCGCTATCTGCGAATTGTAAAACTCAAACAAAAAAAAAAAAAATATTTTTATTTTTGGAATTTATTATTTTTAAGCTAAGGTGTTTAAGCATCTTTTTCATTTTTTTTTAACCTGGCCTAACCTGGCCTGTCTAATCTATCGGTAATATCTATTAGCAAATATTCGAATATCAATAAAAGTAAATATTACATTTTTTTACGTATGTATATATGTACATACATATGTATGTATATTGAAAAAGAAATATAAAATTACTAGAGCTTTTTTAAAGCTTTATATAACAAAAATGAAAATCCATGTTTTTCTTTTAAAAAAAAAAAAAAAAAAAAAATTTCATATTATTAAAATATGCATTTAAATGAAGTTATGTAGGTGTTCGGTCTTTAAAATATACTTTGCATATGTATTATTTGTTTATTATAAGTTGTATTGTATTTAATTTCAAAACAACAGAAATTCCAAACCATTCCAAACCAACCAACAAAATATTATATTATGTTATATATTTTGTTATTTTCTATTATTATATTATTTTGAATTTAATACGTTATTAACAATAATAAATTTATTTATTTTTGATTTGGTTTTTTTTGTTGTTTTTTTTTTTTTTTTTTTTACTAATATTAATGAATTTTTAAGAATGAATGAATGAACAAACAAGAAAAAAATTAGTAAAAATATTAAGAAATAAATACCTATGTAAATAAAAATAACAAGTAGAGTAGTGGGAACATTTGTTTTTTTTTTTTTAAGAAATGCTTACATCATTTGTTGGTGTTAAGTTCTTTGGAATTTTTTTTTTTTTTTTCTTTTAAATTATTTTAATAAATTTTCACATAAAAATAATTTCAGTAAAAAGAAGAGAAAAAAAATATTATTGCGATTTTTAACAAAAAAAAAAAGTCAGAAAAAAAAAATTTTGTTTTTCCTTTTTTTTTGTTTTTTGTTTTAATTAAATAATTTGGGGTTGAAAATTGAAATATAAAAAAAAAATATTCACAATTAGAAAAAATGAAATCATTGATTTAATATTCTATGTGTAGTAGTATAGTTGGAGATTGAGTGAACATTGAAGGTAATGACAGCATGTAAACAATGATTTTTTTAATAATTCATATTATGTAAATTATATACCTAGGTAGGTACCTAATATTTGAAAATTTTAAAATCAATCATTGAAATTTGTTCAACATTCTTGGTTATATGTAGATGCGGCAACAGAAAATATACAGATATATTATGTCGTATGGTACTGTTTTTGTTTCATAATTTACCCTCTTGCAAGGATTCTTCATTGAGTTTTTTTTTATTTAAGATACATATTTGAAAATTGGTTATATAGGTTGCATATATTTTTTGAATAACTATGTATATAGTTACATATCTGTATATATTAACAATAATTTACGTTTACTTTTAGTTTTATTTGTGAAGAACAAAAGAATAACTCGTGATATATAGTTTGACGACCTATTTATACCTATAGTACATATGTATGTACTTACCATTTAGTTATAGGTACATACTTATATATTGAACAGAAAAAATGTTTTTATTTTTTTTATTTTAACAACATATAATATGTACCTATATATAGTTGAGTAACAGCAACATTTGCATAAATTTAATTACACTTAGTAAATCATTCTTGTACATGTTTTAATTATAATTAAATTAAAAAAAAAAAAAAAAAAAAAACATATGGAGGTAGTTAATTATAGCAGTTGTTTAGTTTTTAATTTTAATAACAATTCTTTGCAAAAAAAAAAAAAAGAAAAAAATAACAACATTTTAAGCCTGATTTATGCATATTATTTTTTTTTGTTTAATATTCGTTTCAAATTACCGTAAATCTTGCATTTGGAAGATTATCAAATATGGTATTTAAAAATAAATATTTTTATGGTAAATTAAACAGTGTAATAGCTATCTTTAAGATTAGGCACGAATATAGCTTTATAGTTTGAACTATACATATTTTATTAATAATAAATTGTACAATATATAACATACCTAAATTTTACTACATATTTTTTTTTTAATGGGCAAAACATGAAAATAAATACTATGATACTATATACATGTACAATGTACATATGTATATCAAATCTTATGACATTAATAAATTATTTTAATGATTAGAAAATCAAAAATATGTTTTTGGTTTATTAGCCTCACTTTTGTAAAAAATTCCAAATAATTGGTAATGTACATACATATTATGTACATAAGTAAATGTAATAAAATAAATAAAAAAAAATGTGATAATTTTTATAACCATTGATGGGTGTACTTGCTTTAATTTTGAATTTTGTTTTTTTTTTCAAAGGTGTTATTACAGTAATATCCACAAACATAGCAACAACAAATTAACAACCAATCTTTTGGGAAACTTTTTTATTTTTTTTAATATGAACTCAAAGTATGAAACATATTATGTAAATATTAAAAAAGACAATTACTTTTGTGAACACATCACTCTAATAGTAACTATATACATCAACAACTGAAAGTAATTAATTTTTCAATAAAGAACGAATTTGATAGTGTTAAAAAACTTTTCTTAATTTTGCTTTAAGCTCCATTTACTATAATAGATAGCTTAAAAATTTTTATTCTTCTTATTATGTTTTTGTATATAGCCAATCATAATTTGTTTATAATTTAAGTTGTAAATTGTAAATGTTTGACAAAATTTTTCGTACCTATCTATAGTACCTAGTACCTCAAATATAAAATGTGAATTTAATAAAAATGTTTTTCTTGAATTTATTTTCTTATTAACAAAAACAAATAATTTTATATAATTTATTGTTTGTTATCTTTAAATTTTACAACTAAAAGGATTTTATATTTTTTTAAGGTTAGTTTTATTTTATATAATCACTTTTACTTTTGTTTTGTTTCAATTTGAAAATATAATACGAGGTAATAACGGACATATAAAAAGAAGTTTTCCGATTAAATTTTGTCAATATATGTACCTATGTATATAAAATTAAACAAACTTTACACTCAGTTTACATGAAAATCTTTCCAAATATTTACATATGTATGTAAGTACATATACCTTATATTAAAATCAATTAAAATAATTAAAGTGTTAGCGAATAAATAAGCGAACATATCCATACATATAAGGAAACAAATGCATATACATATACTTAATACAAATTTTTTTTGACTCCATATATCTATATATTACATATTTAATTTAAAATTTAATTTAAATTAAAAAAAAAAAATTTATAAATTAGAAATGTCTATAGGTACAATATAGCTGCAAAATATATCAAAATTTTACTATTTACAATATTTCATTTGTATAATCAATATTTACACGTTGTATGTATGCATACATAATTTATTTGTATGTACATAGGTAAATTATAATAATTATTCTTGATTTATAATATATATATATATATGTATATGTATATAATATATTTTCATTTTTCTTTTTAACTTTTTTCCTAAGGGAAATTTTTTATTGGCATTCAACATTATTAGTTGTATCATGTTTTTACTTTTAAAATGTACTTTAGCTATTTGTAGTTTTTAAAACAAAAAAAAAACACAACGAAAAATAATTTTTGAACACAAAACATAATATATCTGATAAAATATTCTAATACTTATACTTACAGACATATGTAAGTATGTAATTAATGTTTGTTTGAAATATTTGTAAAATATTATGTAAAATAAATTTTTCCTTGTTGTAATTTTCATCCAGTATTATTAATAAAAAATAAAAGTTTCTTAAACCTAATTTTTTTTAGCTTTATCAATAAAATATTTTAATTGTTTAAATTTATATAAGATGAACCAGTATATTCTATTAATAATGAAGTATTTATTATAGGCGTAAAATATAGTGTTTAACATATTGAAAAAAACAAAAACATATACCTATTGAATACACAAATTTGAATAAGAATCACATTAGAAAAACAGAACAATTGAGTACTTTGTTTTTATAATACATATATGTATACATATCTATTTTCATACTTGGCAGATATAAAGAACTTTCAATATTAACCTATATTACTTATATACATATATTGTATAATAATACTAAATTTATATTTTTTTCTTTATTTGACTTAATGTACATTATGTATACACAAGTAAAACAGCTAAAATTAATCGAATAAATAATTTCCATATTAAGCTCATAAGGCAACACGTAAATAGAATGACACAAGCTGCAATAATAATATTTTGGAAACGAATGTATATTATCATAATGTATACTATAAGTACATAGAAAAGATATTGAAAAAACATGTTTTCATTGCACTGAAATATTTCCTATATTTATAGACATGATGGGTTTTATACAAAATCAAGAATGCGTTCCAATATTATATAACAATTAGAGACGAGGTACTTTTAAAAAAATTCTCTATAATCCAAATAATGTGGTATCTTTCAATATTAAATATGACCACATGACACACAATATTATGTTCCTCAAAAATATTGGTGGTTGGAAAATACTATAACAAAGAGATGCAAATTTTAATTTAATTTTTTTTTCGTTTCTTGATTTCTTTGAAACTGTATTGAAGGAAAGAACAGAAAAAAATAAGGTTCGGACTGAGAGTTTTATTTAAGTTTTTAATTTTTCTTTAATAAGGCTAAGTTTAATTTTTAACAAAAATATTGAACAAATTGTTTGTTTGTTTCCAAAAAAAGTAAACAGAATATAGAATCAAAAAAATTACATAATTAAACAAAAATTTGTAAATTTTTATAACTAAATAATACACAGCTGAATTAGAACCATTTTTGAATTTTTTTTCTAAGGTTAATTTAACAAATCAAATAAATAAATAAATCAAAAAATTAAAAAAAAAAAGTACCTAATTAAAATTTTTTTTTTTTAATTTTAAAATGTTTCATTGAAATTGAATTCTTATAAGGAATCTATGTATATCTGTTTTTCTTTCTTTTTTTGTTTTTAAAACCTTCAAATCTTTTATTTAATACAAATTTTAAATTACCAATTCATTTACATATAGGTATTTTAAAAATTTTAACATAATTCCGTTAATAATCAATAAAAACCGTTATTTTTTAAATTTATACACTTGTTTTTTTTTAGTTTAAAAGTAAAATCGTTTATTATTAAATTTTATTAGATATTGTTTTCAGGCTTTAATATTATTTATGTTCACTTACTTATATGTATTTATTTCCTGTTCTTAGTTTATTTTTATTCGGCTCTAATAGATACAAATTATTTTCAATATTCATTTTACAATAGTTACAAAATTCAAAAAAAAAAAAAAAAATTTTACGACATAAAACAACTGATAGTAAAACATGCGCAAACATAAAATTTTTCTTTTTATAAGTTTTTATTTGTCATTCTTTTTTTTTTCATTCATCTACATTGCATTGTAATTTCTATTACATTATAACAGATAACATAACAGAATAAACTCAATTTTTCCAATAAATATTTTTATGTTATTTTATTGTTTATATATTTTCTTTTATATGTGTTAGTGTATTGTTAAAAATGTATAAAAATAGTTGAAGCATTAAGAAAAAAACATACACTTATCAACTGTTAAAATATAGGTAGCGTGGCCGAGCGGTCTAAGGCGCTGGTTTAAGGCACCAGTCTCTTCGGGGGCGTGGGTTCGAATCCCACCGCTGCCAACAAAGTTTATTTTTTTTTCTTTTTTTTTTTTATTATTATTAATTATATATTTTTTTTAAATTTATATTTTTATTAATAGTAAGTAAATTAAAATATAAAATAAAAAAAATCCACGTAGTTGGTACGTATATTTTTCCATTTTCATGGAAGATTTTAAAATTATTGTATGTACCTCAATAAGTAAATCGTGTTATTATTTTGTGTAATTTTTTTTATATTACATATATATTTTGTCAAAAATTATTAAATTTAATTTTATATATACAATTAAGTAAATATTTAACTTACCGTTAAAAGATTTAAAGTTTCTAAAATATTTTTTAGTATAGATACGTTATACATATGTAATATTTTTATACAAGTAAATTTTTAAGAGTTAATAAGTTAAGTTTTTTTTTTTATTATATGCTCTTCAAATTTTAATTAAAACCGGGTGGAATGTATGTTTTTTTTTTTTTTGACATACTAAGAACTCTTCTATATAATTCTATAATTTTAATGAAACAGTTCTGTTCAAACACATTTATAACAGCTTCCCTTTTATAAAGAAAAAAAAAACATGTTACATAATATATGAGAAAGAATTTTCAATTATTTGGCTTTATTTATTTTTTTTCACTTTTGTTTTATAATGATATGAATAATATGACTACAGGCATTCTTCGTTTAAAGCTTTCTCTTTTCGATATAGGGCTGTTTTAATAATCATAGTGCTGTTTTGTTACAACGCTTAAAATCCGTTCACTTTTTTCAAATTTCTAAAAAAATTTGAAAATTTCATGAATAAAAAAATTGTCTTGAAAACACAATTTAAAAAATTTTGCAAAAGTTGATTTATAATTGGGGTTATTATACTGTTATACTGTTATACTGTTAATGTTATTATACTTATAAAAATTACATTATTTACATCATTTATTCTTAAAATTTGTCTTAATAACTCAACATTGTAGAACGAACCCAACCCCATATATTGGTAGAAATAGTGTCTCTGTTAACACTGTTTTTATTAACGTTCTTTTTACAAGAAGCCATTTTAAGAACTATGTACTAATTTGTTCTAATTTGATGATTCAAAATTTGTTTAATATGAACTAAAAAGAGTTTTCAATGATGCCCTTACAAAATTATAATTTTTAACTATATTTTAACTTATAATTAAATGATATAAAAAGATATAAACAGATTAAATAATTAAATAAAAAAAAACAAATAAAGGACTGAAAAGAAGAGAATTTTTTTAATTTGTTAATTTTCGAAAATAAAATACAATTTCTGATTTAATTAAGTTAAAAAATTAAAATTAAATTTAATACATATGAAAATTTATTTTTTTTTTTTTTTTGTACCATACTATTAATAGTATCAAATCATTATAGTCCTTTTAAACACACAGATATACATATAAACATATGGATTAGTATCTTTTTTTTTTTTTAACTTTAACATTTTCTTCAAATTTCTTAATTTCTTCTATTTTTTTAAAAATATTACTGTGACTATCGAAAAAAAAAAATTTAAAAATTTTAAAACTCAAAGGCATTTTTCTTTTTTTTTTTTTTTGTACGTAAATAGATTTTCCATTTCCATGTTTTTTTTTTTTTTTTGTTTTTTCATTTTTATTTTTAGCACTTTAAATTTACTGAAATTCATGCTTTGGTGGCTGATTGCAGCCATTTTTATTCATTGGTGAAAATGTGATTTAAATGTTGAAAATTAAATTTTATAATGCATTTTGATTGATGTTTTTAAGTTATAAAATTTAAGCTACACTACTTTAAAATGTTATAAAAAACAAAAAAAAAATGCATATATAAATTCTAATATTATTAAATCATTTTCTATTTGCTTTTCTTTCATTTTCTATATTATATATAGCCATATAGGTGATAAATTATATTTTGTAAAATTAGAAATTAGGGCAAAAATCTTTATACTAAATAAGTTAAAAAATTTGTTTTTTTTTTTCAATACGGAAATTTTATACATATAATTAAAAAATAAGTCATTTTTTTTTTTTTAGTTAATATTTAATTTATTCTAGAATTTTAATAAAAATTTTAACAAAAATTCTTGTATAATATACAGGGTATTTCGTCAATAACCTGTTATAGAACTAAGGGTTGTACTGAGGTTCAAAACAAATAAAAAATTTTTTTGGAAATTAAATCTATTCTCATCCGTTTGGGAGATATGGGAGTTAAAACATTTTGTTTTGGTGCCTAAATAATTTAATTTAGTTTTATATCTATAAAATTGGCACCCTATAAGATGAAATGAAACCATGTATCAAATTGAAAGATCTAATAAATTTAGTAGGGCTAGATAAATGATATTTATGCTCAAATTGTAGGGAGGAAAAAAAGGTGTTATGTACCCTAAAAAGCTTATTATTTTAATACCGTTATTTTTTTGAATAAAAAGCTTTAAATTATATTTTTTTTTTATAAAAAATTCATAATTTTTAATTTCAGGCTCCATTAAATCTCATTCTAAAAGATCCAGAAAAATGGTTAATAAAATTTTGAATGGTTAAGGAAATTTATTAGACTTTTTAATTTGGTACTTTGCGGTTTAAGTTTTTAAGTCTCATATATCCCAAACAGATGAAAATAGATCCAACCTCCAAAAGAATTTTCTGTTTGCTTTGAACCTCAGAATAGCTCTTAATTCTATGGCAGATTATTAGCAAAACATCCTGAATATGTATATATGTTAAACTTTATATCATTTAGAAAGAAAAAAAACAAAAAAGATCAAATTTTAATCAAAATTTATATAGGTATGTTAAATGATGTTATATGAATAATTCGCAACAATTTACCTTAACAATAACGTTTAACATGCAAAAAATGCCTTTAATTTGTATACTTATATAATAATGCTAATATCTTCTAGGATTCAATCATTAAATAGAAAATTAAAATTATAGTTATAAAATTAAATATTATGTTTTATTTTATTTTGTTTTATTACAATAATGGTTACAACCAAAGTTTATTTACAGATTTTTTATGAATATAGGGTTCAATAATGTGTATATTTAGTTTTTTTTTCTTTTTTGGTTTTATTGTACTTCTTATTTATAACAACTATTCTATTTTATTGCTATATAATATGTATCTTAAGAATATAAATATAAAAAAAAAAAAAAATTTTTTTTTGAATGATATAATTGACATTGGTTTTGTAAACAAAAAATTAAACTTTTTTAATAATAAATAGAAAGAAAGAAAAAAAAAAACATAATATTCTATTTTCTATTAAGAAAAGAAAATCAATAATTGTGGTATCATAACGTACCATAAATTAACAAATTTTACAGTTACTATAGGTAATAAAATATTCTTAGTTTGGTTATTCAATAATAGAAATAGAATAAATATTGTACAAGCTTGTATCATTTTGATAACATAATATTATAACGTAACATATATTTTAGTATAATATAATTTTAGCATAATCTTTACTGCTGATAGATACAATTTATAAATAAATTTAAAAATTTTATTTTAATTCAAATGAAAATGTTAGTCTTTTGTTTTATATGAAAATAGTTTTGCACGTTTTTTTATTTAGATATTTTTAGATAAGTAGTTAAGAAATTTAGTGTTGTTTTATTAATTTTTGATTCTGTTTCAAGTTTTCGTTTTAGTTCCAATATCATCATAACTTATCTCTAACATATGAATTGATCATTTATTACCTTTTGTATTTCATGTGTTCATATTTTTTGCGGATTTTGACACTTTATTCTGTTTTTAATTTTTTTTTTTTTGTTTTATAATAATAATAAGTCCCACGATCAATTCCCCTTCCATACCTCACGTGTGGAATCAACATTTTTTTATTATTTTTTTCAACAACCGATTGTCATAATATTCAAGATGCTGAAACATGCTAAGTTTGAACAAGAAAAACAACAGAAGCAAACACTAAACTAAATGATAACAATAGAGATAATAGGAGAGGATTATTGGTTAGTGGAGATGCTTAAGCCAAGACACGAGACACACTAAGACAGTGGCGGAGCTAGGGGACGCAGGACCCTGCGTTGCGGGGGGGCCACCAGCTATAGGAGGCCCAATATTATTTATTAAAAAAATTTACAATAATTTTTTATATACATACACTGGAATTTTTTTCCCGCAGTTATAGTTGCCCACAAAAATATAAAACTAACATTGAATAGCGCTGCATGAGTTTTAGTGATTTGTAGGTGAAGTGAATATGTTTCTATTGCAGCTAATCTTGAATATTGATGTGTAATTTCTAGTTTAAGCCATAGTTTTTGTGATTTTTCTATTACATATTCTGTTCTTGAATTATTGACTGCACATCTAATTTTGATAAATTTAGGAAAAACTTTTTTAATCTTATACACTCTTTTAAAAAATGCTATACCTTCTTTAATTAAACTTATTTTGATTTGCAATCGAGCGAAACAGATTAAACTTGGATTGGTCAAGGAGGAAAGATTTTAATATTTGAGTTCCATTAAGTTATAGTTTCGTTCTTGTATTATTTTTATTTTGATTGCAATATGATATATGAAATAAATATTTAACTTGTTTTTGTTAAAAAAAAATTATTGGGGGAATATTTTATTTTTGCGCGTGGGGACCCAAATTTTGAAGTTCCGCCACTGCACTAAGAGTATACTAAAGATATAAATATAGTAATTGTTATTTGTCAATTTGTTAATATTATTAACAAACAAAATCTGAGTTTAATAATAATTGAGAGAAAAAATGTACTTTTGGAGTAATCATAGCATACTAAAGTGGTTAAATAGTAATATTGTCTTATATTAAATGTTGCTAAAACAATACTTTAATTTACGTGTTAAAGTTAGTTTATTTTCCAAAACAGGGAAAAGTAATTGTTAATCCAACGCAACATTCTTGTAATAGGTTCATTCATACCATAATCAATATAAATATTTAAATAAAATCAAAAATATTTGCTTTATATCTTCATTACTTCTTATAGTTCTTAGATTCCTAGGTGTTTTTAGTACAAAATTGCTTAATCAGAAACTAAAAATGAAAATATTCTTAGAAATGAAATGATATTTTTTTTTTTATTAATTTATTTTAAAATGTTTCATAACTAAAATCCATTTTAAATTATTATGATTTTAATTAATTAAAATTGAATTAATTACTTTCATATCATTTATATGCATCGATTAATAATTATTATGTTTTTAATAGCAAACTTCCTATACAATTCATTATATATATACATAATATATATTATATATATATATACATATTATTTTATTATTATATAGAGTTTTTTAATTTTTATTATTATTCTTTTATTTTACATCATATTTTTTAAATTTAAAAATGCTACTTACTATATATAATATATATAATAGCATTCTGTTTTTTATTTTGTTTTTTTTTTTTTTTTTTACTTATGTAAGTTTTTTCCTAATCAAAGTTGATTTTTTTCTAAATATTTTATTTGCCATTTTCGATTTTTTAAAATGTGTATCTATAAATATACAAAATTCAACATTAAGCAGAAAATATAGAGATAAGATCAGCAGTATATTCTTATACTTGTAGTTTTATATTATGTACATTATATGTATATATATATAATATATATGTATAAACAGTGTATAGAGTATAAAAGTGAAGTATGTATTTTTTATGCCTCTAAAGATCTATAAGATCTTCCACAACTATCTATCTTTAGAGTTTTTTCTTTTTGTAAAATAAAAAAATAAAAATAAAAATCGAAAAAAAAAATAAAATAAAGTATTTAAAGTCCATTGTAAAATTTTAACATTATAGTTTGAATTTACATCAATTAGAGTGACCTTTTTATTTGCATGAAATGCAAATCAGTATAAAAAAAAAAAATAATATAAAAATTATAATTAATCGTTTAAGTTAATTTACCTAATATTATACACTTTTATTTTTCTTACCTTTACTTAATTAATTTCACTAAACCGTTAATTACTCAATTGTATCAATGCGAAGGTGTTTGACGTTTTCTTTTACATTTTTTTATGACATATATTGAATTCTTTATTGATTCATTATTTTATTTTACTAATTAATTCGTACTGAGCCACAAATTTATATTTAAATTACTCATAAATAACAAATGCCCATCATATCATGCTTTGATACTCCCACACTCTTAACTGAATGATATAATCATAGGTATCATTTAAGTATACTATACATATTATGCATTTTTAAATTTTGGTAAATTCCTTAAATACCGATTTTATATTTTTATAAAAAAAAAATCGTTTTATTATTGGATTTATCCCTAAAGATGATTTTTGATCTTTTTAATTTATATTAAAAGCAATTTTTTAACATTAATCTTAATTTAAGTAATTTTTTTAACAGTTTACATATTATATTAATCACAGTTATTTCATAACTAGAAATAAACCATAAGAATCATTGATCGTGATAAAATTAAAAACCAAAAGATCAGTTTGGTAAAACAAAAAAACAAAATGAATAATAAATAGATCAAACGATCAAGAAGAAGAAGTTAAAAATCTCATAAAGTCACGTCATAAAACACATATCACATAATAACACGATTAAAAGAAGGACATATGATTAAAGTGTCCGCAATTTACAGTTAGAGATGTAAATTATAGACAAAAATAAGAAATAAAAAAAAAAAAGAAAGAGAAAGAAAATGTTTTATTTATGTTTATAATAAATATTTAATAAAAACATTTTTTTTTTTTTTGAAAGATCTTTAAAATAAAATCATCGATTAAATTTATAAAAATGGTCTCTCTGATATAATATTAAATGTAATAGTATAGGAAAAGAGTTTGTAATTTCAGAATAAATGAATTTTGTTTTTTTTTTTTTAATTTTTACTTTTTAGTTTTTTGTTTTATTTTGAATTTTTACGTTTTCAACTTGTGGGTACAACAGAAAAAGGTACATGTTTTTTTTTTTGTTTTTTGTTGCTGTTTTTGTTGGTTGCTGTTATTGTTCCTGTTGTTGGTGTGTTGTTCTCTTTTGTGGAAATAAATAACACAATAAATGCACTTAAATAAAAATAAATAAAACAAAAAAAAAAAAAAAAAAAAATTAACAGAAAATATAAGACAAGAAGGGAGAAAATCCACATTTTGTTATATGCAAAATATTAATGAATTTTATTGTTGCTTCCAGAGTTTCAGTATTTCGAAATTGCAGTAAATATATAATATAATGTTTATATATGTACCTATATAATAATATTATATGTATAAATATAGACATAAATAAATATTACATAAAAAAATGAAAAAAAAAAAATAAATAAATAAATAAATATGTTAAGTTTTTCTTTTTTCACTCTTTTTTTTTCTTTTTATGAAAAATCTTATGTATTTCCATCTTTATTTTTTAGGGTAATATGTCTAATCCCTGACTCTATTTATTTATTTGTTTTATATTCTATTTATTTATATATTTTTCTTTTTTCCGTGTGAAAAATAGGAAGAAGAATATTATAGAGGTTTTAATTGATTTTTTAATTTGTATTGTTATGCACTAATGAAAATATGCCGTATACAATTTTTGATATACGATAAAAATGTAAAATTTTTAAAATATGAATGAACTAATTTGAAATTATAACTTAATAATCAATATTTTATATGATATCTTTAACAATTTCTGTAATATTTTCATTTCAATGCATTTTTTTAGATATTTTTTTTCTGACGAATGAATTAACATTTTATTCTTGTAATAATCTAAAGAATTTTAAATGAAAATATCCAAAATTTAAACTTCTTAAAAATTTTTAAAAATAAAAACATTAAAAGAACTTTTATATATAAAGGATTTGATCTATACCTATTGATCTATCTATAGGATAAATTATTTTAGGATTATTTATTCCCTTTAAAATGTTTAAAATTTAAAAATAAAACAAACAAGAGAAAAAGATAATCTCTATATCTAATACTTGCCGGGTACATACATACATACATATATACATATATAAAAAATGAACAATAAAGGTAGAGAATAGCAAAGAGGAACATAAAAGGAAACTAGCTAAGTTAGTTCACTTTAAAATCTTGTTTTTTTTTTCTTTTATCTGAATCAGATTTTCGAAAATTCTTATTGTCAGATTTTTAAAATATTATGTATTTTTAAAATACATATATCTAATCTTGAATTTAAAGTCTTATTTGATTCTTTGATCTTTAATATTTGATTCTTTGATCGATAATCATTAATTAATCTAGAATATAGTGAAGTGATGATCAATCATATGATTTACAAATATTCAAAACAAATATAATGAAATATTTTAAGAATAGATTGAGTAATTTAAGATCAGAATTTGATCAAATATTTATATTTGGAAATTTCTATAATATAAAATAAAAAAAAAAAAGAATTTGATCATAAAATTTCAAAAAAAAATAATTTTTTTTTTAAATTTTTACTTTTTAATAACTTAATTAATACTTTTTTTTTTTTTTTAAATATCTATGAGATAAATTAATAAATAACAGCGAATTTTTTTGTTAAGAAATGGTCTGCTCTGATTTTTATTTAAACAGCTTAGTTTTGTTTTTTTTTTTTTTTGTATAAATAGAGATAATTATAAATTCTACATACATATATTAGAATAGAGTTAAATTGATCGATATTGGACGCCATCAAAAAATTCCGAATAAAATTATGTATAAATACAACTTATATTGGGTACTGTTAAATTCAAAAATTGACTTAAGCGATTATTGAAAAACTAAAAAGGGAAAAACCACCATCAAGTTATTCACAAATATATTGTATATAATAATAATGATGAAATATATGGACGTTCCAGACAATAATCATTGCCGCCACAATCACTTTGGTTGTCTTATAAAATTCATTTGTTCTTTTCTTTTTATTTTTTTTCTGTTTGTATCTTTTCTATATTATAGTTTTTTGTTGGAAGTTTTTTTTTTTTTTTTTTTCTATATAATTTTTATACTTTTATTTTGTTGGTGTTGTTTGTTTTTTTGTGCTGTATCTGAGTATCTAACTCGCATATGAGAATAAAATGAAATATATATTTATATATATATGTTACTTAAGATTTTCCGATGATGATTTTTGTATTTGTTGAATTGTTGCGCCAGTTGATTTAAACATACAAGAGAAAACGGTAGTATGTGCGGAATTTTCAATCGTTCGTTTCAATAAAGAAAACAAAAAAATTATTTCTTTTTCTTCTTTTGTCTTGTTATTATTTTATTTATAGGGTCTCTTGAATTCTTGCATTTTATAACATACATGCATATATTGTTATTCTTCAATTTTGATTAATAATAAAGAAAATAATGCCATAGTACGATTACTAAAATGAAATTTTAAAAGAAAAGTTTTTGTTTTTTTTTTTTTTTTTTTTTTGTAATTTAAATTTAAAGTTTTGAAAAAAAAAAAAAAGTACAGCAGCAGCATAGTAGAATGTTTTTCCATTAAAATTTAAAAATAACGAAAATGGGTATTAAAAATAATAGTGTATATGTATATATATATATATATATTTATTTATATATTTGTTTAAATATATAATTATATTTAATTATAGTTAATATATAATTATAATTTTTAATTAATATATTATATATATAGTATCGGTTAAAAAAGAAAACATAATAATATAATAAATAATATATGGAATTAGAACAAAATATAACTTGAAAATTTATTAAAAAAAAAATAATAATAATATACGTATTAAATGTATATATATATATATATTATATTATTAGTAATTACAAATAATAATATGATGTTTATTAAAAAAAAAACTTATAAAATAATCAGACATTGAACAAAACGCAATCGATTAATTAAAATGATTTATATAGAAATTATTTAAAACAGATTGTATTAAAATAAATAAATAAATAAATTATTAAACCTAAATTAAAAAAAAAAAAAATAAGTAAAATAAAACATAATTGGAAAAATAAAAAGATAATTAATTAAATAAAATTATGCGGCAGATCCTCGCTTGATACGATTTTCTCCATATAAGTAACAAAAATCAATCAATCAGTTAAAATTTACATTTTTACTTAGATTTTTTTAATTTTTTAAATATGTATCTTTAAATATAAATTTGTAATACTTTTTTTTTTAGATTTTTATAATTCCAAAAATCTCAGATTTAATTAATTTAAAACTATTCATTTTATTATCTTCATTATTTTAATGTATGTATTTTTAATTATCGTTCTAACAACTGATTTAAAATATGATCCACTTTTCTGGATTATACTTTATGACTTTTTTAAATTCATTTCTTTGTTAAATAATTAATATTATTTTTAAAAGAATATTTTTAAATTGTATTTGATATTTATATTTAATGAGACTGCGTGTATATACAATTATTATTTTACAATGTTTAAATTGATTACAATGGTTAATGTGAACTCCAATTAAAATATAGTGTTATGGTGTAGATTAAGTTTACAACTACATATTTATGTATTTTTTTAATTAATTTATATTGCAGTAGAGTATATAATCTAAAATAATCAAAATTAAATGTTATCAAATTCAAAATAATTCAATATGAGTATTCACGGGATATATCGCCATTTTACAAACCATTTTACAACAACTAGATAATGATGAGAACGCACTTTTTTTATTTTAGCTGGTTCTTGTAACATTGTACTATTGTATTTCAAATATTAAATTACAGCTGATTTAAACTTTTATTCAAAACAAAAAAAAAATACGTCTTCCTCATTTTTCTTCATTTTTTTGTCAAAATTAAATAAGATAAAAGAATACGACAGACATGACGTCTACAACACCCAATATATATATACATACATTAGGTTAAAGTATATTTTAAATTTTTATATTTTAACACTTTGAGTATAACGCTAAGTTACCGGTGAATATCACTCAAATGTTTCAAAATCCTGTACTTATTGGTATAATCATTAAAATAAACTTGCGTTAAATCCCATTGCATTGGTACCGGTGAACATTTTTAAAGGCAAAAACAAATATATTAAATTGATTCGAGATTTTGAGAACATTCAGGAATTTTTCACTCATGAGATACACGTGGGACCTAACGCAAATTTATTTTTATATATTCACCGATGAGCATCGGATTTTGAAACATTTGAGAGATGTTTACCCTTTTTACATGTTAGGACTCAACGTGTTAACACATTTTTTTAGAATTTAAAATTGATGGTTTTAAGGGTATATGCGTTACAACATTTACAACATATAAAATATTCTTAAAAACTCTCTTACTCACTTTAAATACTTTTAAATATCCTCTATTTTTTTTTATTAAAAATAACCAATAAATTTAAAGAAAAAAAAGGAAAACCATTTTTAAATTTATTTAAAATAATTTAAGCATAAAAATTTTTTTTTTTTTTCAATACATGAAGTGTTGAAAATATCACTTTTTTATTTGCATAATTGAATTGTTAATTAACCTACTATTATACTATAGTAAAAAGGAATAGCTGAGAAGTAAGAAAAGAACACTTACAAAACAAATTTCATGAATTTTTTTTATTTTTACAATTGATTTTCTCTAAAATAATTTATATTGCAAAATCTTGAAAAAATTTTCTTCTAATAATTTTTGCTTATAATGAAATTTTTTTTTAATAATAAATTGTAGAAAAACGCGATTGTATCGTGCAAAAAATAAAAGTTTTTACTATTTCTTTATATGAGAAAAAAAACAAAAAATTAAAAAAATTTATTGTAGGCAAAATGTTTTTGTTCATATATTTCGATTTATTACTTAACTAGAACAAGTTAATTATTTATCCCTATTTAGTTTCTATATGTATATATATGTTTTTTATATAAAAAAAAAAAAAATATAATTCAATTTATTTGAAATAAAAACAAAAAAATGATCTTCAAAAAAAAAGTCTCCATTATATCTAATGAAAATTATTTTAACTTTAACAATTGAAGCATTGACATTTAATTAAATTCATTAATTTTTTTAAATTATTATTTTTTAAACCTTCAGAAATATAAAATAAAAATATTGTATATATATATATATATATATACATACATATATGAATATGAAATAATTAAATAGCATTAAACTAATCTTTACAAAAAAAAAAAAAAAACAAATAAACAAACAACACAAATTTCTTGTGTGGGCTCCAAAATAGATTTCAATGTTTTTATTTATTTATTTATTTATTTATTTACTTTTTTTTTTTTGCTCTAAAGCATAATTTTTATAAGGTAAATAAATATTCACTGCAACTTAATAAGACTTGAATAATAATAATAAAAAAAAAAAAAAGAGAAAAAACATATAGAAAAAACTTTAACTAAAATCCCCAAAAAAAAAAATATGTTGAATAATTGTAACTACAGTTGATTGTGGGTGAATACCCAACATAATTAAATAATACTTGATCAAAATGTCTTTGAATACCAAAATAATGCTAAATTAATACAAAAAAAAATACAACTTAAAAAAAAAAAAAAACAAAAAAAAAAATTAATTTTTAAATTTTAAATTAACTTTGAAACGTTGTATACCTATACAAATAAAATTCCGATTCAAAATGAAATCAAAAGTATGGAATAAAATTTTTCATAAAAATAGATCATCATCAACATCAACAACAACAACAAATAATACAACAATATCACCAGTTAAAGAATCATCAATACCAATAACATCATCGGTTCATTATGACACCAATAATTCATTACCAACAACATCATCGTTATCAGTTGATAATTTAAATGAAGAATTTATGAATAGTTGTAATAATTATGATAATAAATATTCAAAAGATAATATAGAAAATTATGAATATAAAAAAAAATCAATAATACAACCAGGTACATCAGCTACATTAGGTCGTTTAAATTTTTTACAACAACAACAACAACAAGAGATCATGACCAATAATAATAATAATAATAATTCTAAAACATCAAAAATATCTAAAATGGTTAATTCATTTTCATTAAAACGTAATACAAAAAAAAATAAAACATTATTAGATTCATGTAATCCTGATGTTGCAATTTCTATTATAAAAAATAATGAATCAACAAATTTATTTAATTTTGAACAACAACAACAACAACAATTTAATAATAAAATATCATCATCATCATTAAAAACAAAATCTAATACAAATTTTACAACATTAAAAAGTACGATTGATTTTAATAAAGAATTCAACATTCCAAGCACGGATTATTGGCAATTTGATATTAAATCACCCACAACTACAACAACTTTTAAACCTGCAGATAATAAAAATATGGTTAATTCAATTGGTCGTAATAATAATATTGAAGAATTACTTTTGTCATCTAAATCAGGTATTATATACTTTTTTTTTTTGGTATAACAAATGAATTATTGTTAATGAAACGATAAATGAATTTTTGGAAACTAGTTGTTGGTTTGCCTTGCATTTTCTATATATATATATTATATATACAAAATGTTTAATTATAATTTATTTTTTTTTTTTAAATTATGAAATTTTCGTTATATAAGTATATAAGAATATATTTCTTACAATAAACTTTTAATTTTCAATTATAAGGTTTTTGTACAGATTTTTGCATTTCAGATATTTACTAAACCCATATAAATATTACAAATCAGGGGCCTCGGTGGCCTAGTGGATAAGAGCGTATAAAATACGCTGTAAACACCAAGAGAATGTACGTTCGAATCCCACACACGTCGTATGAGTTATTTCCCCTTACGACATTTACAGCCACGCCTGAACAGAAAAGGCTCTGTAATTTACTGTTCACATTTATGTGGCAGAGAAATGCATTAAAAAAAAAATAAAAAATATTACAAATCACATATAGGATAATGCAATATTATAAAAAATCCTTTACTTTTATTAATTTACAAATAATTATATATTATACATTTTCAATTGGGTAGCAAAAGGGATTTGGTTTCAATTAAAAAAAAAAAATAGTTATATTTGTGCAGGATTTGAATCGACACTTTCAATTGGTTAATAAAACATGTGTTTAACCACTTGGCCACTAAGACCTTCAGTATTTTTGTTTATTTTATTTTTTACTTTTTATTTATTCCTTCCGTTTCTTGTTTACATCCTTAAAAAGTTTACAAAATTAGATTAATTTAATGTTTAAAAATCACAAATAGGATATAAAGAAAATAATGAAACTTATTTATATTGCATACTTTTAGGTACTTCAGTTATTAGGTACATAGTTTAGGTACTCCTTAATTATTTAACCAACAATTTCACTCATTACAACTACTACAGAATTCCTGTTAAAAAAAAAATTTTTTTTTTCTCGAATTTGTGAAGAATTAAAAATATAATAACTTTAATTTTAACCTTGTAACAACTTTAATATACATAATAACAAATATATAATTTTAAATAAACGTTTGGTATTAACTTAAAAATTTCATTTATGCAAAAAAATTATCTTGAAAAAAAATTGTTAATTGTTAAGATATTGTAGATTGTTATGTACATATTTTAAATTTCTATTTACTTGCTATTTAAAACTCTAATTTAATCTAATTAATAATCAATAATTTTCATGATTTTATTTCTTTAATAATACACTTTTATGAATACATATTAATATTTAATACCTATACTACATTTGTTTTCTATAACACAAGCACAACCATGACCCATGTAATATTTAAAATTTTTTTTAAATCAATATACATTTATTACAATTATATATAATAATTATAGTCTTCCAAAATATGTTTAAGGTCTTGTCCTATTGTTCATATTTTTCTTAAATAAATCTTTACATTAAATATATATACATATATGTATGTTGGCATTATAAGATTTAAAATCTTTTGATCGTTCAAAAAGTTTTCGATTTTTTTTTTTATAATTTAAATTTAAAGTCAAGATCTTTTTATTACACGAAAAAATTTAAAAATTTAAGTTTTTATTTTTTTCTTTTATTTATTTAAAAACCATAATCTTTAAATAATGCACAAAACAAAAAAAAAATTATATATAATTATTGTATTCCATATTTTTGACCTCAAAATTACTGTCGATAGTGTTTAATCAATCAATGGTTTAAGGTTTTTTGAAGATGTTTTTCTCTCTCCTAAAAAGTAAAAAAAAAAAAAAATAATTAAAAACATATTAAAAATAATTAAAAAAAAAAAAAAAAAAACAGATTTTCTTCACACTTTATTCAGATTTTTCACAGATGTTTTTAATATAAAAGCAAAAAAAAATACGCAAATGAAAAATAATAAAAATAATTCAAAATAATTTGTTTTAATCCATATTTTAAATACTGATAATATATCAGGGTATTTTTCATAATGTTGATATTTAAAAATTTTATCCATATAATATTATGTATATGTATATGTTTTATTAAAGTCTGGACATATAAAAATCTATAAATAAAACCTTAGAGGGTCGTTTATTAATTAAACTTAATTAAAAAATTATTCCGCAACTTTTAATTACAATTAAAATAAAATTACAAAAAAAAAAAACAAAAAACTGATAATAGTTTTCAGTTCAGTTCTATAAGTACTTTTTTACTAATACAAAAATTATCTATTAAAAATTATGGGGAAGTCTAGTATAGTTTAACCAGTATTTAATTAGTTTTATAGTTTTTTTTGTTATCTAATGTCTTACATATATGTATAATTTAATTTAAATTTTTATCATGTCCCTTTTTTTGTAATCATTTTTAATTAGAATACATAAAATACATAAGTTTTTATTGTAAATTCTATTAAATTATAAGACTAATTAAGTTTTTATAATATTTTTGACATTTTTTTTCAAAATAAAATAAATACCTATACTAAATTTTTAAAGTTTAAGAAGGAAGATGATAAAATGTATTAAAATAAGGCCAAAAAAAAAACTTGTCCTATTATGTCAAGGAAAAGGTAGAAATATCTCTATAATTCTTTTGTTATTCTAGTATGATATCATCATGACATAAATCTAAGAAAACCACTAGACCGTGCTCTGATCGAATAGGTTCTTCTATGTTTTAAATACACACTACGGACCTAAAGTTTATAGTGATTTAGTGATTACTGATGTGTTGCTTGAGCCTTCATCAATACAAAAAAAATAAAAAAATAATTTGAATATACATAATTTATTACATTTTTAAAAAATAAAAATAATCATTTTTTATTCTATTTTTTGATATAAAAAATTAAATTGATTTCCATCTGAATTAAGGGGCCTCGGTGGCCTACTGGGTAAGAGCGTATAAAATACGCTGTAAAAACCAAGGGAGTTTGGGTTCGAATCCGACATATATGGGTTATTCCCCCCTTAACAGGAAAGGCTGTGTAATTTCCTGTCTACATTTAAGTGACAAAGAAATGCATTAAAAAAAAAAAAAAATCTGAATTAATATCCTACTTTTTTATTAAATAAATTGGCATTTAGGTATATGGTATTAACATACAAACAAGTTGTATCCTATATACCGGGTATAAAAAGATTATTCCTTAAACAACTTCCAAATTAAAAATTCTTTGGCTACTCCAAAATCTGACTTCTCTATATCCTAATTTTAACTCCTATATGGAATAATAGAATTAGACTTGCATTTTAACATTACATGACCACTGAAAAGATCAGTATAGTAGTGTTGAAAATTGAATCAACTTTTTAATCAAATTTTTATATATATATATACATATTAGTTAGAATTTAGATCTTTTTTAAATGATACATATATACATAATATAAATATAATTTTATAACATAAATTAAGTACATTTTGAAAAATTTAATACTCTTTAGTTTAATATACTGCCAGATGCTGCTTCCATTGCCAATCAATTATATAGTCGTTGTCGTATATAATAACTATATAGTCGTTGTCTTGAAAACTTTTCATTTTGGGCTAAAAAAATATCTTTATGAAAAAAAACTTGTAGAAATTAATTATAGAATCGAACTGCAATTTTTTTTTTGTTATACTATAATTAAAGATGAAACTCTAAATGTTAAACCAACTTAAAAAAGTATCAATGGAAAATATAGTACAGGGCAAATTATGATAAATTGAAAATTAAAGTTTAATAAATTGTTAATATATAACTCCTTTCCTAAATTATATAGCTTTATAAAAGTATCAGCAAAAATTAGCTTGAATTAGAAATTAGTATTAAAAGGTGAAATCAAAATAACCCCAGTCAAAGAAAATAGAAACAGTTCAATCAAAATTAGGTAGGAAAAAATAATCAAAATTAGGTAAACTAACTAATTTAATGACTGTAAAAGACGACTAATAGAAAAAAATAATATTATATATATTTTGTAATTATTAATTATTTATGAATTAAGAAACATATATTTATATATACTTATATATTTCTTAGTCACTAAAGTTATTTCTAAAAGTAAAGACAACTTAGAATTGGGCTCTGTTACATTAAATACTCATTCCTTTTTTGCATAAGTTTTTGTTGCATCAAAATCATATTTGATAACAACTCAATAAAGTTTTGATTAGAAAAAAAATCACTCACTTATCAAAATTATATAGCACCAAATATGTAATTGATGATCAATGATTAGTTAATGAAATTCTCTTAAAAATGAAAGAGTTTTGTTGCATCAAAAATATTTACTATAAATCACTTATCAAGTAGAATTCTAAAAATAACTCATCCTTGGCTGAGAAATGAAGGGCAATATCATGATATTATGCAAGATATTATTTTATAAGTTCAATTTATGTAGAACGTTTAATAAGATTGTAGTTACTATTCTAAATTACATCTTTATTTTGATAAACGCTTATCGCTTTTTATTTATTAATAAGAGATGAGATGAAATGTTGAGTTGATTAGTGACTGAAATTTATTATACTTTTGTGCAACGTTAATAACTTATATTTATCATGTTAAATCTTTTTTGATTAGATGATAGTGATAAATGATTGGTGTAATAGGGTCCAGAATTTGCCCTAAAACAAAATTTATTTATTTACTTTCTATTTATTTTTAGATAATATATAGTTGCAATAATAGCTGGTCAAAATTTAAATACTTTTTCAACCTGAAAGTGGAGCATGAAAATATCTATTTAACAGCATTAATTTTTTCTTTTTCTTTATTATTCCCCTAGCAAACATAGGGCATCCACATAGCTTCCACATAATCTTTCCTTTAGTCTTTAAATAATTTTGCTAGGATCTCTAATAATTAATGTTTATAAAAACATAATTAATTTTGCTTTTCGAATCCGAAAAAACGGCATTTTTTCTAACATTCAAAAACTATTGAATTTTAAATGAAAATTTGTCAAATCCTTTTAAAAAAAAATATAATATTGTCATTTTAAGTAAAATAGTAAAATTTCTACAAAAAAAAAAAAAAGAAAACAAACCAAAAAAAAACTTCTTAATAAAAAATGTAAGTTAAATAATTTGTAAAAATAGTTAAAAGCAAATTCTTTTTTTTCCCCTTCTTTTAGATTATATTAAACCTTTGGATAATTTTACATATCAGTCAGAACCAATTGTTATGGAATTAAAACCATGTTCAATTTGTAATCGAAATTTTAATCCAGATTCATTAGAAAAACATATAAAAGTTTGTGAAAAATGGGCAACCAAAAAACGAAAACCTTTCGATTCATCACGTCAACGTCGTGAAGGAACTGAATTAGCTGCTTTTTTACCAAAAAATTTTGGTTTACCAGGGAATAAAAATGATGGATCATCAACAGCAGATTCAAAAACTGAAACGGTAAAAAACAAATTTTTTATATTAAAATCATTTCTTTTATTTTTTAATTTCAAATTAAATTTCAGAGAATTGAAGAAAAATCCCTTAAACCACAAAAACAACCACAACAGCAACAACAACAACAACAACAACCAAATAATCTTCCAAAAAAACAACAAAAATCAGTTCCTGGAACTAGTGGTATAAATAATGGAGGAGCATCATCTGCTCCAAAAAAATCATTAACAACAAATTCAAGTCCAACACCAAGAACAAATTCAACACAAATGGCTGATATAAAAGCAAGAGCTGAAGCAAAACGTCATGTGGCACCATCTAGTGAACAATGTCCAGAATGTGGGCGTAATTTTGGTATAAAAGCTTTTGATCGTCATGTTGAATTTTGTAAAGAAAAATCAAGAATAACACAATTTAAAGGAAATAATTCAACGCAAGCAAAAGAACGTCTTGAAGCTAGAACAAAATATAAAGCACCAAATTTAAAGTATAAATATATAAAATAAATCGATTTAATGGACATATAAGTTAGATTATAATACATATATATATTTTTTATAGGCTTAAAAGAGCTGCTGTTAGAGACAAATACTCTGTAAATGGTGATGAAGGACATGAAGAAAATCGTATGGATGATTTTTTAAGCATGTCAAATTCATTAAGTTCATCATTTATGAGCGATGGGTAAGATTGAAAAGATTCAATTATTTTTTTTAATTTAAAAAATAAAATGCACTCCCCTATATCCGATTATTGAAAAGAATGAAAATCCATTATTAAATTTTCTACGGTATATAGGAAATAATTTTAAATTGCAAATAATTTTCATTTCCTGATAAAAAAAAAAAACATTTTTAAGTATAGATATCAATATTTTTTCTTGAAAATTTACCATATTTTTTAAATGTTCAAATAAAAAATTTTTTATATTTTTTTGTTTTTTGTTAAATTTGAACATTTGAACTTATCCATGACATTCACTAGAATTTCTTTTCCTTTTACCATATTAAAATTTTCTATTTTTATCAAAAAAAAAAATAAATAAAACAAAAAAAAAAAAAAACGCCATTAAAAATCTTTAGTAAAGAAAATGAAGAATATGAAGAAAACGACGAAGAAATATTGGATGAATATCAATCTAAAAATATTTCTCCAGCTACAACAATTATAGAAGAAGATGATCATAATTCCTATGAAAATGAATCAGAAGCAGTATCTGATATTGAAATTAAAGAATTGCCAAAAAATGTAAAAAGTAATATTAATATAGTTACATCAGATTCAGATATGGCTGAAACAGAAGATGCTCCTGATACATCAAGATCTGATGATTATGAAATTAAAATTAAAAATAAAAAAAAAATAATACAAAATATAAAACCAAAAACTAAATGTTTACAAAAATCTAAAAAAAAAATGGTTGTTAATAAAAATCATGATGATGATATAGAGGAAGAAGATGAAGAAGAAGAAAAATTAAATTGGTAAATAAAAATGTCTTTTGATATTAAAAGATTTTATTTTCTAAAATATTTTAATTTAAAAGAAAAAAAAAATTTTCATATATATACATATATAGTGTTGTAGCAGAGAAACCCATATATAAAGTTAAAGGTCCTAAGAAATCATTAAAAGAACAAAAAATGAATGCAACATTGAATGTTACAACGCCAAGATTAGAAAATTTTGAAGATATTTCAATGGAAAATTCAAAAACTAGTTAGTTTTTTGTTTAATATTTTCTTTGTTTTTTTTTAAATAATTAAAGATAGTTCATTTCTGATGGCTTTTTAAAGCTTTATTTCAATTCACTTATAAAAAATTTTATATCTGTTGCTTTTTGTTTTTTTTTCCGATTAAAATTTAAAGAAAAAACGATCTTTTTATTCCATTTAGAAGATTTTGTTATGAAAGAAGAAATAATTCCTCTTAGTAAAGTTCAATCTCAGTCGGGTTGTTCAACGTACACAGTAAGTTTCGATGATATACCTGTTGGAAGTTCAAAAATCGTTCAAGATTTTGAAGAACAAATATTACAAAATTCAAAATTACCACTACCAAATAAAAAACAAAAAAATGAACCATCAAATTCTGTGATAAAAAAAGAACAAATTCAAAAAAATCACAATAATGTTATAAATGAGAATATTACTTTTGAAGAAAATGATAATTTTGAAGATTTACAAAATTTCCTAACTACATCATCGCCTAAAATGAAACCTGAAAAAATTATTAAAGTCAAACGATCAAAAGTATCTCAGAAAGTTACTGAAGAAATTCATTTACCACCAATTAAAGCAAATTTAAATTGTAATGAAGAAGGTGGTGATAATTTTTGGTTGAATGTTGCTGATTCAAAAAATAATAAAGTACTAGATACATCACCATATCAGACACAAAAAAAAGAAATTAGAACCAAAATTAATTTTTGTAATAAATCGACTATAAAAAGGTTTTAAATTTTATTAATGCACAATTTAAAATTTTATTCTTCAATATTTTATTACTTCAAGAAATTTGATTGAAACTTTATCAAAAGATTACCATACAAATAAAATACAATTTTTACATAGCATTTGTACACAATACACATATTATGTATATTAAATTTTCTAAACTTTTTTTTCAGGGGCTTCTCTGACAAATATGATCCATTTTTATCAGCAAAACGACAACTCGAAGAGTTATGTTCACCGACATCAACAGCACAAACGAATTTTGACGAAATTAAATCACCAAAAACACCACTCACACCTAAAACTCCTATATACTCAAACTTTAAAACTTCACCACACAATGTACTCAATTCTTCAATTTCATCATCAATGTCAGCATCATATACTGGCCCATCTACTTCAACCCCTATAAATCCTACAAAAACATTAAATGCTGTTAAATCAAATTTTCGGAGAACTTCTTCGTTACGTGCACCTCGTAAAACTAATCCATCTCGTCCACTTTTTGTACCGCCATCACGTTCAAAGCCTTCCACTATCCAAAGGGGTATCTCTGATGAAGGACCAATTTCAACAAATTTCATAAAACCAGAAGAATATGATGAAATGCCAGTTAAATCAGCATGTATTAATAATTTTGCCACATCAATTAATAGTCCACGTTTAAAACGAGATCCAAGTCCTAGACCACGTATATTATCAAGTAGCTCACGTGAATCAAGTCCAAAAATATTTATACGCGATCCTAGTCCGTTAGTTGTTCGACGCAATTCTAATACAAATCGTCGAAATTTACGATTGAATCTCAATAATGGCGACGAAAATCTTCCAACTGGAGTACAAAAAACTGATTCTTTAGCTGTATTTCTTAAATATGAAAATGAACTTGTTAAAGGTTTAGTTGATGCACCATCTGCTATTATTCAAGAAACCGACAGAGAAACATCATCACCAGATATTATACAAAGAACAAATCCAATTCCACCGCCACCTTTAGTTTCAGAAAAAGATTTAAAAGACAAAACAAACATTTTAAGTAAACAAAATTCGATAAAAAATTCTTCTAGTGATCTACAAGTTGACAAGAGTTTAAATTATAATTATCTAAGTAATGAAAAAGACTTAAAATTATCAGCATTAAAAACAAATACAAACATTTCTGAACAACATACTAACGGTTGGAATAAGAACGCATTCGGATCGAGACCACGTACAGCTGAAACTTATTTATCAGTTAATAAAATTTTACCAGTTAAATTAGAACCCCTTCCAAAATCTGTTGTTATAAGAAATTCAATTTCAAATGTTTCTACTCCATTAAAAACCTCAACTCCTGTATCCACTCCTTATATCAATACGCTTGCTCCACTATTTCCTTCTATTAAACCAATACATAAAACAATTTTAGAAAGTAATGTCACCGTCGGTAACAATAGTAATAATGTTAATTTAACTTCAATTTTCTTTAATAGTAATAACAACTCCAAAGATCATAATAATTATATTGATCCAAAATTAATAAATCCATGTGATAATCTTAAAATCCATGTGACTCCAGATCGTGACTCAAGTGATGATGTAAAATCAAATTGGAGTCAAGATTCTAATGATACAGCTAAAATATCATCAAATAAATCAAATTCCAAAAGTAATTTTATACCAAAAGATGATGATAACCATAATATTGATCTTGATTCATTTGCATCACAAATAAAACGATCACAACAAGATCAATACCAAGATCAATTATCAACATGCAGCCGTAATTCAACTACAAGCGAAAAAAGTAATAAATTATTTAAACGACAAATTCGATTAGGTAAAAATCAATTTTTATATGATGCCTCACCAAGTGATAGTGAATCTAGTCCTGATTTAATAGAAATTGATCGAAACTCTGATCACGATAATCCCCTTAATTCTAATAGAAAAGAAAACTCTAATAATAAATTATCAAAATCTTCAGTAAAACAAACATCAACAACATCAACAACAATCACAACAAATTTGTCACAAAACATTAATTGTGAAAAAGAGTTTGATTCACTACTTTCTCCTAGTGTCAATCCAATTTTTGATAATTTTGATTTTGAAGAATTTCTTGCATCCTTTGAAAATAATAATGATAATGATGACCTATTTCCTGGTTTAAAAGATTGCAAGGAATTCTTAATGAATCGTTGCTTAAATATGCGTTCAAATAATAATTTTAATAATAAAAATTTACCATCTTTTCATCAATATCATAATAATACTCCTTGTGATTCTGTTAGATCACAAAAAATTGAAGCAGAACAAAATCTTGAAAATCGTAAACGTTCCCAAAATGAAGACGAAAAACATGAAATTTTTATAAGTATTGAAACAGATCAAAATGATAATGATGAAACTCTTGATGTTGATTCATGTACAGCTGATCCTTCAATAATGAAAAATCCAGAAGTTGAAGAAATAAATGGTAATGATAATAAATTTACTAAAATTGAAACTTATCATTTACCAATATTTGAAGAAGACAAAGATAATACTCTATCAGATTTTGAAGTTAAATCAATACCAAGAGGAAGATTAGTTAAAAGATTAATTCGTGAAGAAAATAAAAATAATGATGATAATAGAAAAGATGATGGTGATTATGAAAATATTATGGAAAAAGCAATAGAATCAACTAATTCTGATTTATATCCAGCGGATTCTGATGATGTAAGTAGTGTTGAATGTTATCCAGTTGGTCGAAAAAGTGTTAAATCTAAAGCTAGTTCGGATTCTGCATATGGAAGGTAATATTTTTATATTTCATACAAAAAAAAAACAAATTATATAATCAATTTATTTGTTTTTAATATATAGTTTATCCCGTAATAGTCCAACATCAATAACTGATCGATCTAATATACATCATCGAACTTCTACAAAAGGGCATAATCATTTACCATCTACATCAAATTCAGTATCTCAAGGTGAAAATGATTTAAAAATAAAAAATTCACGTAGTAATGGTTTAAATGCCAGTTCAAGTAGTTCAGAAAATTCATTACTTCCAAATATAAATCATAATTATATACAACAACAACCACAGCAACAACAGCATCAACAACAACTTCAACAACAACATCAACAACAGCAGCAACAACAACTTCAACAACAACAACATTATCAACATCAAAATTCATTACCATCAAATAATGGTTCAATTGAACATTTTCTTAATCAGAATTTTAATGTAAAATCTGATAGTAGTGATTATAATATTAGAAAGGATTTAATATCTAATAAAAATACATCAAATGATTCCATTAGTAATTGCAGCAGTACCAATAAACCAATGTTATCAAAATTTTGCTATGAATGTGGTAGTAAATTTTTAGTTCAAACAGCTAAATTTTGTATGGAATGTGGTGTTAAACGATTAGCGATCGAATAAAATAATTAATTAATTTAATTAATATTAAAAAATAAAAACAAATTTGAAAAAAAAAAAAAAATTAATCAAATAAAAGAAGTTTATTAATAATAAAATTTTATATATAAAAATATTTTATCTATATATGAATTATATTTTACTAATTGAAGAAACATATAACATATTTAGGATTTTTTTTTTTTCTTCAAATATTTTTATTCAATTTATATAAAATTAAATATTGTATTAACTTCATTATATGTAAATAATAATTAAAAAAAAAAAATAAAATAAAAATATGTTTTTATTAAATTGATTTCAAAATAATTAATTTAAAAAAGAAAAAAAAAATTATTAATTATTAATTAATTTTATGTAACTCAACTATATATTAAAAAAAAACCATTATGACAAATTGGCACGCGAAAAAAGCACGCGACTAATGACGTCTGTCAAAAATATATCATGCAGATGCAGCACACATGCTTTTATTTGAATTAGGATCATCCAAAGTTGTGTTTTTTTTTTTCATTCAACGGAGAACATTTTAATTAAAAAAAAACAACACACATTTTTTTTTTTAAGCAAAACACAAAATAAAAAATGTTTATAAAAATATCTTCGAAAAATTTAAAATAAAAAATATTAATTAAGAGATTATTAATAAAATAAATATGTATATGTATTACTTTCCATTTAAAAAACAAAAAAAAAAAAAATGTGTCAAAGCCTTAAAAATTACTTATATGTCAATTTGATAAACTTTACCGATTTTTGAAACAACAAGAATTTTGTTAAACTTGTCACACCTTGTAAATTTTTCGTTTTTTTTTTTTTAATTTAATTGAAAATGATTTTTTCCTGATCTTTTTATTTTTTATTAATTTAAATAAATACTGAATTATCTTCCAATAGAATAAAAAAAATTAATAAAACTATACTAAAATTTTTTTTTTTTAATAAAAACTAAAGTAAACCAATGTTTCAAAAAGAAATCCTGCGTTATGAAGAAAAAAAAACTATAATATTGTATGTAATTTTAGGAAACTTCTAAAGGCTGGATAACATGATTCGAAAATTCTTTTAAAATTATTATTGCGACAAAATTCGAAATCCAAGAAGTAATAAAATGTTGTGATAATTTAAAACATTTAAAATTATTGCATTACCACAAAAGGTAATAAATCTGTTTCTAAATTTTAATCAAAACAGTGTGTTTACACTTTTTTATTCTGTCATAAGGGGAAGAGATTTCTAAATATTTTTTAATACTTAATTAAGATATTTTTGCTACTTCAAATTTGTAATATTAAAATATAATAAAAACTATCAAAATTAATTTTAACTAACAAATTATTATTATTATTTTTTTTTTTTCAAATTTATAAATTTATATATGGTTATTATTTTAATTATTGACAATTAATTTTTTTTTTTTTTGTATTATTTAAATACTATATTGTTATTATTTAATCAAAATGCATATCTTTATTTAATTATAACTATTTTTGAAATGATTTTATAAAAATTAAAAGAAAAATAATTATAAAATATAATAAAAATTAATTATCCTAATTTTCATCTTACTTAAAACAGTTCAAAATTAAACAAAATACAAAATAATTTATACAAAAATTTTTATTAAAAATATATTTTTTTATAATAAAATTTCAAAAAAATAATAATTGACAATAGAAGAAAAAAAAAAAATATTTTTATTTTTAATTAAATGCTTTCAAATATGAAGAAAGTAAAAGTAAATAATAATGATAAATAAAATTGTTCGTTTAACAAAACCTAGTCACAAATATTTATTTGGTTTTATTTTAATTACATATATTAGTTACATACATATATGTAAAAGCAGCAAAATGGAAAAAGAATAAAATGAATTATCCTAATTATTTTTAATATTTAAAAATATTAAAAATTTTTAAAAAACATAAATCCAATATCGTTATACTCCTTTAATTAATTGTATCGCGAAAAAACAAATTTTTCATATTTACTAAATCTCGGAAACTCATATATATGTGTGCATATGTATCCAATTTTTTTAAATATGTTTTTTTTAAGAAGGAGGAAGACCTAGAAAGACTGAAAGACTTTCTTTATTATAAAATCATTAAAATTTCATTAAAATATTTAAAAAAAATCTACAATTTAATTATTTAAACAAAATTAGACGATTGAAAAATGAATAATGTACTTAATATCTACTTTAATTATATTTTATTGTCGGTCCTTTAATAAAAAAAAAACTGTAATTTTAAATAGCCTCATTTAAGAACCATACATTACTAAATATTTAAAATATTGTAAATTGCTCGCAATTTTTTTTTTATATTTCATATTTATTTTTTATATTTATTTATTTATTGAAGCTTTGAAAATTTTATCAAATCATGACAAATGAACTAATTCAAAATTAAATATTTTTTTTTTTTTTTATGAAGATTTTTTCGTATTGATTTGAATAAAAATTTTATTCGCGAATTATTTCAATTGGATTAAATTTTATTTTACACTAATTTTAGGTTTCATATTTTTTTTTTTTTTTCTCCATAAGTGTCTAAATTTTTAAAAAAGTTGTTAAAAATCCAAAAAAAATAAAAATAAAAAATGTTAAGCGAAAATTTTTCAGATAAAAATATTAATTTAATGAATAAACAACGTAAAAATTTTATTGAAGAAAATAAAAAACTAACAGGGAAAATTGAATTGTACAGAAAACGTATAAGAATTAAAAAAGATTATAAAAAAGAAATTCTCAATAGACATTTAAAACGGAAACTGGATGATCCATTGTCATTAAATAAACAAGAAATTAAGAATGAAGAACTTGCAAATTTTGAACTTGCAAAATATGAAATGCAAGAAATTTTAGTTGCAAAAGACAAATCAATGCAAACAATAAAAACAGAATTAATAGATAAACAAGAAATTGAGAATAATCAAATTGATGAATTATTATTAGAAGAAAAACAAGAACAAATTCCGAAAATAACTGAAAAACAAAAATTAATAGAAAAAGAATTAGAAGAGGAAAAAGAAAGAAATTTAAATGAAAAATTATCTGGTATTGATAAAGTCTATAACGATATAGGAAGACATTTATCTGATTTAAAAGAATTTTTCGAAACTGGTCAAATATCGAAAAGAAGAAAAAAGCTTAAAGAGTTAGAGCAGCGTGAAGAAGACAATTTATTCAAAGAAGCGTATGTTAATTAATAAATATATTATTAAATTGTTTTATTTATAGGTTTAACAAATTTCTTATCAAATTTTTAGATTTTCCAGTATTTTTAAATCAACTGTAGAACCTGAAGACTTTAGATTTTTTCGCAAAGATGAAGATGAAGATGACTTACTGAGACTTTTAGATAAAAATAAACCAAATGACGAAATTCAGGTGTTATTCAGAAGAGATTATGATTAAATTACTACAAAATGGAAGGATACTTTTAATTTTTTTTTTTTATCTTTATTTATAATAATGATTCATTTCAAATGTACATAATTTAAAGTAGATTACAAATTTTTCAATAATAAAAAGAAAAAAAATTAAAGTTTTAAAAATAGTTTTTTCTTATTTGTAGAAGTAAAGTGGTGGTAGTGCAATTAAGGATAATTAAAAGAAATCAAATGCATTAGATAAATCTTTATCAAAAATTTATTAAAAGTAAATTTGCCTTACATAATTATTTTAAATATCTTTAGAATTATTTGAAATAAGATTTGTTTATAGTACTCGTTAAATTTTATTTTAGAAATTAATATAATTTTACAATAGTTAAAATATTGAAATTTTGCGCGCTACTAATAATTCTACCATGATTAAAAATATTTCTGATCTTAAATTACATAGGCAGAACATATTAAAACAAAAAAATGAATAGTTGAAAAATGATGAAGATTAAGAGATTCATCAAATCATCACATTTAAGAAGATAGCTTTGAATTTTCATCACAATAGATTAACGTACTGCAAATTCGATATAATACTAATATGTAATGCTTTTTATATCAAGCAAATTATTAAGTAAATCGGGGAAAAAAATGAATAAATTATAACTAGTGCTAGCTTCACTACTTTCTTGCTTTTAGAATTCTGTTTGGGAATAAATAAATATTTTACTTTAAAGACAAAATAGAACTTCAACTTATCGGTCAGTTATGATTTTCGGTCAAACACAAAATTTTCAGTTTTTAATTTTAAGCCTTTATTTTCCTAATATGATCTAATTGCTGGAGGTACAGTGTCACATGAACTATCTAATGTTTTATCTATTACTGGACGATAATCAATTTTGACTTCTCCATTGTCACCAGTTACCCATAAAAGACTGTGTTTACGCCAATGATCCGGCATACATTTTGGTTGTTGCCCTTCTATAGGTTTACTGTAATCCTAAAACAAAAAAAAAAATGGTTTGTAAATACAAAGACAAAAGACAAAATTAATTAACATACTAATTCATCAATACGATCTTTGAAATCTTCACGAGCATGTGCACCTCGTGATTCTTTACGGTTTTCAGCTGCAACGATAGACATTTGAGCATTTGCTAAAAGATTTTGTAATTCAAGAGTTTCAACTAAATCAGAATTCCAAATAAGGGATCTGCAATTATTTTATATTTAAAATTTATTCTAGAATATATTATTTTATAACAAAACCTATCAGAAACTTTAACATCTTTAAATTCTTTGTAAATAGCAGCCATTAAAGAAACACCTTCTTTAAGTAAAGGACCATCACGGAACACAGCAGCATGTTTTTGCATAGTTTTTTGCATTTTAAGTCGTAAATCAGCTGTTGGAATAGCACCATTTGAATATCGTAATTTATCTAAATTAGCTACTGACATTTCTCCAGCATTCTACGAATTAAAGCATGTTACTAGTGCGATTAAAATCTTAAGTTTTTTATTATAATACTTACATTTCTTAATTCTGGAGCAGCTTCTCCAGGTTTGCTTTCTTCTGCTATTGTTTTAGCACATGCACGACCAAAGACTACTAGATCTAACAAGGAATTCGCCCCTAAACGATTTGCACCATGAACAGAAGAGCACGCTGCTTCACCAGCAGCATATAAACCTTTTATTAAAACATCGTTACCGTTTTCATCAATAGTTAAGGCTTGCCCTTTATAATTTGTTGGTATACCACCCATATTATAATGCACAGTTGGTAAAACAGGTATAGGTTCACGTGTAACGTCAACACCAGCAAAAATCATTGCAGTTTCAGAAATTCCTGGCAAACGTTCGTGTAATTGTTCTGGTGGTAAATGATGTAATTGTAAATATACATGATCCTTTTCAGGTCCAACTCCTCGACCTTCCATTATCTCAATTGTCATTGAACGTGAAACAACATCTCGTGAAGCTAAATCTTTAGCAGTTGGGGCATATCGTTCCATAAAACGCTCTCCATTTGCGTTGATTAAATATCCTCCTTCACCACGACAACCCTCAGTAATGAGGCACCCTGCTCCGTAAATTCCTGTTGGATGGAATTGAATAAATTCTAAATCTTCAGATGGTAAACCTTGGCGAGCAACCATTGCTGTACCATCACCGGTACATGTGTGAGCAGATGTACAAGAAAAGTATGTTCTACCATACCCTCCAGTTGCTATAACTGTGTTTTTAGCGCGGAATCGATGAATGGTACCATCTTCAAGACAAAATGCAATAACACCCTGGCATACGTTATTTTCCATAATTAAATCGAGGGCAAAGTACTCAATGAAATAATTACAATCATAGCTTAATGATTGTCCATATAAAGTGTGTAGAAGAGAATGGCCAGTTCTTAAAAGAAAATTTAAATTTATACTTAATAAAATAAACTTAAAAAATTTATGAGACTTTTTATTACCTGTCAGCAACACAACAACATCTATGAGCTTGTCCACCTTTACCAAATTTCAAACTTTGCCCACCAAAAGCACGCTGGTAAATTTTACCGTCTGGAGTTCTTGAAAATGGCATACCGTAATTTTCAAGTTCAACAACTGCAGTTGGTGCCTCACGAGTCATGTAATGAATAGCATCTTGATCACCTAACCAATCAGAACCTTTTACAGTATCGTACATATGGTATTTCCAATCATCATCTTTATCCATATTCGCCAAAGCAGCGTTAATACCACCTTGTGCAGCAACTGTATGTGATCGAGTTGGGAACAATTTAGTTATAACAGCAGTTTTAAAACCTTCGGCAACTAAACCGAATGCAGCGCGAAGACCAGCTCCACCGGCACCAACAACAACAGCATCATATGCATGATCTATAACTTCATATTCGCCTGATGATGCATTTGCATTACGTTTTGCATCATTGTGTCCAGGTGTGAAGTGTAAATTGCGATTAGGAACCACTGATGCTGACCTAATCTAAAAGAATATTTTTCATTTGAAAGTAATTTATCTTATTTTGTTACATTTATGGAAAAATTAAACATTTTTTTTAATAAAAATCGTTTTTAATTAAATATTGTTAATAATTTCATAACGAAATTACAAAAAAAAAGATTACTAGTAACAATATTTTCTAAACAATTTCATTTGAATTACATAATAAGTACATATAGTAGGAATTACATGAAGTTGTGCAATACCAGAAAATGTTACTTTTTACTTACCATTGCAGTCGCATTTTTTGCGAGAATTGATGGCACGCGCATCAAACCGGCCATAGCAAATTTCTTTTTGATATTTTTTTAAGAAATTTAAAAAGCTGAAAAAATAAATTCCAATAAGTATTCGAAGTATTCTCCTTTCTTCATTAAGTTTGATTGAAATTCGTTTGCCAACTGATTTTGCCAAATTTTGACAAAAAATAAAGTCAAAAGTGCTACTTGACATTTGACATGTGAATTTTGAATAAATCAAATTTTTTTTTTTGTTGAAGCGATGAAGATTAATAAGTAAGTAAACGCATAGTAAACGTAGTTTCGAAACATTTTCACATCCAATCGCTTAAAATTATAATTTTCGATAATTGAATTTAAAATAAAAACCTTTTATATTTTATATATTAAAATTTTCCATACTTTAGAGCAGTATTTTTTTAATTAATTACTGTTAAATGTTCCTATTTTTAATATCTTTCATTATGTATATATACATTAATTTATAAAATACATATTGAAATTTCGAAGTAGAGCAAATAGTTAAGATTTGAGTACATTTGTCTAATGTCTATCGTGTAACATTTATTATTAGGAACGAAAATAAAAACTCTAGCTGTCAGAGAGTTAGAGAGAAAACAATACATACAATTTTGATTCTCTATTATTCCATTGCGATATGCAAATTTGTTCCTAATCGCAAACCACAATTGTGATTCCACGTTTACGATTTACAAATTTAATAAATGTCATTTTTTTTACCTTAGCTTGAGCATGTGACTTTTATTAATTATCCTTACCTTATCAGAACACACCACACTTACGCAAAATGCATACATACATAAAAACGTAAAATATCTCCAATAAATCTATCTGTGTCAATCGGCTAAATTTTTTATTTTTTTTTTTATTAACTTTTATAAAAATAAAAGTGTATTAATATAAAGAACAGAACATTTAAATTTTATTATTAATAGTATAAAAAATTGTAAAAAGCAATTCTCAAAAAATGAATTATGTAACTAAAAATAATTTTTTTTTTTTTTGTAAATACAATTTAACTTTCAATTCAACTCATTCAAGCTTTCCGATTAAAATATAAAAGAATTAATAATAATAATAAAATAATATAAAAGAATTAACTAGAGCAAAAAATAAAAATTCATAATTAAAAAGGATTATGTCAAATATTTGTTTACGTTTTTTTGGAATTCAATTCAGTTTCATTCAAGGGTCAGAGATAGTGTCAATTTTGATTAAGTTCCTGAAATAACCAATCGCATACCAATAAATATGTACTTATAGTACAAAAATAGTATATGTAATAAATACATACATAATTTGTACTATTATATACTACCCTACTTCTACCATGTCCATATAAATGTGGAATGAACTATTTCGTCAGATGTCAGCTTCATTATCAGCGGTAAAGTAAAGTTGATTCTCACGGGAAAGAAAATTGATGAAATATATTACGGATTTAATTTAAATTTTAAGCAAATTAAAAAATATAAAGGAATATAGTTGCAGCTTTTCAAAACTATCGTTTAATTTTAAAATAAAAAAATATTTAAAAATGGATCCAATGAAAGTTGTAGTTAAAGATATTGATAATTTGTTAAACTTAGATCATTATTTAAGGCCTATGGAAAGAGAAATAAGAAGAAGGTAAGAAGTAATAAAATTAAATAATTTATAAATAATTACATAATTCAAAAAAATATCTGAAAATATTTAGATATTTTCAATGTCATGTGAAGGTTATTTTAATCTCAAATTAATTTGAGTTTTAAAGGGGATATTTTTTATTACTGTAAGTATACACTACATTTTTTTACCGGCCGGCTCTTATTTATATTGTGTTAGGTCAAGTACAAGGTTGAAAATACAATATTTATCATTAATAATATTTAAAACATTAAAAATGTTACTTAATACTTCTATAACGGAATGTGAAAGTTTTTTTTTTTAAAGTGTAGTGGTGAATAATAAAAAATAATTATTCATACATCAACTTATAATAATTTCCCACATATTAAAAAAAAACATTTATTTATAGACATGGAGTTCTTCAAGATTGGCTTCATAAAATTGAAAAACTGGAAGGAGGAATGGAAGTTTTTTCCCAGGGTTATAAGTATTATGGGTTGCAGTTTCAACCTGATGGATCTGTAATAGTAAGGGAATGGGCTCCTGGAGCTCAACAGGTTTATTTGACTGGTGATTTTAGTAAGTGATAAATTTAATAATACATATGGAAAATAATAAAATAAAGGTGCAATATTTTAATTTTAGATAACTGGCAATGGGAGAGCCATCCATTTAAAAAGTTAGATTTTGGAAAATGGGAATTAACTTTACCGAGTAACTCTGATGGCACTCCGCAAATAAAACATTTATCTGAGATTAAAGTAATTATTAGAAGTAAAAATAATGAAATGTTAGATCGTCTTTCTCCGTGGGCAAAATATGTTAAGCAACCACCAAAAGAATTAAATCAAGGTGTGAATTTTAAACAGTATGTGTGGAATCCTCCAGAAAATGAAGTAATTATATTTCAATATAATATTTAAATAAATGTTATTATAAATCATCATTTTCAGCGTTATAAGTTTAGAGAAACAAAACCAAAAAAACCAAAAAATTTGAAAATATATGAATGTCACGTTGGTATTGCTACTCAAGAGCCAACAGTGGGATCATACAACAATTTTGCTGATCATATCATTCCAAGAATAGTAAAACAAGGTTATAATGCAATTCAAGTAATGGCTGTTATGGAGCATGCTTATTATGCTAGTTTTGGATATCAAGTTACAAGCTTTTATGCAGCTTCTAGTCGTTATGGAACACCAGAAGAATTAAAAAGAATGATAGATGTAGCACATAAACATGGTTTATATGTTTTACTCGACGTTGTTCATTCGCATGCATGCAAAAACGTAGAAGATGGTCTTAATATGTTCGATGGAACTGACAGTTGCTATTTTCATTCCGGACCAAGAGGTGAACATACATTATGGGATAGTCGACTTTTCAATTACCTAGAATATGAAGTTTTAAGATTTTTATTGTCAAATTTGAGATGGTGGCATGATGAATATCAGTTTGATGGTTACAGGTTTATATTAATTCAATTTGTTTGGTATTAGTTTTACAAAATAAAAATATTTAGATTTGATGGTGTAACTTCTATGTTATATCATTCTCGCGGTATCGGAGAAGGATTTAGCGGTGATTATAATGAATATTTTGGTTTTAATGTCGATACAGATGCTCTAACATATTTAGCATTAGCAAATACATTGTTACATAACTTAAGTCCAGAAGTCACTACTATTGCTGAGGTAAACAATTACAATAATTAATTTAACGAAAAAAAAATAATTTAAAAATTAAATAATTTAGGATGTATCAGGTATGCCGACATTATGTCGTCCTGTAAGTGAAGGAGGAATTGGTTTTGATTATCGTTTGGGTATGGCAATACCTGATAAATGGATTGAATATCTCAAAGAGAAAACTGACGATCAATGGGAAATGGGAAATATTGTACATACATTATCAAATCGGCGGTATAAGGAAGGCACTGTGGCCTATGCAGAATCACATGATCAAGCATTAGTTGGTGATAAAACAATTGCTTTTTGGCTAATGGATAAAGAAATGTACACACATATGTCATGTTTATCAGAACCAAATTTAATAATTGATCGAGGCATAGCACTTCATAAGATGATACGTCTTATTACACACAGCTTAGGTGGTGAAGCTTATTTGAATTTCATGGGAAATGAATTTGGACATCCCGAATGGTTAGATTTTCCTAGAGCTGGAAATAACGATTCCTATCATTATGCTAGACGTCAATGGAATTTAGTTGATGATGATTTGTTAAAATATAAATTTTTGAATGCTTTTGATAGAGCAATGAATTTAACTGAAGAAAAGTATGGTTGGCTAAGTTCTGATCCAGCATATGTTAGTTGGAAGCATGAGAGTGATAAAGTGATAGCATTCGAAAGAAATGGATTAGTTTTTGTTTTTAATTTCCATCCAACACAAAGTTTTACAGGTTATAGAGTTGGTAAGTATTATTTTAATTATATAAAATATTTAATAATATTTTCATTTAATTTAAAGGTACTGATATTGCGGGTGTTTATAATGTAGTTTTAAGTTCTGATGATCAAGAATTTGGTGGCTTCGGCAGAATTAATAAACAATGTGAATACTTTTCAAATCCTGAAGGTTATGCTGGCCGTAGAAATTTCATAGAAGTCTATGCACCCTCAAGAACAGCGGTAATTTACGCAAAAGTAAAATAATTACCATGACAGTTCCATATCATTTTAAAAATGAAATTATTTTTAAATTTGTTGATTTTTTCAATAGTATTTTTGTTAATTGTACAATAAAAGTTGTTATAAAATATATTTACTATAAATTTTGGAATAATATTGAATTTTGCATAATATTTTTTTCAATTTTGTTTAATAAAAAAAATTTAATCAAATATTTTTTTATATAATTTATTGAACAAGTTCAAAACTTGAAATACTTTATAATTTTATTTTAGTTTACTTTTTTTTTAACTTAATATTTGTGATCTTTATTTTCAATGGTTTGGTTAGTATGTGTTCCATTATAATGAACCAAGCCAAATAAACGGGTTCTTACTTCATCTAATGTCCAATCACTGAAATGATTTATTCCCATAGTATATGTAGTTTGTCCATTATCATATAATCGATTGTGTGCTTTTATAATTTCCAAGTTTTGACGGAAAATTTCTTTTCGGAGATGGTCTTCTGTATCTACATAAGTTTTATTGAATTTTCCTGTGAAATCCTTCCACTCAGCATCAAAATCTGTAGAAACAACCAAAATAATTGCGAATAATACAACAATTCCTGAATAAAGCTTCATTTTGTCTTCTTTTTTTTTTGTTTTTAAGTAACTTTGAAAATATTGATCAGCTAAAATTATGGAAATTGTTTTCTTTTATAGGAAAAATTTACTATAAATTTAAATTTAAAAAACATTTTGTTATCACTTTTTGATAAAAACCGAAACTAGTATTTTTATGTTTAACATTAAAATTTTTCTATTGATTTATAGCGACAACATCATCAATATAAAATTAATGATGAGATTTAACAAAAATAAAAAATGTGAAAATTTATTTTATGTTATCTTAAATTATATATTTATGAACATTATTTTGATGTAAAGTAATTTTACAATAAATACAATTTGTAATTTTTTCAATAATCAGCCAGGAAGGAAAATAAAAATAAAATTTAAAGTGACTTGTTGGTTGTATGTTGTAGCTAGATTGTAAAAAGTTTAAATTTGGGCAGATGTAAATTCGTAAAATACAAATTTTAATTTAAACTCATAATTTTCAAATACATCGGTATTTTTTTTCATTTTGTAAAAATATTTATAATTGTTTAATCTGCGGTAGGAGTATTATAATACATATATAATATCTGTACATATGTACATACTCGAGATTAAAGTAGAGGAATGAATAAATATAATGCTATGAAAGAGAAAATTAGTAGAATACGTATGAATGTATGTCATGCTGACAGAAAAATAATTTTCCGCCCGACTCTTAGGGGTCAATCATGAAAGTTTTGTGAGTTGTGAGTTTTAGAAAAAAGTCATTAATTGTCAATCATGAAAGTCTCATGGGAAAAGAATTTTTTCATTTAAGAAAAAAGTCATTATTTTTCGTTATCATGAATGTTTATTTGTATGACTTTTTTCATAATTTCAGACTTTTTAAGTCACACGCATTTTAGCTGTGGACTTTGAAGAATAAACAATAAACATCAATATCTTAGGAGACAGAAGTCGGATCGATCTGATTTAAAAAATCTAGTCCGCGATACTGTAATAGAAACTAAAAATGAAAAAAAAATTTAAAAAAGTTCCGATAAGTGGCACCTTAGTTTTTGAGGTCCGTTTTTTGTAGTGGGCTTAAAAGTCGAATTTTATCTCTGTTTACTAATTTAAATTCTACTATTCTACTACAAAATCGGTGAGTACCTTTTTTGATTCATGTTGTTCCGACTTTTGGTTCCCAAAATATGAGGGCTTCTAGCAACCTACGCTAATATTATAGTCATAGATATGAAAATGCCTATATTATATTTATACTATAATTTTTTTTCAAAGTGGAAATTTGTTTTTATCTGTGTATTCAAAAATGCGAAAAATCTCTTGGGTATCTTCTTTTACGGTACAAAATGGTATTTACATCCCTTTCCATTTCTTCAATCTCTTCATCCAAAATGAAACTCCAAATAAAACTAGCTTTCCCAATTTTATTTTTTATTATTTTCAATCCACAATATTTTTTATTATTTTCAGTGAGATAATGCAGTTTATGTTTTTGACACCTTAAAAGTCTTAATTCACAAGACTTTTATGATTGACCATTTACAACACTTCGCCCTTCGGTTTCCAATCGGTGGTTCAATCCACAAGGATTTCTTAAATCGTATTCTTAACTACTGTTTATTTCCACACGGTTCTTCACAAAGTAGATTCATTTTTATGTGTATTGTTTGTGTATTTGCAAATAAATTTTCAAATTAGAAATATAAAAACATACATACATATGTATATACATATGTACATAAATATACTTACTAAATAACATCGCATAACATGGATTTTAAAAAACAGTGTGGAAAGATGGAATTAAAATAATAACATTTAAGGAAATACTGTAAATATTTAATTTGTTTTATATGTATGTATGTATGTACATACATAATTACATATGGACATCAAAACTGAAAATTGTATCTTCATTTAAATCTGCGGTAGCACGAAGACTATACAAATATAACATACATTATATGTATAATCTTTGGCGGTAGTCATGAATTTATAAAATCCCTAAATCACTTTCTGATTATACATATTAATCATGGCGTGCAATAATTAAATACCTGGCTGGACACTAAAATATTTTGTTTATTAATTCACCTTGTATTAATGATTTTCAAAAATGATTTACCTAAGCAAATTCTATTCCCTCAAATATCCATTTGCTTACCACACATTCACTAAATGCTCTATTTCAATTCTTTTTTTTTTTTGAGTGCTGAACTACAGATTCTTTTAAAACAATTTATTGATAATTAAAGCATTATTACTGTACAGTGTATAATATAATAATATGCAGAGTCATGGGATACATTGTTCATTGACACATACATACATATATGTATGTACATATTCCAGCTCTTTTTCAAGATTCAATTTTGAGATATTTTAAAAATCAAATAATCATGTTGACGTAAAGATTTTCAACTAGTATTAGCAATATTCAATATTCACTTCTATTGAGATTTGAGATCCAAAAACGTAAGTTTGCAAAAGAAAATTTAACGCTCTGGGAATGCAATCAAGCCATCGAGGTGAATTTAACTGTGACAAAGAATTAAACAAACGAAACTATGTACATACATATATGAAGAAATTATTGATTTTACTATTATTTTTGATTTTTTTTTATAGGACTACAATTTATCACTGAATTTGTGGATTAAAGCTAAATTAGGTATTAACACAATAAGATATTGCGAATTCCGATCCGATTCTTTTCTTTTTAGAAATTAACTTCTGCTGGATGAGCACTGCTGAGAATAATAAATGCAATAATAGAAGGTAAAGTTTTATAATGTTTAACACGTTGACACACGCTTTTAGAAATGAATAATTATCTAATTAAGAAACACATATTTTATACTGGTAGAAAGTACTTCTACATTTTAAGATATAGTAAAATGTTCAGAACTTAATAGATACAAATTACTGATCCAAAGAGTAATAGTGATCCAAACAATAATATTGATTTGTCTAATTTTTGGTAGTGAAAATGCGTTCTTAAAATTTTCTGTTAAAGATTTAATATTAGAGTAACTTTTGCTAATTTGCTTTCTGATTCGTAATTGGGTTAAAATTGATGACAAATAAAGCATCACAATATTTGCTCAAACCTGCGACCGAACATAATGGTAAAAAATACCGATTGTACTAAGTACAATGAATATTTTGTAAAACAACGGATCCTAGGTAACTAATTACTTGATCTTGTAAAAGACAAAATCTTAAAAATTGAAGTAAAAACTGGTAAAAGTCTGTTTTTAGTTTGTGATAAAAACTGGTAAATCACTTAACATATGTTTTCCATATTCATTTGTTGACTTAATAATACATATATTTATAAGATCATCTTGTATAATAATTTGGTCGATAATAGGATGAGTGTACTAGTGTACAGCCAAATAGAAAATTTTCACTGTTTCTTTCTTCATTCTATATTGAATATAATGATTTTTTTTTATTGAAATTTGGATTTTAAAGTTGGAAATTTATTAAAGTTTGTATTTATTTTTGTATGTAATTATATTTTGTATGTATCTATTAATTAAATAACATTTTTTGTTAAACACTTATAAAAGTCAATTTGTGGCAGTCTTCAGCCACAAAGTTTAATTATATAACCCATTTATGTATCAATGTGTTCGACATATAAAACTACAAACTAAATACATAAATAAAAAAAGATATGAAAATAACATTTTTTTCGAGGGCAAGTCTTTTTTTCGAAAAAAATAATGTTGAAAGACCGGTTATTAAAAAACAAATAGTGGAAAAAGAAATATCGAATTATGTTAAAAAAAAGTTTTCCGAAATTTTTTTTAAAGTAGGTAGTATATTTTAGAAATATATATAGTTACACAAATCAGCTTTTATTATTCCCGAAATATGTACCTAAAAAATATAAGAGTTTCAATAATATGTTTAGCGGGAGTTTGAGGCGACAACCTCCACTGCTATAAGTGCTTTGTTATTGAAATGTATATGTAATAAAAACAATTAGAATAATTAAAGAGTTGGATTCAAAATAAGCTAATCAAAATATTACAGAGTATTTATTCCCTTTTTCCAGAATATTTACACAAGTGTATAAGCAAAATTCTGAATTAGGAGAGACTTTAGAGTTGGAATCAAAATGAGCGTATTCCCTTTTTCCAAAAAATGTATATATATGTATATGGAAGATCCTCAATTAGGAGGGATTTTATAGTTGGTTACAAAATCAGAGTTGTTCGCCTTTTACCGAATATTTATATATACTTATGTATATGTGAGATTCTGAATTAGTTGAGAGTTTAGAGTTGGATTAAAAATCAGGGTTATACGCTTTCTCCAGAATATTTATATATATGTGAATGTGAGATTCTGAATTAGAAGGGATTTTACAGTTGAATTCAAATATACAGTTGGATTTTTTCCAGAATATTTATATATAAGTATGTGAGATTCTGAATTATAGGAGGCATTTTAGATTTAGCTTATAGTTACATGTAACATTGAGCTAATGATAAATAATGATAAAAATAATTATATTTCTATTTCTATTTCTATTTCTATGTATATTTTTATTTCAGAATTTTTTTTTTCGACATTTTATTTTTCAACATTTTTCCCTATTCGAAATTTTTTTTTCAACATTTTTTGCACTCAACTTTTCTTTCAAAATTTTTAATTCGATATTTAGTTTTTCAACAAATAGACCCACACTCATATTTTTCTTTATTCATTACAATAAAATTAACATAATAAAATTCATTATCACAAATTAAAACAAATCATCACAGTACTAGTTATCACAATATTGTACTAGTTATTAAAATGAAAGTATAACTTCTTCATTGCATATTCATATTATGTTAACAAGCTCAATATTGTACATTTTAAATCGTATAATCGGATGCATCGATCACATTTTTTATTTTCTCTCCACTCCATAATATTCTACATAGCTGATGAAGGGTTGCATATATTACTGGAGCTTTGCTATTACTTTTTCGTTACTTTCAATAGTTATATATAAGTATGTTTTTCTTTTTAATGATTTAATTTCAGAAGAGTATGTTAGATTTGGCAAAATAAGTCAAACCAGGTTCTTCCAAGACGGTTATCTTTGAATAGGGTTTTTCTTTTGTCATATTTCATAATTTTTTGCAATATTCAACAAATCATCCATCTTTAAAGTAAACTTTTAATTAGATTTTCGCATCACTTTGCCATGAGATTTTTCCTCGTGCAAACTTAGAAATGTACTTGGACCAAGAAGAGTCGGACCATCAAAGTTTCCTGTTTTCATTTGACTTTGTATATAGTTTGATGTGTAATACTAAATTTTGCAGCAGCGGTTCTTATAATCATTCCCCGATTAATCGGCTAAAATCGGCATAAAATATTAATTAGTTTTAGTTTTAGGCCACATATAATTAGGAGCCGAAGTCTAAAACTTATAGTGTATTAGTATTGAACCAATAATATTTTTGTTTGCTCACTTGTGGTCATTTACTAAAATTCTATATAAATTTTATTCTAGAGAATATAGCCACTAAATTAAATAGATAGGAAAAGTTAATTTAAAAACTGGACAAAAGTAAAACTTTATTCATAAACTATTAAATTATATGTACATACATACATATGTATGTATATATTGTTAAATATAGAATATGACAGTTTATACCAACAAAACTTTCAAAACTTTAAATTTTCTTATTAATTAGAAAATATCTATAATAAAACTGGCTATACAATAACACTCGACTGTACAATAATTCACTCACCCTATAAACATATCTGGAAATTGAGTGTTGATCAATTCTAATTTTAAATTCAACATTTTTATTTTCAAATCAAAAATTTCGAATTATAATTCGAAAAAATTATAATTTTCAATCCAATCCTCCTCATAGTTTGAAAAACGATACTTTTTAATTTATTCGATTTTTTACTTTGATTTTTTTTTTTTTAATTTTTATAAAATGAGTATTTTTTTATCTTCATTGATTTAAATGTATGTATGTACGAAACCAATATCAATCAAATGACCAGAATTCAAAATGACTACTTAGCTTATAACCACTTAACATTTCTGTATGAATTACCGTACCGTCGACTCGAATCGAAATTGACAAATTGTCGAAACTCGAAATATATTTTTTTTTTGTTTTTTTTTTACTCAATTTCATGGAACCCCACATTATATAAGAAATTTTTGAAGTTAATCAGAATACATATTTTTTATGTCAACACAAATATTTCTCCTTGGAGTAGGTTAGGTACTAATGTGTATGAACAGAATATGTATATAGGAGAAATAAATATACAGAGGCATATACGATATACGTATACCATATATTAATGACTGCTAAAATGCTAAATGCTATAATTTATATACTGCTATAACAGTCATTTGCATAAATGTATTAAATATTTTAACTAAAATGCCTATCCAAATTAATTATAATATTAGATAATACAAATCTACATTAATAATTTGATCCTTTTATTATTTTATAATAAACATATGTATGTACATACATATGTTGTATATATGTATGTATGTAAATGATTGAAATCATATTTTATATTATTTTATATGAATTTAACATCATTATATAATTTTTTTTCTAATAATATCGAAAATAATAAAATTAAAGAACTATCACAGTAGTGGTAACACACACGTTATTAATTTAACCATATAAAATTTTTTTTTTTATCTTCATCGATTTCATCTTCAAAAATCTTTATATTAAAAATTTAATAATTTCTGGTTTTATTTCGGGACAAGTAAATATTTATTCAAGTGTTTAGAAATTGCTGTTTTTTGTTTATTATCTAATATGTATTACCAGTAATACAAATAATGAAATTAAAGATTTTTTTTTTTTTTTTAATATTCATATCAATGGACCGAATTGTTAATTGATTTTTTAGTATGATTGATATCTTATCACGTTAACATTGTCTTATTAAATTCTTTTTGAATAAAATTCAAATTTTAAAAAAAAATTTTTCTTGTTGGAAAAAATATAAAAGAATGAAAATTTTTATTATTTTTGGATTAATATTTTTTAATGTGATTTTTGCTCAAACTTCATTTAATTATGACGAAGAATGGGATAATTTTAAGGTAGTATCTAACAATTTAAAAAATTTTTTTTTTATTCAAGGGTACTTTAAAAAAATTTTTTTTTTTTTTTTTGGTTGAATCGTATATGTACATATGTACGTATATTAAGTATAAATAAATAAAATAATAATATAAGTTAAAGTTGACGTGGTAATTTGTTTTTTTTTTTTTTTTTTTTTGTAATGTATAAAAACCAAAAGAGGTTAACGCAAGTTACAGTACTTAATAATTACCATATTTTGAAAAAAAAAAAAAAAAAACAAAATAAATGTCTTGTTTGTTGATTCTAATGTTATTATATTTAAAAAAAGTTAAATATACTCGAAATAATAAACATCTACTTAAATATAGGTAATTGGTTAAAATTAATTTAATAATAAATAATAAAATTCAATGCAATTTTTTTCATTATCCATTTTAATCTAAAAAATTATTATTTAATATACGAAAGTTCCACATTGAATAGTTTACTTTGTACATACATACATACTTCGAAAGTTTGCGTTGTTGGTATTTAAATACATATTTTATTTTAATTTGTTATTATAAAAATTTACACGTTTATGTTAAAATTTATTTTAATTTTTTTTTTTGTAATTATAAATTTAGGAAAAATACTATAGAAATTACAATACAATAGAAGAAGAAGAATTTAGAAAAGAAGTTTTCTTTAAAAGACTTGAAGAAATTGAAATAAATAATATGAAATATGAACTTGGTTTAACACCATATGAAAATCATATTGATAATTATTCGGATTATACACATGCTGAAATTCATGAAATACAACAATTTTTAATGAATCTTCGAATGCGAGAGTAAGTTATTATATAAATTATACAAAATATATAGGTATAATACCTATTTATGTTACACTTCCTATACAATATAACGTATTAATTTTTTTTTTTTTTTCTTTAAAATATTTAATGAATCTGGTAATCGCATGCAAAAAACGCTGAAAGATATAGTTATTTTAAAAATTCAAATTTTTTAAATATTTAAAATTTTTTTCAAAAATTTAAAATTTCAAATTAATTCAAATATTAATTACCTATACATAAATATATATATATATATATATATATATATGTATATGCATTAATAAAAATTACAAATTGACCACTATAAGTAAATATGTATATGTACATATGAAAATACGCTTTTCATTATTACATCCGATTCCTAATCATTAGATCCTATATTAAGCTAAAGAATTTATATTTAGTTTTCAAGTGTTGGAATTAATTGTAGTCCAAATGACCTTTATTAATTCTGAATCTTTTTAGATAACATTTAAAGTCATATATAGATTTTTTGAAAAATACTTTTGTTTATAGCTTTTTCAGTATAAAATTTCTTTAAGTGAATTATTTATGTCGCTGATGGTTTTTTGATATTTTCATGCGATTTTTGCATGCGATTTTTTCGCAACAAAATTGTCTATCATGTACCATTATATTTCGTTTTAATTAATATTGTACATATAATAAATAGGTTTTTTTTTTTTTTAAATAAAATATTTTATTTTTATTAATTTTAAATATATATATATATATTTTTTTTTAATGTATTTTTAGAGCTTATGGTGGAAGTGAAATTTTAAAATCTTCTAAAATTAGTGTTCTGATCATAACAAGTAGTTTAAGTTTTCTAGTTTTTAATAGTATATTTTTTTATATAAATTAAATTAAGATTATTATTATTATTATTATTTTCCAGTTTCATTTAAAAATTATAATAATAAATTTATATATTAATATAAGTATTCTTTTTTTATTTATTGTTTTTTTTATATTTTCGTTAATTAACTTAGTTTTTTTTAGTTTTTTAATATTAATTAATAAGAACACTATAAAAGTTGCATCTTAAACAAGTTTGTTTTGTTTTTTTCTCGAAAAGATAAATAAAGGTGAAAAGATAAGGTGTAAGTTTTTTGTTTTTTTTCTTTTTTCCATAATCAGAAAAACAAAAATGTTGATAATAATGTGGAGATCAACTAAATTTTACATTATTTTTCCCATATATTTCCATATTACATAAATACGCATGTATGTACAGAAATAATGACGGAATCGGTTTTATATATTTCTGTAGATGTCAGCCAAGTTAAACGGTCTTATGAGAAGCCTTTTTTTTATGTTGACAATGCATATATATATATATACATATATATGTAGTATGTACATACCTATATTTATAACTAAGTGATTCAATCATAATTAAATATATGATTTAAGGTCATAAAGTTAAAACTATATATATATTTTAATCGTATTAATTTATCTGAAAAAGCGATTACTTTAATTTTCAATTATATTTTTCTGAGACAAAATTATATTCGCACTTCATACATATACAGGGTGTCCGCATAATTAACTACACGACTATTTGCTATTGCATAGACCTGCATAAAGCTAAGCTTAGGATCTTCCAATTTCCAAGATATAGTGACTTAAATAAAATATTTATATATTTTTTTTTTTTTGTTAATAAATTTGCATCTAACTCAGTTTCTCTATCACATTTGAAAATCCAATAAAATGCATTCGAAATGTAAAGAAAATAATTTTCTTTTAAATTAGATTTAAAGATTTGACTATATATTATTGCTAAATTTTGAAACTTTTTGTGGTAAATGTGGTTTTTTAGAAAAAAAAAAAAAATTGTTAAATTTTCTACATTTTATAAATTTAAAAGCTCGCAGTTTTGAAATGGTAAATGGTAGAAAAATGAATGTAGATACTTTTGTGTATAATGAATAGATATTTAAGTCGCTATATGTTTGAAATTTAAAGACCATCAGCTTAAAAAAAAATTACTTTTTCATAAGGATCTATACAGAGCTATACAAAGCATTAAACTGAATTATGAGACATCCTGTATATATACATAAAGATGTGATGTATCGTTCGTCTACAATATTACCATTACTTTAGATATCATTCACTCAGAATCATTTTATAAATTAATGACATTGCATTTAAATTTGAATTTTTCCATAATAACTCTAATATGGTAAGTATATGTATGACATATGCATCAATTTCGTAAATGAAACAAAAATCGAAATGAATTAATTGAATTTTTTATCATCACAATGATTAATTACAAATTTATTTAATAATTAAAAGTTGTTTGCTCATTAAATTCACATTTTAAAGTGTAACCTTTAACATTGTTCAATAAAATTAATAGTTTAATAAAATCATACATATATGTACATAATGGGTACATATATACAAAGTAAGTGTCTAATAATAGCTATAAAATTAACAACTATTTTCTATTCAATTATACTTAAAATAAACTTTAAATAAAAAAAAAACAATTTTTTATTTTGTAACAAAGTTTTAAAATTTATGTGGAAAAATAATTCAATTTTCAATTAATAAAAAATTAATGTAAATATTATGACAATTAATAATGTTTTGTTTTTAATAAGATTTTAGTTTTTTTTTTACAATGATATTAATTTTTTTCCAAGATGTAAATTAGGTACTTATAAAGTGTATCCTTGAAAATATATATGTAAAATTTTCAAAAAAATTTTTCTAAGAAATTAAAAAAAACTATTTCTTAAACTAAAAAAGATTTTTGAAATCTTTTTTCTCTATATTTTTATGTATTATTTAATAAGTTTTGAAAATGTGTATGTACATTAATAATAAAATTTTAGTTAATTGAAATAAAAATGGATTTTCTTTTAAATAAAAATAACTAAAATTTTGGGTATGTTAATTGAATTGCCTTAAAAAATAGAATAAGGATAACATTTTTTTATCATCTGAAAAATTTATAGGTTATATATAGGTATAAATTTGTCTGTTTGAACAAGTACTTATCTGTAATTCGATTTAAACTGTTATTTTCCACTTTATTTTAATATATTTTTTAATTATGTATATATAAAAATTTTAAAGTAAACTTAAAAATTTAAATAAATTATATACATACATACATATAAATAGTACGTATACGTTTGAATCTTATATATATTTTGTCAACAAATGAGTCACAAAAGAAATATTATTTAAAGAGTCATAACAACTTAATTTGAAAAACAAAATAATAAATGTTATTTCTATTAATAAAATAAAAAAAATATTTATAATAATAAATATTATTTAAAAAAATAAATTTAAAAAAAAATAAAGACATCCCTCTTATATTGTTAAATATTAATAATTTTTTTGTTTTTTTTTATCTAAAAAAATTACATATTTTATAGTCTAATTTTTTTTATTTTAAAACGATCAAGCAAAATGCCACTAAAATTAATAATAATATATATATATATTTTATCCTACATATTATTAAACCTTAATTAATATACTAATATATAATTAATTTAATACTATAAATATTTAAATTAATTATGCTGAACCGAGAAAAAAAAATAAATAAATTTACTTTGAAAGTTAACATCTGTCTATTGATTTTAAAAATCTGTTTTTAATTACTCTTCTAATACAAAACTTGTTTTATATCCAAAAAATATTATAATATATTATATATTATATATGTATGTACATATATATTTTAATAAAAAATAAAAAAAAAAATAAATTAATTAAAATAATCATATTATATTTTAGATATTAATAATATTCAATCAAATAAATATTTAAAAAAAAAAAAAATACTTGTTCGTACCTGTAAAAACAACTTTAATAAAAAAATCCCCTTAATTATAATACTTTTTGGATTTACTTAATTTCAGTAGTTACTTTATTTTAATATTAGCAAAAATTCAAATATGGTAAAAAAAAAATTAAAAATATTCTTCGACTTAATCCCGATTTTAAGATTCAACAAAAAAAAAAAAAAAAAAACCAATTAAGAACTTAAAAAAGAATAAAATAAATTCAATTTAATAATTTATAGTTATTATATTTATTAATAATAGGATATCCTAATAGCCAGTATCTAATTAAAAAAAAACCTTTAAACATAAAATACGATGACGTAATGGACGCAAAAATATTTCACAACCATTTATTGTTTTTTTTTGCAAATGTCCAAATAAACGCGTACAGTTCTTTATCAGTTTTCTTGATCTTTTTTTCATGAATAATTCAGAAATACATTATTATTGTAAGCTGTAAAAAATATTCATTTTGTTTTTGAATTCTAAAAAAAAAGAATTATCAAAAGATTTGAAGAGTAAGTATCACACACAACTCCAAAGAAAGAAAATTTACAAAAAAAAAAAAAAATACAAAGTACATATTCCTTTAATACATCAGGCCCATGGCGATGCGTATTTATTTCTATATACATATGTCATGATGCATATATTCATGTTACATGTATGACATGTATATAATGGTGACAGGATTTATTTATTATTTGAGGTGAGGTGAGGTTTTGAGGTAACGCACTTTACGACTTGGACAATTTTTATTTTTAAATCAAAGAATGAAGTGAATTATTTACCAACTTTTTCAGGAGAAACAATTAATAAATACGAAAATACGAATATACAAATCATTATTCCTTACGACTATTGGTTTTTTTTTATACACATTTGTTGATAAGAGAGTATATGGTAAATGTATACAAAATCATTATTCCTTAAGATTAGTGGAAAGATAAGGTCAATACAAAAAAAAAAAAAAAAAAACAAAATTGGCAACATAAACTGAATTTCTTACGATTATAGTTGAAACATACAAGGACACTTCTAGAAAAAAAAAAAAAACAAAATGGACAACCATAGAGAAATTGGCAACACAAACTGAAATACTTATATAAAATTAAAAATTTAATAGCATTTGTTGTATATTGTAAGGTTTAATTTAAGTTTCATTACCAGTCAAAAAATTATCAAATATTTATATAAGTTAAAATTCATCAGTTTAATCATTCTATTTCTATATACGTTAATTTCAATTAGCATAAATTAATACAAGACTAAACATATACATATATTATGTATATTCTTCAAATGTAAACATATTTGTTAATATATATATGTACTCGTATGTACATAACCATTATGATGGATATATATATATACATATATATATTTATTAAAAAAATTTTAAATATATTAGGCGTTATAAACGCATGAATACCATATAGTAAACCATTTAAAATCGTCAAACTTGAATTCGATAAACAAATTATTATTATTTATATTATGTAAACATTTTGCAAAAGTTTTTATACTGTAGGTACCTATATATTATATTATTGAAGAAGATTTTAAATCCATTGGAACATACGTCATTATCGGCATCTTTCAACCATATACCAATTTACAAAAAAAAAAAAAAAACAAAAACACCATCATGGGTTTAAGAAAAAAGAAAAAAATTTGATCCGATACTATAAATATAAATTTGACCACCAAATATATTTTAAAGTCATTTGAATACCTGATCTTTAACGGTTTGGATATTAAAACTCATAAAATATATTATATAGGTATATTTTAAACTCAATTTTAAATAAAAGTTATTATGATTATTATTATTTTTTAATTATAAAAATAAAAAAAAAAAGAAATAAAAAAAATTATAAAATAAAAAAAAAAAGTCAATGGATCTTTAGTGATATAAAAAATATTAATTAAATTTATATTCAAGGATAAATTAAAATAATAAAATTTAGTTTTTGAATAAATATATACATATTATATGTATGTTTATTTTAACATTTTTTATGAACTGTTTTAAAAAAAAATTTTTTTTTTTAAAAATATTGTTTCAAAATCATTTTTATTAGAAATATATTTTTTTCTTACATATAAATGTATATAATTAAAAATGCAATTAATTTTATAAATAAATAAAAAAAACAAAATATTTTTTTTTGTAAAACGCAAGTGTTAATTTAATATGGGGTATGAAAAATTAAGTTTAAAAAAAAAAAAAAAATAAAAATTATTTTAAAAAATTTAAATTAATTTAAAAAAAAAAAATGTGAATCCCGAAATTTTTTTTAATAAATTTTTTTTTGTATTTACTGTGATATCAAAAATCCGTAAATACTTTGTAATTATTATGCAATATACTGCATCTACAACGTACGCTTGCGTTACCCTCATTACCCTCTCTCTACGCATCGAAATGTCAAAGTACAGTTAAATGTATTAAATTGTATGAAAGTGCCCACAATAAACGCTATCGTAATGCAGTCATAAAAAAAGTTGTTCAAAAAAGTCGTTGCTTTTCATCAAATATTATTATAAATTAATTTAATAAAACGTATATTATCTATATTAATTTGTATACTATATTTATTTAATTCTTTTTAATCATATTAATATATGTATTAATACACCACAGTATAATATAATTAATATACAAAAAATAAACATTTTGAAATAATATAAAAATTACTTAAAAATACAAAAAAAAAAAAAAAATATATTAAAAATTTAACAAAAAATGTTAATTAATGTATATTTCAAACAAAAATTTTTTTTTGTATTATAACAATATTATAAATTAATTAAACCAGAAAATCCTGTTCTTATATTTTAAATATTCAATAACTTTACACATAAATCATTATATTAGTCTAGATTTTGTTAATCTTTTTTTTTTTTCTCGTTTTCCATTTCCAATCTTTTCAAATTAAAACAAATTAAATATGGATATATTGTGCAAAAAGTTTGAAAGATATTCAAATTTAAAAAATAATTAATTAATTAATTATCAAAAAAAAAAAATTAATTATTAAATATATAAATATAATTGTTGTCTTATAAATACCCCAATAAAATTAAAATAATGAATTAATTAATTTATAAACTTAAACATTTTTATAAAATATTAAAACAAATATTTTAATTCTATCTCATTGATATACACCCAAAATTTTATTTAAGTTTTTTTTTAATTATTATTAATTATAAGAGGACTTACCAGGACTACCAGTATTTTAAAAAAATTTAACGAATTTTCGAAATAAAATTTTCGTTCATCCGTTATTTTTATTATTTTTTAGTGGCATTTTACTACAGTTTCAAATCGTAAATGAGGTTCCCTATATTATAAATTATTTCATAAAAATAATAATTTTTATAATTAAATAATAAAAAGTATTTTTATTTATTTCATATTTGATATATAAATACAAAAAAAAAATAAATAAAAAACACATTTGGTAAACTATTAATTAATTCCGTGTATTTTTTTTTCACTTTTTATTAAAATATGTAAATTGAGAAAATGTACTAAAAACTCTCATTACATATAAATACATAAATATATACATTTGAAATTCAAATAAGATTATAAAACTATAATAATTTGCATATATAATTTTATTAAAACAAATAAATTTGCTTAATTAAATTAAATTAATTGATTTAAAAACTTAAAAGTTAACAACTCAAAAAATCAGTAAATGTTATTTAATTTTTATTTTTTGTTTTAGATCATAATAGCACAAAATTACTATGAAAGCTTTAATTCTATTACTGGCTTTTGGAACAGTGACTTTTGCTCAGTTGGGTAGATTTGGTGTACCTAATTTAAATCCAAATAGTGGTGGTGGTGGATTACCATTTCAAGGTATAGCAGATCTTGCAAGTCCAATTACAAATCTTGCCAGAAACTTTATACCAAATAGTTTCAGTAATTTCAATCCTCTTAATGTTAAAAATTTTGCTGATTTCGTTGTAAGTATACAAGAAAACTAACTTTAAACAAAAAACAAACTACAAATTAAAAGACAAAAAAGAAAAGCAAAAACTTGCATAATTTTAGGCTAACAAATATATTTTAAATTGTATCAGAGACTACATAGAGATGTACAAATTCATACAAAAATTTGTACTAATTTTTTTTCAAACGGGCCAGCTAAAACTGGCTAGTTTTAAAAATCTTAAAGCACAGAAATATTTAGTTTGTGTCATAGCTAAAAGAATTTAGCGAAAACCAGAATCTTCTGTAAAATCTGGTGTAAAATGATCATTCATATATTTTATGCATTTACAAAATTTTTTTATCCTTGTGATTATTAAACTTTTTAAAGCAAAGCGATGACAAAATAACTTTTAAAATAGAAAAATAAGGCAAAAATGGGAAAATATATTTGAGAAAATATATATTTAATATGTCGAGTAGAAACGTAAATTTTCAATATGATAATGAAGACATTCTAAATACCACTTTACAAAAAATATGGAACATTTAGCTAAATATTTCATATAGAAAAAAATTAAATAAAAATAGATTATTTTATAATGTTGACTTTTCTAAAAACAACAAGAAAAAACATTTCAAGGTTATCATTCATATGCATTCAGTATTTCACTACTACAAGCAGAATTTTTTGAATGTATGAAATGGTATATCGTATATTATATGGTATCAGAATGTTATCTATTTTATGAAAATCATTTGATTTAACTGCATTATTTATTTAACTAGATTTAACTGATTTAATATACAGTATCCAGCAAAAGTAATGGTAATTTAAAAAAATATATATAGAAAAGCAATAAAATAATATAGGCGTTCGAATTTTTTCTAATAATATTTTTAACTTTATAACTTCAGGGAAAAACAAACAAACAAAGTAACAAAATTTTTTGTATTATGATTTTATTTTATTTTTTGATCTCATGACTCATATTGTTATATTGTTATATAACGGTATAGCTACATATATATGTGGGTATTTTTTGAAGATAATATAATATACCTAGGTATCAAATAAAAATAACTGAAATAAAAAATAATGCTTTAAAATTCTTCTAAACATTTTTTTAATTAAAAATTATTCCAATTAGAAAAGTGGCATGACATTTGCTGGATACTGTAAATATTCATAAAAATTATCAAATCATATCAAATTGGAACATAATTACATTTACACAAAACAAAATATAAATATGTATTGATTTTTGAATCATATTGAAATACATATATAAAAAGTGCCGATAGTATTTATGTGTATTTCTATTTCTATTTAATTTTGATTCACACACACTTTCACAATTTAATAAGCATGTAGGCAAGCTGGTTCAAGTAATATAAATGCATAATATGGCATAATGCATATATAATATAAAAATTATATTAGATACTGATCAGATCATGTATATCATAATATGTCATCTGATATCATATGATCATATTCATATACGTATGTTACTTGTTATTTCTATCATCCATACCAATCATACGAAAGTTCATTTATGTACATATATGAAAAAAAAAAATATCCGAGACCAAAACTTGCTTTAAGAAACTTTAAAAAAAAAAGTTGAAAAATGAGACTAAATTTCAAAATCGATATTGTAGCGACATCTAAACTTTTTTGTTGCCATTTGGACATCTCTATGTAGTCTCTGATTGTATATTAATAATTTTTGCTATTATATATTTTATTTATTTATATTAAATAAAAGGCCCAAACTGGTAAAAAATATGCTACAGAAGCTGAAAAAACACTTCGTGAAGGAATATTTAAACAATCTTTGGAAAAGATTGATAAACATAATGTAGATTTTACTAGTGGTAAAAGTGCATATGAATTAGGTATTAATCCATTTGGTGATTTGAAATTAGATGAATTCGTTAGTGGTTTGACAGGTCGTAAGAAGAGCAGTGATGGAGAGTATGTTTATTAAATATATAATATATATATTTAGCAAGAAAAAATAATAAAAACAATATATTTATTTACTTTATTAGAAAAACTGCAAATGTTCATAAAAATAAAGCTGGACCACCAGCATCAGTAGCAATTCCAGATTGTTTCGATTGGCGCGAAAAAGGTGCTGTAACACCAATCAAATTCCAAGGTACAAACAACAAAAACATTTCTAACAATAAATAATTTATTTTTATTATTAAAATGTATTTTTCTTTTTGTAAAATAATTTAGGTCTTGAATGTGGTGCTTGTTGGTCATTTGCTGTAACTGGTGCTATTGAAGGTCATTGGTATGCAAAAACTGGACAATTAACTTCATTATCTGAACAAAATTTAGTTGATTGTGCAACAGAAGATCCTTATGGTAGTACAGGCTGTGATGGTGGATTCCAAGAATATGGTTTTGCTTATGTAGCTGAAAATAAAGGAATTGCTGCTAATGAAAAATATCCATATGTTGAAGAAACTGGAAAACAATGTTTATATAATGAAACAATAAAAGCTGCAACAATTCAAGGTTTTTCAAGTATTGCCCCAGGTGATGAAGCAAAAATGAAAGAAGTTATCGCAACAAAAGGACCATTAGCTTGTTCAGTTAATGCTGCTGAAGATAGTTTCCAATTATATAAATCTGGAATTTATGAAGATAAAAACTGTAATAATGAAGAGGTTAATCATTCAATTTTAGTTGTTGGTTATGGTACAGAAAATGGCCGTGATTATTGGCTTATTAAAAATTCATGGACAGATAAATGGGGTGAAAAAGGTTTTATGAAATTACCAAGAAATGAAAATAGTTTCTGTGGTATTGCTAGTGAGTGCAGTTTCCCAATTGTTTAAAATTTATTTATATAATTCAAATTTATTTTTCTTAAAAATAAAAAATGATAAATGTAATTTTAATTTTTTTTTTCAAAATACAATTTTAATATTATTCATAAATTAAGAAAAGAGAAATTAAATTGAAAATTTAAAAACAAATAAAGAATAAATCAAATATGAAAATCAATTCTCGAAATAATTTTTTTTATTTTTGGCTTATCGTATATAGTTCTTTTTTGTTCTTTGTTCAACAAGTTACCCGCGGTGATATTAACTTCCCTGCTAGTCGCCAACAAATAAGGTATAAGGAAAATTCGAAAAACATGAGATCGGCCAAGTTTTTATATGTATGTCACACCAATCAGACAGATTACTAGAGCCTATTTCCCACATACCCTCACAAAAACAATTTCATATGTTGAGAGAGGATAACTCAACGTCTAGTGAGCATGACTAGTTCTTATAGTCTGCATGATTAATCTCACATTCCTATTTAACTTGGATGTATGCAATGCTAAATTCGATTGGTTTTTAAGTTAAGGTTTTAGATGTTAATTGTTATTCTAAGATCAATAACATTTATTAATAATTAGTAACTAAAATTAGTAATTTGGTTCCATTCCTAACATTTAGCATGGAATCAAAATATTGTCTACTATAAATTTTTATTTTTTTTTGTCTTTTTCCTTTCCACTATAAGTCATTTATTATTAATATTTGACTAAGTTTCAGTTTCTGGAGATTCACTAAACCATTCACTATTATACTCGGCTGTACCATAATTACTTATTAAAATAATTCTAATAAGCAATAACATAAGTAAATTCAAATCAAAAAAATTAGACATTACTTAATTTTTTTTTTTCTTCATACTAAACATAATTTAACATACATTTAACATATAAGTTTAATTTATGTTCATATATTATCTTCTTTCAATCCGCTAACTGCTAAGTGAGTCATAGGGAGCCGATAAATTTCTTCCATCTCATTCGATTGGTTTTAGTTCTTCAAACGATGGTTTTCTTATTTTTTTTCGTTATAGCTTCTTTCAAAACAGTATTTTGTTGTTTGCAATTTTCAACATCCAGCCTGACTTGAGGATTCCATTTAAAACATTTTTTTGCGATTTAAAACATTATCTGGTTTTCTCAGATGAAAATTCCCAAGATGCGTCTGAGATATTTATTAATATATATTTCTGTATTTTTTTTTTTTTTTTGTGTGATATTGTCGGTGATATTTCTAACTTTTATGTTTCACAGCCGTATAATAATACTGATATTACGTTTGATTCAAATATTCTAATCTATAGTACTCAGAAAAATGTTACAATTCACTGCCATATTTTTGAGAGCATATACTGAAAGCAACTCGAGCTTTGTCAATTTTTCGTTCAATATCGGCCTCCGATACTCCTACTGAAATGATATGATGCTGCTCAGATAGTTAAATTTTTGTACCGCCATATAATTTGTGTTTCATTTAAGAGGGCTGGTTCATTTGATAATGTATTTGCTTGCTCGTTAAGCATAATTTTTATTTTCGTAGGGTTAATTATCAAAACATCAGCATCTTTTGTTCATATATTAATTAAAAAATTTAAATTAATCGTTCTAAAAGATAAAGTATATACAGAAAATTTTCAAAAATTAACAAAATCTTTTATTGAAGTTTTAAAGTTTTGTAAAATAATTTCTTACAAAAACATTTTTAATGCACTAAAATAATAAATTCAGAATAAACAAATAAATTTTAATTGGAATATTAATTTACCTAATAATAATATCATTAGAAATTAACTAATTAAAAAAAATTTTCTAACCGGCATTTTACATACATATATAATGTTTGGCTATGTACATATATGTGGTATATATCTACCTACATAGTTAAATCTCCTTCTTATTACATAATAAAATTTCTAATTTTACTTCAATAATAAAAAAAATTAAAAAAAAAAATTAGAAGAACTTTTATAAATATATATATTCATTTAATAGTGTATTAGTTAATTGCATTTCTTGTTTTTAAAAAAAAAAAAATTAAAAAAATGTATCTTACAACTTCAATGATTTAATTTTTACAGAAGAGTTACTGATATATAAATTGAATGTTACAACTTTTAATTGAGTTATTTACATACAAGTTCTTTAACAAATCGGTTATAAAAACTTATAGAATAAAGGTAAGTATGAAACATATAGATATACATATATTTATTCTATATTTGATTATAATAAATATGTAAATTAAATGATACAAAAATTTATTTAAATATCGTATAAATTAAAATAAAAAGAAAGTGTTTTTAAAATTAAAAAATATAGTTATTTAATATAAATTTTACATTCTATTTAAAATTATTACAAAGGATTTAAAAAAAAAAGAAAATAAAAAAATAAAAAATTAAAAAATGGGAACCTCGGTGGCCTAATAGGTAAAAGTGTATAAAATATACTGCAAACACCGAGGAAGTATATGGATTCTAATTCCACTCACATCGTCGTAAGAACAATTCACTCTTACGACATTTTATTTTCCTGATATAGAAAGGAAAGGCCATGTGTATAATTTCCTTGTCACATTCATCTGGCAGGGGAATAAACTAAAAAAAAAAAAAAATATTTATTATTTAACTTCTTAACATTAATCTAGTCCATTATAAGAAAGTTTAAAATTTAAAAAAATAAAATAAAATAAATAAATAAAATAAAACAAATTAAATTAATTCTAAAATTAATACAATTATTAAAAGTATGTAAATTAAATGTTGGAATGTATTAAAAACCAAATACAAAAAAAAAAAACAAAAATAATAAAAGTGGTTTAATTAAATAAAACTTTAATATAATAAAAACAAAAATGCATGGAATTTTTTTTAAGTATGTTATATAGCTAGTATGTTGATTATATTTGCATTGCGAAGATTCATTAAAGAAATAATTTATTTAAATTCTTTTAGGAATATTTTTATTCCATTATTTGTGTTTTTGTGTTTTTTTTTTTTTTTAATCAGATCATTAATATGAGCAAGCTCTAAGCAATCTAGATATACTTAGGATATAGCGTCTAAAAAAATAAAAACTAAAAGTAAAAAAAATATGAAATAATATCTATAATTTTTTATACCTGTTGATTAAATAATTTAATACGATTCGCGATGTTTTATCTAATATTAATTTTGTGATAAACTTATCCAGCAAAAATATGATTGCATCCATGGATATTTTCATTTTCATCATGGATATCCATCATTGCAAATATGATTGCATCAATTTAATACCTGCGGTTTAAAAAAGAGTAATAAAGAAATGAAATCCAACATATATTATTTCTTCGTATCGGTTTCATAGTCGGTTAGGGATCACAATTGCCGCTATTTTAAATATGTTTTGATATTATGTTTTGAATTATAGTAAAAATATAATTAGGAGGGATTCTAGAATTGATTACAAAATCAGAGTTTGAGTCGGAGTTTGTGGTCGTCGGCCCCCATGTCTTGTTGTTCAAATATATATGTATAAAAAAGTTATTTAAAAGAGTTTTAACAGCATTATTAAAAACAAACTGCTTAATGGACAGAACTACAACGAGTTTTTCTTGTCCCTACTATTCAGCCATTATGCAATTAAGCTACTTTGCAAATGTAATGTTTTACAAAATTATATAAAACTTTGATTTTGTTTGAATTTTTCGCAAATAATTTTTTTTGTTAAGACCATAATTTATTTAATATCTTTTAATTTTTCATTTCGTTTTTTTTTTTGTTAATTTTTAGATTTTCTTTATTTTCAATATATGTACATATGGTTATATTTCATGCATATGTAAATTTTATTTACCAAAATTTTTAGATATTTTTGTATTGAGAAATATGAACTAAAAAAACTTAAAAATTTTGCATGTTATTTCATTTTTTATTTTTAGTTATTATTTCTTTAGGTGCTATTTTGCAGTACCCTTATATGATTGATACCCACTTAGTTCAGAACTCACGATTTGAATAAAATGTCATTTTAAAAAGAAATTTCAAAATTTTTTCTTTTTTTCGTTTAAAAAAAAGAATTAAAAAAATACTTATTTCAATTTATTAATAACTAATTAAGATCGTAAAAAAACAATATTTATTTCGACTTTTTTTGCTTATTATTTTTTATTTATATATAAAAAAAATAAATTTTTAAATCTGTCAAATTTTGTACCTCAGCTCTGCTCAGTATATTTTGTTCTGATAAATCAGAATTCAGATCATAATATGATCCGAAACAAAAAACATAAAATTAGTAGCCCTGACCGATCTAAAAAAAAAGAAAAATTTAAAAAGATCAACACATGGATTCATTTTTATTATAGTATAATAAATTTTTACAATTTACCGCATACGTTCAGATGTACTTATAAATAAATGTATGTATATTCACATTTCTTATATGCAATTAGATAATTTAATAATTAATAAGAAATTCAAGGTATACAAAATGATATTGAAAAGACGGTAATTAAATTTTTTTTTAACTCGATTTATTTAACAAAAGCTTTATTAAACCATACACAAACGATATACACAACCATACAAACACATATAGCGTTTAAAAATAATTGTTAAATTGCTAAAAAAACAAATATTATTAAACTTTAAAATTTATTACAAATAATTTTATTATCTATTCTTCTTTTAATTTATATTCTAAAAAAATATTAAAAAAAGTATACCAATAAAACAATTAGTTAATACTTTTAATTATATTTTCTTTAATAATTCTATTAATAAATTAATAATAAGAAATTTTTCTTCCTATAATTAATTAATAAAAGTGTCATAATATGTAAATTAATTACTGGAGTAGCCAGGCATTTTTTTTTTTTTTATCAATATAAATCATTTAGCGCTTATTTAAATTTCTTCAATAATTTATTTTTTTAAGCTTACATGGCATTTCTACAAAAAAGAAAATCTTGAAAATTTATTAATTTTTTTTTTTTTCAAGGTTTTCAAGTTTTCATTTATGTTTTTAATTATTTTTTTTTTCCCCAATACATTTTCATTTAGTTAAAACTTTAATCTACTAAGTAATAAATAAATTAATTAATTACTGAAAAATGATACTTAGTTATAAAATTTTACTATGTATATATACTTATATATGCACAAGATGTTTTTACTAAAATATTGAATAATTTAAATAAAGCTTAATGTTTTCTCTTCTTATACATTCGTTTTTTATTGTTTTTAGAAATAAATGTTACAAAAAATTACTGATTGATTTTAATTGAAATTTTCATCTCTTCCTTAATTCTTAATCTTGTTTTTAATTGCAATATATGTATATGTAAGTATATGTAATGGATATGTAATATTATATATTATTATATATCAACTAAACTAATAAATCTGAAATTAAGGTTAATATAATTGATTTTGATCTAGTTTTTATTTTTTTGATTTTTTTTTTCAGTATATAATTATTATGCAAAGCTTTTTATTATTATTGCTTTTTGTAACTGGGGCTTTAGCTCAATTAGGTGGATTAGGTTTGCCGAATTTAAATAAAAAACAAAATGAAGGTGGTTCTGCTAGTGGATTACCACTTCCAAATTTAGGTAATATAGCAAATCAAATCAAAGATCTTGGAAAAAACGTGATACAAAACCGTTTCGAAAACTTTAATGGTCTTAATGTAAAAGATTTTGGTGATTTTGTTGTAAGTATTAAATTGTCAATTTATTTATTTATTTTAATATTATATATTAAATATATATAATATAATACATATAAGTATTTATTTATTTATTTATATTCCAATATTACAAAAAAAAAACAAATTAAGCAATATTAGTATGGCTAAGAATTAGAACATTATTTAAAGTTAAAACTAAGCTAAAATTTACAATTCACACATACATTTTTCCTACGTATTCATTAAAAATTTATTTATTTTTTTATATTAATATTACAGACATAAATGTAATGCAATATTATTGAACCATCGGCTACTGAGGCCGTTATAGGTTTTTATACTATTATTAAATTATACTAATATTATTTATTTTGTTTGTATTATATACTATATATTTATATTTGGTCGTAAGGGGGGTATATAAAGCAAAAAACACTTACGACCAGTGCAAGGATCGAAACCACACTCCTTCTGTTAATACGCCACACGCCTACCCACTAGGCTACCGAAGCCCCATTCATTAAAAAAAAAAAATATTTATTATTGATTTATTTATTTATATTAATATTACATACATAAATGTAATGCAATATTATTGAACCATCGGCTACTAAAGGCCATTATAGGTTTTTATACTATTATTAAATTATATACTAATATTATGTATTTTGTTTATATTATATACTATATATTTACATTATATTTGGTCGTAAGGGGGGTATATACTTACGACCTGTGGAGGGATCGCACCCGCACTCCTTCGGTTAATACGCCACACGCCTACCCACTAGGCTACCGAAGCCCCATTCATTAAAAAAAAATATATATTTATTTCTTTGGATATAATTGCATAATTATAGGCGAATCAAACATTTTAATTTCATAATATATTTATTTATTTTTCTTTGTATTAAAATTATTAGTTTATTTCAAAACACTTATCTAGATTCTCCAAAGTCTGGAGATGTAAACTCAGATGAAATGTATCATAAAATATAATATATTCAATATATAGAATTGAATTTTAAATTATATTTTTAATTTTTAATATAATTTATTTATTTTTATTTGATAACAGACTCAAACTGGTAAAAAATATACTACAGAAGCTGAAAAAACCCTTCGTGAAGGATTATTTAAAGAATCTTTGGAAAAGATTAATAAACATAATGTTGATTTTGCCAGTGGTAAAAGCCTATATGAATTAGGTGTCAATCCGTTCGCCGATTTAAAGTTAGATGAAGTTATTGGTCATTTAACTGGACGAAAGAAGAGCAATAGTGGAGAGTATGTTAAATATATGCCAAAAAAAAAAAAAAGAAATAAATAAAACAATAAATTATTTTTATTTATTTTATTTTCTTAGTAAAACTGCTCAGGTTCATAAACGTAGATCTTCACCTCCAGCTTCAATAGCTATTCCAGATTCATTTGATTGGCGTGAAAAAGGTGGTGTAACACCAGTAAAATTCCAAGGTAAAACATTTCTAAAATGAAATAATTGATTTTTACTTTTAAAAGGTTTTTTTTTTTTTTTTAAATAATTTAGGTCTTGAATGTGGTTCTTGTTGGTCGTTTGCTGTAACTGGTGCTATTGAAGGTCATTGGTATGCAAAAACAGGAAAATTAGCTTCATTATCTGAACAAAATTTAGTTGATTGTGCTACAGAAAATCCTTATGGTAGTACAGGCTGTGATGGTGGTTTTCAAGAATATGGTTTTGCTTATGTTGCTGAAAATAAAGGAATTGCTGCTAATGAAAAATATCCATATGTTGAAGAAACTGGAAAACAATGTTTATATAATGAAACAATAAAATCTGCATCAATTGAAGCTTTCGAATCTATTACTCCAGGTGATGAAGCAAAAATGAAAGAAATTATCGCAACAAAAGGACCATTAGCTTGTTCTGTACATGCTGAAGTTGATAGTTTTGTATTATATAAATCTGGAATTTATGATGATAAAGATTGTAACAAAGGTGAATTAGATCATTCAATTTTAATTGTTGGTTATGGTACAGAAAATGGTAAAGATTATTGGATTATAAAAAATTCTTGGACAGAAAAATGGGGTGATAAAGGTTATATGAAATTACCAAGAAATGAAAATAGTTTCTGTGGTATTGCTAGTGAGTGCAGTTTTCCAATTGTTAATTAAAATTTTATTTTGCAAAATTTAATTGATAATAAAAAATATAAATGATGCTAAAATTAATTATTATTGTTTATTTTTTTATATTTAAAATTTGTAATTTTTTGATAGCAATTTTTACAGAAACATTTATTAATAGTTTCAATACTAACAAAATGTATCTATAGGTAAATATAAAAATTAAAAAAAACCTGAAGAATTTTATAGATTGCATGTCTCTGAAAAAATACATTTCCTCCTTAATTTCAGTAAATAAAAAAAATTATATAAAGATTAAGAATAATAAAAAAAAAAAAAAAAAACTATAAATAATTTCAAAATTACAAAAAAAAAAAAGATTTTCTTGGTAAGAAGAAGAAAAACAAAATATTCAACTAATTTGTTTAAACTTATTTATTACATAGCAGATAATTTAAACGGTAGTCGGTAGTTATAAAATTAAATAAATTGTGTTAGGTAAACTGAATATACGTATATTTATAAAAATAAGCAAATTAGAGGAAAAATTCAAAAAAAAGTTTTCTTCAAAACCTTGAAAATTTTATTTATTTTATTTTTTGTTATCAAAAATGAGACAAAAAAGAGAAGAATTTTAAATTTCAATAGAAAAAATAATTTCAATACCATATTATTTAGATACATAGGTACGTACATATATTATAAATGTTCCATGTGACATTTTTTCTTTTTTTTTTTTTTTTTGTATTTAAAAGAGAATTTGTTTAGTTTAATGAAAATTTTTGGGTATACATATGTTTATCATATTTTAATTACCATAAGGTAAATATTAAATAACAATATTTAGCTTGAAAAATAACAAAAAGAAAAAAAAAAAAAGAAAAGAAAGGTTATGATAAAAAACAAAATTTTTTTTTTTATCAAAATTAAATTCTATTGCAAATTTATCTAAATAATCTTAATTTGTTATCTTTTTTTTTCATTTTAAATTAAATTTTAAATCTGATTTAAAATTTGTTTTTCTATTAAATTTCAAACTTATAAAAGGAATAAAAAATTTATTTATTAAATCAGTTTTAATTCTACTAATTTTCTTGATTGTGATTTCATGGTGTGAATAAAATTATTTAGTGGAAAATTAAAAATTTTCTTAATTAAAATTAAAAAAAAAAAAAAAAAAAAAATAAAAAGTAAAATTTTGCATTTTAGTAAATGCTTATAGAATTTATTGGGATATAAATAATTAAATATATATACATAATAGTCACTTTTAATTTTTTGATTAATAATTAATAAAATCGCATAAATTTTAATAATTCAAGAACGTTATTTTTGAAATTCAAATTTTAAAAGGAATAGAACAAAGTTTTTTTTATTGGATTATTGGAAATAAATTTTTTTTTGCTTCTTTAGAACATTTTATCTTACATACTTAAGATCTCGTAAAAATTTAATATTTGCTTAATATAGTCTAAGGCGTTATATTTTTAATATATTATTTTAAAGGGTTTTAATGAAAAATTTAAATATTTTTAAGCAAAATTCTTATTTCTTAATTTTTTAAGATCGATGGTTAAAAATTTTTGGAAGGAAATACAGACTGAAAACGAATTCATTGACTATTTTTTAATTAATTTTTGTCAAATTTTAATTAAAAATAAGAAACGATTTTACTTATTAACTTAATATTCACTTATATTATAATTTATTAGATTTAAAATTACAAAAAAAATTGTTATAGTCTTAAATCATGAGATTCTATTTTAAAATTTTTTTTTTATCAAAATTAATATGTGTATACATAAATATATTAAATTTAATTTGTTTTAGTTTCAGGATGAAATTAATAATATTATTTAGTTTGTTAACCTTAACATTATCTACTTATGTAACCGATAAAGACTGGGCTGATTATAAGGTAAAATAATTTTCCTGCAAAATTAATATAAAATATAGACATTTTTTTTTTTTTAAATTTTGTTTTTAATATTTAAAATAGAAAAAATACAAAAAAGTATATTCTGGATATGAAGACACCACACGTAGACTTAATTTACTAAATAATAAAATATATATTAATCTTCATAATTTGAGAGAAGCTTCTAAATTAGTTACGTATCGTCTTGAAGTAAATCAATTTTCAGATATGTCTAGAATAGAATTTTTTCAAATGCTTGGTGGACCAAATTATGCTGCTAATGAAACACCACCAGCAAGAAGAGAAACACCACCAGTTTTAGGCAGATTTAGGCAACAACTTCCAGAGTTTAGGTAAAAAAAAAAAAAATACATTTTTTAAATTAAAATTTAAAAATTTTAAAATATTATTTAATATTTTAACTAAAATTTAAAAAGGAATTGGACCCAAGATGGAGCTGGTTATGGTATTTTTGATCAAGGTATAATATTAAAAATTTATTTAAATACTAAATTTTTAAATTTAATTGTTTTGTTTTTTTTTTTTTTATAAAATAAATAAGGAACCAAATGTAATTCGGCTTGGGCATTTGCAGCATTAGATGGAATTGAAGCACACTATTTTCAATTGCATACAGTATTACCACCAAAATTATCAGCACAAAATTTAGTTGATTGTGCTGGTGGTTCTAGAGGTTGTTCAGGTTTACAAATACCAGAAACTGCATTCGACTATATAAAATTTCAAGGAAATATTAATCCAGAAAATACATATCCATATACTGGACGACAAACATTTTGTAAATACAAACCAAATGATATAGGTTGTACAATAGGTGACTATCAAACAATAAACGAAGATGATGATGACTCTTTAATAGTAATACTTGCATGGGAAACACCTGTTGTTGTTGGTTTTAATCCATTTTCATTTGAATTTATGCATTATTCATCTGGTATTTTTATACCACCACGTAATACTGTTAATATTTATCATAAATATTATATGAGTGTTGTTGGATATGGTAATGTAAATAACACAGATTATTGGATATTAAAAAATTCAATGGGATATACATGGGGTGAATCAGGATATATGAAAATGATACGTAGTAGTGATTATCCTATATCAAAACATGCATCTTTCGCTAATCTTTAAATAATAATATTTAGTATTTACATATACCTACTAATAAAAGTAATTATGTAAATCATTTTATTTTGTATCTGTATTACATCAATAATATATTAGTAATTTTTAATTTAATAAAAATAGTTGAACTAAATATTTTTAGGTTAGTTTTTTTTTTTTTGTATTTTGTAAAAATATTAAAAATTATTTAAATTAAAAAATTACAGAATGAAAATAAATTTTAATTAAAATGTTAAAAATTCAGAAGAATTTAAGTTCAAGAAAATCTTTTATTCAAAAACTAATCGACAAAACCTAAGTTTTAAAATTTATTACTGTAAAACGTATGTGTACGCCATCTGAATATAAATATTCTTTTTAATAAGGATGTGCATTTGACATTCCTTTGTAATGAGTTTCAACCGGCATTCCTATCAATTTTAACCAAGTTTATACAAAAGTGGGGTATCTAATGTTGTTTGTTCTTTGATGGAGGGAATAGTTGATTACTCTAGTTCTCCATTAGTTCATGTCTCATGAGTTATTATATTCACAGTCACACCATCAGTGTTTGCGAAAATTATTCCGAAAGTGGAAAAAACTGATGATAACATTTTTTTAGTACTTCGCTTTACAGTTACAACTTGTGTAGAGGCAGGGGTAATAATCATTAAAAATGGTCTGGTCTGGGAATGCAACCCAGTGTTTCGATTAGAGTTAAATTTACAAATTAATGTCCAATAAGCCTAAAATTATGTCACTAGATAATGGCGTGTAGACTAAACAAAATGTCATCTGCTACCTACAAGGTAAAGAAAAGTTGCAAAAAGTAATTAAATGAAAATTTTCTAAAAGTGACAACAAGTAATAAATTTTTTAATAATAAAATAGATAGTGAAAATAAAAATTAAAAAAAATGTATGTCGACGAAGAGCTAGGTAATAAACTGACAAAAAGTTTTAAAAAAATTATACAATTAACTAACACATGTTAACATTTCGTCACAAACTTCCAAAAATTTGCAATGTAATTGCCTGTTTATGTCAATAAATTGTACAAACTTTTATATTCTGGTGTATCGTCATATCGCTTAAATAAAATAACAAATGAACTTTTTGCATTGATGGTTATCAGAAAAATTTGTAAAAAGTAAGAAACAAACATTTCATTTAATTTTCTTTATATCAAATTTACACCATGATATTTAAACACATTTATATATATATATGTAGATAAATATGTACATATTTCGAAAAAATTAAAAAAGGTGGATATTGTCATAGTTGTCTAACTATTTTCCAACCTGCTCACTCATGATGATTTAATAAATTTTTAAACGGAAGTTTAATAAGGCCCATAGTCCATAGATCATACACAATTATTGCATGTTTGCTTTCCCGCAATAATAATCAATACATAAATTTCACCCGTCATATTTATTTTTCCAAATTTTTTTTTTTTTTCGTATCTTTTAAAAAAAGAAATTTAATTGTACGCTGAAAAATAATTTACAACTAAAATTAGTTCCATATTTGATAATAGATGACCGTAGTAAAAACAAATAGATTTTTATTTTATAGCTGCAACTTTGTTGTTTTTATGTTTGATATGATGATTTTTTATTTTCATTTCATTATGTTCAATCATTATCTATAGTCTATACTTCAGTTCAATTTTTAAGTTTTTTTTTTATTAAAGAAAAAGAAGAAAAAGAGTATAATTGTGAAAGGATTTTGGAAATTTTAATTGAATATCATTAAAAGTTAACTTGGTATTAAAATAAGTAAGTTTTAAAAGTGCAAAAATTTAAAATATAAAAATTATATATAGCTACATATTTTTAATTAAATAGGTATAATCTGGTATAATTAAATAAATAAATACAAAGTACATACAAATAATATGATATGATGATATGATATAAATACATACATGATGGATTGTCAAATGTCATCAGTCAGATGTTCCCAAATTGCGTTTATTTTGTAAATATTAAATCTTTATCATCCCTCCCATAATTTCTTTGTCTAAAAACTTCAACTGGTTATTTTTTGTTTTCTTTATTCAAAAAAAAAAAAAAAAATACAAGTTTTCTTTTAGCGAATCGATTAACCGTACATCAATAATAAAATTTACTTCAAATAAACAACATTTAATAAATAAAAAAAAAATTTTTTTAAACAAATAGTTTTGATTTAATTTTATAAATAAAATAAATTGGTGAGTGTAAATAATTTAAGTTACATATTTTTAGTATTAGTCCTTGGTTTTATTTTATTTTTTTTTAAATTTAAGATTATTTACATGTTTACCAGTTATTGCGTCATTTTGTTATTACAAATAAGTTGTACATACATCATACATATATGTATGTATGAAAAATAAATAAAATTGTTTGTTTCAAAATTATGGTCTTCTTAAGTAATGACTTGTAAATTTAGTTTAATAATTGTTTTGCGTTTTAAAATATGAGGAAAAAAAATGGGCGTCAAATTTAAATTTTTTGTTATGTATAATTTCTTATATACATATGTGCATATTTTTAGTCATTAGATTTAGTTATTTTATCTAATTTTTGTTATTAATTTAATTTAATTTTTGGTTTGAATTCTAAAATGATATTGTCGTGAATTAATGTTAATACACAATTTTTGAAAATCACAATAAGGATGTACAAAAATCCAAACTAAATGTATAAATTAAATTTTCTAATTTCAAATAAATTTTAACTTTTAACCAAAATTTAATTTAATATTTACCGGTTAATCTTTAAAATTATTTGAATGTCATTTGAATCATATTATGTAACTTTACAGTAAACTGTTATTGAAAAACAGTAAACTTCAATTAAAATATCTAATTATTTCATTTTTCAATTTTAGAAATAATAAAGCGAATCATAATGAAGATCATATTAGTAATTTGTGCAATCATAGTTACATCAAATGCCTTGAATCTTAAAGATTTGATAAAAGAAGAATGGATTGCATATAAGGTAAGTCATAAAATAAACTTTTAACGTTGCATGTAAAATAGTATCAAAAAATTAATTTCATATTAAAAAAAAAAAAAAAAACAGATTGTTAAATTGATTGATTAACTCATTTTAAAATGATTCATATATCTACCAGATCATATTTCTGCAAATATAAATATTTTCATTTTAGTTTTTAATATCGTAATATCTTGATATTAATATGACTAATTAAATGTGAATGTACATTTATTTCTTTTATGTTGCAAAACCAATAATCAAAAAAAAAAAAATTTTTTTCGGTTTTTAAAGCAATCCAGATAATATTGAAAAATTATTTTTTGTGTTCCATAATCTTTTGCATATAATTTTTAACTCAACCTACTTTATGTTGATACAAAATGATTTTAAAATATATAAAATTAAATAGAATAATTTATTAGAAGTAAATATAAATAAGTAGGTATGTACATATTCTATTTTTAATCAATTTGTTTTCTTTGTTTGATTTGTACTTACTTTTTTTTAAAGCTTTTTTAATAAGCAAAAAAAAAAAAAAGCAAAAAAAATTGGAAAAAACGTTAGATGAGAAACTTTATTTAAACGACTGATAATTCTGATAATTTTAATGTTTTTTTTTTTTTTTAATAAATTTATTTAATTACTAGATGTTTTTCTACTAAAATATATTTTTCACATTAATTTAAAAATTTCATGACGCTATTTACTGTGATATAAAGTGACCCAACACAAATGAACTTTTAAAAAAGAGATAAAAAAAAATTCAAGCGCAAATTGAAAAAAAGTATTTAATTATTGAAATTAACAACGAACATCACAAAAAATATAGTACCATGTGGGACATTTCATATTTTATTTGAAATTAGTTTAATAGTACCATAAACCTTATTATTATTCTTATATTTATATTCGTACATATAATTTGATTTATTTATTTTAATCGTAAATTTCTTATTTAAAATTTAGGTCACATAATTTTACTCATGTCATTTTCATTCATATTACAATACAAAGTACATTAACTGAATTATTATTGTCTACAGCGTAATTTATTTTGTTTGATTAAATTGGCGATGAATTGGTTTTCTTTTTAAATTACAAACAAAATAATATGTAATTACAATATTATCAATTTTTATTTCGTTTAGACTTAAATTTGCATAAGACTGGTTTGTGTTTTTTTTTTAATTTTCTTTTTTTTTTTTTGTCTTTATTTATTTAATCTGGGAATTTTAGATTTCCTTTGTTTAAAAAAAAAAAAAAATGATTAATTGTTAGTGTTAAGTTTCCTCAAAGAAAAAATGAATAAATAAAATCTTTAGTAGAACTGTAATACTGTCTAATCATAAATAAAACGTACATAATTATTATAACATTTTTTAATAAAAAAAAAATCAGACTACTTATCGTTTTGGTCGGTAAATATTACTACAAGGTACATTATATTTTTCTCAAGTTATTTATTGCTTTTTATTACTTTTCTTATAAATTAATATTTTATTTGAAAAAATAAAAAAGAAACTTTAACTTTTATTAAATCATCATTTCTCAATGCACACATATTTTTTGCTATGAAACGATAACTAGTTTTAGTTTTTTTTTTCAATTTTATTCTTAATTTCCATAGAAAATAATTGAAGGATGACACTCTCCAGAGTTATTAAAGCTTTCTTTCAGAATTTACTAAACTCTCCATTATTTACAATCATCAATTTAAAAGCTATGACAATTTTTTTTTTTTTATTAATAAAGACAATTATTTGAAAACTTTTTTAAGTTTTAAAAACTTTTTATTCAAATAAACAAAAATTTGTTAATTAAGAGGTTCTATAGTTTCTTAGAATATCTTATTAAATCAAGTTTTGCTGAGTTTTCATAATTCTGATGCCTCGAAAAATATAAACAATTTTTGTACAAACAATAGGCATAGCTTTCAATGTTATCTTCCTTTACATTGTCAAGTTTACAAAAAAAAAAAAAACAATAAACAAAAAATTTTTTAAAATAAAAACATATTAGAATAAAATGAGGATGGGTTATAAAATTAAAAGTAAAATTCTTTATTGAATTTTTCATTCTGTTATTTTAATGATAAATCATTTTTTTATTTATTGTTTTATAAAAATTTAAAATAAACAAACTCCCAACTCTCATTGTCTTAGAAGACAATGACAATGCTATTTTAAATTTAGAACTTTGATTAAATGCATATTTATTTTAAAAAATTAATAATAAAGTTAGAAAAAAATATAATCGAAGTGCCTTATCTTCAATTAAATTATAAGCATTAAAAAAAATTTTAAAAACTTAAAAAGTTTAAAATCTAAATAAATAAAAATCATTATCTCTAGTATTTAGCTTCTTAAAAAATTATTATAAATTATTAAAATTTTATTAAAACATTTTTAAATTAATAGCACAAATAACATTTAAAATTAAATTGATATATTTTTTTTAGTAAAGTTTTATTTTAACAAACGTATACTATGTAAATTTTTAATTAATATACAATTTATTTATTTGTTTTAATAGCAAGCAATACTTTAATTTTTTATAATTTATTTAAATGCAAACAAACATATATAACTGCTTTAAACAATAAATTAAAATGAATAAAACGATAAGTCTTTTTTGAAAATAAATTATATTTATCTTTATAAAATTATGTAATAAATTTTTTTCTGCGATCCTTAATTTTTTAAATTCTTTAATGATTTTTTTTTTATAATTTTACATTTTCTGATCTTATTTTTTTTTTTTTTTAATTAACAATTTTAGATTTTTTTTTATTCATTTTAAATTTATTGTCCAATATCTATACTAACAATTTTCGGTTTTGTTCTACCTTGTTTAGCATCTGTAATAGCACCCCATAATTCAATAATAAAATCATCAGTAAAACCAAATGCATCCAAATCTGAATTATCTAATGCTTCAGCAAAATCCATTGAATTTGTTTTATCTTTACCCAATTCCCATATTTGTGTTGCTAAATCTGTATCATTAATACCTAAAAATGAATCCAATAATAAGTTAATAGCATCTAAAGCAGCTTGTTCCATATCATTTGATTTATTGCAGATTTCAACTTGACCATTTGCTTTAAATCTTAATGTTTCTTTACCAGAACCATAATTTTGTGATGATTTATTTTTACCACCACTGCCACGTGAATCTCTTGGTCCAATACCTTGAAAACCACTTTTCATTGGTTCAACTAATCGTAATGTAAATGTTGAACCTTTAGGAATATCTTTTAACATTCTAGCAACTTCAAAATGACGTTTACCAACAACACTTTGATCATTAATCTTTTCAATATGATCACCAACTAAAACATGTTTTATTTTATCAATAATACTCTCTTCTTTAATACGTTTTATAAATGCATAACCAACACCATTATCAGTTATTGTTAAACCAAGTGCATCTTCTGATTTAATAATTTCAATTTCTTTGGGTCGACCCTTTCTATGAGCAAAAATAAAATCATCTAAACCTATTTGACCACCCAATAATTTTGTCATATCAATTTTATGGGTATTTAAGGTACAAAAAATGATTTCATCTGGTGTTATTTCATAACATTCAGCAATTTTTTGATATAATTCTTTAACACTTGAAAATCCTTTAATAAAACCAGTTGGACTACCGTGTGCCAATTGACAATGAAATATTAATTGAGTTCTTGATATTTTATTTGATGTTGGATTTTGTTGTTGACCTGATTCCATATTTTTTTCATTTACTCTTTGACTAATATCTTCATTTGTATTTTTCATATTGTTACTATCTAAATCCTGATGATTATTATTAAGTGATGAATCAAATCCTTGCGGTTTTGTTTTTTTATAAAATAGTGGCATTTTTTTCATTTGAACGATTTTTATTTTTTTTTTATTTTTCTCTTTTATAAATATTAACTTAAAATTTTGAAAATGTCTTTCAAAAATTAAATTTTTGTTTTAGAATTTTTATATATATTTTAAAAAATTGAAAAAAAAAAAATTTTTTTTTGATAGGTTTTTTTTTTGTTTTTTTTTTAGTTTTTTTTCAGTTTTTTTTCAAAAAATTTTAATGTTATCAATTCGAAGAATTAAAACTAATAATGTACAAAAAAAAAGTATGACTGTTTTCTTCATTAATTTCGTTTTGTTTTTCTTTTTGTTTTTGAAAGCTTTTACATAAAATGTACATTATCGTTCCACAAATAATGAAAATTTATCTTATCACAAAAATATAAAAGTACAATTTTTGTTGTATTGCTATAGAGTTCTTTTTGTATTCACTATTTTTTTATTTTTTTTTTTTTTATCTTATCATCAGCACCATTTTGTAATGTTTTCCGTTGTCTTTGGAATTTTTGTGTTTATCTAGTTATATTTTTTTGTAAAATAAGTGCATGTTTATTTTTTTGTTAAAGAACCACGTCTTCAATATGAAGAAAAATTTTATCTAAAAAAAAAAAAAAATAAAAATGTATAGTTAAAATAAAAATAAATGTTTATTTCAATATTAATTTTATCGTAAATAAGTTCCAATTACTGACTGATATGTGAGTCGTGTGTATTTTATTACAAATATACAATACTAAAAAATATTTAATAAATAGAATTAATTAATACACATTACACATAATGATATATTTCATTGAAGGGGAGAGAAAAATAATACGGAAATACATGGAAAAATTTGTAAAATTAGAATCTATTGTTTAAATTGTAATATTTTTATTTATACTTATATTTATTCAAGAACTGTTTTATCAACATATTCATAATGAAAGAAAAACTTTTTAAAAAATGATAGCAATTTATAACAATTAAAAATAATTTTTTTTTAACAAATATTTTTCAAATAATAAATTTTTAATTCTACATACCTATACACATATACTCAATATAATAAAAGTACAAATATACGTATATATTAAAGTATAAACATATGTACATAATATGGTTATTAAATAGATAGATAGATAAATGTACTTAAAATGATCTTAATAGATAAATTTGATAAATTATTTGTTTAAAAAAAATAAAATAAAATAAAAAACAAAAAAAAATTTCAAAAAAATATAATATTTAAAGATAAATTACATTCACGTTAGTTACAATTACAAAAAATATAAAATAAAAAAGAAAAAAAATTGAAACGGCAGTGAATTTAAAAAAAAAAAGGAGAGAGTTTATAAACAAGAAAAATTATTATTTACTGGAATTTACTTATGTTATGTTAATTGATGATAATTGTGTCGTCACACTTCTTAATTTTTTTTTTTTTTTTTTTTTTTTTTTTCCATATAAACCCATTACATACCGATCACCTATAATTTGACGAACAAAACGAGACTTTAATTGATAATTTACACTTTAAAAAAATTTTTTGAATTAATTTATGATTGAAATTATGCCGGTATATTGTGGTTCAGTTATCGGTTTATATTTATTTATAGATACATACATATGTATATGTTCATACATATATGCATATAGAATGTTAAAATAAAATTTAATATGCTTAAAAATCAATAAATTAAAAACAATTTTTATGGGTTTTCTAAGAAAAAATTTATTAGAGGTTATTTTAAAGTTCCATCCTCCTATTAATAAATCATTTAAAATGTCATTAAAAAAGAATTATAAAAAAAATTTAATTTTACATATTTTATAAAAATAGGTATGAAATAAAATTTAAATGCATTTTAAACAGAAAGAAGTTTAGATATGACTTTTTTGATCACAAAACAAACTTAAATTAAATAAATAAAAAAAAAAAAAAAAAAAAAAAATCATGAGAAGAGAGAGAGTTTTTAATCTTTTTAACCTCTATATATCTATTTAAAAAAATGAAATGAATGTTCATTCACTTATTCACTTGGTGTTTTACTAGTTAATAGCAGATAATTATATATGAATAAAAAAAAAATTTTTTATTGATGTAAAACTGTATACCAGTTCTTAAAAAAAGCAAAATAGCAAGAAAAAAAAAAATTATTAATAATTAAACAAGTAACATATATATGTATAATGTACACCTCACATTTGGACGTTAATCTTCTTACCCCAGCTTCATAAATAAAAAAAAACTCACTTTTTTTTCTATAATTTAGGTTATTTTTGTTTTTCAATTTCACTGTTATTATTTTTTGCTTTTTTTATATTTTATTATTTTTTTTTTGTTTTAATATACGATTTTATTCTTGGTTTGGTTTTTACGCCTCCAAAAAAATATAAAAAACCATAAATAGTTAAAATTAAAATAATTTTTTAATTATTTGATTTAAAAACATAGATATTTTTTTTCATATAAATTATATTTGGAAATATGTATACAAATTTATTTATTATCATGTATTCACGATCACATAAATTTTTAAAATAGAATATTTTTATATTATTTTTTTTTTTTTTTTGCGTTTTTTTATTATAATTATTTAAATGAAATAATATTTAAGAGATTAACTAAAATCTTTTTATTTAATACTTAATCGTAATTTAAAATAAATAAAAAAATTTCTTTGTAATTAGTAATATATCTACAGTAATTTTCATTCAATTGTGAGTTCTAGGTAGTCAATTGAAACGAGTTGTTCTACTACTTCTGTTTTTTTATTTGTTATGAAAATTTCTCCATTATAATTATTTGGTTCCTGGTTTCACTTACGTTTTTTTTTTTTTTTTTTTTTTTTTTTTTACCCAATAAAATATTAATTTTAAAAGAAAATTTTTATATTTTAAAATGAAAGGAAATATTTAGGAATGTATAGGTATAAAAATATTATTTGAATAACACAAAAATTATTTGAAATAAAAGTAATATAATTGTTTTTTTTTTATATATATATATATATATATATTATTTTAAGAAAGAAAAGATCATTATTAAAAGCACCGAGATAAATTTTAAACTAAAATAAAAAATGTTGAGTTGTGTTATTGACATATCTACTGATATTCGTAATGTTAAAATTAATATGAAGAAAAGTAATACGTATGAGAACTCCCCAATTATATATATTGTACCATTAATAAAATAGAAGTTAGAAAGAGAGATAACTTTTTTATTCATTTTTATTTTTACCTTTATTTTTATTTTTTTTTTATTTATTGTTAAAGATATTATTGTATTGGTGTATACCATGTATAAATATATATAGTATTTTCTTTTGCAATTTGTAAGCACAACATCGAAATAAACAGGTGCGACATAGTAACAAAAAAAAAAAGAAGTAAAGTGTGAATAATGAAAATTATTTAAAAAAAGAAAAAATAATATGTATGAATAATGAAAAAATAATGGTATCACATCAATGTAAAGTTAAAAATTTCCAAACGTTTATGCAAATGAATACAATAATAGCGACATCAAGTGGTTGCTTTTGTAAATTTATTGAAATTTACAATTAAAATAAAATGTGTTATTATAACATAAAAGATGACTCTGTTTATCAAATAAATTAATTATTTTAAATTTTTTTTAATATGTACATATTCTTTTTTAATTTTATGTTTTTCTTTGTTTTAATAATTATATTTTTTTGATTGTTATTATAAAAATTCTTGCACTATATATAAATATTTTAAAATTTAAAATTGAGAGTTAAACAAATTATGTACAATTATGTATTTTATTTTTCACGAAAATAAAATTTTTCATTTTTACACAACTTTTATTTTAAAAGAAACATTTTTTTAAAAAAAATACGTATAAAATAAATCATAAATTTAAATTTTTGATAAATTTATTTTTTAATTTTAGATGGAACATCATAAAGATTATAGCGATGCAACTGAAGAAAATTTCCGTATGAAAATTTTCTTAGAAAATAGAAATAAAATTGCCAAACATAATCAAAAATATGAACAAGGAATTCATAAATTTAAATTAAAATTGAACAAATACTCAGATTTATTACCTCATGAGTTTGTTTCAACAATGAATGGATTCAATAAGACTAATAGGTTTGAATAAAAAATAATATTAAGTTAGATTAATAAAAAATAATATTAAAATTTATAATATTTATTTTAGTGTTGTTCAATTTTCTGGAATTAAACAAGAATCTGGAGCAACATTTATTAGTCCAGCCAATGTTAAATTACCTAATGCTGTTGATTGGAGATCAAAAGGCGCTGTAACACCAATAAAAGATCAAGGACATTGTGGATCATGTTGGTCTTTTTCAGCAACTGGAGCATTAGAAGGTCAACATTTTAGAAAAAGTGGTGTATTAGTATCATTATCTGAACAAAATTTAGTCGATTGCTCTGCTAGTTATGGTAATAATGGCTGTAATGGAGGTTTAATGGACAATGCTTTTAGATATATCAAAGATAATGGGGGCGTTGATACAGAAAAATCATATCCATATGAAGGTGTTGATGATACTTGCCATTTTTCAACAAATACAATTGGTGCAACAGACAAGGGTTTTATGGATATCCCACAAGGTGATGAAACAAAATTAATGCAAGCTGTTGCTGTTCATGGACCAGTTAGTGTTGCTATTGATGCATCTCAACAATCATTCCAGTTTTATTCAACTGGTGTTTACTATGATGAACATTGCAGTTCTGAAAATTTGGATCATGGAGTTTTAGTTGTTGGTTATGGTACAGAAGAAAATGGTGATGATTATTGGTTAGTTAAAAATTCATGGGGTACAACATGGGGTGATGAAGGGTACATTAAAATGGCAAGAAATAAAGAGAATCATTGCGGTATAGCTTCGTCAGCTAGTTTTCCATTAGTTTAAATTAAGTTATAAGTTAAATCATTCATTCTAAAAGTTTTTATAATCATTCCTTTTATTTTATTTCTGTATTTGAGTTTTTTGTTTTTTTTTTTTAATTTTTGCTTGAATTATTTTTAATTTAAGATATATTACGAATTTCGTAGAACAATCTGTCACAGTAATTCTTATTATTAAAAATTTTGTTTTATTTAGAATTATAAATAAATAATTTCCAATAATAAGTTAATTTTTTTTTTCAATGTTATATTTTACAGGTTACAAGTTTAACTCTGTCCCATCATGTTAACAAATGTTAAAAACTACAATTCGCTGTCATTTCGCTTTAGTACTCATAGCTCCCATAAGTATGTATGTGTACCTATTTGTAAATGAAATTTGATAATTGGGGTCTGAAATGGCTAAATATTAAATTTAATCTAGTTTTATATCCTTTTCCCCGCAATCTAAAAATGATTAAAGAAAAATTGTCGATAATCATTAACTACTAATAAAAATTACTAATAATATCATGATCATATGAATATTGTGATGTGATCCACGATTACAATCAAAACGCCACAAACATGTTTGATTGGAATAGAAAAGTACAAAAACATCTTATAAAAATGTAAACTTTGTAATTTGATTAGATAATGGGCTGAAGAATTTCAATTTTCACTTGATGAATCATGATGCTTGGAAAGTATGTCTCTGTAAAGTGTAAAGAACCCTGATAACCCAGAAGTAGTGCAGAAGTACTGAATGGAAGTACTGAATTTAATATGAATGGCGGGAAAAAATTCATCAGTTTTGCACTAATCATTCAAAGTTTTTCTACTTCTATTCTATTCACTACTTTTTCAATACTTTTTCACGGATATTGGAAGTAGCTTTTCAGAACTTTTTCAGTGGTGAATGCAAGTAGCTTTTCATCACTTTTTCAGAACCATACCAAATAAAAAGACACAAAATAAGTTATTAATTTTATATTTTTATTATAATGAATTAAATCACAGCATTTCAGTCATTACATTAAAATAAGTTTAAGTAGCTACATGAGTTAAAAAATGAAAAAATAACGCAATTAATAAAAAAAAAAAATATTCTCATAATTGTATCTGATGAGTGATGACTAAATATTTCTTTGGTGATTGCTGGAATAAAGTAACACTCTATTAGGTATAAAAAGAGAGCGATATAGAGAGTAACTGTGCTATATTGTTGTTTCATTCCTTGTGCGGAACTTCAGTAGTGAATGATCATGGTTTAAAATTATCTATGCAAAGACAATTTTTGTATTCTATAAAAGTGTAAAAATCCATTTGTATGTGGTCGTAGCTGCTAAACTCAGGTTATCAGGGAAAGATGGAATTTACAATTAAATAAAAATACAATCATAATAGAAACTCTTCGTTGAGACTATAGGCAACTTTCATAATTTTATAGACGACAACAATAACGAAAAAGTTGAGCAACATGTATTTGAAATTGTCAGGAAAATGAAACCTGAATGCGTTCCTGTCATATTTAATTTATGTCATTTTAAGGAATCCAAACATACATAACCAAAACAAAAATTAAAAATAAATTTAAAGTTCAACATTATTAAATATTAAAAAACAAATACTAAATTAAAAAACCAATAAAACGTTTAGAAATGTTACGATATTTCAATCGACTAAATAAAAATGCTTCGAATCTTAATATTATAAAGAAAAGTCTATACGTAACATATCCTGATTTTCAAAATAAACTAATAATTGGGAATCATTCATATGAAACAGACGATTGGACTAATATTACACCGAGGATTTTATCTTTTGTTGGACTTAATAAACATATACAAAAACATCATCCACTCTCAATTCTTCGACAAAGAATAACCAATTATTTTTATTCAGCATATACATCAAGACGTGGTAATCCTTTATTTAGTGTTTATGATCATTTGCATCCTGTTGTAACAACAGAACAAAATTTTGACAATTTATTAATTCCAAAAGATCATCCAAGTCGTTCAAAATCCGATTGCTATTATATTAATAGGAAATGTTTACTTCGAGCACATACAACAGCCCATCAAGTAGATTTAATAAAATCGGGTTTGGATAATTTTTTGGTTTGTGGAGAAGTCTATAGGAGAGATGAAGTAAAAATTTATAGCCATTTTAAAATTAAAAATTGTTAAATAAATATGTATTAAAATTATTTTAGATTGACTCAACACATTTTCCTATATTTCACCAATTAGATGCTGTTCGTTTAATTAGACGTGATAAGTTATTCGAACAAAATCCAGATTTAGAAATATTTGAAACACATTATAAGACAAATTTAAATCATTGTTCTCCTAATGCTAATTCAAATACAAAATGTATTGATCAGTCAAAGCAACCATGTCACACAATGGAATCTGTTAAATTAACAGAATACGAATTAAAATCAATTTTATTAGGTTTAGCAAAAGATTTATTTGGAAATAATGTAGAATACAGGTGGGTTGATACTTATTTTCCATTTACACAACCATCATGGGAGTTGGAAATATATTATGGAAAGAATTGGCTAGAGGTACTCGGTTGCGGAATTATTAGAGATGAAATTTTGAAAGAAGCCGGAGTACAAAATTCAATTGGCTATGCTTTTGGACTTGGTTTAGAAAGATTGGCTATGGTTTTATTTGATATACCAGATATAAGATTATTTTGGAGTAATGATTCTGGATTTTTAAATCAATTTAGTGAAAAAAATTTAAAAGTATTAAATAAGTATAAACCAATTTCTTTTTATCCACAATGTGCTAATGATCTATCATTTTGGCTTCCAAATAAATTGGAAGTCGATCAATTTTGTGCTAATGATTTTTATGATTTAGTTAGAAGTATAGGTGGTGATATTATAGAACAGGTATTCTTGATTTAATTCTTTTCAATAATTTGATTGAAAAAAAATTTTCGTTTTAGGTCATTTTGAAGGATAAATTCAAACATCCGAAGAGTGGTAGATCTAGTTTATGTTTTAAAATTATTTATAGACATATGGAACGAACATTAACCCAAAAAGAAGTTAATGAAATCCATCAAAAAATTGCAGATACATGCATCAAACAGTTTAATGTTGAAATTAGATGATTCCAAAAAATAGACCAAATGATTTTTTAGTTTTTAATTTCAAGTTTTAGTACGTATATATTTATGTAAAAGCATACAAACTTCATAAATTTTCTTCATTTTATTTAAGTTTTAACAATTTACATAAAAAAATATTAAATAAAAAATCATCATAATGGTTTTTTTTTTTTGGAAATTATATTTCTTCTATAAATAGTTTATCATTAAGTTTCTTTAATTATTATAAAACATGTAATAAAATTATTTTGATTACATTAAATATAATTTATTAAAAAAAATAGAAACCTACACAGTCTTGAGTTACAATGGAAAAATTTAATAATACAAAGGACATAAAAAACAAGAAATTTTATATAACACAAAAAAAAATTTAAAGAAAAATTAAAAATTACGTTAATTTAAAAATAAATTTACCAAGAGAAATATTGAGAAAGCAAGAAATGCCATAAAACAACATTAAATCTCTTGGTCTTGCTATGTAAAAATAAAATTTTAAGATTAATTTCTATGTCTATTGTGCAAACCTACAAAATTTTTAAACTAAATTTAAATCATGTCCAAGGATAAAAATTACAAAATAATATTGTACCTATTAGAAAATAACCACCAAACCAATAAATTATAAGAGCATTTTTTCTTTTAAAGTTAATTTGATCGAATGTCTTTGGAAGACAATCAGCTGCAAACCAAAATAAACAAGGATTTGCTGATGCTAATAGCCTTGTAGAAATTTGAATATACACGAATAATGTACAAAATATTAATAATATTAAGCAATGTAAAACAAATGGAAGAGATTTCCATTCTTTAATTGTATTATTCATACCGTTTGTGTTCAAATATAAAGAAAATTGTTCCAAATATTTTACAATATTTATAAACAAAAATAAAAGAATAGGTGAAGCTAAAAAGAAATTCGGAATTTGTTTAATTTTATAATAATTTAAAAAACCAAGATCCCAGTAATGATTTTGAACATATGAATAAGGAAATGGAATATTATCATCACACCATGGCGAATTTTGTGGATTTCTATTTCCAGCTAAAACATAATTTTGCCTTTTAGCATATTCTTCAATAAATTTTTCATGTTTAATATCTGATGATGATTGAAGACAAAAATTTTGAAACATATAAAAATTAAAAACCGTAAAAGGAATTAAAGCTAATAATAACACTCCTATTAATTTAAAAAATTCCCAAAACGATTTTTTTAAAATTATTTTTCTAAATGTGAAATAAACTGGATATCCAATATTTAAAAATCCATTTGATCGGCATAAAATACTTAATCCTAGAACTGTAGTTGTTTTTACAAATGGTATGTGATTAACGCAACATAACATTAAACTAAAACTTAACCAGCAATATAGTGATTCCGAATATGGTGCTGAAAAAAATATTGATGCTGGATTAAAGCAAAATAATACGACTGCCATCCATGCTTTATTTGCATCACCAAAAATTCTTTGCGTTAAATCGTATAAACAATTTGCAGCTCGGTGGAAAAAGTATATATTTAAAAGTATGCTTATCATTAATGACATTGTACTAAATGACATATAAAATGATAATTTAACTGCAACTTTTGTACACCAATGTATAATACCAGGATACAATGGATAAAATGCCAAATTATTTTCGTACGTGTAACCATGTTCAGCTATGTGTAAAAAATATTCTGCATCCCATCTTTTAAATCCTCCAAAAAAAAATTCCGACAATTTATCTAAATAAGTACGAGTAAGATTCGAATTTTTTGGTGATTTAAAAACATCTGGATTATGATCTGGTATTAAAATATTTGAAATTAATTGGACACATAGCAATATTATTCTACTAGATATTGCTAATTTGGTAACTTTTCCATTTGTCATTATTTTGCAAAGGAAAGTTTTTTCTTGTTTCTATCAAATAAAAATTACATTTATAGATAAAAAATCTTTAATTTTAGTTGAAAAATTCTAAATAACTATTTTGGTGCTCACTTTGGTAGTTTTTATTAAATTTATTATTTATCCAAATTATATCTTATTTTAAGCAAGGTTAAGTGGTTTAACCGGCCTAAAAAGAATGTTTTTCAATAAAGAAAATATAAATTATAATAAAAATACCTTATATTTGAAAAAAACATCAGAAAATATGATATATTTAAAAAATAATCAAAGAATTCCAAAAGGATTCTATTTTATAAATAAAATTCTGCATGTTAAAGTTCCTTAGTTCTGACGTAAAGAGAAATGACGTTTTAGCTAAATTGACATTTGCATTTTGAAAGCCGTATTTTCAGATAAATACAACATATGATGTTCGCGATTGCATTTACATGTACGCATTTAATTATTAATTTTTATTTAAATTCAAAATATCCAAAAAAATTTGGCTATTCTTTATTTTAACTCTAGTTCGCTATTTTCTTCAAACTTTGCAGCAACATGCATGGACATGACACACATAGTTTGCCATCGGGATTTTTGGCGATGATGTCATTAAGGGGTCAAATAACCCTTAAAAGTTTAATTTTATGATTTGTATTTATTATGATATCTCTTTATCTAATCCACCCCTTATTAAAATTTTATACTTATTTCAATATGAAAGGCCGGAAGAAATACTTTATAAAAATTACTTTGTTAGAAAATTTCATACCGATTAGCATTAGTTAAAAACTAGAAAAAATGAAAAAAAATCGTACCTTTGTTTAATATCCTGGAAAAAGGTCAACACTTGTTTCAATTGGAGTGTTTTACACTTGCGAGTATCACGTAATTTGATTTTTTTTTGTTGCACCATCAGCTAGTGTTTTACAGTTTTACCCTTTGATTTTTTTTACATCACATCTTTTTTGCGTTTGTAAATTTGTTAGTATGTTTTATTCTTATTTCAAATTATTAATCAAACTGACAGTACGTAAGAATTCACATAAAATAATTGTTAAGGAAATTCAAATGTTTTTTATTTAATGTGAAGTACAGTCGATACAATTAAGTTCTGAATAAAACGTCATTCAAATGGCCTCTACGACTTCTTTTGCAGGAACGAATTTGGTGAACCCAATTTTCGAGCACTTTTTCCACTAAATCAAGTCGTATGTCATGAACTTTCAATACTGACTTCTAAAGTTTGAAGAGAGTCTGGTTTATTGCTAAAGACCAATGACTTCAAATAATCCCACAAGAAATAGTCTAATGGCGTTAAATCACAACTTCTTGGAGGCCATTCAATGTCACAATTTCTTGAAATAATCGAATCTCCAAACTTTTCTCGCAACAATTCGGTTGTTGCACATGCTGTGTGGCACTTAGCGCCGTCTTCTTGGAACCAGATGTTGTCAAGATCAACTTCTTCCAATTTCGGCCATAAAATGTTGGTTATCATCGATCTACACCGCTCCCCATTGACAGTAACGGTGCTACCAGCTTCATTTCGAAAGAAGTACGGACCGATGATTCCACCAGATCAAAAAACACACCAAACTGTCAATTTAGGAGAATGTAATTGCTGTTCATGAATAATTTGTGGATTTTCTTTGCACCAGAATCGACAGTTTTGATTATTTACGATAAACAATTATTATATATGAAACTAGAGAACTATTATTTTGATAATAAAATTGAATAATTTGTAAACGTTGTTCTTGCGTATATCTCTCCATGATGAAATTGTAAACATTACTGGAATACAATAAAAAAAAAAGACAGATCATGACATACTACAAATGGCCCAAACGTCACTTAGAAATCATATCACTTAAATTGGAAAACCCTTTATTTAAATTTTAAACACTTCGACAACTGTGTATTTCTAATGGGACAATCTGCTAATTATTATAAGTACATTATTTTGTAATAATTCAACTCCAAAAAATTCCTGAATTTAATTTTAAAATGAATTTTTTGATAGATTGTTAATAATAAATTATTTTAACACATTTTTTATATAATTTTTTTTTATTTAATGTCCATTTTAAATTTTTTTTGCTATAACCATTTTTTTTTTTATCCTGTTTTACCCCCTGGGGGAGCATAGGGCTTCCACAAAACTTCTATATCGCACTCGATTGTGGGCCAAATGTTTGATTTCTGCCCATGTTTATTCACCGCTATTATCAATTTCCCTACCCACAAACCTTCTCCATGTTATTTTAGGTCTACCCACACTTCTTTTTCCCTGTGGATTCCAGTCGAGCGCCTGGCGTGCAATGTTCTCTGGCGCTTTTCGAAGTGTGTGACCTATCCATCTCCATTTCTTGTTCTTGATTTGGCAGAGTATGGTTTCTTGTCTAGAGATAGTTAGTAGGTCCTCATTTGATATTCTTCTAGGCCATCTTATATTTTGAATTGTTCGGAGACATTTATTTTCGAATACTTGTAATTTATTTGTTGAAGAGTTTTTGATTAACCAGGTTTCACTGCCGTAGAGTAGAATCAATTTCACACAGGCTTCATATATCCTTATTTTCGTGCCTTTGGTTAACTGTGGTGATCTCCAGATTGGCCAAAGTCTCCCGAATGGCATCTTTGCTAATTTTATTCGATTCTCAATGTCTTCTTCTGCTCCTCCGTTTGCAGTAAGAATACTGCCAAGGTAGTTGAAACTTGTCACATCCTCTATGTATGTGTTGTTTATTGCTAGTGGGTTGGAATTATTTGCATTCAATCTTAGAGACTTTGTTTTTGCAATATTTATATTGAGTCCTACTTTATGTGCTTTTGTGTTTAGGGAATCTAGTTTTTGTTGCATATTCCTGTGTGTATGTGCAAGTAGAGCAATGTCATCAGCATATTCGAGGTCCTCTAGGCGAGATGTAAAGGTCCAATTGATTCCTGTTTGGTGTATTAGTGATTCTTCCAATACGTCTTCGAGAACGATGTTGAACAGGATTGGGGAAAGTGGACATCCTTGTTTGACTCCAGCCGTGAGGCTTATCGGATCGCTAAGGTTTCCATTGTGGAATACCGTGGACTCGGCGTTGATGTACATATTTTGGATGATATTTCTGATTTTAGGTGGTATATTCCTTCTTCTGAGAGCCTTCCAGATGGCCCTGTGTTTTATTTTATCGAATGCTCTTTCAAAGTCCACGAATGTTATGTAGAGTGGTGATTTCCATTCTGCTGATTGTTCGATTATCAGACGCAGTGTATTTGAGTGATCTGTACAGCTGCGCTGCTTTCTAAAACCTGCTTTTTGCTCACGAAGGGCGTCCTCTATTCGTGCTTCAATTCTGGAGTGTATTATGAGAGCCAGTAATTTATTTAGTGTGTTTAGGACTGTAATACCACGCCAATTTTTGCATTCTTGGAGATTTCCCTTTTTTGGAAGTTTTATTATGATTCCTGTTTTCCAACTTTCCGGTATGGCTTTATTGTTCCAAATTTCTTCCAAGATAGGCTGAAGAACTTCTGCTATATATCCTCTGTTTGCTTGGAAAAGTTCTGAAGGTATTCTATATCCGGCGTTTTGTTGCTTTTCAGCCTTGAAAGTGCAGCTACAATTTCTCTGTTTGATGGGGCATTCACAGTAATTCGGTTTCTTGTGTCTGCAGTAGGGGAACTTTCTTCTTCATCGCTTTCATTGCTATCTCCACTATCTTCGTTGTTTGTTTCTTCGAAATGTTCTTTCCATCTCTAGATTTGCTCTTGGGTTGAAGTGAGCATTTGTCCATTCTTTTTTCTAACTGGACGATTTTTCAATAAGTTCTGTTTTGTGAGAATTCTTACTTTGTTGTAGAGGGATCGCATATTATTTTGGTTTGCTGCTCTTTATGCATCAGCTGCAATATTGTTGAAGAATTTTCTTTTGTCTCTTCTGGCACTTTTCTTTACTTCTTTCGCTTTCAGGTTATATTGGTTTTTGACTTCATCCGATTGGGTATTAGTTTTAGTTTTTCTCTAAGTTTCCTTCTTTGCTGAATTAGGGTCCAGGTTTCATCGGATATCCACTCTTTCTTATTAGGTATTGCTTTACCTAAGACTTTTTCACCAACTTGAAGTAATATTGACTGTAAATTGTCTGTATTAATTTGCTGATTCTGCAGCTTTGTTACAAATTCTCTTTTTGTATAATGTAATTCTCTTATTGCATTTTAGTTTTACAGTATTGATTTGGTGCTTTCTTTTGATTGTGTTATTCTATATATTGTGCTATAACCATACCGTTACTTAACTCCAATCTCTAAATTATAAATAAAAAAATCTCAAAAAAAAAAAACAAGATTTAATTTTTTCTAGTTTGTAACTAATGCTAATCTGTATGAAATTTTCTAACAATTAATTACATATTTTTAGAAAGGAATTCTTCCGGCCTTTCATATAAGCATAAAATTTTGACAAAAGGTGGCTTATGCAAAGATATATGATAATAAATACAAATTATTATACGTCTCATGTCCATGCTTGTGCCAAGTTTGAAGAAAATCGATAACGGAATTTAAAAAGTATAACCCCATAATTTTAATAAATGTAAAATATTTAAACAAGAAATGAATGAAAAAAAAAAATTATTTAAAAATTTATGCAAATGCAATCCATTGACCATTGATATCAATTTCGTTTTAGGTGTAAATCATATTTCTCTTCAAGGGACGTGTCCAAAATCTATAAAGCGTATATACGACCTAAGATGGAATATAACTCACATATTTAGGCTGGCGCCTCATCCACTTCCTTAAACTTTCTAGATCAAGCTCAAAAACGGGCCATTCGTTCAATTAATGACTCAATAGTGAGTAATACTATAGCCTCGTTTGACATCCGTCGTTATATTAGATCTCTTTCTCTTTTCTAGAGATATTTTTAGGTAATGGCACTTGCTCAGTTGAAATAAAATTATACTGATTATACCTCCTCTTAAACAGTTCCAACGCACCACAAGAGGGGCAGGAAATGTGCATTCCTACTATGTGGAACTACATAAGTGGTACTCTACTGGTTATAGCAATTCGTTTGTTGTTAGAACTGCAAAAATTTGGAATTTATTACCATCCACCGTATTCCCAAAAGTTGGCGATTTTTGTGTTTACAATTTTTCAAAATTTAAGAAGAATCTCAACAAATTCTTTTCAAACTTATCTTTTAACTCCCTGTTATCCTCATTAGTTCCATCACTATCCCATCCCATATAATCACAACTACTTCAAATATAAAGGATCAAAAAAAACTTATCAACGCATATATACACTATGTATGTTTGTAAAGAGTATAGAATAGACATATTATTACGTACATACAAAAACGTACAGTTTTGTTAAAATATGTTTTTTTTTTAATTTCCAACACAAAATTAATATTATAAACCGTGGACTAATAAATCATAATATTATAAAAATACAAATTATGGCCGGCCAATACAATTCAAAGTATACAGGTTTTTATACAAAAGTATTAAATTATCACATTTTACTCTAAAAAAAATAGTAAACTTTGTTAAAATTTAGAGATTTTTGAAGAAAAAATTTATTTTGAAATATTGGGGGCTGCCGCCTTCAAACTCCCGCTACTTAATTATTGAAAGCCTTATTTTGAATGCAACTCTATAAATCAATACTAAAGTATGTCAATGCATACAGGTTTTTATACAAAAGTATTAAATTATCTTAAAAAAAGAATTAACGGTTTCCTTAACTACAATCGAAAAATTAAAATCCGGTCAAATAATTAAAAAGCATAACGTAAAAGAATTACATAAATACAAAAATCTTAACTGAGTTTTTTAAAATTTTGGAAGCTTGAACCAAATTGATTTTTTAAAAGGCATAGCAATAAATTTGTCATTCTAAATCCATGTAACTAATAAGAAATTAATTGCTAAATAAATATTTTTATTTTCTTTAATTACCTACTGATATTTATTTTTGTTTTGTTTTTTTCTTTTATTAATATAAATATGTTCTTTTTTTTAATTTATATTAAATAAATTTTAATATTTACTTTCAGTTTTTATATTAAATAAATTAAAACCCGAAAAAATTCCGGAAGGTAAATTTGTGAGTTTTCGAATTCCAGGATTTTGAGTTTCCGTGGTTTTTAAAACAAGTAGGAAAATTTCCGGGATTTAAAGTTTCCGAAATTTGTAGAGTCCGCTAAAAAATTTCCGTCCGGGACTTTAACGTCCGCGATTTTAAAAATTTCCGGGATTTCGAGGTAATCGCGTAAACCATGTATATACTACAAGTGCTATTGTATTCAAATTTAATTGAAAAAAGTACCTACTAATTTTTCAAATTAAAACAAAAATTTCGTAAAACCAAACTAAATTTATTTAAATAATATACTATGTATGTACATATTATATATAACTAAAAAAAATTACATTCTTATATGTACGTATTGAAATAAAACTGATTTAAAAAATACATATTTATGTACTCGTATGTATGATGTAAGTATATATTTATAATAATTAGTTTTTATTATATTTATCACTCTACAAATTTAAATCTACCGATTTTTAAAATAATGTATGCATTTGTTTTGCATTCATTTATTAAAAATAAATAGAAGAAACAAAATATTTCTAACACAGAAACTAAACAATAAATAAATATAATAAATCAAAATATAAGAATATATATTATATATATGTATGTATGTACGTAATTGATATTATTGCAAACATATTTTTACTTTGCAGTAAACAAACCGAAAATTATATCTCCGGACCTTAATTCATTCTACTTTCATACAACGCATGATATCTATGTACAATGTACAATGTGTTTCTTTGTACATATTATTATGATTGACTGTACACTGTACGTACATACATATGTACATAATATTATGTAGTATAATCGTGCACAAATATAACTTGTGCCCAGAAAAAAAATGATTGTGTTAAGTTTTTATATTGTTTTTTTTTTTGAGCTTTACATATTCTTCAATAAAAATTCATTTAGACGAAAATTAAAATATAAAAAAAAAAAAAAAATGCAAAAAATGTTAGCTGTAATTCAAGGTGAAATTAGGTTTAATCCAAAAAAAAAAAAAGAAAGAAAATAAGTAAAAATAAAATTCACACATTTATTTATCCCACTACAAAAATATTTTTGTAACATTTAAGAACAATTTATTATAAATTTAGACTTTTCTTTTACTTCATGCGCAACAATTTGTGGTGAATAACGTTTTTAACTTACAAGTAATGGTGAATTATTATTATATTATTTTTAAATTGTATGTATTCATATAATGTAGAGGAATTTATGTATAAATACTTTTATAACCGTTACCAAATAGTTTTTTGTTTTCTAATTCTATAAATTACAATACATAGTCCAGTTGTTTTTAAAACATTTTAAATAAAACTCATCCTAACTATTGTTTAACGCATATAACCATATTTGAATATCCTTTTGAATTTGCAAATATAAACTGTCACAAATTTTTAATCTAATTAACTTTATAATAATTTATTAACAATAGACTGAAATATTTACCTAAAAATATGCAACATATTTGATTTCTTATTCTTCAGACAGTTTCAGATATTTTTATTTTATCATAATTTTTCAACGTGTTAAAATTTTAATTGAATGAATCATATGGTAAAATTTTAATATTACAAAAAAAAAAAACAAATTATCAATGAACAAGAAAATAAAAAGGACATTCTGAAAAAAAAAAAGAAAATAAAACAAAAATACGTTTTGTCCATGTCCAAGACATTAAATTGACTGACATTTATATTTACTAATAAAGAGGTGTTCTTTCAATAGACATATTAAATATTTCACCTCAAATAAAATAACAAAAAAAAATATGTACTACACACATGTTTGTTTATATATTTACAGTATTTATATATTTATCCTATACAAATATATTTGTACGAATATAAATTATTTTTAATTTCCCCTTTAATTCATGATTTTGTAAACATATTTTTCTCTAAAGAAAATAATTTTATAAAACTTGTGTGTAGGTGAATTTTTTTATTTTTTGCTTTTATTTTTTTTTTTTTTTTTTTGTTTGTTGTTTTTGTTTTTTTTTGCTTTGTATTTCTTTTTATTTGTGCATATAATATGAATGGTTCAATGAAAAGCAACCAACTTTTTTTGTTTTTTTTTTTTTCTTATGTTTTTGGAAAAAGCTTTTACTTTAACTTTTGTCAATAGAAAGTAGTTCAAATTACATTATCGTTTCAAGCGTACCACAGTTCATCATTATTAGAAAAGCGAAAAACAGAAAAATCCTTAGTTTATTTTTGGTCTTCTTGAAAAAAGGACATAAGCTGAAGAAAAATAAAAAAAATAAAAAATAAATAAATAATTTGTTTGCGAAGTAAAATATTGTGGAAAAAATATTTGTTTAATAAAATTTTATACAAAATTTGAAGATTTTGTAAAATTAAAATAAAAATAAAAAAAAAAGAAAATATTTAAATAAAAAAAAAAAAAAAAAATATTTATAAAATATTATTTTTTAGAACTGGTAAAAATTTACTTTAATTTAGGTAATGAAAAGCTTTGTTATTATTTTTGTAATTTTAAACCCCACCTTTTCAAAAATTTCACATGAAATATGCTTTTCCCCAAAAAAAAAATAAAAAAAATTTTTTAATTTCGAAATTACATTGTATGTTATAGTAGTTTTACTTGAAAACAAATGTGAATTCTTTTTTTTTTTTTGAATTAATCAGATTAATTTTCATTGCATGTTATTTTCATATTTTCCAAAAAACAAGAATTTTTAGGATTCTTTCTTTTTTTTTTTTTTTTGTTTTATTTTTTTTTTTTTTATTATGAAAATTAATTAATTTTCACCTATTGTGATAATAATCTAATTATCTTTACTATTTTGTTTATAATTTATTTTTATTTCATAGTACACTTATTGTAAATATATATGTTTGTATTAAATAAATTACATGGTAATGTTTAAGGGTCATGGTTTTGAATCCTTAAAATAAAGTGTGTACATTAATATTAATAAAAATATTGCAAAATTTGAAGGTAAAATGTTTGAATTCTTGTAAAAATATAGTGTAAAAAAAATTATATTTAGGTAAAAAGAAAAAATTTATGTTCCGTTATATTGTAATTAAGCGTTTTAGTATTGATGAAATATCATTAGGTCCAATTCATTTCTTTTTATTATTATTATTAATAAAATCTTTATTTTTCTTCTATATTCTAACAATAATGTTATATATATGTAGTTAATGGATTTTCTTTTTAAAATGTGATAAAGAAAGAAGAAAAAAATTATAATTTTTCTTAATTTATTATTTTTTGAAACCTTGATTTCTGTAATAACAATTCTTTTTATTTTTTTTTTTATTTTTTTTTTTGTTTGCTCCTTTTATGCATTATTGAATTTTTTAATATCATTTTTATTCTATTTGTAAATTTAATATTTTATAAATTTTTGTATCAATATTATATATAAACTGAAATGTAATATTTAAATATTTCTAATTTTTTATATTTATTTTTTTAATATATACGTCGTATATATACTTATATATATATATATATATATATATGTTCTTTAAATGAATATTATATAATTTATTTTGCAATTATGAATTAAATTGACAAAAAAAAAAAAAAAAATTTATAATTAAAATAAATATCTATACATAATATGATTATATTAATAAATTAAATTAATTTAATTAAATATAAATCATTATATTAATAAAAATTAAAATATTTAAGAAAAAGGTGTTTAATTTAAAAGTCAATTTATTTGTGATAAATTGTTTTAAATTGTTTAATTTTAAACAAACAGAACAAAAACTGAATAAAAAAAAAATTATAGATTTTAATTTAATAATTTGGTAATAATTTGATTATAAGGTGAGTATTTTTTATTTTTTTTTTTTTTGTAATTACAAAATTTTTTTTTTATTTCATATATTATATAAATTTTTTTTATTATTTTTTTTTTTATTGAATTATCATTGCAGAATTTTGAAATTTCTTATATGTACATACATTACATTAGCTAGAGTATGGTAAAAATATAATTTCTTTTATAAACTCAGTTCTAAAACTAAAATATTTTATTTTCATTCTATTTTACGGTTTTGTTTCCTATATTATTTTTTTTATTTGTTATACTATCATTTAAAATAATAATTATTTAATTTATAAATATTATATTTTATTTCATTTTTATTTCAATACACTGTATTTATTTCAAGATTTCGAACCTAATAATGTTCTAAGCAATATTATAATTAAATGAAGGGTTAAAAATTTCCTTTTATTTGATGATATAAATTTGAAATTGCTATAAATAATTGATATAAATTTTGTAATTTATTTTGTAAGGTATAATTTTGGTAAAAAATAAAGCAATTTATATTTATTAAAGAACTAAACAAGTATAAAATTAGTTTGAAAATGACCAAAAACAGGATATTATCTAAATTAGAATTAAAAAACAAAAAAAAAAAAAAAAAACTTTTTATAAAAGAGGGATCATGGATGTGAATGTATAATTTGAACACAAAAAAGAAAAATTACTTAATTAAAATATCTAATATAATTGTCAAAATAAAAATTTGTAATTAAAATAAGGTTTTTTTTTCGTAAAAATTAATGTATGAAATTATTCTTAATAATTTCTTCTTAGAAAAAAAAAAAGAATATATTACATAATTAAATTTCTAAGGGCTAATTACCATATAAAATGAAAGTTTTATTTAAAAGTTCGAAATTATTTTGTTTTTCTAAATGTACATATATAGTGTGTATTTATTTTACTTAAAATAACTTACAATCTATTAAAAATTCAGAAGGTTGAAAAGAAAATTTCAAATTTCGGATATTAATCTTCTTTTTTTTTTACATTACATGTTACCATTTAATTTATCTTAACTTTACATTTGATATTTAATATAATAGTAAATAATTAAAATGGAAGTTTCCAGAAACTATTAATGCTATAATATAAAGTATTGCTTATCAATTATTAATTTCCTCAAATTCGTAAATATATAAATTTTTGGCCAAATTCAGGTATTTACTAAATATTCAAAGGAATTTACTAAATATATTCAGTTTTTTGGTAAATATATTCAGGTATTTAATAAATAAGTTCAGATTTTTATTTTTGGAATTTAGACTTTTACTAAATGAATTAAAATTTTTACGAAATAATTTCAGATTTTTTTTTTTGGAATTCTGATTTTTACTAAATAAATTCAGATAATATTTTTAATTCAAAAATAAGTAAAAATTAAAAACTTTTTATTGTTAAACATGTAAACATTCTGAAAAATATTTACCGTCGACTTATCTAACTTTGACTACTTTTTAACATTAAAAGTGTAATACAAATTAAAGTACCTATTTTAGCTAGAAAATAGAAATTTTTGCAAAATTAAGAGTTCCACGAGTTCTTATATCCTAATATAAAAATAAAAGTGAAAATTTGTGTTTTAAGGGAATTTTTATAATAAAACCCAGCTTGTGAAGGGAAAGTTTGACCAGCATAAAAATGTTAAAAAAAAGCTTTGGTTAAAGTTAGAATAACTAAGTAATAAGCCCCAGTCAACGTTAATAGTTTTAATCAACTATGAGAAAACAGGTGGTCAAAGTTAGAATAACCCCAGTGAAAGTTTGTGGTTTTAATCAATTTTTTTGTCAATGTTACCCTATATCTGGTACCTACCAAAGTGAGACAAGTCGATGATAAATATTTTAAAAAAGTTTTACATGTTTATCAATAGAAAAGTTTTTACAATTTTTGAATTAAAAAAATTATCTGAATTTATTTAGTAAAAATCGGAATTCCCAAAAAAAAAAAATCTGAATTCATTTAGTGAAACTCTGAATTCCAAAAACAAAAATCTGAACTTATTTAGTAAATACCTGAATATATTTATTTAGCAAAAACCTGAATATATTTAGTAAATACCTGAGAATATTTAGTAAATGCCTGAATTTGACCAGAAAATGCTAAATTCACTAAAAAGTTTTTCGAATATTACATTTTAATTTTTTTTTGTTTTAAATATTAATTGAAAAACTGTAATTAATTGAAAAACAAATGAAAAGATTAAAAAATCGGATCTTAATCTTTTTTTTACATTACATATTACATAAAATTTAATTTTTTTGTTATAAAAAGTTAAGTAACATAAATCAAAACTAATTTTTCAGACTTTTTCAGTATTAGAAAATTACTATATATTATGTCTATTTAAACAACGACTATTCTATACTAATTTATTGTAATAAAATTACTATTGTAATAAAATGAAAGATAATTTTTTTGATAAAAAATAAAGAAGATAATTAACAAAAAAAAATATTAAAATTCAATTTAATTATGAATATATGAATAGGTATGAATTTAATTTTTATCTTGAGATTTTAATTTTTTTATTTATAAAACAGAAAAAGAAATTGTTTCTTGTTCTTTTATCTAGACAACTTCAAAATTATTTCTCAAAATTTAATGTTTAATTTATTCAAATATTTATTTTTGAGATAACGTCTAGTATTTTAATTGATTTAATTATCTATGTATAGTTGATTTAATTCATTAAATTTAACAATTTTTTTTTTTTGTGATTTTAATGAATTATTCTTCCAACTCACAGATCATATTATTAATTTTTAATATAAAAGTTAAATATGTAAGTTTTGAGAATAAGAAATAATTTAGAAGTTGTCTATTTAGAACTGACTTTAGTTTATTCCTACTGAGAAGTTCAATAAACTGAACTAGGACGCTCAACGGAACATTTTTTTTTTTTTTTTTCAGTTTTATAAATAAATTTATTTATTTACATTTTAATACATAATGATTTAATGCTATATGTTATATTACATCTATCATAAATGCTCTTGTTCTCTCTCTAGAAGCAATCAGCTGTCAAATATAGTTGAAATGTATATAAAATTGTATGAAAAATATAAAAAGTATTTACTTTAATGAAAATTGTAGTTAGCATACCGCAGTGATGCGAAAAATTGCTTCAGTTTTTCCCTTTCTATACGAATTCAAGTGAGAAAAAAATTTGAATGATAATAGGTATCAAAGTAAAAATAAAAAGAACCAATTTTTTTTAATAGGTATATTATGTAATTATTTGCAATATTTTTAAAATAATTTTCAACTCAATTTAAAAATATTCAAGAAACAAAATATTGAAGTAAATATTAGTTAAAATAGAGAAAAAGTCAAAATTTAGTAAAATTATAATAAAATTTTATTTAATTTAAATTTTTTTCTTTTAAAGTGAAATTTCATTGTGGTACTTTTTTATTTATTGTTTTTTTTTCTTGCCACTCCTATATATAAGGAGCATAAGGCATCTACTAAGTCATTTGTTATTCATATTTGACCAAGTTTCGGAAATCATTAATTTCACTAAACCGTTGATTACTCGGCTGTAGCTATTGTACAAAACTATGAGACGTTTATTTTATTTTTACGCCATCTATGTGGTACTTTTTTATAGGCTGCATTAAAAACTGTGCTAAAGATAGCAAAACAAAATGGTTAATTTTACGTCTAGCATAATATTTATATACATACGTCTACATATATATTTATATTTTATGTATAACTTTTATTTTATATTTACAAAAAGTATAATTGATGGGATTTACAAAGTTAGATATTAAAAATTATTTATATACCATTAACTTAAGAAATTGTTTTTAATATACTTAAGAATGCTGAAGATCTAAAATTTAATTTTATTATTTTTAAATAACGATATATAACATCAAATATGTGAATAAAATTAAATTGATAAAAAAAATCAAAAAATAATTTATAAATAATAAACATAATCATTAACGAGTTTAAATTAAATTTTTTTATACTTTCTAAAACACAAATAAATAATATGTATGTAATAATTTTTATAAAACTGTATAAAAATATATAATTAATACGGAAGTATATAATTAAAAATTTATTGATTTATTAATTCTTTTCGTTTATTAAAATATAGGAAATTAAAATCTACTTTTTTTTTTAATACACGATAAATTGTTTATGAATAAATACAGTAATATAAAAAAATGATTGGAAAATATTTAGGCGTACTTTTGGCTTTATATAATAATTTTTATCATTATTCTTTTTTTTATTATAAATTATAACATGTAAAAAATGAAAGAATCTATTTAATCAAAATTTTATATTTTATTAAAATTCTAAATTATATTTTAAACACAAAACTTTTTGAAAAATTTGCCTATTAGTTTTACTCTGTTCGTTTGTCCGTCTGTTTTTTAAATTTTTACACCATTTAAAATTGATTAAAAAAACCTTAAAATTGGGAAAACCCTATTTTCAAATGTTTACATCTAAAGTTTTGTGTAAATTTTAATTTAAAAACGTTAAATGACAGGAAAATTTTTAAGCTTTATATTTAAAAAGAAATTTTTTACAATTTTATATTTAAATTTTTCGTTATGTAAAATTCCGCATCTCCAAAACGTTTTTGGTCAGAATCTTGAAATTTTGAGAAAAGGAATGAGTATAAGTTACCTTAGAATAAATTGTTTGTTTACATTATCTCATATTTAAGAGCTATTAGGCGTTAAAAATTGGAAATCTCTATTTTTAGACTCCTGTAACTTGAACACCTATAAAAAATGTTCGCAAATAAAACATAAAATGTTTTTTTTTAATCGTGTAAGGATTCAAAACTGAAGAAAAATTGCCTTTTGATTTTTCACAATTTTTTTTTACATGAAAAATTCTATAAAAATTAAAAATTTTGATACAAACATTTTATATACTTCAATCCCAAATACATCTTTTATTTAAAAATGTACTCCTTTAAAAACCTTTAAATTTACACATTTCCTTGTTTTTCTTTTTTTTAAATATTACCTGTGATATAATATTTTCAGTTTTAATCATATAAGTTGACATCCCTTAAGAATTAAAATCAAACTAAGTATAAACATACATATATTGGCTTTCAATGTTATTATAAGACTTTTCCAACGTGTACTTTATTTAACATCATATATTATAATCAGAACTTAAGGGTAACTTTTATGGGATTATTTTTATTTCCGAAAAATGAGAAAATTCAAATTACTTTGTGGCAAATTCTTTTATATATTTTTTTCTCAACAAAAAAAAAAACAAAAATTTTAAAAGTAAAATCAAAACGTAACATTTTATATATTATATAAAATCATTATATTTATAGGCATTTGGTTAGACAAAAATTCCTAAAAAAGGAGTAAAAATCACTTAAAGATGATAATCTAAAAAAAAAAATGCGACGGAGGGAATACCATACGGTCATACCATATAACTTTTAATTGAAGTTGGTTGCAGTATGACAACTTAAAGATTTAGTAATTTTTATAACATTTTCCGTATGGTTTTTATAATATAAATATATAAATATACTGCTGCATCATAATTAACAAATTAAGCACTTGTTTAGGATATCATAATAATTGGTAATAATTGGCGCACTACTACAACTCTGCAATAACGAACAGTGTCGTTTTTTTCTAGTGTAAAAGAACTTCATACAAATAAATTTTATTCAGATTATTCAATCGTACATTGGTTTTAACCTATTGTAACCTATTTCACCTATTGTATTGTATTGTAAGCTACTCTAGTATTGTTGTACTTTTGTACTCCAAATTATGATTCACAATATAACAATATGCTTTTGCATAGTTATAGATTCTTTATGAAAATGCCTATGTATTTATTATATAAATACAAGCAAATTTTCCCAAAAATGTTATGTTATTTTAGGCGACGTTTTGACGATTTAGTGCCAAAAATCTTAGTATCAATAATTTTACATCGTTAAACGTCAAAAGTTGACTTTCACTGTAAATTTAACGGGCGTAAATTTATCACGTTCATTGTAAAATTTTGTTTAAATTTTGGTTTTTATGTGTTTAGGGCATTTATGGGTCCTTAATCCGGCTCTGCTTAAATCTAAAGTTGTTTCAATGTGCCGCCTGTTGAACTGTCATTTATCCACAAGCACAATTTTCACCTAGTACATGTTATTTCTTTATTTTTTGTCCTTTAACAAAGAGTGACAAAATTTCTAACATTTTTTTTTTTATATAAAAAACCAAAATTTATAAATTTTATGAAAAATGTTCGTCCTTCCTAAGCACCCTTCAATCAAAATTTTGACATTTTATTTTTTTTTTGCATTATCGATATTAATTTTTTGTTTTTTTTCGGATTATCTTATGATATATATATGTCATAATATTTTACTTTAAGCCGTACATATAATATATTTATTTAAAAAAAAAAAATTTTATAGAAAAATTAATTTAATATATGTATTATGATACTTGTTGAAATTTTTTTCAAAATATTGAAATAAAATAACAATTTATTATGGATTAAAAAGTCTAAAAAAAAAGAAAGGGTTTAAGTATTTAAAAATATATTGTAAAGTCAATTTATATACAATTAAAATTGTCATCCTCTTTATTATTTTACATTAAAACAAAACCAACAATTTTATTTTAGTTAAAAATAAATTTAAAAAAAAAAACTTTTGACAATATTTAAGATATATGTATAATGTTAAAAAAATTTAAAAAAAAAGAAAATTTCATTAACAGTATTAACAGTAAAAATAAACACATCCTTTTTCACACTCATTAAAAAAAAAAAATTCATATCTATTTTTAGGAAATGTGTAAAATAATATTAAACATATTTTTATATCTTTCATGTAAAGAACTTGTATATATTACATTCATGTACTACATATAAAAGTAACTACTTAAAATATATACATATAAATTTTTTATATATTTTTTATATAGAATATATATAGTAATTTGAAAATGTAAAATAAAACCCACATAATTTTATTCACTTTTTTATTTTTCTCTTTTTTATTTTTTAATAAAAAATGAATTAAAATAATCTATTTTTTGAACATGGTTATAATTTTTGTTCGGCACCGTGAATAAAAGTCCTGCGAAATAATGCCCCGAAATGTTATTTCATATTTAATATGAAAAATAATACATAGGGGCAGTTTTCCATCATAGATAATTGAGAAATAATACTCCAAAATATGAGAAATATCGCCTCGGGATATTATTTGCCTTTAAACTTAATCTACGACTTCTTGAAAAATAAAGTCCCGGAGTGTTATTTCACATTAAATGTGTAATTAATCCAGTTTTGTAATACTCAAACCTGAAAAAAAAATAAAAATTCATTGAAAAATAACTTCATATATACGATTACCAAACTGACTAAAAAAAGTATACGGGGCCTCGATGTCCTAGTGGGTAAGAGCGTATAAAATACGCTGTAAGCACCGAGGCTGCAAGATTTATTCCCCCTTACGACATTTACAAATTACAGCCACGCCTGAACAGCAAAGGCTGTGTAATTTCCTGTCCACATTTTATGTGGCCAAGAAATGCATTAAAAAAAAAAAAAAAGAAGAAGTATTTCTTGTATAAATTGTAAAAAAAAAAGTATATATGTATTATACAAAAATTTAGATAAATAGTTTCTTTTGTAAAATATTTGACTCTGAAAAGAGCTATGATTTAATTTTTGTCTATATTTTCTTTATTCTCTCTTATATACTATTTTTATAATTTCAAGAAGCCATATGAAAGCATCCTTAATCTCTTTTTTTGACTGCTGAACGCCATAACTATTCACAGATGTAAGTCTAAATTTTGCAAAAAAAAAAAAAATCAAAAAGCTTTCAAAAAAAGAGTAATATTTTAAATTTTTCGAAAACATATTGTAGAGAATTTTTTTTTGAAAATTAAGCTATAAAACACCAATGCTTGTTACTTTTTTTGATTTTATAAACAATTTAAATTTACATCAATTACTTGATTTTCTTACATACCGGGCGTTATTTCTCATTGGATTTGTTCTCATTGCTAATTCACAAATAAAATCCCAGGCTATCATTTCTCATTAAATGTGAAATAACATCCAGTGAATTTTATTTCGCAGAATCTTAATTCATGGTGCCTTTTTGTTCATCTCATTTTCGTGTCTATTCAAAAGTTACTATAGTATCATATAATACATATATATATGTATATCTATGTATATACACATATGTATATCTATGTATATACAATATGTTATATGTTATATTTAATCAAAAATCAAATGTTTTTTTTATCAAAAAATTTCCATTCTAATGAATCCTTTTAATTGAATCCTTAATACTTTTTTAATCTAAAGTATATATCTATATCTATATGTACATGTACATGTATATAAATTTCATTATCAATATTAAGTACATATATGTATACAAATTCCGTAATCAGTTCACTATATTATTGTCTTCTGATTAATTATAATCTATGATCAATACATCAGTATTAATTATTTAGTATATATATACGTATATAATCATAACATAATATATGTATATTGTTTTCTTCTTTTATTGAATTTCCATTTCTTTTTTAAATAAAATATATACATATATCAATCTTATTTAATTTTCTATTGAAAATTATATATATGTATATACAATGTTCTTTTTTTTTCAATAGATCATGAACCACATATGTATATTTAATTATTCGTTTATAAGTTTAAAAATAATATGATTTGTTAATTAAATTTTTTTGTTCATTTAAAAAAAAAAAAAAATTTAAAACCAAATTAATTTTTTTTATTCACATAGTGTGGTTTTAAATTTTTAAGAAGAAAATAGGGATATAATAAGAATAAAAATTGGATTAGGCAATACTATAGGGTTTTAATCTAAAAATCAATCTATCTATTAATAAATCACCATTTGATTTTAATGTTTTAAGGTTTTAGAATAGACATTAAATTCTTTCTATAAAATGCAAGAAAATAATGATGATATAATAGTTAATGAAGGTTTTATAAAAATATTTATCACTTCTACAACATTTCGATGTTAAAATAGTATTAAAAAATCATATTTTTGGCAGATTAAAATAATATTATATTTGATAAATAATGCAGTGGACAGTGCTTAAGTCGTCGTAGTTGTTGGCCATTTATTGGAAAGATGTCGGATTTAATCCTGATCTCAGGTTTAGATAATATTCAAATAAATATTCAGGTCTAGTTTTTCTAATTTGTAAAAAATAAAAAAATCATAAAAATAAAAATATAGGAAAATTCATATTACATTATCCTATATGATAATATGCAAATAAGTATTAAAATAAAAAAAATAAAAAATAAATAGCTTATAAATCTTTAAAACCATAAGCAATATTAATTTGGTATTCCTTTTGTTTCTGACGTATTTAAAAAAAAACTTTTTTTTTTTTGTTCTCTCTCTATTAACGTCTAGAAATCTCTTAAAACTATAATATTTTCTAATTAACCCCCCCCTTTTCTAATAAAAATATCTATTATATATTTTTATATTTCTTTGTACAATGAAATTTAGTTCTTTTTTTTTTCTGTTTAGATAACCTGTTGCTGTTGCTTATTCTATTTTTCTATAGATTTGTTGATTCATTATATTTTTAAATATTTTATAAAAAAATATTGATTTTGTAATCCTCAAAAATTAATGAATTTTAAAGAAAAGAAAGAAAAAAGAAAATTATATCGGCTCATGTTAATATAGTATTGATAAAAATTCAAAGTTTTATGCATAATATATACATAATATATATTTAAGACAAGACATGCAAAGAAAATAATAAAGGATTTCCTTTGTCTACAAAATAAGGATTTAAAAAAAAATTTTTTTAAAGATATGTCATAATAATATACATATATTGTTATAGTGTAATAATTTAGAGAAATGTCTAGAAATACATAAAATAATTTTTCAAAAATTCTTCACTTTTATTTTAAAAACTTATGAAAACTATCAAGACTAAATAAATAAAAAAAAAACCTTGAATGATGTAAGTTTCGACTAAATTTACTTTTTGATTCTATATATACTGTCTTTTAAAGTTCACAGTGTTTTAGTGTTAGGCTAACCTAAATGATTCTACTTCTTCCTCTACTATTGTGTTGTCTTCAGTTGATTTTATCCTATATGACAAATTTATTATACTTTATAAAGACATGAAACTTAAAGATTTCTTAAAACAAAGTGTGTATTTTCAGATTTTTGAAAAAATTCTTATATTATCCACATAAACAAAATTCTAAGAGCGATATTTCTAATTATCATCCAATTTTTAAATTATTTGAATTAATGGTATATGACCACATTTATAACTGCTGTATTAATCTAATCTCCTAATCAACATGAATTTTTTAAAATGTAAATCTACGGTTATCAAATATAAATCTATAGTAACTGTAACTGTACTATATAGTTCTTTCTGAATATCATGGAAACAGGTGCTAAAACGGAAGCTATATATACCAACTAAAGTAAAGTTTTCGATATTTTGCCACTCAGTATTATTTATTTAAATTAAAAAATTTAAGATTTTCACCCTCTTTTTTTAAAGTGGATAGAATCATACTTAATGAATATAAATACGCAATTTCAGATTCATTTCTCTGTCTAATTCTGAAGTATCTCAAAAGGTATAGTGATGTTAATCTACTTCTATTTATTCTTTAGATAAAACATTGTATATACATTAATTATTTACCCTGATGATATGAACATTTATAAAACTATTAAATCTTTATATAGAATACTACTGTTTTTCAAGAGATTTTAATTCATTTTGAAATTTCTTCACATTAAATAATCTAAGCCTAAATGTTGGTAAATGTGCTTCAGTTACTTATACTATCAGTTTGTTCAATTTCTACTATACCTATAATTTAAATGAAAAAGTAATCACTTTTATTACTCTTCATTTAATGACTTGAGAAATTCTTTTTGATAATAAATTAATATTTACAGATCATATAAATGGTATCATTAATAAAGTCAACTGTATGAAAGACTTGGTCAAAAGATGATATCTATAGAATTCAATGACTCATATATTCATAAATCAGATCTAATTCATTTAATTAGTTGGTTCAAATTTAGAATGTGCTAGAATCTAGATGTTGTATTTGATGTCTTTCATTACAACACACACACACATTAACACATTGACGCAGAATAGAAAGTGGGCAAGAAAAAAAAAATTTTCAAAGAGTTATTTTACGGAATCTTCATTTGTTGACAATTCATTTAGATAGACTTAAATTAATTTACTTAAGTTCTATTAAATTCTAGAACGATTTATAACTGATATTGTATTCATTATACAAATCTTAAGAAAAAAAATTGAATGTTGTGTTAATTGTTAAATTTTTTTCTCATATAATTATATGAACAGTAATATCAAGACTTTTATTTTATTTAAAAGATAAAAAAATTAAATAAAAGAAAATATAAATATAAATTTGTATTAAATAGTAATAATAATTAAAATGTTTTTAATTTTCTAATATACATACAATATGAAATTCTCTTGGACAATAACAATTTATTAATTATATAATTAAAAAAAAAAAAAAAATATGGTTTTATAACAGATGAAATACTTCCCTAGTGAAAAAAAAACTGGATGCAAAGGGCAAACATATTTTCTATATAAGTATAATATAAAGTTTAATAACAAGACAAATTGTTTTAAATTATTATTATTTTATTATAAATAAGTAATTTTTCAATGAAACCTTGGTTTTGTTTTTCTTTACTTTGTTTTAGGTTATTTATGTATATATACATTTATTTTTCAGGTTGTTTTGCTTTTTTCTATAATTTTTAAAAAATTTTAATTTTTCTTTATTTTATATTTTAAAACTCTTTTATGATCAATTTTCTTTTACTTAAGTTATATTGGTTATACACTATGATTTTTTCCATTGTATCCATTGTTTTCATTTTTATACATTTTGATTTTTATTGTGTAATCTTGAACCCCAATATTGTTTACTGTTTTATTTTAAAAATAATTATTTTTTATTCAGTATAATAATTAATAATTAAAACAAAGAACTTTACAATTCTTTTATTTTTATCATTATATTTAATTCATTTTATTCTGAATTTTTATGACATTTAAAAAGAAAAAAAACTTGAAATATATATGGTTCTGCGTAAATTCGCCTCAAAAATAATTAAAATAAACATAGAGGACACAAAATTTCAGGCCCGTGTCATATGCCTGTAATGTCATTTGACTTTATAGGTAAAACATAAAATTAGCTAAAACTTAAAACTATAGAAAGGTTTTAAGAGTTTATTACAAATGAAATCCAATCAAATAAAATGCATAGTCATATGATAATGCACTTAAATAATAATACAGAGAAATGAATATACCGGCCAGAACATATAATCAAATGAAATTAACACGGCCTTGAGATAATACCTCTAATATTTGCGATATGCGTGTGCGATTTGGAGAATTTTTCATATGAACAAAGCCCAAATTTTTATTAATTTTGGTATCTTTACGCAGAAATTGAGGTGTTATTTCATTTTTATTTTGGAACCATATAATTCGTTATGAAAAGAGTTTTACACTTCTTCCTGAAAACTTTAAAAAAATATTTAAAATTTTGGTAAAACTTCTTGAAATTCGAATATTTCTCCTTTTTCTAGCAATCTTTCCATTTAAATAAGATTTTAAAATTATTGTAAATCTTTCTGATTAATAAATATGATTTTTTTGTTTCATAATTATGCTTTGCTTCATAAAATATTTTTTTTTTTGATCCATAATTACTTTTTTGGTATGTTTTTACATTTTATTTTTGTGTTCTTAAGTTTTAATGAATTATTGACCCAAATATTGGAATCTTTTTTCATTTTATTTTCAAGAATGAAATTCAAGGAGCCAATATGTAAATTTTAATTTAATTTAGAATGTTATAACAATTTTATCTATTGTATTTCAACTTTGTCAAAAATTTAAGTTAAAAGTTAAATAACTAATATAAAAATTTATATAAAAATTTTATAATACAATAATAACTATAGTTACACTTAAAATATCAATATATAATATAAATGCCTCTCTAAAAAATGTTTATTTTAATTTTTAAATTAAACATTCAATAATTGAACATAAATATTATTAAATACTCAAATTATAAATGAAAAGATACATAATGAATATAGTAATGAAGTAATTTTGTTTTCAATTATTATCATAATAAGTATGTACTTATCATATTATTTTCATTTGATACCTTTAAAGTATTTAAAACATTTAATTATAGATGTTAATTTACTGAAATAATTTAATTCATCGAAATAAAATACATTATATAATAATTCATATATATATATTCATATATATATAAATAATATATATGTAGATAATACGTATACTAAAAGTGCATTAAAATCGAAAATTACTTGATGTATAAATCAATACATTTAACCCTTAACCTCATACTGAGGCAAATTTGTATCAAATTATTTTTTTTTTTTGTTTATTTAAAAAGGATTAAAATAAATATATGTATAAAGTATTAATTAATTTTCAAAGACCTTTTAAAGACATTTTTAGTTTCCATTAAATGGATATTCTAAATATAAAATTAGAATATCCATTTAATTCAAATTAAAAATGTCTTTATATAGGAATAGGTATAAACCTGGGTACAAAGAAAAGATTTTTTTTGAGAGATTGGGGAAAATAGGAATAAATAAAATTAGAAAATACAGGATTTTGGGAGGATTTTTTTAGAACAAAAATGTTGATGTTCTTCTTTATATTAAGGACTTATTCTGTATGATAAATAGAAAAAAAAAAAAAATAAATAAAAATGTATTAATCAATAATTGTTTTGTTTAATTTTTTGATAATATCTTTATAGTGTAGATTTCTGTTATATCATATGTCTGAAATAAAGTTTTTAAAAACTTTTATTTTTAAACTGCATTTTAACAATATTGAATATAAAAATATACGTTATTCAAATTTTATTTTTCTAACGTCGTGTTATAACTTATGCGTTATAATCAATTTTAAATGAAAAATTAAATTTCAATGAAATTGCAATTTTTTAAACATTTGACAACCATAGATATTAAAGGGTTAAATATATTTACCTAAAGGCATACATATATGTATATTGTATATCTCAGTTGAATATATATAAATACTTCTAAGTTATACATATACTTACTAAAGAAATTCAAATATTAGAATTTTAATATGTATGTATAATAATAATAATAATATAAAACGTGCACTCAAATTGCAATAAAAAAATTCATACTATATTAATATGATAATAAAATTATATAACTTTCAATTTTAATTTATTTAAAAATAAAACAAAAAAAAAATCATTTACTTAAAATTTATTAAAAAAAAATTCCTTTACTTAAAATTTATTTTATAAAAAAATAAAAGTTTTACTTTAAATTTATAAATTTAGTTAATTGTAAGTAAAATTAACTTTAAAAACGTTTGATTTACTTTTAACGTAAATTCAATATAACATTTAAAATTATAATTGGATAGAGAATAGAATGCAAAATTGATGATTTCTTTTTCAACAATAAATTATTATTGATTAATAATATATACGCCATCTATTATCAAAGAACTTGTTGAAAATTTTTAAAAATAATTCATTTAATTTTATTAATTTACAATAATCCAAAGCTAGTATTTAATTTATCTTGAAATAGAAGATCCGAACAAAAAAAATTCCGAATGTTTCAAAATGCTTAATTTACAGGTTATCTACTAAAAAAAAACATAGATATTTTTCGGAATTTTTTATTTAGTGTATTTTATTTATAAAATCAAATTTTCTTTTCTAAAATGTCACCAAATTAGATAAAATCACAGAAAAAAAGCAAAAAATTTTCTAAGCATATATATACATATATATATTGATATATGTATATTATTTTATGTACTTTAAAAACAAAGTAATGGTTAAAAATATTATGTACATATATTTTATTTTTTGATATAAAGGTACATACAGTCGGACCCGTGTAAGTGCAATCCGCTTAAGTGCATAACCCGTTTAAAAGAACGTAAAAATTTTGCACCATAAATTTAAACATTTTTACTCGGATATTTACAACTCGTTTAAATGTAAAAACCTTTTAAAAGTTTTAATTTTTGAATCTATGATTCAATTTGCACAAATTTTCATAATTTAAAACACAAATTATTTTCTTTCGAGATTTTATTTTCAAGAGTTTTAATATCATTCGAGATTTTTTCTTCCGGTTTTTTTAATTCGAAATTTTTTTCAGTTTAAACAGTCATAGACCAAAAAAAAAACGAAAATTCATCTAATTAATATCTTCTTGTTAAAGGAAAAAACTTGAAAATTGAATCTTTGTTTTGTTATACTAACTATATAGTGCTTTTCGAAATAAGAATCTTTATACCCGTACGATAGGATCGGGTATAATAAAATTACTCCTCCGTTTGTAACACCTCGAAATAAGCGAGCTAGATATACCTTCAAAGGTATGGATCGGATCAGAAAAAAATTCTAAGACTTTTGAGCCATGTCCGTCCGTCCGTCCGTCAGCACGCTAACTCAAAAGCTAAGAAAGCTAGAATCTTGAAATTTACACAAAATATTCTGGGAATAATTTGTAGGTTCCCTATTTTTTTTGGTTGAGTTTGGACCAGCCTTAGGGTAGCTCTCGAACACCTAACTTTTAGATCCCCACATTTTTTTTGAAATAGAGCTATGAAATTTTAACTGCTAATAGATCTCACAAAAATATTAATTTTATTTTTAATAACTTTTTTTTGTAGCCCCACCCGTTACGGAGCTACAGCTCCCCAAAGGTTCAAAAACGCTCTATATTTAAATTGTTATAGCACAAGTTGTATAAGTTATATCTTCATTTTTAAAACGCCAAACGATTACTACTTTTATTAGCTTTAAAAGCATATATACAATAAATATATATTTGTGGCATACGGTGTCTTAATTTACCGTTATGCGAAACTCAAATTTTGCAAAATCCTTTAACCCTTCTATCTTCTAAACGGTTTAAGTTAGAAACTTGAAATTTTGACAGAAGTTAGATCTTTGAAAATAAGAAAATATTTCAGAAATTTTTTTTGTATCACCCCCCGTTTAGGAGCTATAAGGGGTCAAAAACTGAAAATTTCCTATTTTTAAACACCTGTAACTTGAACACCTGTTAAAATTTTTTTGAAGTAATACACAAAAATTAAAGCTTCAACATTATACTTTTATTTCTGTTAACTACTTTTTTTAATAATATAGGGTTACTTTATAATTGACGAAAGTGTTATTTGATTTTTTCAAATTTTCTAACAAATTTCTTCAACAAATTTTTTGCATTGTTTTACTCGATAATTTGAAATTGTTGAGGATATAATGCGTAGTACAAAAAAATGTAAAGAAATAAACAACATAACGGTTGCTTGAAGAATTTTTATTTATATGATATTGTTATACATACATACTTATATAATATCATGTTTATTTATATAAGTATATTATATAGCGCCGTATTTACATACATATATGTATTTTATTGTACTTATAAGAAATTATTCTGTCAATGGAATACTTAAATATAATATAATATAATATTTAAAATTATATTTATTATTTTGTACTAAGTAAATTTAATATACATTTACCGCTTAGTATTAAATGGTACTATAGAATATTTGAAAAAGTTTTGGATTGATAATCGTTATGTGGAAGGTTAGAATCTGCTTTTGAAGAATGTACATATAAACATATAGTTTGAATATATGTACAACCCATAGTTTTAGAAATTATAAAATTCACCCAAATTATTTTAAAATACTAAAATATTAAAAAAATAATATTGTAAGCAGAGTTAGCTGTTAGCTGTGTTAGCTGTGAACATACTAACGGTTCGTACGGGTATCTAAGAGTTGACAAAGGCAACTGTATTCTTCCTCGTTTTTAATTAAAAATAGTGCCTTTGACCTGTTATTTTGTCTTTTCTTCAGAACATATAACATTTAAAGGAGCTAAAACAAAACTCATCTGAATATCTTATACAATACAAAAAAAAAAAAATATACTTAATTTCAAGTCACATACTATTTGTAAAGAATTTGTGTTGATAGGGTATAAAATAAAAAGTTTTTTTCAATTTGAAATTTTTTTAACATTCCAATTTTTTTTGTTTATTTCGAGCGTAAAATTGAAAAATATAACTTTGCATTAAAAAAAAATATCAAAAAGAAATTTATTTTTATTTAATTTAAAAATATTATAGTGCATTTTTAAATATTGATCTTTTTCAACCTATAATATAGTCTTGTCAGCATATATGTATAGGCAATAAATAAAATAATTATTGAAATTTTAAATTGGTTTATGTACAGTTTTACATACCTATTTATAAAAATAATAATATGTCAGTATATGTAATTATAAAAAGTTTCTCTAAGCTTTAAATTAAAATTTTCATAATCAAGTGTTCAACATATTATCAATTAAGATAATTAATTATACTGAAGACATACTCAAATTTATATTTAAAATAAAAAAAAAATATAATATTTTGCTTGGCGGAAAACTTTTTTGAAAAATTAAGTAGGTACCATACGAGTATATAAAAAAAATTTTTTTTTTTTTTTTTTATTCTTTAATGTTATTTATTAAAATACATATTTACATTAATATAAAACATATATATATATTTTTTAAAATATTTATTTTTGGTTTTTTGTATAGATAAGTAAAAAATTTTGCCCAGGTAATTCCAAGAATAATATTTTGTGTTTAATTAAAAATGTGTGAATGTCAATCAAATAGGAAATATTTTGCGAATCTGTTGACATGTAAATAAATTAATTTCATATAATAAATCAGGCATAAAATAAATAATTTATAATTACATAGCTATTTAATATTCTTTTTTTTTTTTATTCAAAAATCCTTTAGAAAATAAATTGTATGAATTTAAGAAAAAATATTTAAATAAGCGTTTTCTTCTTTTTTTTTTTTTTTGCAAAACGGAAAAATTTAATTTAATATATATTAATTATTTGATTTAATATTGAAATAAATTTCCTTAATTTTTTTTTTTTTTTTTTTAAATAATAAATGAATTAAATTGTCTATTTTTCCACAAAACATGAAAATGTTCATGTTTGTTTTGTTTTCATTGAATAATAGTTTGGTGGTGTTACTAAACTTTGGGTATACCTTTTATTCTTCTATTTAAATAGAACAAAATATATTTTTATTAACCAAAATATTTCCATTCATTCTAACAAAACCTTTTAAATAGAATTTAGGAATATATTTTTATATTCTAATTCTATATAAATATACAAAATACATATTATATAGGTTTAGGTATTTTGTTTCCATTTTTAAATCATTCGTAATCAATTTACTATTATTATTTGGTTAATTATAATCTAATCAATACAATATTAAATACGTGCATTATACATATACATATATTATATTATATATACACATATACTATATATAAAAAAATATATTATATAATAAAAATAATGTGTAAAAAAACAAAAAAAATAAGGTAGAATGTAAACCAACGGTTTTTAAAAGCGCACATTTCCAAAACTCAATAAAAACTGTTTAGAAGTGTGATTTGCACAAAAATTTGAAAATTTCATGTAATAAGAAAAAATGTGAAAATAGGACATTTTTGAAATTTTGAGGGGCCGTAATTCCGGAATGCTATATAACTAAGAAAAGCCGTTAACACACGTAAAAATATATTATTGAACCTTTAATTTTCATGTCTTGCCGAAGAAAAATTTTTACAGGTGTCTAAAAATAGCAAATTTTCAATTTTAGAGGCGTTATAACTCTTAAAGAGGGGTCGTTACCAAAAAAATTTTCTGAGGAAACTTATACTAATTCTAAAAATTCTTTCTTGTCTCAAAATTTCATGTTCCTATCTAAAGGCGTGCCGGAGTTATGAAAAAAGAAATTTCATGCAAAATGTGGTATTCAGATAACGGTAAATTTAAATAGTAAATTACAAAATATTACATAATTTTGATACTGTTTTATATAAATAATAAAATTTTCGTTCTTCTGGCGGCTTTAGATTGTAAAACTATTACGCAGAGCCTGAGATATATATATCTTAAAATGAGGCTTTTTCGAAATTTTGAAGAGCTGCAACTTTGGAACCCTCTACAACTAAAATAAACCTTTAACACACGTAAAAATATATTACTGTAGCTTTAATTTTTATATCTTGCAGAAGTAAAATATGTATAGGTTCCTAAGTTACAGGTGTTTAAAAATAGCAAATTTTCAATTTTTAAGCCCTAATAGCTCATAAACAGGGGGTGATCCAAAAAAATTTTCTGAGTAAACTTATACTAATTCTAAAAGTTCTTTATTGTCTCAAAATTTCAAACCTCTATCTAGAAGCGTACCGAAAGTAGAAAAATCATGCAAAATTTGGTTTTGACATAACGGTAAATTTAAATACTAAATTTAAAAAAAATTTTATTTAAAAAGTATAATTTTGATATTAATTTACAAAGATAAAAGAAATACCTATCGAATGACGTTTTCAGATTAAAAAAATCTTAAGCAGAACATAAGATATATGCATTTAAAAATAGGGCTTTTTCAAAGTTTGAAGGGCTGTAATGGGTGGGGCTACATGAAAAAGTTGTTCCACAAAATTATTTTTTTTATGAGACCTACCCATGGTTAAAAATTTTTTTCTCTATCTTTAACGGTGTAGAAGTTTTGTAAACAGACTGACGGACGGACGGACGGACAGAGTGAAACTAATAAGCACATTTTTTCAACATTTTTTTGGAAAGGTGCTAATTATGGGTTCGGAAAAATAAATACAATTAGGAAAACTTTTTTTTTATATTTTATGTATTCTATTCTTATTTTATACTAACATTCAATTAAAACAATAAAAAAAAATATTTTTTGTACGAAATTTTAGTATGATAAAATATTTATAATCAAAAATATAATATATATAAGTACCTAATTGTACATGTATTAAGTTCTGATCAACTGGAATAGTCAATTTTGACTTGAATTTTTTGGGAAATACGGGGTAAGAATTAATAGAAAAACAAATAAAAAAGAAAAGATGACAAGCACTTGGCAGAGAATAAATATGACAAAAGAAAACTTCAAGCACAAGGGAAAAAATTTAGTTGCAATTTAACAGAAAAAAAAAAAGAAAAAATGGCTCAATGAGTTCTTTATATTCTTTTTATGAGAGAAAAAAAGAAAAAAAATGTACTTATGTATATATATAGGTATATAATATAATATGTATAATATGTACTTCAAAAATATAATGTACATATATACTTAAGTTTTGAAAATCATTGTTAGATTTTATTTAAATATCCTTCACATAACAAATATATATAAAAAAAATGTTCTATTTATGACTCCATTTAAAATAATTTAGTTATTTTTAAATTTATTTATTCTTTTTAAATTTGTCTTAATTCAATAAGAAATTTAAAATGAAAATGTATATTTTTTTTTCTTAATATACGTATATCTATACTAACTACGGTAAATAATTTTTAAAATTAAATGAAATTTAATTTTACGATATCTTAAAAAAATTTACGTGCACATTTTTGATTCTAACAATTTTTTTATAAAATAAAAAAGATACAATAAGATTTGATTTTTTATCAAATTAAAAATAGAATTTTCAAGAATAAAACAGATTTAATTATACTCAATTTTTGTAAACATTTGAAATACTAAAAATATAATTTAGATACATAAGTATCTATCGTACGTGCAATGCAATCAATTATTTGTTAATAGTTTTAAAACTCTTTTAATACTTGAAAAAATATAAAATACACAAGAGATTATAACCTTTTTACATGTGGAAAATTTTTTACATGCATAATTCTAATACAAGATTTAACGGTTCATGCATTGTTTTTCCAATTAAAAAGGGAGAAAAACTTTCAAAACACAAAAAAAAAAAAAAAAAAAGATAAAATTTTTGTTTTCTTTAAATTTTTATTCATTTTGTTATAACTTTTTTTATCAATTTATAGATAATGAATTTAAATTTATGCGCGCGTATGTGCGTGTATATATGTTGAAAAAAATTCATTCCATATAAATTTATTTTTCGTATATAGTTTGGTGAATTAGTGACAAGGAAAATACATATATAAAAAACAAGGCAGAATGTAAACCATCGGTTTTAAAAGTCTCACATTTTCAAAAGACAATACAAATTGTTTAGAATTGTGACTTGCACCAAAATTTGAATAATATTTTTCTTAGAATGTCATATAATAAAAAAATGTGAAAAATAAAGAGAAATCTTCATCAATTTTAAGATAACCCTAGATAACTAAGAAAACTTGCAAACACATTAACACATATAAAATTATAAAGTTTAAGCTTTAATTTTTGCCTTTTATTTTCAAATAAAAATTGTTCAAATGCATAAGTTACAGGTGTTCTCAAAATTTCAATTATTGAGCCTTAATGTAATCCTTGCTGGTACAAAAAAAAATTGACTGAAAATGATACTGAAAATGAAAAAGTTATTCTACAACATTCATTCTTTTATGAGACCTACGCATGATTCAAATTTTATTGCTCTATCTTTAACGGTCTAGAAGTTTTGTAAACAGACGGACACACAGAATAAAATTATAATAGGCAAATTTTTTCAAAATTTTTTTGGAAATGTGCTAAAAAGCTTCAAGCTTGTCAATACCATTGTTACTATATTTTATTTTTATATTAAAAAAAAAAACCACTACTTGAAACTGAACTCAACAAAAAAAAAAAAACAAACAAATTCACCACGTTTTTATAAAAATTTCCATAATACATTTTTGTTTTTTGTATAAAATAAAACTTCTATTTTTTATATATATTTAGATCACCTGTTGCTAATTATTGTAATATTTTTATAGACTTTTCACGTTCTTTATAAATTCGTAAATAAATTTATCAGAATATTGATTTTGTGTCTATATAGAGAACGCATTAATTGTATTGAAAAAGTTTATAATTGATGAGAATTTTGTGGTAAAAAACATGCGAATATATTCATGAAATACTATAAAAAAAAATAAAAAGAAAAAAAAAATTTCTTTGTCTGAATTTATATATAGGACTATCATATATAGTTTTGTTTTATTATAGTTTTCCGAATTCCCACAAAATTTCATATTAACGTTTTACAAAGAATGAGTGAAAATCTCCAAAGACAATAAAAAGAATTACAAATATTATTAATATACGATTCTTTTTTTCTACATTAACATTTTTTGTTTAGAGACATATTTTACACATTAAAAATATTGACGTAAAAAGTATAAAAGAAAATAAGGGATTGGAAAAATTATTTTAAATTGTCTTTTTTAACTGACATTTCTAAAAAAAAAAAAATATTCCTACAATAAAATAACTTTAATTTATATATAGTTAATAATAGAACAATTACTTTAGTTGAAGTATATAATTTACTTTTTCGCAGGGTAAATATATATAGAACATGGTATAATGTCAAAGGTAAATAAATTTTTTTTTTCATTTATTAAAAGTGTAATCTGGTACAATTAACAATAAATTTCTTTTAAAGTTGTTAAAAATTAATAATTTTTACATACATCCGTATCAACATAGTTAAAAGGGTATAATAAATTTACCATTATGTTTGTGACACCTTAAAGGAGATGAGCTATATAGATATAACAAAGTATATATATATAATATATTGTTCAAGAACGAATTATGAGTCGATATAAATAATATCCGTAAGATAAATCAACAATTAAAGAAACTAGGATATTAAAATCCAGGAAGTTGGACAGCCGCGTTCGATCAGTATACAACTTCTCTTTCTTTATATGAAATTAGCGCAAAATCTATTGAAAGCTTGAAATTTTGTGAAAGAAAGTCAAATTTTATTGTAACAACTTCGGCAAAATCATGCTAGTTTTGAGTAGCTCGTTCGAGTAGTTGTCATACAACATCAAAATTTACATAAATATATTGGTTCTTAATTAATTGTCAGATATCTTAAATCTCCATTGTTCTTTTTTAGAACAACTGGTTAGTTAGAAATTTAGTTAACAATTAATTATGTATTTTCATACCTTTATGAATATAGTTCAAGGTTATGATAAATTTGCCATTATGTTTGTAACACCTTAAAGAAGATGAGCTATAGATATGACAAGGTATGTATATATATATATTCTTGCTGGAGTTCGAATTCTGAGTCGATGTAAGCCTCATCAAAAGCCTCAAATAAAAAATTAAGAGAGCTATAAGATATTGAAATTGTTGCCATTCATCTTTATTAAATTATTAGTTTCGTTATTGAAATTCAGGAAGTTTGACGTTTTTTTTTTATATGAAATCAACTCTGCAAAATTTGGCTAGTCTATAGCAGCAGATTAGTTGAGTAGCTGTCATACTAAAAAATTTTACATAAATATATTTACATATATATTTTGGTAATTAATTAATTGTCAGATTTAATTTTATAGAACAACTAGGTAGCTGTGTTTAGTACTAATAAATAAAGTACTAATAAAAACTCAGGTTAAATCATCTTCATGACATATTTATGAAACATATTCCAAAGAAACAAAAGAAAAAATGATGAATTATTACATAAAACCAATTAAATTTGTGAAATGATAAAACTCTGTTTTAATAAATCATAATAATAATAATGGGACATTTAGAGAAAACTTCAAAATTGAAAATGTCTATATTAAAAATTTTTTTATTTTTCAACGTTTTTTGATTAACTTCTTACCAATTTTTAAATGTTAAATGTGATGGAATTTATTTGGAAAAATTTTTTTTTTTAAATTGCTTTAAATAATGTATTATTCAGTATTAAATCTGTTTAGAATATATAGAATTATTGAATTTACGCATATAAAGCTCAATATTCTTCTTTTAAATATTTTGAAAAATATATTAAAATCAATTGAAATACTTTTTTTTTTATTTTATAAAAGTTAAAGTTTTATTTTATAAAGTTTTTTTTTATATTACAGTTTCATTTATTTTTATTTTCTGAAATTTTTTATGACATCGATAAAAAAAAAAAAATCTCTAACCCTGATTGATTTACATTGTTTTTTATTTGACTTGTTTTCAAAATTACCTTTAATTTATAATTTTATTTATTTTTAATAAATTTTTAAGCAAATATTTTGTTTGTTTTATTTTGTCGGTCCGTATACTGTCCACTTTCTTTTGTTTAAAAAACTTTTACTTCTTTAAAGATAAAATTTTAATTGTGAAAACATTTATTTCATAAAAAAAAATTAAATTTTTAATACAGTGTTTAATAATTTTGTTTTTCTCCTTTCAACTCATATATAAGTAGCACATGCGGCATTTACGAAATCATTTATTATTCATATTTGGTTTAGCTTCAATTTCTGGAATTATTTGTTTTCCTAAGAAGTTGATTACACTGATGTAGATTTATTAGTGGTTATAAATTGAAAATGTTCTATTTTTTTCAGGTCAGGACACGAAATGTGTAAAATGATTTCCGTAAGTAAAAATAAAGTTTAGATGAAATGCGAAAAGAGAAAAATAAAAGAAAAATAATGCTTTTTACGTTGTTTTAAAATGTTGCAATTTATTTTCAAATTAACGACTCATCATCAAGGTTTATTTTTATTGGAAAACTAGTATTTTTGTATTTTTTGCTATATAAAAACTTTTATACATTTTTTTGCGGCGAATTAAAAAACAAAAAAATGGGAAAAAGTTATGAAACTAAAATATTTTTTTTTTTTTTTAATTTTGTAATAGTCAAATAAAAAAAAAAAACAAAAATTGAGTTTTAATGCATTTATACAATTTTTTTGATATCAAAAAAAAATTTATAAAATTTATATATATAGATATATATATTGGATATATAAAGAATTTTATTTTTGTCCATTATTTTAACAAACATTTAATTTTGTGTCAGCATATGCTACAAATTTTTGAAAATCAAACTAAAAGTAAAAAAAAAAAAACGAATATAAAAATATTATAGAACTTTTGTATTACATTTTTAAACTTACATCTGATATTGTTCGATTTAAATTATTTTTTAAAAATAAAATATGTTGAAGTTTTGTATAAATTTGTCCATAACCATACATTTCTTCTTTTGAAATTATATTACAATCAACCCAAATTTTAATAATTTGAATATTTATATTATGTGGGTGATATAACTTTCTTTTACCAGGCTTATAATAATTTATTTCAATTATAATGTTATGCCAATTTCCATCAAAAATCTGCAAATAATTTCATTTATTTATTTATTTATTTATTTATTTTTTTTGTTTTATTTTTATTAATAATAAATAATACATATTTTAATATTGATTTTATTCAAAAAAAAAAAAAATATCTTACATTTATTTTTTCTAATTTTATTTCAATATAAATGCGTTCATTTTTTTCATGGTCATATCTTAAAATTTCTAAATGTAAAAATTCTTGTAAATTTTTCATCTGTGAAAAATTTGTTAATGATGAAAAAATGATTTTATTACCATAGTTAGCATCGGTTATTTGAAAAAATGTAAATTCACCTTTAATACTACCATTATGTCGAAATGTTAAATCGAATGTTAAATTTTTTTGTAAATAATTTTTTATAAATGAATTTGGAAAATTTTGTTCAATTTCAAAATATGAATTAAATCTATAAAATAATATTTTACTATTTGTATCGAATAACTGATTATTGATTGGAAAATTTTTTGAAAAATCAATTTGAAATTGTTTATTTGAAATCAATTCATTATGAACACATGTTGCTACTCCTGCTGCTGCTGTTGCTGCTGCTGTTGTTTCATTTTTTCCGGTAATATCAATTAATTTTATAGATTTTATATCGATCTGAAAAACAAAAAAAAAAAAAAAAAAAGAAACAAAAAAAAAAAATTCTTTTTATTTTAGTAGAATTTAAAAGGTTTTTAAAATTGAAATAAAAATATATTTTTTATTTTTTACTTACTCCATTTTTATGATGGTTTGTATTTGGTAAATAGGATTTAGCTAAGGTTATCACATGAGATTTAATACTTTTAAAATATTCTAAATTGTTAATATCATAATTTTTTATTGGTTCAGATAATATGATCTCAGAACAATCAGCAAATTGATAAGAAATTGAATTTTTTGAAATAAAAATTTGTAAACGATGAAAATTCCCATCAATAAATTTCTATAGAAATAAAAATATATTTAATTTTTATTAGATTGTATAATATGTATATTAAGTAAATATAGGTTCTGTACAGAATAACAGAATATAGGTAATGGTAAATAAAAAAAGAGTTTAAAATATCAAAAAAAAAAAAATATATAGATATAAGCGATAGAAAACTGTTTATTATTATGTAAATAACATAATATAATGTTTCCTTTCCTTTTACTGAGTAAAACTACTCTTTTTCTACTCCCAACTATATACGAGTCTTTCAGAAAGAACAGATAGAAGTAAATACCGTTATGTTAAATTACCGTTCTATTTACGAACTATACTCACAACAAAACAACTCTTCTCAACTACTATTTTTGTGTAAAAGGAACACAAACATTATTGTACAACTTTTTTATACATATTCTTTTTCTTTATCATATTCTATATAATACAATCATTCATTATTAGAACACTCTGTATTTTAAAGTAATATATATATATATATATAGATATTATACGTACTTGATTTGTTATTAAATGAACATTAAATAAATTGTTTGAATTAAAATTATATAAAGTTTGAATAATTCTGTATTTTGTTGAATTATATGCTGGATTACCAATACCATTTTCAGTTGTTATAACAAATGTGTGATTTGATACAGAATTTCTAATTTGAAGAATATCAATACGATCACCACAAGTTGCATATAATGAAAATTTATTTCTAAATTCAATTTCAAGTAAAAATAAAATTGATTTTTTATTAAAATTTAATTTAATTTTTTGTTCTAAATTCAATTGATTGGAAAGACTATAATATTTTCCAGAATTTTCAGTTTCTTCCATAAATTCCTCTAAATTAAAATATTTTAATATATTGAATTCCTAGAAAAAGAATTTTAATTTAAAATTTCTTTTAAAATATATTTAAGTATTTTTTAGTTTAACATACATATATGATATTATCAGTATATATTTCCATCTTTTTAACATCAATCTAAAAGTAAAAAAAGAAACAAAAAAAATTTTAAAATCACTTAATTTTTTTTTTTTTTTGGCGAAAACAAAATTGATGTAAATTAAATCACATATTATACATATATACCTACCATTGATAAATAATTGTTAGAATGATTTTTAAATATAGTAATATGTTGTAAATTATTTGAAAAATAACAATTGATTTTTTCTGATAAATCTTGATGTCCAATTAAATTATTATTAGAATAAAATTTAATAACTCTTTTTGATGTAATTGGTTTTTTACCCTTTTTACTTGTCTGAACGTTAACAAATTTTATTGTAATTTTTTGCCACACGCCATTTAAAATCTGGTATAAAAAAGTTATATTTTTTTTTTATGTATATATATGTATGTTGAGAATATAAATGTGTTTTGAAAAAAAAAATATTAGATCTATTTGAAAGTTCTATTCTAAACCCCTTTTAAATTAATAACAAAAAAAAAAAAAAAAAAAAATGAGAAAAAAATATTTTTCAAAAGCTGAATATGTGTTTAATTGAGTGTATAACCTTTTTTTTTTATCCTAATTGTTTCTAAAAATGTCCTTTTTTTTTTTTAAATTTTTAAAAAATAAAACAACAAATTCTCAAATTTTTAAAACATAAAATATATAAGAGATAAACGACGATCTTAAAGTAAAGTCTCAAACTCTTGCTATATAATAGCAGTTAACCTGAACTAATGATTTTATATTTATACTATCTACATATGTATTATTTATTATCTGGATGTAGTTTCATGTACATATACATATAGTTATAAGTTAAGTTATACAAGTTTCATTCTATAAACTTTTATAATATATAGAAAAAACGAGGAAGAATACAGTTGACTTTGTCAACTCTTAGATACCCGTACGAACCGTTAGTATGTTCACAGTCACTCTGCCTACAATATTATTTTTTTAATATTTTAGTATTTTAAAATAATTTGGGTGAATTTTATAATTTCTAAAACTATGGGTTGTACATATATTCAAACTATATGTTTATATGTACATTCTTCAAAAGCAGATTCTAACCTTCCACATAACGATTGTCAATCCAAAACTTTTTCAAATATTCTATAGTACCATTTAATACTAAGCGGTAAATGTATATTAAATTTACTAAGTACAAAACAGTAAATATAATTTTAAATATTATATTATATTTAAATATTCCATTGACAGAATAATTTCTTATAAGTACAATAAAATACATATATGTATGTAAATACGGCACTATATAATATACATATATACTCTTATCATTCACTCACTAGTGGCATATACGATATGTAAATAAACATGATATTATATAAGTATGTATATATATCAATATCATATAAGAAAATAAAAATTCTTCAAGCAACCGTTATGTTGTTTATTTATTTACATTTTTTTGTACTACGCATTATATCCTCAACAATTTCAAATTATCGAGTAAAACAAAATGGAAAAAATTCGTTTTAAACAAATTTGTTAGAAAATTTGAAAAAATCAAATAACACTTTCGTCAATTATAAAGTAACCCTATATTATTAAAAAAAGTTGTTAACAGAAATAAGAGTATAATATTGAAGCTTTAATTTTTGTGTATTACTTCAAAAAATTTTTAACAGGTGTTCAAGTTACAGGTGTTTAAAAATAGGAAATTTTCAGTTTTTGACCCCTTACAGCTCCTAAACGGGGGGTGATACAAAAACAATTTCTGAAATGACTCATACTTATTTTTAAAGATCTAACTTCTGTCAAAATTTCAAGTTTCCAACTTAAACCGTTTAGAAGACAGAAGGTTTAAAGGATTTTGCAAAATTTGAGTTTCGCATAACGGTAAATTAAGACACCGTACGCCACAAATATATATTTATTGTATATGTACTTTTAAAGCTAATAAAAGTATACGTTACACAACTTGTGCTATAACAATTTAAATATAGAGCTTTTTTGAACCTTTGGGGAGCTGTAGCTCCGTAACGGGTGGGGGTACAAAAGAAAGTTATTAAAAATAAAATTAATATTTTTGTGAGATCTATCAGTAGTTAAAATTTCATAGCTCTATTGCAAAAAAAATGTGGGGATCTAAAAGTTAGGTGTTCGAGAGCTATCCTAAGGCTTGGTCCAAACTCAACCAAAAAAATAGGGAACCTACAAATTACTCCCAAAATATTTTGTGTAAATTTCAAGATTCTAGCTTTCTTAGTTTTTGAGTTAGCGTGCTGGCGGACGGACGGACGGACGGACATGGCTTTAAAGTCTTAGAATTTTTTTCTGATCCGATCCATACCTTTGAAGGTATATCTAGCTCGCTTATTTCGAGGTGTTACAAACGGAGGAGGAGTCAAAACTTAAGATTTTTACATGAAAATTTTAAAAAATGTAATTATAGGCCACATCTTAAATATATACTCAAGTATTATTGAAATTTACGGTAACTTTTTAAAAAAAAAAATTTTTTTTTCCGACAATCATTAAATTATTAAACTTTAGATATAAAAACTTTTCAATTATATATATATATTAATTATATACTTACTGGATATTTTAATTTAGTCTGTAGTTTCTTTTTTATACCAAATTTATTGTGAGAAATATAATTCCATATAAGAAATGTTTTATTAAATAAACCAAAATCAATAGTTCGATTACATTTTAAATCATACATTGATAAAAATGATATTTGATTTCTTGTTGTTGTTTGTGTTTGTGTTGTTGATAAATTATAAAAACGAAATATAATATGAAATGTCCAATTTAAATCTTTTTGATATTGTTTTATTGTAAGAATATTTGGTATTAACAAGGTCATTTGTATAGAACTATTCAAAAATCGATAAAATAAATCATTATTCCAATCATGATGTTCTTTTGAAAAATCAAAATATTTATTTATTTCTAAATGATGTTTCATTTTAATATCATTCATATTTGATGGATCACAATTTGTAATAAATTTAGCAGAAATTGGACTTATATTAATATTTTTAATATGAACCTTTAAAAAAAATTAAAATTAATAAATAAATGAAAATTAAATTTGTATATACGTATATATATAAAATAATTTACTTGAGATAAATATTCTGTTTCGGCTTTACTAATAATCACATTATAAGTATTATTCATTTTAAAGAATAAATTTTCTTTTAATTCGATATGATTTAATTCAGTTTTTAATTTACAATCAATTAACACTTTTTTAAAATTTTTATTGTATATAATTTGTATAATATGCCATCTACCATCAGCAATATCCTTAAAATTAATATATTTTTTATGTACTCGTATAATAATTCATTTTTTTTTTTTTTAATAAAAATATCAAATTTACTCAACAAACACACACATAGACATACACACACACACCTCTTTTATTACTGGAATATAAAAACAATCCTTTAAATTTGTTTGAAATTTTGATATAAATTTTATATTTTCATATTTTTTTTTTAAATCCAATTTAATACAAATACGTTGTTGATCGATATTTGAAATAATATCTAATAATGTTATATTTCCATAAAATTGTTTAAATATGATATCGTATCCATAACGAAATATTATTTTAATACCAAATTCATTTGGTATATAAAAAATTTCATTTTCATTTAAAGTTATATTTTGATTAAAACCATTATTTATATTAAATTGATAAAATGTTTCATCATTTTTTGTAATTTTTTTATATTTTGAAAAATATTCACTAATTTTTAATATATTTATTTCTGGAATTTTATAATATTTATCTGTTTTTAAATTTATATCAATATTATTATTATTAATTGATTTAAAAATTATTATAATAATATAAATTTTCAAAATTATTATTATATTATTCATAATAATATTAACTTTAGAACTATACTGGTATCAGGTATCATTAATATTAAAAAATATACAAAAATTATTTTGAAAATTTATTTTAAGACCTTAAGATTATTAAATGATTAGTAACTAATGTAAGGATTTAAGTTTGTTAAAAAAAATTTTTTTTTTAATACCAGCCATTAAAAGAAAAGCAAACATCGTTATATGAATAGCCGTTAATTATAGAATTAGCTTTTATTATATTTGAAACTAACAAATAAGAATAAAATAAATAATTAACATATAGTCAAATAAACCAAATATTTCGGTATTTATAATTTTCATTTTTAAAAAAAAAAATATAATATAACTTTGTCACTTTAACTTAACACATTTTTACTTTAAGTGAAGATTTTTTACTTAAAGTGAAGACATTTGTAATAAAAGTTAAAAATAAATAAAGTAAAAATATATATATACATATATTCATACATATTATATCAAAAACATAAATATGTGATCGAAATATATATATATATATTTTATAAAATATATATGTATATTAAATATTTATTAACCATAAATTACTGAAGTAAAGATTATTTATTAAAAATAAAAATGCCTTCATTTAAATCAAAAAAATCTTCAATTAAAGTAAAAAAGTTATATTAATTTTTTATCAAAGTTGGAGAGACGAGTATATTAATAATAAAAAAATTCTTTTATGTATTTCAATTTAAAAAAAATATCAACTTGATTTAAAAGTTATGTTTTTATTTTTTATCAATCGCTTATTGACTGGTACAAGTTCTGCTTTAGAAATCTTTCAAAATTTTATTTTGTTTTTGTGAATTTAAAACCAGAAGAAATATAAATAAAATATTTAAGAAATATTGTTTGACTTAAATATTTATTATTTACTTGTAATAAAATTTTATGATATACTCAATGATTTCTATTCTAATCCCATTTTTATTATCCTTTTCGGAAGTTTTGTGATTCAGGCAATTTAAGAATGAATTGAAAATTGAATAAAAATAATTTTTATAAAATTTTCGCGCTAAATGTTGAAAAAATTTTAAAATCTAAAAGATTAAAAAACCCTAACAAAAATAGTAAGACAGACAATGAAAAAATAAAAAATTTAAAATAATTTGATATTTATATTAAAGATATTTATTGTAATTTATTTTACGTTTTGCTCGATTGATATTTTTTAATTAGACTTGTATCAAAAAAAAAAAAAGATAATATGTTATATTTATTTTATTTGTGTAACTAATTTAAATTTAAACTTAATTTTCGGGTGGATTAGCATCTAAAAAAGTAGTCTTAAAAGATTACTTTTTAGAATATTTTTCAATTCAATTTCACTCTATCAATCCGTATACGTCTGTCTGTTTACAAAACTTCTACACCGTTAAAGTAAAAGCAATAAAATTTTAATTATGGATAGATTTCGAAAAAAAATTGAATTTATAAAACAAAATTTTTTTGTATCCAATACCCAGGTAGAACCATTCAAAATTTGAAAAAGACCTATTTTGAAATATATGTATATATATATTTTATCAGTTTCTGTTAAAGATTTTGTTCAACTTTTTCAATATAAAAACGCCAAAGTGCAGAATATTTCTTTAGCTTTATAAATCAATATCAAAATTATACAATTTTTTTCAATTTAACTTTGCTTCAGATTATGTATATGTATTTTACTGATATGACTGAATAAAAAACAGAAGAAAAATAGACAATAATGTAAATTTTTCCACATAGTTTTTATTTTCTACGTTCACACCTATCTGAAAATTTTGACAGTTTTTTTAAATAAATTAAAAAAAATTAACAAAAAAAAAATTATGCCAAATTTCTTTTAGAAAAAATTCAAAAATTAATCATAATCATAAAAATTAAATAAAATTATATTATCAACCTACATTTTTTAAAATTTCTTAATTTTATAATTTCTTCATTTAAATTTCATTACTTTCATGCGATCACGGATCACTTCAACTGAATACTGTTAAAAATAAAATTTATATTAATATGTAATGTCATATCTGGCATGTCAAAAGTTCGTTTATATTATACATACGCTATTGTACGCTAGTTTAATATTTTAGTATTATACGCTAAATTCAGCGCGACAGATGTAAAATACATATAGCCTGAAGCCACCATTAGTATTTAAATTTACCGTTATATGAAAAAAAAATTATGCAAGGTTTTTTGTTTCTTCCCTATATCTCAGGAACGCTTTTAAATATAACCTTGGAATTTTGACGGAGGAAAGATCTTTGAGAATTAATATAAAATATCTTTTTTTGTATCTCCCCCTGTTTAAGAGCTATTAGGCATCGAAAATTTACAATTTGCTATTTTTAGACAACTGCAAGTTAGGCAATTTGTACAAGTTTTTTCAAAGTAAAACGCAAATTTTAAAACTTTAACATTATATTTCTTCAAGTGTTAACAGGTTTTCTTAATTCAGGTTTTCCTTAAAATTGAAGAAAATTATCTCTTGGTTTTTCATATTTTTTTCTTATATATAAAACAAATTATGGTATAAGAATTACATGTAGTATATATATAGAATTACATACATATAGAATTACAAATTTTTGTGTAAGTCAGAGTATGGTAAACTGTTTTTATTGTTTTTTTTTTTTTGGAAAATATGCGTCTTTAAAAACCTTTGGTCTTACATTTTGCCTTATTTCAAATAGAAATCCTCCATATGTACAATTAAAATATAAAATAAAGTTTAATTTCTTTACATTTAATTATAATTGAGTTCAACATTAAGAACAATAATTAAAATGTTAAATGAATGACAATGCAATTAATTAAAATATTTTATATGTTATTATTAAATTTATATTACAAATAATCAATATTATAAAATTGATTATCTATATTGTTATAAAATGAAATATGTTGGGGATTTAACTTATCTATTTTAGTATAGGTAATGTATATTCCAAAAAAAAAAAAGAAAAAATAAGTAATTTAAAAAAAAATATTTTCAAATTTATTTACATAAATATATATTTTAAAAGTAATAATTTAATTAATAATTAATTTGTAGTTTTTAATTTTTTTAAAGTCTCATCATTAACATTAATATGTAAATCCATTGTTTTTATATCAAACTAAAAAATTAAAAAATTTATATTTTATAAATAAATTTATTAAAAAAAATTATTATATATTTAAATTTAATATTTTAATTAACTTACAGTGCTTGAACTTGTTGCTGTAATATTATTAAATAAAATAATTTGTTGTAAATTACTTGAACAGTAAAATGGTCCATCTAATGTTTCTACACCTAACAATTCATGATTTAAATAAAATGATATTGTTTTTGTTGAATTATTACTCTCAATTATAATTAAAATATGATTCCATTCACCATTTAAAATCTATAAAAAAAAAAAAATTTTTTTTTTTTCTTTTTTTGTAAGAAAGTTTTTTTTTTTTTTTTCTAAAAAACGAAATAATTTAATGATTAATGCAAGAAGAAGTGTATTATAAAAGTAAGAAAGTATAATTTAGTATTTAGAGAATGAGAATAGTTAAAACAATTCATAACGATATCTCGATATCTATATATATATATATATTTTTTACTTCCTATTATACTTTCTATACATTACAGAATATAAAATGCATCATCTCTTGTATTACATAATTTATTAATTAAATCAAATATATATATATAATACTTTACATCCTTTTTTAAAATTCCTCTTGAATATTCATAATCAATTCGATACCTTGATATTATATTCCAAGATAATGATTTACCCGATATAATACCAAAATTTATAGTATTTCCAGTTATAGAATCTAACATTGATAATAATGCTATAAGACCATCAAATTTCTCATAACAACGAAATATACATGTAAATATGAAATTTTTTGATGTAATCGAATTTAAAATTGATTGTGGTAAAATAATATTTGTATAAAATGATTCATTTAAACGATAAAATTTACTTGAATCCCAATCTCGTTGTTCATAATAAAATGTAATTTTTTTTATTAAATCTATATCATTCGAATGAACATAATAATTAAGTTCAGATATTGAATTACAATCAAAATTATTTTCACTGACATTTGATGCTATTATTATATGTTTCATATCAACCTAAAAAAGAAAAAAAATCTTTTAAATCGTCAGTATATTCGATTATGAGTAAATATTAAAATTTATATTGACTTTTAATAATTATATAAGCACATATATACAGTACATATACACACTTGTATAAGTCAAAAAAAAAAACATTTGAACAACTCACATGAATAAATTCAGTTGTATTAGTAACTGAGAATTCAATATTTTGAGGTTCTCCAGCTTTTAAAAGTTGTAAATTTCCAAAATTTTCTTCTTTAATTAAATCATCAAGTACATTTTTACAATCCAATAATACTTTAATATGACGTCGTGTAATTTTTGCTACCAGTTTATGCCATTTACCATCAATCACATTCTATAAATAAAATAATTTTCAATTAAAAACACAATTTTTTTTTTTTATTCTAAAATTTAAACATCGCATTTTAGTATAATACACTTGGAGCAGTGAAATAAAACCATACGCAATAAAACCATAATGGCCCTAATTTCGCTTTTGAACGAGAAATAAAGCCATATCGCAAATTTTTTCGTGTATGGCTTTATTTCCCATTCAAATCCGAAGAAAAGCCATATTTCCCATTCAAACCTGAAATAAAGCCATACCGTTTTCTAAAATTTTATAAATTTAAGTTAAATAGTAACATTGATACAAATTCTAATTTTATAGTAAACAAAGTGAAATAATAGGCAGTTATAAATCGCTAAAAGAAATTTCTTTTTTGGAACAGACTAAATAATTGTTATTTATAATTATTATCACAGTTTGTTTTTAAATTTGATTGGAATAAGTTAGAATATTACAAAATATACTTATTAAATTTAATAGTGAATATTCATATTTATCTATTTGACAGATTCTAAATTTGGGTGGATTTTGTGCTTAGTTACAAAATCAGGGTTGATTCTTTTTCTAAAATATGTACATATGGACAAAATGTCACCAGAAAAAATGATGCGAGGACAAAATATCGCGAGAAGGGATTTTAGAGTTGGATTCAAAATTAGAGTATTCCTTTTTCCAAAATATTTCCAATTAAATTAAAATTCATTATTGCGATATTTTATCCGGCGAAATTTTATCTTAGAGCCGCAACATATATAATGTATGTCTATTAAACAAAAATTTTAGAAAAAAATTGATAATTATTATTGTTTTTAAAATTTAAATTACTTTTATTTGAAGAGAATAGATTTCATTTTTAAACAGGATTTAAAGCCATGTAGCTTTGTTTCGCAATTGTATGTGAAATACAGCTATATGCGAAAAATTTGGTGATATGATTTTATTTTTTATTCAAAAGCAAAATAAGGTCAATATGTCTTTATTGCGTATGGCTTTATTTCACGGCTACAAAACACTTATTCCTCAATTAACACGATTAATAAATACACCTATAGAGATTATCGAATTTCTTTAAAAAAAAAAATACCCTATTAAAAGGTGGATAAATTTTAGTAAATTCGTAATTTAAAATTGATTAATCCGAATAAATAAGTAATGCGTGCGCATACAAATAAAAACCGTGTCAATCGAAAAAAATAAATAAAAAAAATTTCAAAATATTAAAATATACATGAATAAAAAAAAAAAAAAAAAAATATTAAAATTTAATAACTAACTTTTTTTTTTACAATAATATTTGCACAATTATCGATTCGTTGAATTTTTGATTGATAAGAACTTATTGGATTATTATCAGAAAATATTCTTATATTAAAACATAATTGAGGATTTTTTATTATATTTATATTATTTTTATTATTAATAATGACATCATTATTATTATTAGTTGATTTCATTCTAAATAATATAATATTTCCATGAAAATTATTATTTGTTGCATTTTCAAAACCAATACGAAATGTTATTTCAATTGTATAATTATTTGCATTACGTCCAATTTCTTTTAATTTATCTGTATATTTTTTTGAATATATTTTATTAAATCCAAAATTATTAAATTGAAAAAATTTTTTATCATAACTATTATATTTTTGATAATTCCATAAATGTTTTTCATTTTTTAATAAATCAATTTCTGTTTCAAAATTATCTTCTATAGAATTTTCAATTGAATAATCATTATTATTTTCTTTACAATTAAATAAGAAAATTTGAATTTTAATTATAATAATTAGTAATGAAATTTTAATCATATTTTATTTTTAATTTTTTTTTTTTTTTAATTAAACTTCTAGTTCCCTTTTTTTGCTTGGTTTTTGTTTTATTTTATAAATATAAAATACTGATATCACAAAATTTTTTTTCAAAATTTTACTTATATGTATATACATATATATGGAGTTAATATAGGTCAGAGTCAGTTTAATTTAGAAAAAACACTAAATTTAATATTTATTTAGTGGATCTCTTATTTCCATTAAAAATATTTGAATTGAGGAAATTTTTATTTAATCACTATAGAATAATAACTTATCAGTTTTTATATATTTTTATTTTGATATTCTTAAAATAAATATATATAATTGAAATTTAGACATAACCTCTTCTTTCTTAAAATATTACAAATATATATATATATATGTGTATAGGTTAGTTTTTGGTCGTAATCTTCTTAATTCTAGTAATTTCAACATAATTTCAAAATTTTATTTAATATTTTACATTAGAATTTTATTTATTTTCAAATTGAGATAAAACAAGTTGGACCAAACCAATATAAATAAATATATACTGAAATGTTACTAGAAAAAGTATTTAAAATGGATTTTTTTTTTTATAGATTTTGCTTTATATATATACGAGCATATAACCTTCATTTATTTTAAGAAATATTACTTTATGTTATATTATGGGATTATATAAATTAAGTTTACTATTAATAAATATTCTGCTTAAAAGTAAGAATCACCTACCTGTTATGTACTAACTAATATAATATATACAATTGTTTTTTTTTGTTTTTATGCGAGTAGGGGACAGTTGCCAAAAACATAGTACTTAAGACATTTTTACGTTATATTATTTATACGGGATGATTTGGAATGATTTTTAATATATTTTTTTACAGATAGATGTCATATGCAATAATTTCCTTGGTATTTAATAATTTTAACACTATAAAACGTATGTTTTGAGTCATTTTTTAAAACCCTCAAAATGGTATCATTTAGGAAACCGATTTCATAAATCGTACTGTACCCTGTTCCTAAAATCGTACTTAAAGAAATTTTTAAAATTTTTATCTATTTTGAAATGTAGTTAGAATGTCATACTTACTAGACATCGTAAGTACGATTTGAAAATTTTACAGTGGTACGATTAAGGCAACCTTGCAACGTTTTAATAAAATAAATATAAAATAAAAACTATTTGAAAAATATTTAAATACAACATAAAAAAATTGTATTTAAATTGTATTTAAAAAAAAGTTTATTTTATACAAATTTTATACGCTAAATATTATTAGTTGAATTGAAAGTTATAGTAACTTTACCTGATATCTTTTTAAACATTTAAATGACATATATAGAATCAAATGACAACAACAGTATTTTTTCTTTTACTTTGGCAATTTGTCATTAACTTTACAAATTTACCACTAGATTTAAACTAATATTAATAAAATATTAAATAAATCAAAAAGTACGGTTTATGCACCAATACGATTCAGGCAACTCTCCCCTATATATAAAATTGAAATAAAATTTAAAATGTAATTCGTTAATCAAAGCAAATTTAATTTATCAAATTTAAAGAACGATTGAAACATAATGTTCATTTTATTTAATCAATGTTAATTTAAATAAAAGTAAAGCACTCAATATTTAACATCAATTCCTTTAAAAATTTCTCAAATTATTTAAGAAACATGTCATGTATACATTGTAAAATTCTATCAATTCAATCAATCATTTCTCTATCAATGCATTTTCGAAAATTTTAATGTCAGCGAATTCAATAAATTATTTACCGATGATCGAATAAAAATATATAAATATTTATATATTTATATGCATATATATATATATGTATATATATTATAAGAAGAATTCAACAACAAAAAAAAAATATATAAAATCATGTAATTGTATTTTGTCATTTTACTTTTTTAATTTATTTTTCTAGATTTTATTGGTTTAATTTTACAATATTCTTTGTTATTTATATAAAAAACATGCACCAAATAATAACGTCATAATCCGTTGTCAATAAATAGCACTTTTCTAAATCTTAAATAATATGTATTACAAATTACGATTTACATTTTTTAAAATGTACATGTATATAAAATGCTTAAAATGTATATTTATTTAAAATTTGGTTTTTTTTTTTAGATTTTTATTAGCCTTCAGTCTATATATTTTTTTTTCTTTTAACTTTACTTCATTGCAAAAACAAATAAAAAAAACAAATTGAAAATTATTTTAAATCGATGATTTTAACTTTATTTTCAAAAATAATTTTGTTAAAAATATAATGTAAAAAAAGTAAATAATTTAATTATAATTTAATACTTGTACCACAACTTCTTGTAGACCTGAAAAGCAAGGTTGATTTATTATTTCTTTATCATATTGTGGTGGAGGAATCAAAATAAATAAATAAATAAATAATTTCATCATATGAGTATATAACGTGAATCTATTTACTGAAACACTCGACAACCAAAGCTCTGCAACTACATCGACAACTTACAAATGATTTTTTTTTTATTTATTTATTTATTTAATTAGAACTAAATCTAAAAAGAGGATTACAAAAAAAATGGTTATATATCTCAAATTAATAATTAGCTTTAAAAATTACATATAGATTTCTGTTAACAAAGATTTCTTAAATTGCATATTTATAGGGATTTTTTTTATATTTTAATTTAAATCGAAAAATAAAAGGAAGTTTCTAACAGAGTTAAAATAAACTAAGCTGCAGCATTTTAACTTTAGTTTGCGATAAAAAGTTTAAATAAATTGAGACAACTGTTATGGGTACTATATGATATGTTTAAAATATTACAATAATTTTCATGATAAAAGTTGAAAAAAATTTAAACAAATGCGCGACTTAAACAAAACTCTAGAAACTTAATAAAGTATATTAAATTAAAAAACTATATTAAATTACGACAATATTATTCTGTAATTAAACAGGTACAAACAATTTTTAAAATTATATACACCATTCCAAAATCTTGATATAATTATGTATATATGATTTGATTTCAAAGAATTTTTTTTTTTTTTCTAAATTAAAACAATCCTAAGGCATTTTATATTACAATCGATTTACAAAACTTAGTAGATATTTAAAGAAAAAATTTTCTCAATATCTGTTATACACTAAAAATAAATCCTTTCAGTTAAAAATCAACAATTATATTATATATATATATATATATATATGTATAATGTAGGGTAACAAAAAATGAACAAAACAAAACAAAAAAAGGTCACAGACAACTCATTTAGGCCTCATTATATGCTTCTGTTCTGATATTCTAATATTCTAATAATTACTCTTTCATTTTGGTAATTTTTTTTTGTTTTTTATAAAAATGTTTAAAGAAAACAAAAACACAAAACAAAAGAAAGATAGAAAGATGAAAATTTTTTTTTTTTTTTTTAATTTTAGAGATTAAAATCACCCCGTCATATTTTTTGATTCATGTTTTCTTGTTAGTCATTAAATTACTTATACATATATATTTTTGCTCTTTTTTTTACATCCCATCTATTAGTACATATACGTTTGTAATGTATATATATATATAGTATATAAAATAATTTGTTTTCAAAGTTTTTATTATACATATATAAAAACAAATAAAGTACAGAAAAAAAAAAAAAACAAAAATGACATTACAATTTTATAATATACTAAGAGATAGAAAATGCTTCGAGCTTCATTTCTAATGGTTGATTTCCATTTCATATAGTAATAATAACCTTTAATATATATTTATTTTTTTTTTTATTATTTTGCATTTTGAGTTCTATTCATGCATCCGATTTAGTTTATATTTTTTATATAGTTTAGAATTAGACAAAGATAGGAAACTAAAAACTAAAAAAAAAAAAAAAACCGGCATTACACCACATATTTCATGCTATGCTATGGTTTAGTAAATTTTTGTATTTTTTTGTTTTTTTATGTTATTTTGGTTTTTTTTTTTATGTACATATCATTAGTAAAATATATAAATATAAATAGTATAAACATTTATAAAACTTTGCGGAATTTGTTTGTTTATGCAATCTTAAAAAGGAATTCATCCATTTCCAAACTAGTACATATATGCCAGGAAAATAAGTTATAACATGGCTCGAATAAAAAAAAAAAAACAAACTTATATGAAAAATAATTTCCTTACTTCCGTTTATAATCTACAAACAGAAAGGAAATTATACAAATATGTATATTTGATATTTATATAAAAATATATAATGTATAATTTATATGGAAATATATACAGTGTTGAGCCATCAAAAGGTGTTAAATGAAAAAACAAGAAATTAATTTTTCTTAATTTATAAGAGTTATTCTATACATACATAAATAAAAATTTTTCAAACTAAATTAATTAAAAGAAAAAAAAACTGAATTGTGAAAAGTTGGTTTTTGAAATATTTTTTGTCAAAAAAGTTGTCATTAAAATAAATGAAATCATTATAAAAGTGATGACCAGCTGTTAGAAAGAAATTATTTATAAAAATAAAAAAAAAATATTATTAAAAAAATATTTTTACAAATCATTAGTAAATAATCATTTACTGCACAAAAATATATTCAATTTGTTTTTTGTTTTCTATTAAAAAGTGTGATGCTTAATATTTTTATGAAACTTATCAAAACTTTATACTAATGCAATGCTTTATTTAATTTTTTTTATATATTATGTTTGACATATGCATGTATATATGTAAGTATATATTTTCAAATTTTTCATACGCCTTTTATCTTTTAATTCAATTCGATTTCCCTGTATAATTGATTCACAATTAATGTATCATGGACGCGTTTAATTATATTATAGCATAATGCAATATAAATTAATCAAATATAAATATTATAAATACAAAATATATTCATTATTAAATCAATAATATAAATAAATAAAAATTTGTTGTATCAAATAATAGATGGCATATCAATATAACTTAAAGTTATTTATATTCATATAATAACTTCCCTGACGGATCCCTGAATAGTCAACGATTTTATGAAATGAATGACACTAACTGGAGTATTTAAGTTAATAAAAAAACAATGCTTAAAACTTTTGTTAACTATACGTAATTTTATCTTTATTTTATTGATTTTTTGTTTCTTCTCTATTATTAATTACTTGTAAAAATTCGAAAGTCCCTATAATGGTTGTAATAAAAGTTAAGAGTTATATATAGTGAAAGTCTATATAATGATCAAATAATAGTTATATATTTTTAATTTAAAAGAAAAACAAAACAGTATAAGAAATCAATAAATTTTTTTATTTATTTTAGATATTGGTTCATGACATTTGTTATTTAAAAATGATTTCATGTAAATGATCGCCTCTATAGAGTATTTTAAAAATTCAATTCTGGAACACCAATTTTTAGTCTCTTTTTCACATAAATCTGCACTTATTTTACTAATAACATGATTAATGTTAGTTTTAAGGTCATTGACTGTTTGTGGTTTATTGGAGTAACGAAAAAAGTCTAATGGAGCATGATCGCATGATCTTGGTGGCTACATCGGCATTTCTGAAGATTACATTGTCATTAAGCTTTTTTCTCAATAAATTAATTGATCTACGCAATAAATTCGGTAATTTGGTTTTATGAAGTTCATCGGTCAACTGAATTTTATACCTTGAAATGCAAATATTTATGAAGAATATTTCATGTGGAGGCATAATAAAGTTCAACTTCTTGAGAACGACGTCTAATTGACTGTTTTCCATTTTCATTCACACTTTGGTTCACAGCATCGATATTTTCAGCAGAACGTTTACGTTTTTGACGGGTTAGATTCTTAACATCATAAACACTACCATTTGTCTCGAATTTTTCAATTACACTACGAATAGTAAAGCTCTATGGGTACGCTAAATTACACGTAATGCGCGCGAAACATATGCCGAATATATTTATTATATTTGTAATCAATTTTAACTATTTTTATACGCTATGCAACGCTATGTGTACGCTATGTGTATTTTTCCATGGTGATTTCCAAACAATACTGAACAGAAATGTCAATTTTTTAGGGAATCTGAAAAAAAAAATAGATGGCCGCTATGATGTTAAAAATATATATAGTACTAATTTGATCATCCTATATCTATATATAAAGTTTTCTTTAATGCATTTAAACCTAAAAAAAAAATCAGGTTAATATTCTGATCAGTTGCGCATTTGATGTGAAGTTGATTACTTAAAATGATTTTTTATATAAACCAAAATACATTAATCTAACCTGGGAACACTGTATTATATTAAAAAAAAAAAATATGTTTCACGCAGTCGGCATTAGTCTAAAATTGATTTATGAATTAAATTATAATCAAAACAATTTAAAAAAAAAAAAAAAATAAATTTTGAAACAAAAATAAATTATTTATGATTTCTGGATATTCTCAAATATCTATATGTATATATGTATATATGATATTAGAAAATATACAAATTTTTCAAATTTTTTATAGTAATAAATTTATATCAGAATAGAATCCTATACACACAATTATTGGCCAAATTAATTATTTTATCTGTCTCAATTTATTTATTTTTGTTAATTTTTTTTTTTTTTTATTTTACATTTTCTTTTTTTTTTTTTTTTTTGAAAAATTCCAGTCACAAATTTAATTTGAATATGAAATTCTAAATATTATGAATATATATACTAATATACATATGTACCTTTGTATAATTTTGTATACATACATATATAAATTGACAACAAGGTACAACCTACGAGTATACATGAAATATTTAAATAATTACAGTTTTCCCGTTCTTTTGATTTGAATAAAATGTTATAAAAAAATTTTCATTTACCATATTTAAAAATATCGTTTTGTATTAAAATAATTAAATTTCTTCGTATTTATTTGTAATACAATCTGTTACCCATCAAAATTATATATATGTATATATATACATATATGTACAAATTTTAGAATGTTTAGAAATTGAAAAAAAAAAAAACATAATCAACAAATAAACCTTTCACAATTGAATTGAATTGAATTGAATTTTTGTTTTTGACATTTGAAAGGTTTTTTTTTTTAGACATTTGATATTTTTGCTTGTAAAACTTAAAATGGAAGAATTAGAAAAAAAAAACATTTGAATACGTATTAGAAAAATAAAAAGAAGAATATTTAAATCAATTTTTTTTTTTTATATTATAAATCAAATTTATTTGTTGTTCTTTTTATTTAAAACTATAAGGCAGAATTGTATAAAACGAAAGGTTTTTAAAGGTGCATATTTCCCAAAAGATACGAAAAACCTATTAGGATTGTACTTTTTTTTTTCCATCAAAAGTTTTAATTTTTCATAGAATTTTTTATGTAAAATCAAATAGGGTAATTAAGAAAAGCTATTATAAAACATGTAAAATTATAATGTGAAAGCTATAATTTTCTTACGTTTTAATTTGAAAAAGTATGTACAGGTGTCTAAAAAATAACTTTAATAGCTCTTAAACATATACGGAGTTATCAAAAATTATGCTAATTACGATAAGATCTATCTTTTCTTAAAATTTAAGAGTTCTAATAAAATACATGTCAGAATTATAAAGGAAGCTTCTATTATGTTATATTTCCATATAACGGTAAATTTAAATGGTATATAAAAAAAAAAATTTTTAATTTTGATGTCGTTTTTACATTGAAAAAAAAAATTAAGTAAAATCTGAGGCCTTTTTTGTTTTTACTGAAATTTTTATCTGTTTTTATTTATTTGTAAAAAATTCTAAAACTTAATTTGATTTTATAAAATTTTGAAAAATATAGTAACTGCAGCACTTACTTTGAGAAGTATACGTTGTTTACATATATTATATATGTACAAGGTAAATTTATCGTTAATTTTTTTTTTTTTATGAAGAAACATGAAAGTTAAGACACTCTTTTTTGGTTAAAATTTAATTTTTTTATGTTAAACAGTATAAAAGTTTTGTATAAATTAACGGACGGACAAAGTAAAGCTAATAAACAAATTCTTAAATTTTTTTTTTTTTTAAATTGTGCTTAAATATATATTGTTGATTTAAAAAAAAAAATTATACATTTTGCTTCGTTTCTTACAATAATGTACAGGATGTCGCACAATGGAAAGTACAATATAGCAGGTTTTAAAAGAAAAGAAAAGAATTAACCAGCTCTAAACCCGCTCTATATCTATTATACATAAGGGTTTAGAGCAGGAGTTATTTTTAACTGCTTTCGAAATTATTATAGATATATCATATACATATATATTCAAGACAAATTTCAATCCAAAATGTTTGTTCGATTTTAAATAAGTTCCTGTTATTTGTTAGCATATTATGTTTTTCCTATAGTTAAAAGGACTCTATAGAGAAAAAGTTAAAACATAGAAATTAAGAATTCTGGTCGTTTTTTTAAATAGTTGTACTTTTTTTATGAAATTTTATTTATTTTTTAAATCTTTTAAGACACAGTTTATTAAAGTATTTTTCATATCTCTTTTAGAACAAATTCAACATTAATTTAATTGCAGTTTTATGAAATTTTAAAGTACATAACAAAATTCAATCTTTTCTAAAATTTTATTTTGATTCTTTACAATAAATTATCGAAGGAATCTGTAGTAATAGAACTCCTCCTCCTGATTGTTATAAATATTTTTCAATGTTTTAATATTCACTACTATATCTCACATTACTCTTTTGGCTCTGACCACGACCGTTGATACTTTTGTATTAAAATATTAAAACTTTAATCTCTTTTTAATGCTTATTTTAATAAAATTGTAAATTATAAAATTAATAAAAAGGCCTCTAAATATAAAAGAATTTCTAAATTAAATAGAATGATTCAAAATACTTGAAGAAGAATTGTTATGAAGGATTTTATCAAATTTTTTTTTTCATTTTCTGAAGAAAACACGTGATAAGTTTACGATAATGTATAATGAGATTATGTTATGCAGGTTGTGTCTGTCATCTATTATATCAAACCAAATATATTCGACAATATTTTCATATTTCATCAAAAAATTAAAAAATTTGAAAAAAAAGATATTAACAATAAACATATACCCTTAAAATTATACTACAAATCTTTTAAAATCGCCTTTTTAAGTTACGATATAAATACGCCATAGTTAACTCATATTCTATAACATAAATAGTATTCTTATATAATAAAGTGAAGTTTATATACCGTATAGTTAAATATATCTTAATATATATGCAATAAAAATAAAGCAATAAATTTTTTTAAATATATTAGAACTATAGTTTAAAAAAAAATGGAAGCACTACAAATGCTTGTTTGTAATAATCTCAATTTTTCAATATCTCGTTTTTTTTTAAAATCTTTTTCCTCAAAATAACAATACGAGAGTTAAAATTTAGTTTTTTTTTTTCAGAAAATACAAAAAAATGAATTATTAGTTAATTTAAAAATAATCATAGTTTTAATAACTTTTTGTCGGAAGCTTTCCATTTTTAAGAACTACAAGAAATTGTACAAAATTAGAAAAATTAAAAAAAAAAAATTTTCGTCAAATTTAGTGACTATATTTTTGGAATTTTTCAAGATTTAGTACATTCGGGATTATTTGATTATTTGATTTATGACACAAATTTATTAAAACCCTTTTTGTTTTTGTTTTTTTTTTTTATTGAGTTGTCTAAACCTAATTTAAAAAATTTTAAAAAAAGAGAAAGATTTTAAAAAAACGTCATTTTGAAAAAACGAAATGATGATAAACGAACATATATGTACGTATCTAATCCCATCAGAAAACAAAGTCACATCATTTAACCAATGAATAATAAAATAACATTGACAAGAAAAAAGAAATATTTTTAAATTTTAAATTACGAAATTATATTAATGATATTAAAATATTTTGTTAAAAGTTAGCAAAAAAAATAAATAAAGTCTGGAATAATTTATATATTACAAAAAAAATTGTAAAAAATAATTTAGAGGGAGTTTGAAAAATGTTTGAACAATATCAACACTTTACCAACTTTATTTTAGTAATATGCCGTAGAAAAAAATAATGAATAATACCTATAGTCCGATTAAAAAATTTAATAATGATTTTAACATTTTCTTTTAATAAATAAATATTTATTTTTGAATTTTTTTTTTTGTATTTAACACAAAACGTATCAGAGTTAGTGTTTATGATGTTTATAAAACATATACATACAACATTAACTATATATAAAAGTATACACTGACATTAATTTAGTAGATGCAATAAAGTAAATGATTTTTTGAAACGTGTTACGTGACACACGTTTTTTATCAATGTTCTGAAAAATATATAAAATGTTCACCTATTTTCCTATAAAAAGAATTATAGGACACTATAAACGAAATTAAAGAGAAAAAATAGGTGAAAAATAAACAATTTAAAGGATTTCATTACGAGGGAAAAAAAATTGTGAAGCATTAAAAATTGAAAAAATTACAAAAATAAATTATAGAAATATCGAAAATTTCTGAGAAGAATTTCTAAACTTATTAAATAAATAGTGAATAATTTTTTTTCTTTTTAGAAAGAAGAAAATTAAGCAGTTGTGTAAAAAACATTATTAGAAATTATATAGGAAGCTCTGTTCCAGTAATTCACTAATTATATACTGGGTATTTTTCAGGTATAAGTAAATTGTTATATATGTAGCTTCATATAATAGGCCTTAATCAATAGGTAAAATTTTCGTATGAAACCAATGTTCAAGGCTCAAAGCAATACTTTTGGGAATATGGGGGCTTAAATGTTGGGGGTCATAACATTTATGATATTGATAAATTCAAGAAGAACATCAACATCTAAATAATCCTCCCAACATTCAATAACTTCCTATATTTTTCAATTTAATTTATTATTGTCCTTTATTATTATTATTATTTATCTAAACCAAACAGTATATTGTACCAAAGGTTCTAATCTAATGTTTGATTTAAGGAGGTTACGTTTATTCGGTTAAACTCCAACACAACCAAATAGAATTCGCGCATATAGATTAATGTTATTGATATCTTTTGAGTTTCCGACCTACCCTCGCAAAAAGACAATTTTAAAAATTTGTTTTATTTATTTTTACAATTTGAGCGCAAATTTGTTTGATAAAAAGAGATACCACATCTGATAAAATTAGAAAAAGCTGCAACATTATGTAATTTAAAAAATTGAGATATTTCAAAAAGGTAAATGTAAAAATTTTCTGTTGAGCACTGAATATTTACTGTATACGAAGATTTTACTTATCTATTAAGCTCTATACAACGTCGTATACTATAGTAGTGCACTTATCTGGGAAACACCCTGTATAATAAGTAAAAATATTTTCTGTAAAATTATATAACATCATTACTGGAAGAAAAATAAATAATCAATATGTTATTGATTATATTATAATTATTAGGCAATATAAAATTTCTGAGCTTCATTAATTTAAAAAAAAAAAAAATTAAATTACATGATTTTTTATAAAAAGTGATTAAACGTTCATTAAATATAAATTGCTTATTAAATTTAATTATTATTATAATTGGATGTAAACATTAAAATTTAGATTATATTATTTTTACTCTTATGTATTATGGAAAAATATGTATGTAAATATACATTTATAAAATAGCGAATTTGGTACATTTTTATGCTTTGAACGTTTAACTTATATGTCTATTTGGTGAACCACAGTTATACATTATGAAACAATTATAAGAACATATATATAAGAATAAAGATATGTTGTAGATTATTTATGGAATAGGTCTAAGGAACTTCTTCATATTGAATTATTAGATTTTATATTATATACATGAATTTGTTAGATCTTTTTTATTGACATCTAATCCTATTAAGCCATCCAGTACCGGCATAGTAAGCCATCTATTTTAGAATTTCAAATAAATTACCTAATCTCCCATGACTCCAATATTCTTTTAGTTAATTATACAATAATACTTATTTTGAAATATTAAGTAATTGAACTTACAATTGATTTTGTAATTAATTTAATAATTTATTTATTTTTTTAAATCTTATATTAAATATTGAAATTATCCGAACAATAAAATATTTCATATTAATTCTTTTTAACTTTATATTTTTTTTCTATTTATTTTTCTTTTCTTTTTTTGTTTAATTTTATGATCTTGTTATTTTTTAATATCGTCTTCATTATTATGAAAAAAAAAACAAAAAACAAAAGAATTAAAACAAAATAAAATAACATAAAAAAAAAAATATTATTTATTTACTTTTCAGAAATCAAAGACAAATTCAATATTCAATCCTCAACTTTAAATCAACAAAAGAAAAACTCATAAACCGTATGGGAAAAAAAGAAACTTTTCTTTTGAAAAACCACAAATTTTCAATAATTGTTTTATACAATTTAATATAAACGTATATATATAAATATATGTGTATAATATATTTATATGTAAATATTTAATATATTTAAATACCTACATACTTACATAATATATATATGAATAAAAATATATATGCAAACGTGCTAAATAAATATTGTAATAATTTAGAAAATACATATAATAAAGTTTTCTTTATAAACAAGAAAAAATAAAAAAAAAAAGGGCGAAAAAAACACAATAAAATAAAAAAAGGATATCCGGGAGCATAAGTCAACTAACTGAAAGGAAAAACGACCGTTCTTCTTTTTATTTTTTTTTTTTAAATTTCGTTTTTTCTTTCACATTTTGAACAAATCCAAGTGGAAATAATAGATAAAAAAAAAAAGAATAAAACGAAAAAAATTTAAATAAAAAGAATTCTACGAAGAAAAAAAGGAAATAGAAAAGGCAAATAAAACAAAAAAAAAAAACAAAAAAGAAATAAAATATAATTTATGAACAGAATGACCATGGATGCAGCTGCTGCTAAACGTGTACAAATAGAAAAAGCTCATAATTTTATGAGACAATATCGAGATCCAGAATCACGTGAATTAAAAAAATTATCTGCAAATCAATTTATGGATGTTTGGAGTCATTATGATAAAGATGGTATGTGCTAATACTTTTAAGAATTTTCTTTTTTGAAAATATATGGATACGATTATAAAATAATAAATGATTTTAAAATTTTTAATTTATAACAACATTGAAAAAATCATTTTTATTATATTATACTTATTATCTGCATTTTTAAATACCTATACATAATATTTATATAAAAATAAAATAATTTCAAATAAATTTATGGTTTTAATTTTTTGTTTTGTACAGCCAATGGTTATATAGAAGGAACTGAACTAGATGGTTTCTTACGTGAGTTTGTAGCAAGTGCTAATGCGACAGATATTAGTCCAGAAGTAAGTTTTAATAATTGGTTATTTTTTGAAATCATTCTTTTAATAATTATTGTTTAGTTTTATAACTTTGTTTTACAGTTATAATAGATATTAATTGATTTATTTTTTTATAATAAGCTCAGCACATTGTTAATGAACTTGAATACAGAACGAAAATGTCAGCTGCTTTAGCTACTTTTTACATAAATTTTTGTATTTTAATTTTACATCGTAAATTATGATATATTGGTTCTTATATATAAAATATTATAATTAATTTTTTTACGGGACTTCGTTGACCTAGTGGACATGAGCGTATAAAAAACTCTGTAAAAACCGAGGGAGTTTGGGTTAGAATCCCACACACTTCATAAGACTAATTCTCCCTTACGACATGTACAGTCACGTCTGAAAAGAAAAGGCTGTGCAATTTCCTTGTTATATACATTATAGCGTATCATCCAATTGAAGTACAGACTTAAATTCTGAATAGGTCGGCCATACGTATTCTAAAATAAAATAATTTGGAATTTTCAACCCATTTTGCGACCAATATAAGTTAATAATCTTTACTTTCATTTTATAGAGTAAACTATACTCTTTTCTATTTCCAACTATACCAGCCTTTGAGAGAGAGTAGATAGGAGTTAATACAGTCATAATAAATCAGCGTTCCATTTACCAACTACTCTCAACTAATCTTTTCGTGTAAAGGGAACGCAAATAATAATATAACGGGCTGCTAATATTCACAAAAAGGAAAAGTATTCAAATAAAAATATTTTAGAATTACTGTAAATATTTGTAAATAAATAAATAAATATTATTAATTACTTTTCAATTAATACTATTTTAAAATTACGCCTTTTTTGCTATTTGGTATATTGTCTTTTATATTTAAAAGAAAAATTCTTAGAAAATCACTTCTGTAAAAAAAAAATATTTACTCACCTGATGTATAATTGATAATATAAAAAAAAAAAATCGTTCTAAGATGATCAAGCATATGAAAAATATTTTTATTAAAAAAGATGTATCTTTAGTGTCCTTAGTGTTCTTAGTGATAAGGCGAGTTATTCAAGTAAAAAAAAAAATTGTTCGTGTATATTTAATTAGAAGAGGAATGAACAGAAAACATTTTTTTAATTGCTATGATAATTTAAACGTTATTTTCTTTTAAGCCAATCTGTACATTAATTATTTATAAGATACAAAATGATACAGCGAAATAACATATTTTTACATCGATTATATAATTTAAGTTGGTCATAAATTTTTGTTTTTTTTGTTTTACGGTTTTAGGTTTTAGGTTACGGTTTTGTTTTAGGCTTTTTTTTTAAGTTATAAAAAAACAAAATCAAACCAAAAAAAAAAAGGTGCTAATTATTTTCGAATTAACCTTTAAGGTGAAAACCTTTTCCTTTTTTGCTTTTTTTTTTTGTACTTTTAAAAATTAAACTTTTAGCACTTTTAGCTAAAAGAAAGTTTTAAACTAAAAAAAAATTTTAAATTTTCAAATATTTTTCTTTACTATTTCTAAACAAACAAATAAATAAATATCTATGTACGTACATGTATATATATATATATATATACGTATGAACATTTCTATTTATATTTACAAAATTTTTTTTATACAAATACCTCTTTTTATGTTTTTTTTTTTACATACATATACTTAGTGATTATAACCCTTTATTTATACTCTAGAGAACTCAATTTTACCTTGAAAAATATATAAACCTATAATAAAGAATTTAAATATAATTGTACACATTTGTGTATATTTTTACTTACATATATACATAGATATATGATATTTCAATATAATTTGCAAGGTAACATTTTAAGGATATTTTTTTAATGATATGGCAACTGGAGCCTAAAAGTCGATATCATTTTTACAGCATCAATATAATAGCATATATATAATATATATGTATATATATATATATATATATATATATTTGTATCTATATTATTAAATTATTTTGTAAATATAAGTGATACACCCAACAAAATAACAAAATAGTTGTAACATTGTATATATTGAAATATATATATATATATATATATATATATATATGCATATATATTGTGTACCAGTTTTTTGTTTGTTTTCAAATATTATACGATAATATCATTTGGGTGATAGTTCAATTTACAAAAAAAAAACCAACCTAAAAACCAAAATAAAAACACAATATTAAAAATGTTAGTATTCTAAAATCTTTTATCTTTTTTTTTTTGTATCTTTAGAATTTCTTATTTCTTTCATTTCAGGTACAAATGTTTGTTTTTGTTTTTTATTTTATTTTCAATTTTTCTGGTTTTCTAAGTTTTCATTTGAAAAAATTAAAAAACAAAAAAAAATGTCCACTTAAATCAGGGATGCAAAAAAAATTTTAAGTGTACGAGCAGATTACAGAACATTGTGAATTTATCAAGGCAATAAAAGAGAAAATATGACAGTATAAATTAAATTAAATTTCATTTCATTAAGTTAAAAAACCGTGAAACCGTGGAAAAAAATAACAGAAATTAAAACCACAATGAAAAATTTCCCATATATACAAAAAGAAATTAAATTTTTAGTTTTGTTACATTTGAACTATCAACAATAGGAAAATTATTTATAGTTTACATATAACTTATATCTTTTTAGTTTACATATATTGTTAATAATAAGAGCTTATGAGTCTACATTTTATAGATGAAATTTTAAATATAAGCAAATGCAACTGAATTAAACTGAAACCAAAAGATACTTTGATTATACTTTAATCCAAAGAAAACGGTGATAATGTAATATTTAAATCTGCTTATTACATTTAACTTGAATACAGATCGAAAATGTCAGCTACTTTAGCTACTTTTTACATAAATTTTTGTATTTTAATTTTACATCGTAAATTTTGTTATATTTGTTCTTATATATAAAATATTATAATTCATTTTTTTACGATTCCTCGGTGGCCTAATGGGCATGAGCGTATAAAAAACTCTGTAAATACCGAGGGAGTGTGGTTTCGAATCCCACACACGTCGTAAGACTAATTCTCCCTTACGACATGTACAGTCACGTCTGAAAAGGAAAGGCTGTGCAATTTCCTTGTTACATTTATGTGGCAGGGGAATGCACTAAAAAAAAAAAATAATAATTTGTTTACTACAGTAAATCTGTAAACTTTGATAGCAAAAAATCAGATGTAATTTTATAGATGAAATTTGAAATATAAGCAAATGCAACTTAACTTAACGAACTGAAACTTTTAAATACCACATATTAAATTGCATCAGAATGTTCATTCTAAATTTTTAATTCTGTCCTTCAAAAAATTGTGTACCACCCTGATTTTTAAATGGAAAATTATCAGAAAAATATTATTGAAAACAAAATAAAACGTAAATACAAAAATATAAAAACAAAGAAACTTAAATCCAACAAAAACCAACCAAAAAATGGGAATTGGAAAATTGTCGCCAAAATTATTTTTATAATAGAGTCATAATAAAAATAAGGAATTTACACGTTTGTACCTTCAATTATAAAAAAAAGAAAGAAATGTACATTTTTATAAGAGGGTATTGGGTAATGGGCAATAATGGCCTATAAGTTTATAAAATTTCTCTCTTTATATAACATTGATATCTAATACCATTATCAAAAATGAAAAAAAAAAAAAAACAGAAAAAAAATGGAACAAAAAATTATCGGAATTATATCACATTTGCGGGTTGGGTCAAAAAAGCTAAAAATTTTATTGGTGCAAAAAAAAACAATATCATAGAATTTATTTTCATAAAAAATGTTAAAATATTTAAAAAAATATATATACGGGTATCTTTTTCTTTTTATGAATTTCCATTTTTTGGTTTTATTTTTTTTTTTGTAAATCTAAATCTGTTCAATTTTCTGAAAATTGTAAAATTAAATATATATGCTGATTTTTTTTTTTTTGTTTTGTATTTTTATACCAGATATTTTCTAAATAAAATTTTTTTTTATTTGAAAAAGTTAAAAAAAAATCTACTAAATTAGGATTAAAGAAAAAAAAAAAAATTTTTTTACATAAAATGTTTTTTTTTTTTTAATTTATTTTTAGGCCGTAACAGATACTATGCTGGCTGAACTGAAGTCATGTTTTATGGAAGCATATGATGATAACCAAGATGGTAAAATTGATATAAGAGAAGTAAGTATATCTTCTTTCAATCTTTATACAAAAATATTTTTTTTTTTTATTTTATTTATAATTTTACTTTTACTTCTATTGCAAAGTTTAAGGCTTTTGTATAAAAGAAATATATATATTTTTTTTGATTATAAAACTTTTTTATTTTATATTTCAAACTTTTAAATTTTGTTAGAGGGAAAATAAGTTAAAAAAAATAATAAATGGTTGAATATAGCCCGTATAATATACCTTATAATATCTTATTCCTTCTCTATTAATGATTATGGAAATTATTGGTATATATATACCTATATACATAAATATATTTTATTTTTATAAAATATTTATAATAACCAAAATTAGCGAAGATATCAGTTAAATTGCAACCTTGGACAGATTTGTAGTATCAAATTAAGAGATATTTTAAACAAAACTTTATTCTTTTGAATTTTATATTAAGAAAGATATTTTTTTTAAACTTTTTTTAAATTATTGTTTCAATAAACTTATCAACAATTCTTTAATTATCTTAAAGTGACTTAAAACTTTCAAATCATCCAAAATCACTCGCTTTAAAACCAAATTTTAGGATGGGTCCTTTAATAGATAGTGCTATAAATATATAATGTACAGTTTGGTTTTGGGCAAAAGGATGAGGGAAAGATTACTTATGGGAAATTGAGTTTGGGATAATTTAGATTCTGGAGGATGAAGGAAAGAATTTCGAGAGTTATTTTGGAGAATATTCTTTTTGAATTTATTTATATCGTACACAATGAAATACCAACTTTTGGGAACACATAAAGTCTTCATAAACGCAACGAGTGCATGACAAACGAATTTTCGAATTCTGTATACCATCTTGACTGTTCGACAGTGTAGGCGTGAAATAATTGAAGTAATTTATAATTTATATATTTACTTATAATTTATAAGTAAATATAGTTAAGTCATTTTCTTTTCAGTTGTGAGCCGTTGATATACGGTTGACATACTTGATTCTACCGAAAATGTGGCATAATGTTGCGCAATTTATAAAAACAAATTTCGATTTTATTTAAGTAAATGAGTTGAAAAAATTAATAAATTGTATTTTATCAATCATATGCAATTGAATTTAATCAGAATATTTTTAAGGTTAAGCTGATTTTATATTTATTTTTATAAAATTGGCCAAAGGTGTTTTCTACATATATATAGCTAACGAATCAATTCTTTTTGAACTTAGATTCTAATAAATTTGAATAAATTTCAAAGTAAAATTAATTTTTTTGTAAATTCCTTTGAAATTAATTTTTTTTTTTTGCAATAGAAAACATATCTATACAAAAATTAGCTCTTTGATATCATTACTTTACTTATTCTCTAAGATTAAAATATTAATTAAAATCTTAATATATCGTAATACCTTAAAAAACTAAGTTCCCATATAATATCTCACAATATTTCTCGAATTTTTTTTTTTTTTACAAAAACGCCAATTTATACAATCCAATCCCTTATCAAAACAGAATCTTATCAAAATTAAATTATTGAATCCATCTAAATATATATTAATATTAAAAAATACTCCAAATCTCTAATTATTTCATGAAATAAATATATTAAAAATTCAAATGAAGTTAATGAAACATTTAATTTATTTGTGATATAATTGCCAATTTATATTTTATCTTATACAAAATTCTTTAATTCTTTTTAACCAAACATATAACAGTTCTTGAGATAAATAATATGATTATCATTTGAAGCACTTAAATGTCTATATAGCTTTAATCTTAACTTATTTTTTCCACCAATTTATTTTTATTTTTTTTTTTTTATTCTATGTTCGCGATTTTATTATTATTTGTTTATTTTACAGCATTAATATTTATTTATTCAAAAAAAAAATAAAATAAAATAAAATGAAATGAAAAAAAAATGCAAAAAAAAAATTAAAGGAATTTATAGACAAAATGATGATTTTGTATGTATATAATCTTCTTAAATGTAAAACTGAGAGAGAAGTTCTTATATACATACATATATATTAAGATTTAAAGAAAAAAAAAAAATTATATCAAGTACATTTTGTGAAAAAAAAAAGAAGCAATGAAAATAAATTTTTTTTTTTTTTGTTCTATACTGTTGCAATATTAAAATAAAAATGTTTCATATTCTTTTTTTTTTTATTATAGTGAAGAAAACGTGATCATACATACATATTAGATATATAGAAGAAAAAGATTTTTAAATATTTCTTTATTTATTTTCTTTTTCTGCTTTTATTTAATTTTTTTTATATTTATTATAGAATTTATATTAATTTCTTTCATTTTAAAAAAAAAAAATTTTATTTTTTTTTCTTTCTTAGCTTGCTCAACTATTACCAATGGAAGAAAATTTTCTTCTTCTATTTCGTTTTGACAATCCATTGGAATCAAGTGTTGAATTTATGAAGGTAAGTTAAAATTTAATATACTATACAATACCACAAAGTTAATATTTTTAATATCGTATTATCTATATGGTTTTATATTAAATAGACAATCACGCACCATCATATTATATACATATTATGTATATATACATATTTTTTTTTATTTATAAAATTTATCTTTACTTAATTAACACATATGAAATAATTATAATTGTCTAATTACATATATGTATTATAATAATGTAGAATTGGTTAAAATATACATAGTCATAGTGTAATCTTATATTTATTTTATTTATTTAATTAGTTAAGGTTGTCACATAATATATAATAATATATATTGAATAGATACATAAATTAAAATATTTTATTTGTTAAAAAAGTATGTATTATTGAAGAGTCGGTGGTCTAATTGGTAAGAGCTTATGAACTACGCTGTAAACACTGAACGAATGTGAGTTCGAATCCCACTAGAATAATTCTCCCTTACGACATTTACAGCCATAAAAGGAAAAGTTGTGTAATATTCTTGTCACATTTATGTGACAGGGGAATAATATAAAAAAAAAAAAGACTGAATTTAATAAGGCACAATAATTATGCATATAAGGTTCAAACCAAAAAGTGATGATACATTTTTTTGATTTGAACAGTGTTTTTATTTTTATCAAACTTGTGTTTTCGTAGAAAATATTATTTATTATCTTTCAAATTGTACCAAAGAATATTTTTAAAAATATGTATATATTTATGTGCTTATATGCTTTATTAATAAGGGAGCGTATCGAAATTTTGCGAATTTTAAATCTTACAAATTAAAATTTTATTTTTAAATTTCCCACTTTTATAATATTCATTTTTTAAAATCTCGTGTGTCAAAATTTCGTGTCTCAAAATCAAAATCAAAGTAGGAGATTTTTCCATTTGGAAACAAATACAAACAATACAAGAAAAAAATACTTTGTTATTGAAATGTATGTAAAAAGAATTATTATGATGGATTTTAATGTTGATTACAAAATCAGAGTTTCCAAATCAGGTCAATTTGTTTGACGAAGGTTTTGATGGCAGAAACCCCCACTATTTTAAATATTTTTTTGTTAGAATTCTTTTAAACCTTTAGATATTGAAATATTTATATGTAACAAAAAAAAAATAATTAGGAGGAATTTTAAAGTTGATTTCCAAATCATGGTTATATGCTTCTTCCAGAATATGTATATGCGATATTTTAAATTAGGAGGAACTTTATATTTAGAAATACCTCAATAAACCACTGATATTAATATCAAAACCGTCGGAGGTTATGATTTGAATTTTGTAGCGTTTGTAATTTTTTTTTTTTGGATTTTATGGGTTGAAAACAAAATAAATATAGTTTTTTTTTTCTTTTTAAACCCAAAATTTTGAGAAATGCCACATTTCGTAGCCAACCCTATTAATAATATTATTAAATATTTAAAATTATAATACATATTTATTTATTTATTTCTTTATATACAGGTACCGTGGTACATAAATGTGCCAGGTAGCTATAACCCCTGTTTCCTGGTGGGAATGTGGGGTGTACGAGATATTATGTGATATATTAAGTATTTATATATTGCGATATATAAATATTTTTTTTTTTATATTATAATTGTTGTACCCAGCCGGGAATCGAACCCGAGACCTCTCATTCCCTTATAAATGAGAAGCGGTGAGTCAACCACTGCACCAATGGATAATACATATTTTAAATTAAATTTTTTATGTTGTTCAAATTTTCGAATATATTATCTATATTTTTCGACCAGATATTTAAATAAAAATTAATTTTCTGTAAAAATATATTTTTAAAAAGAAATCTTAAAAATAAGTAATTTGTTTGTAATTTTTATAAAATATAATACACTATAATTTTTAATTATTTAAGCTTGAATTCCCTTATTATACAATGAAAAAAATATAGTATTATAAAATTGAACTCTGACAGACAAAGCCAGACGGCGCTTTAAATCATGTAATTTTTCTTTTGTTCTTTGATTAAATGGAAATAATAAATCAATACGCCTAAGAAGATTATAATATAAACATAAAGAGCTTACATCTATTTATTTATTGAATATTACAGAACATTAAAAAATTTAAAGAAAAAAAAAATTACTGAAATAAATCACAAAAAAAAAAAAAAGAAATAGAACGGGAGGAAGATAAAAAGACATAAAATAAAACTGAAAATCCTTCTAAAAAAACTTTTACAGTTTAATTTTTTAGATTTTCATCTTATTTTTTGTTTTTGTTTTTATAAGCCTTTTATTTTTATAAATTTGTACTGAAAATTATCCTATAAAAGTTGTGAATTAGTTTTTCTTCAGAAAATTTTTTAATTGCCAAATTAATTTGAATCCTTGTCAGATTTAAATTTTTTAGTAACTCTTAATATTTAAATATACAGAAAAACAAAAAAAAAAAAAAAAGTATTTCAATAAAAAAGTTTATAAAATAATTTTATTATACGAATTTTTTTTTTTTTTAATTTTGCTTTCAATCCTTTTAATTGTTTTATTATTTCATTTTACAATGTGAATTTTGTTACAAAAATGTTTTTCAAAATTATGTAGATATAAAAAAAAAAAAATTTTATTTTTTTTCCATTTTTATGAATTTTACATAGATATGGCGTGAATATGACACAGATAATAGTGGTTATATTGAAGCTGATGAATTGAAAAATTTTCTTCGAGATCTTTTAAAAGAGGCAAAGAAAATTAATGATGTTTCAGAAGATAAACTTATTGAATATACAGATACAATGGTAAGTGTATATTTAATTTTTCAATTATATACTATATAATATGTATTATTGCATATATAGTTGTAGAAGAAGAAAAATATGGATTATAACGAAATTAAATAATAGAAAAATTTCCTTTTTTTTTATTAAGAATGACGCAACCATTTCAAAAACGTCAATTACTTTAAAAAAAATTTTTGATATTAATTTTTTTTTTTTGTTTGAATAATTCTTAAAATTTTAGAATAAATTTTAATTTTGTTTATTTTTTAAAATGTTGTAGCACAGACAAAATTATACCATTATTATTTTTATCTGATGATTGTAGTGTATAGTACTTTCGTTTTTCCATTGAATTTAATTTATGTATATACTTCATTATTTACGTCTATGAAAAAGTTTTTATTTTTTCAAACCTTTTGAATATTAGATATTTTCATTTAACTATTTTTTTTTTTGTGTTTTTAAGTTATTCCACTGCCATACATAGGAAATTACATAGCTTTTCCTTTCCAAGTGTGGCTATAAATATCTTAAGAGGGAATTATTCTTACGACATATGTTGTAAGAATAACTATACTCTTTCGATGTTTATATCGTATGTTTCTATTAAATTACTTTTAAAGATTCATTCTATATAATAATTTTTAATACTGAGAGGCAAATCTGGCTTGTAAATTTATTTTTTCTATAGTTAAATGATATTTTTTTTGAAAAATTCTTGATGAATTGTTTTACTTTTAAAGTTATTATAATCTATACGATGATCAAAGGTTATCAAAAAAATGATGCAACATGTATGGTTTAATTAGAATTTAATTTTGTTTTTGTTTCAGTCCGAAATAATTTTAAAAACTAAAAAAACAAATAGTAGAAATTACAAAAAAAATTAGATCAATTAAATTCCAATTTATGGTCTTCTATTGTTATTTTATGAATCAACTTAAATTTTTAGGAAAAAATTGACAAATTTATCTTTGTTATCTTTGGTTAAATCAAAATTGTATTTTCTATTAAAGATCAACTTTAGAAAAAACACAAAATATTAAACATCGAATTCAATTGAAAAACTTTTTTCTAAAAACGTTACTAAGTGCTATACAAATATATTTAGGGTATTTCAAAGTAAGAAAAAGAAGGGTTTAGAAATAATTTAGAAATAAACTTTTTAATTAAAATATTATTCTGCATTTAAAGAGTGCATATACTATACCCATATATATACCCCTATATTTTAAATAATTATTATAATATATAGATAATTATATTAAAACAAAAAAATTTATTTTTTATTATAAGCTTAACGTTTTTGATTCGAACAAGGATGGCAGATTACAATTATCAGAAATGGCAAAGTAAGTTATTATTAATAGCACAAATAAACCAAAATAAAATATTATAATAATTGAAATATTTATTTTAAATCAGTTTTAAATAAATTATTTTATTATTAAATTTTTCAATTTAAATTTATATATGCATAAACAATATTATAAACCTTAACAATCATAAAATAAAATTTAACGATTTATAAAAATTAAAATAAGAAAAAAACTAATCAAACTATTTTATACCATAAAAAACAAAAAACAAAAAAAACAATTTTATATAAAATAAAATTAAATTTAAACTTTTCTCTTTGGTCTCATTTTGTTTTTTTTTTTTTTTTTGATTTTTTTCAAATTTCATCGTGATTTGGATTGAACGTGTTCGTGTCTTTTTCTTTCCATTATATATATATATATATATATATATACATTTATATACTGCATTATTTATTCATCATTATTTTATTATATTGTCCTTGGAAATTAACAATCATTGCTACAAACAAAACTTACTTAAAAATTCTTATATCGTATATATAATATGGTAAAAAATTTTTCAAACAACACAACAAAAACAATAACAACAACAATAATCAAAATGAAAATGTACAAAACAAACAAATAAATAACAAAATAAAATAAAATAAAATGAATATGCATCATGATTGAACTACTACAATTTTTTGGATGAAAAATCTTGATATAGACTTTTACCAGTTAAAGAAAATTTTCTTTGTCGTCAAGTGTTTAAAGTAAGTAAAAATGTACAAATAAAATATATTATATAAATATATATATATATAAATAAATACAAAATATAATATTATGTACTTATTGTTTATTTTTTATTCTTTAAAAACTTTTTATAAAATTTTTTTGATTTTAGTTTTTTCCTTTAGACTTAAACTATATTTGATAATTTTTTTTATTTTCTATACCGGAAAAAGATAAAAAAAAAAAAAAAAACAAAAACACAAATTAAATTTTAAAAGGAAAAAACTGAAAATCAAAAATTATTTTTTATAATAATATAAAAATTACATTTTCTACATTTAAAAAAAAAAAAAATAAAATAAAAAACAAAAAAACAAACAAATCTTTTTATAATATTTAAGTACACAATTCATTTCCAAGTTTTCAGAATTCATATGCAGAAAATTGTTGAAAATATAGAAGAAATTTTATTTTTTTAATTTTTTATTTTGTTTTTTTTTTTTTTTTTAAACTGACATTTAAATTGAATTTTTACTAGTTTTATATAAATTGTTTTCAAAAATTGTAATACAGACTAACATAACATAAAAAAAAAAAAAAAACCTATACTAAAAAAAATTTTTTTTTTAAAAAAAAAAATTTTAAAAAACCAACAGTCATTTACACAAACTCTTCTCTTCTCTCTTGTAAGTATAATCATTTCTTACACATAAAATTCATTCATTTAGGTTAAATAACCCAAAAAAAAAATAAAAAATAAAAATAAAATAAAAAATAAAAGCAGGTGAATAAAAAATATATTGATAAAAAAAAAATTTAATATAAAATATTTCATTCTCATATACAATATACATATAACATAATATCTTAATTCATTGCATAAAACAATACATATTACATACCTATACAATTTACATTGCTTTTTTGTTAATATTTCAAATGCTTGCAAAATTTCAATGAAAAAATTGCGATCTGCTTTAAAATAAAAAAAAAAACAGAAAAATTATTTTAAATTTTCTCAAAGAAAAAAAAAACTAAATTTCAAAAATATTTTTTTTTAATATGTAGCTATATATAAATATGTATATCATATTTTTTTTTTTTTTTTTACTTAAAAACTATATTAAAATTTAAAAGCATGTTATGGTTTTACTTTTTCTTGAAAGTTAATCCTTATAAGGCAGATATAATACTGTATAATACATATTAATAGCATATATTTTTCAGGATAAAAAATAATTTTTAAACATAATAGTAATATGTATGTCATATATATACATTAATATACAGTTGCGAGCAAAATTATAGCAATATTTCTTTTTTTTTGAAACTGTTAATTTTTTGTTATGAAAATAAAATGCTTTCATAATTTTGAAATTGTTAGAATTGTTTTTTGAAATGATTTTAAATATTAGTATTTTTTTTTTTAAAACTAAACAGTTATTAAAAACAGTTATTTTTTTTTTTAATAATAAACCCTATCTTAAAGTAGGATTGAATTTAAGAAGTTTTTTCTTTTCGCGGATGTGTCAAACCTACCTCATCAAAAGGTATTAGAATCCAAAATTGAATATTAGTTTTATATGACTTCTTTATCAGCTTTTATTTTATTTAAAATCACTTAAAGGCAATCATTAGAATGTTCTATAGTTAATATTTGTCAAAGTGATTCAGATTTTACCTCGTTTTAAAGTTAACAAAAACAATATTTCAAAACTTTAAAAAAATGTTTAAACAATTCATCTCTTCTTCTTCCTTTCTCTATTTCTCAACTTCTCAGAGCCAGCTCACTTTTCCTGAAGCCCACAGATGTTTTATTTTGTTGATTTCCTATTTTCTAGATTGTAATCTTTAATTAATTTTTTTTTTGGAACAATGTAAAATTTTTTTATCAACTCAACTCACATCAATACTCATTAAAAAAATAAAAAAAGAGAAATATATTTAATATTTTTCGTTAATAAAATTTTCATTTAATTTATTGATTTAGTTATAGTGTCCTTGACGTATATTAAAACTGAAATATATTATGTATAGTGATAACTTTTTCGAAAAACTTATATTAAACTATTCAAAAACACCAAAAAATATAGTGAAAACTGTTCAGAATTTTTAAAAAATTATTTTCTCATTTTTTTTACTATTGTATCAAAAAGTAAGAAGTGAAAATTGAAATAAAAAATCAACTTTTATTTTGTCCATTACTCTACATAATAACAATCATTTAATTTTTAATAATTAAACTTTTATTCAAACTTTTATCCATGTATATATACAACATATATATATAAAAGTTTATATAAGCATATGATATCTTATATGTAATTTAAATCATAAAAGTAAATAAATTCTCATGGTATTATTTTTTTTTAAAGAGGTCGATTTATATTTGCTTAAACTTAAGATATTTATTTATTTTGTTTTTTTTTTTTTTTGTATACCAATGCTAAAACATTATATTCAGACATTTTAAGAAAGAGAGAAAAAACAAAAACGAACGATTGAAAGATTTTATGAAACATAAAACAAAGTAATAAAAAATTGAAACTTTAATCTTGAACATTATAACTTTTTTTTTATTAGTGTTCATATTTTGTTTTTTTTTTGTTAAATTCTTTCTCAAGTCAATTTCTACAGTTTCAGTTTTCAACATAATTCAATTTTGTTTTTTAAAAGAAAAATATTAAACAAGTGACCATTCTGCTGTTGCAGTACGAAAATATATTTTTCCGTACAAAAAATTATATTTTATTATATAAAATTTGAAATAAAATTATTTTTTAGATACTTTGTTAAATTATGAAAATTTTTGTTTTTTTAACCATGGGTACCAACTACCAAATTTGTGTTAACCTTGGTTTTCTGAACAAATATAAAGTTAAAAATGAAAATTAGAAATTTGGAACTTCGAATGGTATTGGATATTTTTTATCTTGTCAGGAGGGTTATGAGTTATGATATTTATTAATGTTTTACATTTGTTTAAAATTTTTCCAATTGCCAATCTGACAAGTATAATAATTTAGTAATATCAGTACAATAATAACTCGATCAATAAAATCTAAATATATAATTCTTCAATATAATAAATACTTTCTTTATTAATATATTATTAATAATTCAATACACCTTGCTTAAAATGCTTCTTATTACTTAACAAATTACATATAGCCTAAATATATGCAATTTTATTTTAAAAACAAATTTTCAAAAATACCAATTTATTCGATTGTTTTTTTTTTGTTTTACTTAATTTACAATGTAAAGTCAATCAATCAATCAATTATTATTAATTCTATTTATAACTGTTTAACTGTCAAAATATATTATATAAAAAAAATGACAATAGAATAAATATACCCAAAAAGAAATTCCATTTAAAATAAATTATAGTGAAAATGTCAGAAATGATGTTCAAATGAAAAACTAAAATTTATTTTATTTTATTTTATTTTATTTTTTACTATATTTTTATGCCAATTATAAACTGTTTTTATAATTTCAAAACTTTGAAAATATAAAAAAGAAAAAAAAAAAAATTTATAAAAATTGAACTTAGAACATTTTGACATTGTTTTGGCATTTTCTTTGATCAAAAATTAAACATATTTTTATATCAATTTAATGTTATTACTTTTCTTTTTCTTATTTTTTTTTTAATTTTTTCTTTTATATATAATTCATTATTTATTAAAAATTATCATTATAATCATCATATTATTGGAACTCTTTGATAATTTCCTTTATTTTATGGTTAAAACTGAAACCAACACAACAGTTTACTTAAATATTTATGAAAGTATAATTTTATGATTGTTGAGAGTACCTTACTTTTATTTAGATAAAATAACAAGACATTGAAAAATTTTTATTACAATTTCGAAGAAGAGAAAATTGTGTTTTTTTTTTTTGTTTTCAATATAATATCAAACTTGTTGCATTCACCAGATATACATATGTATGTAAATGTATGTATTTTTTTCAAACTGAAATCTGAGACACAATCTAAAAACACAATTACAAAAGACAGGAAATTTGTTGCTTTCAATATCATTTTAACAATACTCAGTTACTTATTTTATGGAACAATATGTACGTATATAAAAGAAAAAATTAGTTTTTATGATCAATCATAAAAAAAAAAACCAAGGAAAAAAAAGAAAATGTGAAAAAAAAAGTGGGAAGCATTTATGCTGTTGAAATAAATTTTTATGAGTAAACCAATCATTTTATATTTATAACTTATATTGAATTCCATAAATTCCTTCTTTTTTTTTTTTTTTGCTTTTAAAACATTCATTTAAATTTATCTTATTAATTTTAGTCAGATGTTTGTGGTATAGAAAATTGATTGTATATATGTATATAAGTATATACACAGTAGAAAATTATATGCATTACTTAATTATATTCATTACACAGTTGGTTTTTAGATAAAGGAATATATTTACATTAATTTTACCATGAAAAATATATCCTTTTTTTGTGAAAGGATAAAAATATGGGATATTCTTCATTGAAAGATATATTTTTTATAAATATAACAATTTAGTTTAGCAAAGAAAAAATATATAGTTACTTAATTTATTCAAAAATATTAAACTTTTCTTACTTAATAATTTAAATTTAAGAATTTGTTTTTCATTCCTCTAAATTTGTATTAAAAGCCGATAAGAAATAAAAAATATAATGACGCTTACATAATTTTTAATTTTAACGAAAAAAAAAAAAAAACTATTTGAAGCTTAAAAAAAATGCCTCCTCTCAAAATATTCCAACGTACCAGTAAAGGGGCAGCAATTATTCATTCCTATACTACCTAAGTGGAAATAGCAAATCGTTTTTTGTCAGAATTGCAAAAATGTGGAATTTATTACCATACATTGTATTCCTAAAAGCTGTGCGATTTTTTAATTTATAATTTGTCCAAATTCATGATAACCTTAACAAATTCATCATTCACTTTCTACTCTCCTTTATTCGCATTTTTCCCATCCTTATATCATTCTATATAGCCACAACTACTATCAATACAAATGAACATATTTCTAGACTGTGGTTTATGAATTAAAAATACGAAAAATTACCTTTTAACAAAGATTTTGAAATATTTTATAAAACATTTATAAATAACCTTTACAAAAACTTAATAAAAAATTGTAACATTGTTAGAAGCAACGTTTAATTACACATCTTTTAATAAAAAAAAAAAAAACTAACTGAATTGATCTAAAATAGATTTTTGTTGTTGACACAATCACATCACTTGTATATTAATGATCTCCAGTTTTTTTTTATTGTGGAATAGATGATTTAAATTTTGCATCACCTCATAATCATGCAACGGGATACTAAACTAAAGATTGTTTGAAGGTTAGATGTTGCTATTGTAGGCATAATAAAAAGCTCTATAATAATTTACAAGTCATCATTCTTGAAAACCGAATAAAATAACAATAACATTCTAATTCAATATTTGATATTTAAAATATTTCTAAATTTTCTATAGAATGGTGTGAAAAAGGGGTGTTAAAAGAAAATAAATAATTTTATTGTATTTATATTACAATTAAACTTTTCCACATAAAAAAGAAAATTCCTAAATCAATTTTTTATTCAGGTGATGATAACTTGTAAAACTTCTAAATAATTATTGTTGGAGGCTAAAAGAAAACAAACAATTTTCAATTTAACAATAAAATTTTATTTTATTTGAAGTTTAATTAAAATTAAAAATCAAAATAAAATAAAATTAATTTCTAAAGAAATAATAAAGGCGGTTATACATGTCAGTACTTATCGGCGTTTATATACATTGTCAGTTCTATTTATATATGAATTATTTATATGGTTAATTTTAAGTTGAAAATTTAAGGTAAACAAAATCTATTGAATTAATAATAATTTATACATAGTTACTTTTAAAAGTTTGATTTTTTTTTATTTTTTTTTTTTTGATGAAGAAAATAATTTTTTGAATTATTAATAAAAAGTTTTTATACATGAAAATTATATATTCTATGCTACAGTTTAAATGTTGTCCAAACAATTGTCGCGTCGCGTCGTTCGAAAAATCTTGAAAACTCAAATAAAAATATAAATACAATTAAAGATAAATCCCAAACAGTTAACGAATGAAACCTTGGTAACTCTTTGGTCTGGGAAAAGCACCTCAGAAAGATGAATAAAATCATTGAAGCCTTATGCAAAATATAATATAATTTTCGTTTACAAACAAAATGTTGATTTATATTAATGTACTGAAATGAGTAAATGAATCGAAATTTATTTATACTAAGAACATCTTCGACAAAGAACATCGACCAATCATTTTAGTCATAATTAAGAAAAACAATATAAAAAAAAAAAAAGTTTAATACGCAATGCCTAAAAATGAATCTAAAAATGAGCTAAAAGAAATTCGTTTTTAAAAGTAGTACACCTTTCCTTCTCAGTTTAGAGGAGCAATGCTTCAAAATTTGGTTGCAATGGAATGAATGCGTAATTAATAATAAAAAATGCATATAGAAAACAAACAAACAAATTAATAAACAGAAAAGAACCTTTCGTTTTTTATATGTGTCCATATATATAATCTTGGAACTATATATATTTTAACATTACTTATAATAATTTCTTTTACAAAACAAACAAAATAAATAAAATCTAAAATCAAGTTATTCTGCATCAACTTTCAATTAATATAATTGTCGACAAAATTTTCTCAGATACATACAATCCTTTTTAATATTAATTTTCTCATACGACAGAAAAACTATTTATTCGCTTCCTTCTCTTAAATAAATACCAAAAATCTATATTATGTAATCATTATATATGATCTATATGGTCTATTAAAGTCTAAATAAATACACCTTCTTAATATCTCTTGACCTCTTTACATTCAATATACAATACAAAATATATCATATTATTCAGTTTATTCTATTTTAAGTATCTTTTTTTTTAACTTAACCCTCTTCAGAACATTTTGACATCAAATCAGTACTTACTTATACTTTACTATTAATAATAAGATAATATAAAATATAAAAGAATTAACCAAAAACCAAAAATAACCAAAGGAAATAAAATATTATTACAAAAAAAAAAAAAAAAACCTTCAATCAAAGTAAAAGAAAGAACAAGCCCTTGAAGGAGGTTAACAACGACATCAAATAAAAACTCATACTATATGTAGGTATAAAAACTATAGTTTTATATTTAAATTCATTTTTTATATTTATTTTGTATTTCGTGTTTATTTCTGTTATATAAAATTGATATATGTATATATGAAATATTAAATATACATATATATTTATAACAATATTGTTCAAAAGGACATAAAAACTTAACTCAACATGAAACATATTCTTTAGAAGTATCAGCATACTTTTTATGAATTATGAGGTAGGGCCAAGTTAAATAAATAAAAAAAAAAAACAAAATATTAAAAACAAAATAAATATAACGTGAATAAAGTACTTTGGATAAGAAATTTTATATGAATGAGTATAATTATACACCATATGACTAAATGAATGATTCTTTTATATACCCAAAATCAAAAACAAAAAATAAAATAAAAAAATAAAACTTATAAAACAAAACATTTGGAAAGAATATAAGAAGCTTTCAAAATGTATTTTACTTTTAAATTTTTTTTTTTTTTTCATTCTTTATTTCATTCTTTATACTACATATTGTGTTCTATTTTATATTTGTCAAAATGTACTCTTATAGGGGTCTAAAGGTAATGTAACAGATAACGAAATAGTTAAATAACAAATTTAAAAAAAAAATAAAATAAAAAATTCATAAAGTTTATCAAAACAAAACAAAATAAAAAACAAATTAGATGTAGTACTTGAGTTTTCTTGATGAGAAAAGTAAAATTTTCTTTTTTTTTTTTTACATTTGTTCGACTTTATTAATTTGTTTTTTTTTTTTTTCTAGTTTTGTAAAAAAGTTTTAATTTAAAAAAAAAAAATTTAATTTTCTTTTTTACTTCTCCCACAACACTTTTTAGTTTTAAGAGTATCCCTTTCTCTCTAATAAAAAAGAAAAAAAATTGTTGATTTTACTTTAAGCCAAGTTTTTTCCTTTTTTTTTTTTAACTCATTATTTCGTTATTAGGACATTTCAAAAATAAACAAAAACACACACACAAATAAATAAATTCATTTATATTTAATACTCGTATATGTGTATATCCTTTAAGATTTTATATATTTATATTAATCAACAGTTGTATGCAAAATGTTTCTAGAAATGTTAAAGCCAATTTTATTTTCAGGTTTTATTGATGAAAGTTGAAAATAATACATTAGAAATCACTAGACTTTAGGTTCGTATATATAGTGTACCTTCAAAAACGTTATAGAAGGAACCTATTTAAGTAGAGTTTTTGTTGAATTTTCCTAGATTTATGCCAACTATGATACAACTCTGACAAAAGAAGCTTTGACAGCTTCTCAAATAAATGTCAGAGAGTTGACTTAAATCTTGACAAAACAAAAATAAAATACCCGAGATATTTTTTGTCTATTTCTTGACAGACTGGGAAAGGTGTTGAGAAAGTGCTCCATGCTCTTTATATAGCATCAAATCCTCTACAAAATCTACAGTTAAAATTCAGAACATATTTAATGTACTATAAAATGTCTATTGATAAGATAATGGCCTGTAATAATACCAACCAAATGTCTTATTTCAGGTCTAAAGAAGAAAGTATACATTTGGATTATAAAGCCAATTTATGCTATTTTTCAACCATTTATTCTTACAACTCACAGAATTTTAAATAAAAAAAAAAATTCAGTAAATTATATAGACAAAATATTTATTATGTGGCCTACACTAAAAATAACTTAAAAACTAACTTATTATAGACTAAAGTTTAAATATTGCAAGATTATTAACAAAATTCTGAATGGCTATGAAATAATATATGAAAGGTAATAAAATAAACAATACAAACAGTAATAAAAATTCTTAAAAATTAAATTATATATATGTATATAAACTCTTATGTATGTATATGAATTTTATTTTTTTATTTTATTGTACATATAGCAAAAAAAAAGAGTCCTTTCCTATATTGTTAAGCATATAAAAGAAACAAAGAAAAAGTTTTCAAATCGATCGAAAGTAATCAGTATATGGTCACTAAAATTAAGTACTCTAAAAAATATTTTTAAAATGGGATCAATTTCCCGCCTTTAAAATTTCTTTAATAAAAGACTTTAAAAGCCGTTACTCTTTTTAAATTAATATAAAGTTTTTATTTATTATAAATTGATTTATTGGGCGGTAAATAATACAGATTAAATGGATATATTGCAAATTGTAAAACTAAGTTTATATGTACTATTTTCTTATTTTTAGACTTTTATTTCCCAATTGGCCAGGCAGTATATGAGTACTAAAGGTCATAAAACCTATTGTTTGGTCAAAAAAAGGGAAATGGTGTATAATGGGTTTAAGTTCCACACATTCATAGAGGACTCGTGTTAATTTCACTCCTCTATAGTGTCCTTCGATGCACCTACGCAAAAATTCTCACCTACCCTCCCAAAAAAAAAAAAAAAAACATACATTGATAAATATTCTATTAGTCAAAAATTATTTTAATTTATTATATTGTTATTTTGCAGGAAACTATTATATGATATTAATATATGTATGTATATATGTAAAATGTAAAAGTATATTAGATAGATTCAAAAGATTAAAAAGACATTTAAATTATATTCAAGTTTTTTGTTCCTTTGGGTATTTTTAACAAGTTACTATTAGTTTTTAGTTTATGAAAATATCAAAATTTTTTTTGTACTTTCTTTCCCTTGTGTGTTTTTTTTTTTTGTTTTTTTTTTTTAATTTGTTAAAAGAGCCCTGGAAAAATTATGTCATTAAATGTTTGAGATTTGTTTGATTAAGTAAATGTAAAAAGTTATAAAAATACAAAATAGAATTAATTAATTGATGCCAGGTCATAATATAAATTTACATATACGTATTACGTATACACTATATACACATATATTATATTCGAAAAATTATAAAAGTTTCAAAATATTTTATAATATGTATGTAAATAGCAACAAATTAACAGATTGTATAGAATAGCTTAAAGGCAAATTACTAACTAGAAAAAAAGAAAAAAAAAATTAAATTTGTTCAAATTAATTTGACTGTCAAAAAAATTGAAAGGTTTAAACTATTATTTTATCATGATCATATTATACTTATTATATAGTATCCTTAATCATATTAATGCTTATCCTTAAATTTATAACAATGAAAATTAAAATTTTATAACCATGAAATATTACTTATGCATTAACTGAAACCTTAGCCTTTAAAATAATTTGTATAATTTATATATGTAAATCTTTATTCTATTTATACATATACATACATACATATAATATAAGAAAATAAATTATAATATAATATTCTATATGATTATTTTTACGTCCTTGCTAAATTATGTGTTAAACTTTTACATATGAGTGACTTTATAAACCATATTATATTTTACCTTTGTAATTAGAATATATTTTGTTATTTATTTTTTCTTTTATTTATATTTTATTAACTTATTGTATATAGAATTGTAAGAAATTTTACGGTTGAAACATTTTTAAATAGTATAAATGAAACAATTTTATACTATTATAGTTTAGATGGAAAAAAACAAAAAAAAAAAAAAATATTAAATCAGACCTCTTTATAGTAATTAAAATGGTAACTGTTAAAGGGTAGTTTATAATCACAATTAATGCAACAATTACTATTCATTATTTTTATATTTAATTAATAATTCATTTAGCCTTGACATTAATCTTTTTGATTTCTATGATTATATATATTTTAACTGTGGATTTATTTATTTTTAATTTTCATGAAAAATTTAAACAAAACATATAATAAAGCCCTTTATATTACTATGTATATGAATTGATTATTAAAATAATATCAAAAAATATTTATAGTATGTTGGTAATATTGTTGAGTTTTAAAAACATTTTACTAAAAAAATTCTTAATTTATTTATTTATTTATTTATATTCAGGTACCGTGGTACATAAATGTGCCAGGTAGCTAAAATTGAGGTATCAAAATTGAGGTATCATTTTAATTTTAATAAAAAAAGACTTTTTTTTTGAAATATTAAATATATTTTAATTTTAATTTATTACAAATAGGTTCCGGTTAATAATGAAAAATTATGTCGGACAAGTGGCCCCCTCTACTACTTCGGCAGGCTTCCAATCTTTTACCAAAATTCTGAATCACCTTGTTCAATAAACTGTTCTCAATGGCTCAAAGCTCTTGAATTGTTGTGGGATTATTGCTGTACACTTTCGATTTCACAAAACCCCACAAAAAAAATCCAACGGTGTCAAATCGCACGATCTTGGTGGCCACATCACTCCTCCTCTACGAGAAATAATGCGATCTTCGAACTTTTCCTTCAAAAGGTCCATTGTTTCTCTTGCTGTGTGGCAAGTGGCACCGTCCTGTTGAAACCACATATTCTCTACGTCCAAATCATCAATTTCCCGCCACAAAAAGCTTCAGATCATCTTCCTGTAGCGATTTCCATTGACCGTAATCGCATTTCCATTTGCGTTTTCAAAAAAATATGGTCCGATGATTCCTCCTGACCACAAACCACACCAAACCGTAACTTTTTGTGGATGTACTGGTTGCTCTAAGATAACCCTTGGATTCTCTTCACCCGAAATGCGGCAATTCTGTTTATTGACGTAGCCATTGAGATGGAAATGAGCTTCGTCGGTGAAGATTATTTTGTTAAAAAAATTCTCATTTTCTTCTTGTTTTTCGATTGCCCAAGAAACAAATTGCCGACGTAATGCATGGTCAGTTGGTTTTAATTCTTGCGTCAGCTGGATCTTATAAGATCTTAAATGGAGATCACGATGCAAAATGTTGAATAATGTTTGGTTTGATGTTTAATTGCTGCGAACGATGACGAATGGAAGTTTTTGGATCTTCTTCAACACTTCTGCTCACAGCTGCTACATTCTCGGTTGAACGGCCACTACGTTGATAAATGTTGCCTCTGTTATCAAGAACAGATCCAGTTTATAGAAATTTATCAACCATCAGCTTGATGGCACGATTTGTTGGAGCATTTTCTCTACCAAATTTTGTTCGAAATTTCCTAATTACATCATGAAAACTTTTACCATTTTCAAAAAATGTTGTAATAACAAAAACACGTTGTTCCTTCGTGTAACATTCCATATTAACTAACTGGAATGTATTTAGAATATACCTAAAGAAACCTCGTATAAAAATTCCAGTTAGAAAAAAAATGGCGGCAAAATCAAAATGATACCTCAATTTTGAACACTCTTTATAACCTCTGTTTCCTGGTAGAAATATGGGTTGTATTTAAGATAATTGAGCTTTAAAAATGTTTATATTTGAAATAAAAAGAAGTAAATTTGGAATTTCTTTTAAAAAAATTTTAATCAATTATTTTTTTAATTATCTGACCTTTACAAAAAAAAATTGTTTGTTTCCAAAATATCTTTTCCCCAAAATTCCATTTTTTCAATATCTTATTTAGCGGTTTGAAGTCATTTTTTTTTTTATCTTTTCTTTATACTGAAAGCGTCACCTTTCCATTCCTATTTGTTGGCTTTTTTTGAAACTGAAAAATTAATATTTTCTCGAATTTTTCTATTTTGCCTTCACTTATAATTCACTTTTTTTGACATTTCTTCTATATATATATGACATGTTATTAAAATACAGTGGAAGTTTAAAACTTTTCTGAAGTTTTGAACTATTTTAAAGGTACATTAAATTTGAAAACCTTTACCTTTTTAAAACTTTTACCTTTTTTACATTTTTAAAAGTAAATTTTTTTGTTATTGTTGCCGGTTTACAAAAAGTAAAAAAGATAGTCAAAATTTTAAAAAAACAAAAAATAACTTTCAATTTAATATAAATAAACGCAATAGAGGCTTTTTGACTCTTTCGTTCTATTTTTTAAACGCTTCAAAAAAATTGACTGCTATCATTTATAACAAAATGTAGAAGAAAGGGGATTAAAAAAAAGGATAAAAAACATTAACATCTAACTATACTGTTTTAAAACTAACTACTAATTTAAAAAAATAAAGGCGCATTCAAACTCTCGCTAATCAATTTTTTGAAAACTTTTAATTAGATTTTTTTGAAAACAAACAAGATTTTTGCAATAAAAATTAGGTTTTTTTAAAAAAATCAAAAAAATATATACATATATAATTTTTGAAAATAAAGATATTGAAAAAATAAGTTATTAAAATAATAACATTTTAATAAGGTTTAAAAAATTGAGATTGCACTACCAAAGAAATCTGATTTTTGAAAAAATTTTTTTTGCTTTTTGACCTTATCTTACCTACAGTGCTTGTACTTTTTTCAGCATATACTAGTGAAATTTTCAAAAAGTATTTTTTCTTTTGAAATTTATTTCAACTTTTTAAATGCATAAAAACAAAAAATTATTGCACACTTTTTCTATAGTTTTTAAATTTTTTTTTCATTCTATTTTATAGCAATAAATCTTAGAAAATATTTTTTTATCTTATTAAATTTTTTTATTCATTTTTCGATTGGAATAGAAAACTTCGCTTGTAATTTTTGTAATTTTTGACAGAATTTCAAAAAGTTTTAATTTTTATCGCTTTTATTTGATCCTTTCATACACAACATTAAAAAAAAAAAACAACTTTTTGCAAAATATTTTAAATCTATTTTTAATTTTTATTTCATTTAAATATGTTTTCATTATCTTCCATTACAAATTTCAAATAATTTCAATTTTATATTTAAAAAAAAAAAAATAGTAACATAAACATAATGCTGCTTTTCTTATTAATTTTTCTAAATTAATTAAAAGAAGGTTTCAGTTAATAAACTTATACGGAACTATTCCGGTATTTTTCCTATTTTTAAAAAAAGGCAAACGCAAAAGTTGATTTTCTTTCCAAAGAAATAAATTTATATATAATTTTAGTATTAATTATATTAAAAAATAACATAACAATTATAGATAATAAATATATTAATATGTATATAATAATATTTATAATAATTAAATATACATACTGTATAATTAATTAATAATAATTAATAAAATTAAGATGTCATCAAATAGAACGTCTCTTTTACTTTATAAGTTATTTAAAAAAAACTCTAGCCTTCTTTTAAATTAATTTATAATAAATTATTAAATAAAATAAAATTATATAATTTATGAATGTAAATAAAATATAATAAATAAATAGATTTTTTAATAACTTCTATCTCGATATTTTCTCTCTTTTTCTCTTCTTCTTCTTCTTTAAAATTCTTCTTCTTTCAACTTGAAAATGATGTGCACTAAAAAAAAAAAAAATTATTAATCACTTTCCAATCATTTTTTTTTTTAATAAATAAAAACAAAATTTTTAATCCAAACAAAAAAAAAAAAACAAATAATATTATTTTAAATCCAAAAAAAAAAAATATTTATATTATATAAATAAATTTGAATGGTGAATTGTAAAAAAAAAGGAAGGTATTGAAGCTGTGAGTATATGAAAAATATACATTTTTGTAAATAATGAAAAAGAAACTGTTATAAAATGTTGCTTATTTATAATTACTGAATTATTAAATATAAATATAAAGCTTTCTTAATTAATATTATTAAAATTTAATCCTGTCAAACACTTTTATTTAGTTAAATTAATTTTTTTTAATTATTTTTAATATTTTTTTTTTTTTTTTGTGGTACTTTAAAACTATTATATTTTAATTATTGCATTGCCTTACTGTTCGTTAAATTTTAATTGCACGCTTATTTTTTGAATTAAATTTTTAAAATTATGTTTTTTATTTGTTTTATAATCAATTCGAAATCTTAAAACAAAAAATTACAAAATAAACTTTTATTAAGAAGTTTCTGTTATATTGACTATAGGTACTTTTGATTAGCAACTCAAAATAAATATACAGATTACATACATATACACGCCAAAAAAGATTCTATATACCTAAGATCTAATAAAAAAATAATTTAAATATGTTCCGAGATTAACTTTTTAAAAGAAATTTTATTTTCTATGGAAATTGAAAAAAAAATAACGGTAAGATCTTGAAAATCTTGGAAATCCTAAAACAAATACGTCAAATCAATAGAATGCAAATGTCTAAAAATTATTTAAAAGCTCTACATTTTTTAATATATTTGAGAGACACTTATTCCATTCGAAATATATTTCATTAAATACACTTTTCATACCGATTTATATCCATAGTACCTATATGTGATCCTATATATCCAATATATGTGATCCTGAACATGGACATAATAGTTATAAAAATCGAATTGAAAACGTATTAAAACGGTTGTCTAAAATAATAAAGTTAAATTAAAATATAAGACAAAAAAATATATGATTTCAATTGGAGCAAAAAAATACTATTAGAAAATATAAAGCATTCAATTATATTTAAAACAACTTTTTTTTAAAAAATTTCAATTTTTTGATTTGGACAAGAATAACTTCATATCATCTAAATACAGTACAATTTAATAAATTTTTAATATTACAAAATGTACATACATACATAAAATATGACTTATAAAATACAGTTTAAATTTGAATAATTTAATTTCCTTATTGTCGTATTAAAGATAAAAAATAAAAAAAAAACTGTTTTTATCAGTTTTATACAAAGACAAAAAAAAAACAAAAAAAAAAATTTGACCTTCTGAAAAAACGTCTTTTAAACATAAATATAAACCGTAAAAAAAAAAAAAACCTGACATTAATCTTTGCATTTATAATGTGACAAAGAAAAGTAAAAACAAAGTTATCGCGTCAAGATTTATACAACAATTTAGTGAGTTTTTTTTTTTTCTTTTTCGAAATCTTTCGAAAATGTTAAGCTTTTTCTGTAATACCTTCCAATGTAATAAATACATACCTCATCCCTTAATTTCTCATCTCAAATTCTTAGATTATTTTAAACAAATATATATACATATGTATGTATGTATACAATATTAAGAAGTAAATTTATCTTTTTATCTTTGAATAAAAAAGATTTTGGTTAAAAAAAAAATAAAAAAAATAAATAAAAACTTTTTTTTTAAAAATGTTGATTTCATTTTATTTAAAAAAAAAATGTTGATTTCTTTTTTATTAAAATTTATTTTTTTTTAATTTTTTTTTTTTTAGTATTTGTATTTCTATATGTAATGTTATAGTTATTTATTGCTGTAAAACCAAACATTTAAATTACTGTATTTAAAAATAAAAGTAAAAAACAACATGGCACTAAAACAAAAAAAGTATATAAAACATAGAAAAAAAAAAAAAACACTTAAAAATTTAAAAACAATTCCACGAAAAAAAAAATACAATTACTGTAATTTTCATGTCATTATCCCTAGTAAACAAAACAAAAAAAAAATGATATGAAATCAACATTTGATTGTAATTTAAAAATATTTCTGTTATTATTATTATTTTTTTTTTTTTTAATTATGTTTAATTCTAAATAGTAATTATTTTTACTTAATATTCGATAATTACTATTAATTAATTCTGTTCAGTTTTTTTACAAAAAGAAAAAAAAAAATATTGTTAAATTATTAATTTGTTTTTTTAATTAAAAAAAAAAAAAAAAAAAACAAAAAAAAAACCCGTCATCGTTTTATAATTTCAATAATATGATATTAAAAATATTTTCAGGGTGCTGCAAAGCTAACAAAAGATGATATCGAAAAAGTTTTTTCATTATATGATAGAGTAAGTATTTATTAATTTAGTCTTAGTTATAACTGGTTATAAACTGATTAATTGCAAATACGGACAATTATTTTTTTATCTTAAATCCAAACTGTAACAATTTTAAAGCGTTATTATCATAAATATAATAATGATAAGCTAACATAGCTAAGCACCGTTATTTCAAAAAATCATATAATTGTTAGTAGAAAATGTTTACATATATTCTTTTAAATTGTTTACGTTGTGTTTACAGAAAGATAGTAGTTAAGAGTAGTTGAGGGTAGATGGTGAATGGAACGGTAATTTTTGTTGGAAAAATTTTAATTAAAAACATCTACAGAAATTTTTTTCCTTTTTTCATCTATCATCTTACTCTTTTTCAAGGATCAGGTATAGTTGGGAGTAGAAAAGAGTAATAAACTTTGTAAAAGGAAGGCAAACATTATTAATAAATATATATTATTTTTTCTTTATATGGTTATAAATAGATTAATAAATAGAATAAAATTTGTGAACATTTTCCACTAGGATATGGTAACGTTTGCCAGTGACCACATGCATAAAAAAAAAAATGAAAAAAATTTATTTAACAGTCTTATTTCGTATATGGGTAAAATTAGAGCTTGAAATAATATCCTTCAATATTGTATATACATATATATACATAATATGTACATACATACATAATTTTTAATTACTACAAAAGTCATAATTTTTGGTATATACTTCTATTTCAGTTTTTAATAGGATACGTATGTAAGGCATCAAAAAACATCGAAGGTGTTAAATTTACAAATTAAATAATCACTCCTTTTAATCTAATCAAGATGATTAAACTTTTAATACAAATACATATATTGTTTAGTTTAAAAAGAAACATTTTGAATAAAAAAATTGAAAAAAAGTAATGAAATTGGCAAAATTTTCATTCTGAGGAATATTATGAGAAATTAAAGGAACTTAAATTTAATAGAAATTAATAATATAAATAATAATTTCACATTTGAATATTGTTCAGTTAATAAAGAAAATATTTTTGCAATAACAAAAAGTAAATACCTATAAATAACATACATATATAATAAATATTTTATAAAATAAAAATTTAAAAATCACTTAACTAAACCATAAATATATATTATTTTTTTTATATATATATAGGATAATAACGGTAGCATTGAAAATGAAGAACTTCGTGGTTTCTTAAAAGATTTATTGGAGCTCGTAAAAAAAGTATGTTTTCTTTTTTTTTTTTTATGATTTAATTTTAAAATTTTATGCAATATACAAAAAAAATACTAATTTCATATTATATATTATACTTTCTTATTATTTATTTAACAATAGGATTACGATGCACAAGATTTGATCGAATTCGAAGAAACAATCTTACGTGGTGTAGGATATGATAAAGAAGGAAAAATTTCAAGAAAAGAACTAACAATGATTTTGTTAACGCTGGCTAAAATGCCACCAGAAGATGAACAGTAAATTATTTTTGTTTTTTCTTTTTTATTGATTATTTTTGTTTTATTTTTATTTTAATTTTTTTTTTTATACAAATTACAAAAAAATTAAATCAATCATTTAATAACAAAAGCTAAAGAAAAAGCGATTAAATCGAATACAATATTCTTTTAAAATAAAAAAAAAAAATAAAAATTATTAAATTTAAAAAAAAAAAATAATTTTTTCAGTTTTTTTAAAAACTGAATTTCAATATTATAAAAAAACAAATAAATAATATTATAATATTGAGTTAAAATTTTTCAAAAATTAATAATATTTCAAAATCTATACATATATACGTATACATATTTAAAAAAAAAAAACAATATTAGAAACTTTATTAATAAATCGGTAAATAATTTTAATTTTGCTAAAAAAAAAAAAAAAAAAATTTATTCAAGGTTGTTTAAAAATTTTACTCTTTAAAAAAAAAAAATAAAATTCCGCATTTTCTTAAATCCTATATTGATGCCAAAATCCAAACTTTTAATAACCACACAAATATATAACATTATATAATATTATATATCTATATATATAATATCACAAAAACAATAAAAATTAAAATATAAAAACAAAACAAAAATATTTAAAAATTATAAAATATTTTTAAAAAAAAACAAAAAAACCGTTAAAATTTATAAATTTTTTACAGAAAACAATAAATTACAAAATACAATTACCAAAAAAAAACAATAAATTTGATATTTGAATGAATTTTATTCAATAATATCATAAAAATATACGCAAAATAAACGAATCATATAAAATACAGAATTTATTTAAAATAAAATAAAATAAATACAAAAAAAAAAAAGGATTTAACGTAATTAAGCTTAAAATTTAGTTAGTATATTTAATATTAATTGCATAATAAATTATACATACATATACATATTAAGTATATTATATAACAGATATAAAAAAAAAAAAAAAATAAATAAAAATATTAATATTGTTGTTAATGTATAATTTGTAAAATTTTTTAGTTAGCTAAAATTAAATATAAAAAAAAATAAAAAAAAAAATAAATAAAATATGTAATAAAACAAAAAAAAAAAAAGATAAAATGAAATTATGATAGAATATAAGAATCAATGGAAATAAAATAATATATTCTTGATGTATTTGCATATATAGTGCAAAAATTGTGACAAAAATAAAATATATAGAACCTATACTTATATGCAATTTAATCTATATATACGATATAATAATAATCCTATAATCTTCTTCAAAACTAAAATCAACTTTCCTAAAAATTAACAATTAAAAATTATTTTTACAATTATTCTTGTATATTTACTATATTAATATCCTTAATGAAAACAATTTATTCAAATTAAACTGATATAATTTTCCGTATATAGTTATATAAAATGTTATATAATATATACTCTTGACTTCTGTTAAGATTCGGATTTTTAATAATGTTATCGATTCAACTCTTGACTTCATATAATAGCAATATAATCATAAAGAAATCATCATATGATATGATATGATGATTTCTTTATGATTCAATTGACATATTTAACAACAAATTTTTAGAAGATCAATAAATCCTTTATTAGATTTTTACCTCATTAAACTCTCCACTACGCCTAAAAGTATTCTATTTAGATCCTAGATTAATATTTTTATTTGTTTGTTTAATTTTTTCCAATTCTTAAGTAATTGTACTTTTTCTTATAACTATATATACAGTTGAATAATTAAGTCTGAAAGAAGACTAATAATTTTTATATACGTAATTATACATATATATATATATATATATATATATACCCTTAATGGAAAAATAATAAATTTCAATTCTAAATAAACATTTTCCTGCCACATTTCTTTATTGTTTTTTGTAATTTCTTCAATATATATATATTTTTTTCTTATATTATTTTTATCCTTAGATTATAATTTTGTTCTATTGATTTTTTACATTTACATTTTAAATGAAATTTTAACTCTCTAAATTTGATTTTGTGTAAATGGAGAAGTTATTTAACCTATATTTTAACAAAAAATAACAATTTAAAAACAAAAATTATTCTAAAGAATATTTTAAAGTAATTAAAATGATTAAATTAAAAATTAATAATAAAACACGTAACTAAATTTAATTATATAGCTTTTTAAAATTTAAATTTTTTTTTTTTATTATTATATACTTGTATAATAAATAATATGAGCCTAAATAAACTTCAATCATATATTTAAATTAAAAAACAAAAAAAAAAAAAGAAAATAATCATAACTCTTAAAATTTTTTTTACTTAAAATCATTGTGATAAAATAAAAAAATATATTTAAACATTTTGTTTTTTTTTCTTGTTTTTCTTTTTAATAAAATCATAATCAAATTTCAAATAAAATATTTTTATAAATAATTTATTTGAAATTAAAACATATTATATTGATAAAGTCTGTACTCTATATAAATTTTGTTGAATATAAGATCGTACCTATATTAATTAATATTATATATATATATATACAATCTAATTTTTAATTTTTAAAATTAATATAAAGGAATTAATTTTATTTTTGTATACTATTTAAAAAAAAAAAAAAAAAACATTATTTAAACTTACATCTATTATCTTTAAAATAGTTATTTAGAGTAGTTTTTATCTATATATATATATGTATTTATATATATATATATCTTCTATAATATAACGTCGATTAAAAACAATTATTTATCCTCAATTATTTTTGAGTGTATTATAATAATATTAAATATACATATACATGGTACAGTGTTAAACAGATATTTACATTCAGTATATATATACTTTCTTGCATATTACAGATGGATGTGGGATGAACACAAAAATAATATGTATATGTTGTAAATTAAATTGTATACACTCTTTATATTTAACTTATAAGTTATATACGTCATATAACCTTTTATTAGGTGCTATAATATATATATAATATAATATATTGAAAAAATGAAATAAATAGAAAAAAATAAAAATAAAAATTTATTTTATATCAGTTTTCGAGTGTTGTAAACTACTATAAAAACTATATACTATTAATATTAATTTTGTAAAGTAAATTTGTTTTTTAATCTTGAACTACTTATATTATATGAATATCATTCAGCAGATCTTTTTTTTCTTTTTTTTTTTTTTTTTTGTATAACTTTAGCTCAAATAAAACATATATACATATACATATATATAAAATTAAAAATATTTATTACTTATATATAAATAATATATAATAATACAAAATATATACATTCATATCGCTCAAATATTTTTAATTATATATATATCCTATATATGCAATATATAATATGTATAATATTATGTATCTTTATTATATATATAAAATATACATACCTATTATTATCTTTAACAAAAAAACAAAAAAAAAAAAAACAAATTCTATATAGTTTCTATCAGAAATTCTAAAATAATTTTTAATAAAAAAAATACACTATAAAAATTCTATTTCTATACAAAAAAAAAAAAAAAAAAATTTAAAAAAATACAAAAAAATTTATAAGAGCCTGTTGTAATCATATAAATTACCATTATCAATTAAATTAAACAGCAGTAGGTCTATACTTCCGAGTAATGAATTCGATTAATTAAAATTAAACTCATATACCTTTAAATATAACATATTATATGCGTATGTAATACCAGACTATATTATATAAAAATAAATATCTACAATTAAATAACGAAATGAAACAGTTTATATTCTTCATTATAATCGTTATCGATAAAACTCTATACTTATTGCGTATATTCATCGAGTTTATTATTCGAAATTTATCTTTTATAAATTAACTTTATGATAAGAAATTAAAATTAAAAAAAAAAAAAGAACAAAAAATTAAAAATTAATTCTTTTGCCAAATTTTATAAAAAAAAAAAAACACAAAATAATTTTTAACTTAAATACTTTGTCAAATTAATGAAATTTTAAACAAAAACAAAAACAAAAACCAAACAAACTTAAACTATATATAATATCTATATCAATTCTTAAGTATAATTATAAAATAATTTAGAAAAAAACGAAATTATACACTTAATAAATTAAATGTGCACAAACAAACAAAAAAAATATCATCAATCTTTAATAATTTTTAATTGTATTTATTAGTCATTTAAGAAAAACAAAAAAAAAATTTTCAACAAATTTAATTTTCTCTTAATTCAAGAGATTAGAAAATGTGTTTTTTTTTTTTTCATTTTCTCTTAATATCTACAAATGAATGGAAAATGGTTTAAATTAGTTAATAAAAAATTTTACTTCAATATAAAACATGAATAGCTTGATAATACAGCGAATTCGAAAATAAATTAATTCAATTTATATTAATAAATATAATTATTAATAAAATGAAACGGTATATATGTTTTTATATACTGAAAGATGAACTGGTATAAACATTGCCAATCTAATCTAAAGATGAACTGGTATAAACATCTAAAAAAAAAAAAAAAGAATATAAGCATTTGGTTTTTTTGTTTTTTTTCCTATCAAATTAATTTTCTATATTATATTAAGTATATATATTCTAAAATATCTATATTAAAAGCGTTATTAATTATGAAAAAGAAAAAAAAAAAAAAAAACATAAATTTAATTATTTTTATTAAATTTAAATGCAAATTATTTATTAAATTAATATTTATAAATAAAAAAAAAAAAAAAAAAATTAACATTTTTGAAATATAACATTTATTATGTACTCGAGAAAAGAGAAGTTCTAAATAAAATACAATAAAAAAAAAAAAAAGCAAAAAAAAAAAAAACAAAAAAAAAAAGCTTAAAATATCTTACTAAATATTAAACAATAAATTAATAATCGGTCAAAAAAAATACAAAAGACCTGAAATGGCTGAAAATTTAAAACACGCTTTATATTCTATGTATTATATATTATGTAAATGTATAATTATGTGTATGCAATTTATTATATAAAATTGGAAAAATTTATTATTGTTTTTGTAAGAATAAAAAATTTTTTCAATTATTTAGATTTTTTTTTTTTTTATTAATCTTAAAATTTAAAGTGTCATTTGATATAGAATAAATACAATTTGATAGACACAATTTAAAATATGTTAAGTATATTCTAAAAAAATTTTCCTAATTCATATCCTGCCTTTTTTTTTTTTTTTTTTTTGGTAGTATATGCACGATACATTTTTTGAATAGAGATAATATACCTATAAGAGAAAATAAAAAATTCATATCTTTTAATATGCTGCTTTCCAAAGAAATTTCCTGCATTTAATTCCAAAAATACGCGTAATGTAAATTAATGGATTTAGAAGTGCTGGATTAACCTATAAGCAAATTAAGCACTTGTTTAATTTGGGCATAATCATAATTAGGGCATAATCATAATTGGGGTACCACAGAAATTCTGCAATTTACACAAACAGTGTAATTTTTTTTTTCTAGTGTGAAAAAAGTTTCATACAAATAAATTTTACTCAGATTATTTAATCATACACTTCATTTAGCCAATTGTAAGCAATCCTAATATTCTTGTACTCTTGTACTGCGACTTCTGCTTCTCAAGATAAGGGAACTTTTTAGACTATATTATTTAGTATGAGTTATTTATCGGCATCTTTTATTTATGAAAATACCTGTATTTATATATGTAAATAAAAATTGGTACATGCAAATTTTCGCAAAATGTGGTTTGAATCTTCTTTTTTTTTTTAGACGACATTTTTGACAATTATAATAGTGGCAATAATTTTAAATAATTTTGATAATAAAAAAAAATATCAAAGAAGGGGAGGGATTTATAAAAGGGAAGAAATTTATTTAACCGTTATGTTTGTAACAATAGATCATTTTAGAGATGCATACATATATTTTTTTAAGTTTATTAGAATATTACCACCTTTCTTCTATATTCCTATAGAAAATGAAGTTTGAAAACAAAAAAATTTTCAAAAATTTTTCAAATAATAGCATAGCTTTTAACGTTACTACAATATATAAAGAAAAGGTTTTCCAAATATTAAAAATGTCAAAATTAGCTCATAGTCGTTATTGCAAATTATATCTTCAATATTTAATTTTATAAGTAATTAAATAATTTAAATGTTTTAAATTGAATTTGGCTTGTAAAAAAATTTTTTTCTAGAGTTTTTTTTTTTTATTTATTAGAAAAGAATTTTTGGCAGGTTGATTGAATGAAGTATCATATTATATATCTTGGTGAAAGTATATCATACATCTATCCCATACATAGATTATAAATGCTTTTTAAAAGGAAATAAAAATAGTATAAATATTCAATTTAATCGAGGATTTCGAGGAAATCCAAAGAAAAAGTTTCATATCAAAATATATTTTAATTGAATATTTATTGCAAATATAATGTATTTTACAAAACTCTTTCATTAATAACATATTAATTAAGACATTTGTATTGAAATTTAAAAAGTAAAAAACTGGAAGCAAACATATTTTATTATAGGTTGTCAACATAAGGGTTAAATAATTTAATTCTAAACCATATTTATTTAATTTAATACTTTTAAATTTTATTTTTAAAACTTTAAATGAAAAAAAACAAATTTACTTGAAATCTTCAAAAAAAATAAAAAACAATAATTAAATTAATAAAAAAAAAAATACATATAAATAATAAAAAACATACATATAGTTACATTTACATTTATTGCAAATAAAATAATGATAAAATAGATAATAAAAATTTAAATGTTACTGTAATGCTGTTAAAGTTAAAACTACAAAAAAAAAACAAAAAAAAGTTACAATAAAAGTTCAGATTTTAAGCCAAATATAATAATAAAAATAAAATGATTTAAAAATAATTAATTAATTTTTTATTTATTGAAATATTGGCAAACCTTTGTTTTTTTTTTTTTTTAATAATAAAAGATTTATTCTATAAATTGTTTTCAGATAAATTAAGTTAATATATTTATATGCAACATAATAGATCACCCTACACAAATTACAATTTTCAATTTCCTTTTCCGTTTCCGTTTTTTTTTTTTTATTTGATTTTAATGTAAGTAAGTATTAGGAATTCGGTACAACAAAATTTGATGTCTTGCCAAAAATAAAAATTTAATAAAATTGTCAAACCTTTTCTAGAGAATATATCTCGTTATTGGTCGTTCCATTTATTTAAATTGAAATAATTTTAAATTAGGATCCAATAAGAATTGATTGATTTTTTTTTTTTTCTTTTTTTGAAATTGAAATTTCATTAAAAATTTAATGTTGAAATGTATTTTATGTTTGTATACCTATATGATAATATTCAATATTTGATATCACATTATTAGGTCCCTTGTTAATGGTGCTGCTTTTATAATCTTAAATTCTGTTAGTTTTTTTTCTCTATTTTAGAAATAAGTTTCAAGTTATTTATTTATTTATTCCATTATTACGTAAACACACAGGAAGTACGCAATATTAATTAAGCTCTCGGCTGTCAGGACCATTATAATAAATTAATATAATAATAGTTTTTGTACTATTTAAAATAAATATTTATTTACTACTTAGCTTAAACTATCAGAATAAATATTGATTAAATGTTTGTTCGAGTGAGTACATAGTTTAAGAGCTTCGTACATAGCAACTATCTCCCCGTTATATATTTTCGTTTCTGATGTTAGGATTTTTTTAAAAAGCAGTTTCTGTTCATCAACTATAGCGAAGGCAACAACGCTTTCTGTTTTTGAAGCATCCGTTTCGAGTTTTTGAAATATGTATCTATTACGTTCAGAAAAGCTAACATTTTTTTTTTAATTCAGTTTTGAAATCATGTTTCTATAACAGATCAAATTGAATACTAAAATAAACGAAATATGGATTTACTTTTGTGCAAGTTTTGAAAAAAGTTTAATTTACTATGAAAAATATTAAAGAAATAAAAACTTTCAACATTAGTTGCAGTCACTTGTAACTGATTTCTTTTTTTCTCTTAGACACATTCAGGCAAGATAACAGAATTTTGTAGCTCATTGATGCGATGGCTATTTATGTAAGATTATTTTATTATATTGTAAAATGCTACTTGTTTGATTAGAATTCAAAAATAATATTAAAAATATTATATTACATATAATAATAAGGCAATGGTACATAAATGTAAATGTATACATAATATGTAAGTTGTACTGTGTGTACACACAACACACGACAAAATAAATATTATAATTGTTGTTAAGGTAACTTTTCGGAATTATTATCGATTTAACAAATAATTCTTATGACATTAAATTTTAAAGAAATTTAAAAATTTTTTAAAAAATATAAAAAAGTAAATAGAAAAATTTTTTTATAAGAATATTTACAAAAAAAAATAAAGAAGAAAAATAGAGTAATATGACACTAGAAAGTAAATCACCTTACCAATTTTCAAATGAAATAACCGAAAATGAATTATTAAAATTACGAGAAATTTGTTTAGATTCAATTAAAGAAGAAGATTTATATTATATTCGAAATGATGCAAAACTTCGTGCTGTATACTCGACTCAATCTTATGATGAGTTTAAGTAAATTTTATTATTTCTTTAATATTTTTCATAGTAAATTATAATAATTTTTGTTTTTTTTTAGGGACATTGTAGATGCAGCTCATTTGAGACCTTTGAGCAAATTTGATAAAAATAATGCAAAAACTAAAAATCGTTTATGGAATTCTACAGCTAAAGAATAATAGAAATTATAAATAAACTTTACATTCTATATAATTATTATAACATTTTTTATGTTATAAGTATATAATATTCTTCCAAAATAATAAATAGAATTACTTAACTTCAATAAAAAAAAACGTTAAATTAGTACAAAATGTGATTTATTTATATTTTCATGTTAGTCATTCCACCAAAAAAGTTTCCATATCAGCGATAAAAACTTACATATAAACAGAAGATATTTTCTGATTATCTCTTGAAATTTTGAAGTGTCTACCTCAAATTTTTTTATCATTACATATATATGTATATTTAAAAATAAAATTTAAAGTATATTGTAATCGTAGTTTTTAAAGAACCTGTCATTTGGAAATATAATTTAAAATTTTAAGATTTAGACACTCAATTAATAAACGTGTAAGATATGCTTGTAAGTTTAGTATATAAATAAGTTTATAGCACTTTAAAATATTATTTGTAAAAATAACATTTGTACAAATAACATTTTAAATAATGTACGCATCGGTAATTTTGGGAGTATTAATTGCTCTTTGTGCTAGTTCAGCTAACGCATATAAAGGTCGAATTTATAATGGATTTGAAACAACAATTGATAAATTTCCTTATCAAGCACAATTAGTACGTGGAACCTCACACCACTGTGGTGCTGCAATTGTAGCAAGACCAGGTGATACATATACTTATTATGCAATTACAGCAGCCCATTGTGTTGGATCGGATCCTAATCCATTCAGAATAAAAGTTGGTGTAACAGATCGTACTCAAGCAGGAACTTTATCACAAGTTGCAGCAATTCACATATATCCAACATTCGAATGGCAAAATTTTCAAGGAGATATAGCTGTTCTAGTATTAAAAGATCCAATTTATTTTAATGATATTACAAAACCAGCTTATTTACCAGAACTTAATGAAGCTGTTCCAACTAATGCTATAGCTTTTGCTAGTGGATGGGGTCATACTGAAACTGGAAAAATGTCCATTAATTTGAGAGCGGCTCAAGTAAATGTTTTCTCAAGGGAAAAATGTGGTCAAATCTATAGTGCTAAACGGTATACTGAGAAAAACTTATGTGCTGGTGGTCTTGACTCACCAAAAGATTCATGTGGTGGAGACAGTGGTGGCCCATTAGTTAGTAACGGAAAATTAATTGGTGTAGTTTCTTGGGGATATGGCTGTGGTAATCCTGAATATCCAGGAGTATATTCTAATGTTGCATACTTTAGAGACTGGCTTGATACAATTATTAGATTCTAAAAGAATTATTAGTAAAAATAAAGGTTATAAATGTGTTAAAATAAATAAATATTAATTCAAAACAAAACAAAGCTTTAGATTAACTTTTTTTATGAAATTTCAGTCTAATTTAAAAAGAAATCTAGTAATTCAATTTTTGTAATTTAATTGAACGAAGTGTTAAATTCTTATAATTGACTCATCTAACATATTAAAAATACTTATTTGCATCATTTTAAATACTAATCATATTCATATCTGCTTACTATCATTATGTAAAAAAGTAAGAAATACAAAGAAATAAAAAATAAATTTAAAAATTTCGAATTTCATATTTATTAAATTTTAGCAAATGTGTTCTTTTAATTATTGTTACAAAACTTCTCAGTTGTTTTCAATATTTTAACAATTTATCAAAAAAGATATTAAAAATTTACTTTATCGACTTCATATTAACAGCAAAATATAATATAAACGATTAATGCACTTAAACTAAAAAAAAGGAATGAATCAAATATGTTTTGTTATCCAGTTTCACGTTATAGTCCATAAATTTTTAAAGTCCCTAAAACAACATTAAAAAACTTTTTATAAAGAAATTAGAAATCTATTTTCTAGGTTGCTGGATATTATTGATTGGTTTGTGTGGAATTTGATTTGGTGGCTTTGGCGAATGTGCCACTTGAGCTGCAGCTGGTGTATAATCTACGTTTCCTTTAGCTGGAGCACCACTTACTGACATAGCATTTTGAATATTAACCGGTTGCTGAAATACAAAAACAATATAATAAACTCACTTCACTTTCAAGGTACAATTTAAAAATGCTTACAGTTAAACCTGTGCAATCTTCAGCATCCTTTGCTGGTCTCTCTGGGTGAGGATTTTTATGTTGAACAATTCTCATACCACCAGCTTTAACTAAAATTATTTTAAAAATGTTTATTTAAAAAACAAACATTAAACAGCTAAGGTGTAAATAATAAATATGTATTGTCTAGGTATATTTTTTTTAGTTTTCATATTTTTTTTTTTAAATTATATTTTTAATGCTCCCTTTTTTATACTATTCTTTTTTTGTTATTTATATATTGTGAAGTATACATTTTTTATTTGCTATGTACGACTTAATCTATTTCAATTAAAATTCTTCAAAACAAAAACAAAACATGTGTCATCAACAAGAAACGCTACGTGGAATGTTCTTATCTAAATTTTTACACCTTTTTTTAAAATAAACCTAAGTTTAACTTTCATTTACCCCCTGCATATCTATATATACACATGTATGTCTATCTTAAAACATGAATACAAATTAAACCGGATTGTTCTGAATATCAAAACATTAATTGTAATGTATATATTTAAATTTAAAAACTTTTAATAAATTTTAGTCATTTTTAAAAAAAATGTTCTAATGAAATTTGTCATCGTTATTTTAAATTATCCCTTTTAAATTAGTACATATGTATTTATAAATTCGTTGTATAGATATTTATAAAATTTTCTGTATTTACTGTTTTTCATTAAAATAAAAATTTAAAACATCTTTATTTTTTTTTTTTGTTAATTTTTAAAATTAAAAAAGAACGTTATTTACCTGCTGGGGGATGACCTGCAACTTTTTGTGATTCTTCGTCAGACATTTCTAATTGGATTTATTAAAATTCAACTTAATTATTTAAAAATTTAACTTGATTTTAAAAAAAATTTTTCTTATATTTCGAATACTCGATAATCTCAATCTTTTCCGTAGTTTGAAATAAAAACAGATGACACGTTAAATTGAAAAAAAACTTGACATTAGACAAACGTCATCCATCAATATACTTTAAACTCACAGTCCAAACACAGTTACAAGCGAAATAAAATTCCTTATTGCAATAATCTTTCAAAATACATAATTTCCAAAATACAACAAAAAGTACAGATGATAGCTTTAATATTATTATGTAGCAGCCATTAGTTTAAAAGATTTAAATTAATTTAAAGTTTTTCGTATTTATGTAAAATCACGTAAAACATAATTATATGCACAAAAATTAATTTGTGAATTTAGTACAATATTTTTAGTACAAAATTATATCTGCCAAACTCAATATGCCGCACCATCTAGTTTTAAAGAGAACCAAAATTAAGCAAAAGTAATAAAATAATCGTTTCAAAATTCTTCTTGATAAAATTGAATTCTGTTTTTAATCCCAAATTGAAAATCCCATTCAGCAGGCATAGATACATAATTTCTACTGTAGGTTAAGAATGACTAAAGTAAGGCGGGGACAAATGGGCGAAATCGGACCAGGGGGTCGGGTACCTCCCACACAACTCCCAAAACCGAACAAGCATATCTTCGAAATTAATAAAGATATTAGAAACAGCAAATTTGATATGAAGGTGTAGTTTCCTGAATCCCTGATTTGCCTAAAATTTTAGATGAATTGGAATGGTTGTTCGGGTATCTCCCACATAACTTCCAAGATCGAACAAGCATGTTTTCGAAATTAATAAATATAAAAACTTGAAATTTGATATAAGAGTGTTCTACCCTATTCTGATGATGTCTCTAAAATTTGAGTTGAATTAAGGCGGTGGTCCGGGTGCCTTCACACACTTCCCAAGACCTAACAAGCATATCTTCAAATTTAATAAAGATTTTGTACAAAGGTTGTAAAAGCATTTATTTTTTTAGCTTATATTAAATACCTAACTAAAATAACTTATGGATTTTTAATTTAATTTGAATTTTTTAGCTGTAGGATATAAATAAGTCGCTTGCATCGACTTATTGTTCCATTTACTTGTTTTTTTTTTAATTTTTATTGCAATTTATGATTTATCACATTTTATTTAAAATTAAAAACATTATTTCTTATATGTACTCCCTAACATTCGTAACATATAATATAGCACTATGTATTAAAATAATTAAATTATAATGTAAATAAAATATAAGTTCATTTAATAAAAAACAAAAACAACAATATTCATAGTTCGGCCACGAATATTTAAAAATATAAAGAAAACTTAATCTAATAACTAAGTAGGTACTATGAATATGAGCTGTTCTGAATTTCTAAAATTCATTTAATTTTGAAATCATATTTAAAATTATTTTTACAACTCATGACCTTATTTTTTTATCCGCTTTTTTGAAAAATTTAAAACAGCTCATATTATAGTTCACTTTGATGCACAGCATCGCAACATTTAGATGTTTTCTTTAGTTTGTTCACAAATTACCCATAAGCGAAAATATACGCTCTACAAAAGCGTTACTTATTGGAAGAGATAATATTTTTCCAACAATTTTCGGCAGTTGAGAAAAATTTATAGTCTATTGTCTCATTGTCAAGATTAGGTATTACATATAAATATTATTTTATATATATAATACCATAATACCATAGCTCGCTGAAGCTAAATTTTCAAAAATTATCTCCGATATTTTTAACACATACGTTATACATAAAAAATGTGTATGCTACACAAAAAAATGGGCACACTACTAACATTCTTATGGATACATGACATTTGAATTCATTATTTTTCTCGCTTTTCTATTGGTAGTATCAAGTATAGTTTACTCTCTCTAAATATGTGTCCGATATCGGATGAAGTTTTTTCCATGAAAATTAGTCTTTAAAAATCTGAGCCCACGTTTGATGAATAGGTAGCTTGTACCCATTTTTTTAATCCTATTTAAATGTTCAGATGAGTTTTGCTAGGAATTTACCAAATTAAAATAAATGTTATTTATATTATTTTACTAAATATTCCACCAAATTTTGGAGACAAAAAATATATTTGAAATTTATAAATTAAATCCCAGATTATAAATTTAATCCGAGATTCCTTTAAAAATTTTGAATCTTGAGACTTATTCTCAAATTTTTAGAGGTGGTAACTCTATGTTTTTCTCATAATATGTACGTAGTACGTACTACCATGTACATACATTTGTATTACAAATGTACTACGTATGTGTACAATGTTATGGTACAATGAATTGTATGCAATATGCATATCCGTATTTGAGAAATTCTGAATTTAAAGGGTGATTTTATAGTTGGTTATAAAATTATTAATTAAGATACGGTATAATCTTTACAAAATATGCCTTGATTGATCGACACCAATAATTTTTTTTAAATATTTATGTTGGTTTCCTACTGATCCCCTTAATTTCCAAATTTTATTTTTCTATATTAGAAAAAACTAAAATACCATTTAGACATGATTCGTATTTACTTTAAAAAAAAGTTAAATAAAACTTCTACTATAACGGTAAACTTATCTTTCATCCTGCACTATATTTTAAAAAAAATGTAAAAGCAAAATTAGTTTTGACTAAATAATTTTATTTGTAACACATTTTAATATATGTATATATTATATATACATATGTACATATATTTATACAGCCATCATACTTTTTTTACTTTAATAAGGATTTCAATTGCAGGTATTTTTTTTTTGAATACAAGTTCCTTCTGAAATGCAAGTTTTTCTTTTTAATAGCAAGTATTTCTTTCTCAAATAGTCAAATGCAAGTTTTCTCTTTTAGTAACAAGTAGGTATATTCTTCTTAAATGCTAGTACTTTATTTACGTAATTTGTTTTAAGTACTTAATTAATTATTCTTCAAAGAACTTTCAAACAGGCTGCAAAGTAAGGTTTTTTTAAGGTTCTAGGTTTTTTTTTTTATCTTTTTAGTTAGCAACCTTAAGGTATTTACATTTTTTTTTAAATTGTTTTAAGATTATTAGATTTTTTTTGTTTAGTTTTGTTTTTAGAATCTTAAAAATATGTTTTTAGAGTCTTAAATATATGTACATACTTATATATATACATAATTACATATATTTGATTTTGTTAATACATAATTAATTTTTGATAACTTTACAGCTCAACAAAGCCTATGCGATGTAAAAGTGCAAAGTTATGTTTACCCTATTGTGATATTCTGCGCAATCATAAAATTGTTGACTTTAAACACCATTTTTAACAAAAGTATTTTTATAAAATAAGATCATATAGAACAGTTTTTTACTTAAAAAAAATTAATTTTCAACAAATTTGATTAAAATTATATTTAAAATGATCATTAGTTTTTTTTTATTTACAAAGATTTGAGTAGCTTTAAATAACATTTCAAAACTTGCATTTAGAAAATAGTTGCCATTAAAAAGGAAAACTTGTATTTGAAAAAAAAAAAAAAATACTTACAATTGAAGTGGAAATCCTTCTTATTAAAGTAAAAAAGGTATGCATATCAATTTTTTACAAATTTAAGCCAACAACATTTCTTTTGCAACATTATTGGCTTTTTCAGTACCATTTAGTTCTTCAGATATTTTTAGAGCAAAGTCAAACGCGGTTCCAGGACCACGACTAGTTATAATGTTGCCATCTATAACAACTTTTTCATTATCAATATAACTGAAAATATAAAGAATTATTTCGCTAAATTCCGTATATTATAATATTTCTGGCTATACCTAAATTTTGCAGATAACTGATCTTTAAAAGCTGGATATGATGTTATTTTTTTACCTAATCCAATATCATGACTATCAAAAGCAATTGGAGCAGCACAAATTGCAGCTATCATTTTGTTTGCAGATTCTTGTTTCTTGAGTATTTCACCAACTAATTGGGAAGAAGCAAATGCTTTCGCACCTCCTAATCCTCCTGGTAAGACAATCACATCAAATTCATCCTAACATTCAGCGATTATATAAATTATTTAATTTTTTAAGCGCACACTAAATATAACATATGTACATTTTTAACATTTTCCAAGCTAGTATCAGGTTTAATTGACACTTCTCTTGAACATTTAACGGTGTCAGCATTTTCTAGTCCAGCTATAGTAACATTTACTCCAGCTCTTCGTAACACATCAGCAGAAATAACAAATTCCATTTCCTCAGCTCCAGGCGCAAGTATTACTAAAGCAGTTTTTGAAGACATTTTTCTTGAAAATATATATCTTATCATGAATTAAAAAATAAAAATATTTTTAGAATATTTTTTTTCTTTCACAGTTTCAGAGTTTCAGCCTGACTGACTGTTGACAGTTCATCGATTGCTTGCTTTTAACGTATATATCAATTATCAAATATCAACGACTATTGGTTTAGTTGACATACAACAAAACTACATGGCTATTGGCTGGGCTGTGTTGATTGAAAAATTGTAAAAGGTAGTGTTTTATTAACCATAACTAGAATTTTAAAATCTATAATTTAAGTTTTAAACCTGATTTCAAATAATAACGGGAAATGTAATTAGAATTGAATGTCTTTATTTATTAATAAAAATAACGAAAATAATTTAATTTTGAAAACTCAGTTTACTTGCGAAATATGGATTTTTTTTGTTTAAATTAAATAATGGAACATAGCAAAATTTAATCAACTTTTATGCAACTCGATCAAATTCGATTCAATTGCATTCAATTTCGTGCATTTGACTTGACAGTTCTTTACTTGACACACTACTCACTAGACAAGTAATTCAATCATAATTGAATTGTAAACAAATTGTTATTAGTCTACTAGTCTAGTGAAAACTGCAAAGTAATTTTTAATTAATAATTGAGTTTCAAAATGGATTATGATTTTAAATTAAAAACGCAAGGTGAAAGAACAAAGGTTGAAGATCTATTTAATTATGAAGGATGCAAGGTAGGACGTGGGACATATGGGCATGTTTATAAAGCAAGACGAAAAGAAGGTAGTGACAAAGAATATGCTTTGAAGCAAATAGAAGGTACAGGTTTATCTATGTCTGCCTGTAGAGAAATTGCAGTAAGTGAAAACCAATAAAAAACCACTTGAAAAAATAATATAATTTATTTATAGCTTCTACGTGAACTTAAGCATTCAAATGTTATTAATTTAATCAGGGTATTTCTGTCACATAATGATCGTAAAGTGTTTTTATTGTTTGACTATGCTGAACATGACTTATGGCATATTATCAAATTTCACCGGGCAGCTAAAGCAGCCAAAAAACAAGTTGTTGTTCCTAAAGCCATGGTTAAAAGTTTATTATATCAAATATTAGATGGAATTCATTATTTACATTCAAATTGGGTTTTACATAGAGATTTGGTAAATGAATAGTTATGATTTGCTATTTCAGCTAATGAATATAATAGGAACATTGTTTTTTTTAGAAACCGGCCAATATATTAGTTATGGGAGATGGAAATGAAAGAGGACGAGTAAAAATTGCAGATATGGGCTTTGCTCGCCTATTTAACGCACCCTTAAAACCGCTAGCTGATTTAGACCCTGTTGTAGTTACATTTTGGTATCGAGCACCAGAATTACTATTAGGAGCTCGCCATTATACAAAAGCTATTGATATATGGGCAATTGGATGCATTTTTGCCGAGTTATTAACATCCGAACCAATATTTCATTGTCGTCAAGAAGATATAAAAACTAGTAATCCGTATCATCATGATCAATTAGATCGAATATTTAATGTAATGGGATTTCCACAAGATAAAGATTGGGAAGATATTAAAAAAATGCCTGAACATCACACTTTAACAAAAGACTTCAAAAGAGCTAAGTAAGTAGATTTTTTTTTTTCATATTTTAGGTTATATATTAACATATTTATTTTAGCTACTCAAATTGTTCTTTAGCAAAATATATGGAACGTTTTAAAATAAAACCAGATAGTAAAGCATTTCATTTATTACAAAAATTACTTTTAATGGATCCAAATAAAAGAATTACATCGGAACAAGCTATGCAAGATTCATATTTTCAAGAAGATCCATTACCTACAGCAGATGTTTTCGCTGGTTGTCCAATTCCTTATCCAAAACGAGAATTTTTGACTGATGACGATAATGAAGATAAATCAGATAACAAACAAAGACAACAACAGCAGCAACAACAACAACAGCAACAGCAGCAACAACAGCAGCAGCAACAACAGCAACAACAACAACAGCAGCAACAAAATGTATATTTGTAATTTAAGCTTTTAAGAAAGAACATACTTAGTTTTTATATTTTTAATGTTAACGTTAACACAAAATATCTTATTTTTTATGTTTTTATATTTACAGCAAATTCAACAAAATCAACAATCAAATCATGGTGAACCTAATAATAAAAGAGTACGCTTATCTGGTCCAAGTCAACACCAACAGAGTATGAATCAAAATCAAGATTTTCAGCAACAACAAATGATGTATAACAATGCTCAAGCGAACAATTTTCAACAGCGTTTTTAAGCATTTTAAAATGCTTTAACTTTCGAATGTATACAAGATGGTCATTTCGAATTTTATAAATATTAGATATAAGAAAAAATTTCTAAAAATATAATTATAATTGTTAAAGAACTACCTTCATAAATGTTTATTAATAGAATATCTGAAATTAATAAAAATCATTTTAAATGCATTCCGTTTTTTTCCCTTCCTATACTAAATAAAAATTGCTAAATGCTTTTTTATGTTTTAATATATTTCTGTTTTTTGAAAAATATGTTATAAAATACATTTCCTAGATTTGTTCCACATATATTTCCTTCGATAAGAACAAAAATTTTTTAACAAAAATAAAAGTAATTAAAATTATATATACATTATAAAATATTCTAAATTAGAAAAAAATTCAACTTGGATTTTTTATATTCCTTTACATACACATACACATGCGAAATAAAAAATTATTTTCTGTGACGAAAGTTGCTATTAACTTGCATTTAATTGCAAAATTTTTGTAATTGATTTTAACTTAGTAATAATTTTTGTTTCACCTTAGTCTATTAAATAACTTTAGAAAAATAAAATATTTATTTGTATCTTTATATGAGTAAATTAATGAAATATTTCTTTTCATGACAGTTTTTCACTTCAAATTCATGAAATTTTGAAATTTTTCTTTTTTTGCAAATAATTTTAAAATAAATCAAGATTTTTTTCTTTACAATATTTACTTAATTATTTGTTTTTAATATCGTTCAAAGTTTATAATAACAAATGAATATAATAAAATTTTGTTTTAAAGTTAATTTAAAATTACAAATAAAAAAAAAATAAAATGAAAAAAAAGTTATTTTGTTTACAATTTTTACATGGATGTTGGAGACCAAAAATTCATTTCTCTTAGTTCTGATGGTTTTGCTTTTAGGACTTTCTTATGCAATTCTTTTGTGTTATCACTTTGATCTATATTGTTAATATTAAAATGTTCCGGCTCTTCTTCAATGTGATTAACTGATGAGGATGGTGTCGCTTCTCTTTGAATACCTAAAAGTGACGCTAGAAACCAGCCCCTAAAAAAATAATTTTCCAAGTTATATTTTAATCATTTAGAATAAGTTTTACATAAAATATAAAAAATCTTATATATGTATATCTTTAATTTACCTTCCTTCTGAATTTGGGTTAGCAGGCGTAAACGTTCCTGTAAAATATGGATTTGCTTGATATTTCCTCATTGATTTTGGTGAACCAACTGGCGATGCTGGTAATGATTTTGATCCGCGACGGAACAATAATCTATCTTTAGCTTTTTGTGCTTCTAACTCGTAAGGTTCCGGTTGAATTAATGAACTTGTTTTTAATGTTTGATCTTCAACAGTTTTTAATTGTACAGAATCTACTTCTTCCTGGTCAACGCTAAAAAATTAAAAATAATTGTTTTTATTTTATAATTTTTTTAATTTTTTTTTACCAATATTTAATTTACATTGAATTTTGAGTAATTTTTATTTGAATATATTTTTTTTAAACTTAATTTTTCGAACATTTTAATATTAATGTACTTTTATTTTACTTTTAAGATTTAAAAATATAAAACAAATTTAAAAATAAGATAATTCTTTTTCAGTTCTACGTTAATACTGAAATAGTTAACATTCTTCTGGTTACAAATAATTCTCAACAATTATTAAAAAGTAATCCTTTAGGCTAATTATTCATAGCCCATATGGCAAAAATTAGTTAAGTGGTAATAATCAATTACAGATAAAATTATTGTAATTGCTTAAAAATAAAAATGAACAGCAAATTTTTATTTATAACTTTCTCTTTTTTCTGTGAATTGCACGAATTCAATGTTAAAATATATTATATAATATTAGGTAATATAATATTAACAATGTATGTATTAACATAAACAATACATTTGTGTAAAGCACAGGCTAATTAACTATTTTATATAAAAAAAGAATCCTAATTTAAACTATCTGAATTTTTTAATATACTTTAACTAGATAATCATTAGAAATAAAAACAAAATAGGATTTTCAATTTTTTTATACTTACTTAGGAAATTGAAATCCTTTAGCACCGTTTAAAGTTCGGCCAGATACCATACGCTGTGCAACTTCAATTATTGAGCTACCACACGCTGCATTTGGTCCTTGGAAACCATCATCTGTTCCAAATGATTTAGGTGGATGTTTTAATGTGTCCACGTTAGATTCTACAATAAAAACAGAAATCTAAAATTATGTACAAAATAAATAAATTTTATTACAAAATTTTCTTTTAAACTAAATTATTAGGATTTTTATTGTTTCAAATTGAAAATTTATATTGAAAAATTATTTTATATTATGTAAAAAGAAAATATTTCTGTCAAATCAATTTATTAAACTTTTAAAAAAATATGTATTTTATGTATGCACGTACAATAAAAAGTGATTTAAAAATTATTATCAAAAAATATACTCAAAGTTTCATGATAAGATATTTTTTTTTCAGTGAAATAAATTATGAAGTGAAATGAATATGTCGAAATTTGAATTTAATCTAATGAAAATGTTTATCTATCTAACGAACGATAATTAAATAAAAATACGATTATTACAAGTTGACAACTGATAATGTACTAAGTATTAACCAAAATAATGAAGACAATATATAAAAAAACACCAAAAATAAAATATTTTAATAAAATTATTTTTTTGGGGTAAGTTTAACTAAACAAGGTAGAATGTAAACCAACGGTTTTTAAAAGCGCACATTTCCAAAACTCAATACAAACTGTTTAGAAGTGTGACTTACACAAAAATTTGAAAATTTCATGTACCTAATAAGAAAAAACGTGAAAATAGGACATTTTTGAAATTTTGAGGGACTATAAGTCCGGAATCCTATATAACTAAGAAAAGCCGTTAACACACGTAAAAATATATTATTAAACCTTTAATTTTCATGTCTTGCCGAAGAAAAATTTGTACAGGTGCCAAGTTACAGGTCTCTAAAAATAGTAAATTTTCAATTTTTGAGGCGTAATAACTCTTAAAGAGAGGGTGTTACCAAAAAATTTTCTGAGGAAACTTATACTAATTTTAAAAGTTCTTTCTTGTCTCAAAATTTCAGGTTCCTATCTAAAGGGGTGCCGGAGTTATGAAAAAAGAAATTTCATGCAAAATGTGGTTTTCACATAACTGTAAATTTAAATAGTAAATTACAAAATATTACATAATTTTGATATTGTTTTATATAGATAATAAAATTTTCGATCTTCTGGCGGTTTTAGATTGCAAAATTATTACGCAGAGCCCGAGATATATACATCTGAAAATGGGGCTTTTTCGCAATTTTGAAGAGCTGCAACTTTGGAACCCTTTACAATTAAAATAAACCTTTAACACACGTAAAAATATATTATTGTAGCTTTAATTTTTATATCTTGCAGAAGTAAAATATGTACAGGTTCCTAAGTTACAGGTGTTTAAAAATAGCAAATTTTCAATTTTTAAGCCCTAATAGCTCATAAACAGGGGGTGGTCCGAAAAATTTTCTGAGCAAACTTATACTAATTCTAAAAGTTCTTTCTTGCCTCAAAATTTCAAGCTTCTATCTAGAAGCGTGCCGGAGTTATGAAAGTAGAAAAATCATGCAAAATTTGGTTTTCACATAACGGTAAATTTAAATACTAAATTTAAAAAAATTGTATAATTTTGATATTAATTTACAAAGATAAAAGAAATACCTGTCGAATGACGTTTTCAGATTGAAAAAATCTTAAGCAGAAAATAAGATATATGCATTTAAAAATAGGGCTTTTTCAAAGTTTGAGGGGCTGTAGCTCCGTAATGGGGGCTACATGAAAAAGTTGTTCCACAAAATTATTTTTTTTATGAGACCTACCTATGGTTAAAATTTTTTTTCACTATCTTTAACGGTGTAGAAGTTTTGTAAACAGACGGACGGACAGAGTGAAACTAATAAGCACATTTTTTCAAAAATTTTTTGGAAATGTGCTAAAAATATCGAAAAAGACAAAAACAAAAAAAAAAAAACAAATATTTATATACGAACCATATACTGATTATAATGTTCTTATGACAAAAATTAACACAAAACAGTGTTACCCGATAATAAGTGTGTATTAAATTAAAAAAAAACAAATTGCTTTTCGATTAATTTAGAATGAATAACAAAAGGATTACCATATAAAAGATATTGATAGAAAATATAAAGTGCAAAATATGATAAAGTAATTGAAATTCCTAAATAGTTTTTTTTTTAATCTTAAAAATCTGTTTGCAGCTTTTAATAATTAATTTGTAGATACGTATACCTATTGGTTTTCGTTTTATTTAAAAAAATACATATATACTATGTATTCGTAGTATATACATATATACATACGTATGTAACCAATTGCCTACATTAAAATGCGTAATTAACTACGATTTATCTTTATTTTTTTATGTATTTTATTAGAGGGGCTTGTTCTGTTGTGACGTATATTAAGAATTTATATAAAGATTGTTTTTTTTTTATAATAACTTTATTTTATAATATTCACTTTGAAAACAACAAAACAAAAATAAATTATACATTTTATTACATTCCAGAATATTTAATTTGCTTTTAAAAAAAAAAAAAACAAAAATATCTAAAATAGCCTTAGGAAAATTTTTTAATAGCAATCATTAATATCTTTCATATGCGAATGGGAAGCGAAAACGGTAATATCCATTATAATATAGGTATATACATTATATCTCATAAGACTTGAACTAGCCACACAACATCAACAACAAGAATATCCTTGAATATTAAATACACATAAATATCCTTGAGTATTAAACACCCTATATTCTTATTTTTAATTTAGAAAAAAAAACTGAACTTTAGAAAAAAGTCAAAAAAATAATTATTTTAAAATTCACACGAAAAAAAAAAACTTTTAAAACAAAGACATTTTAGAAAAAATAAAAGTAAAGCAAAAGCTAAAAAAAAAAAACAAATTGGCTATTTGCCAATTTGCAAAATATAATAAAAAAAAAAAAATAAAACTTGTGAATTGTTATTTTATTTTTGGATATTTAACTTTCAGAAACACAAAATTTATTATCATTATAATATTATAAGCATTATAAATTTTTCTGAGGTAATCAAAAACAAAATCAGAATTTTTTTATTAAAATTTTTTATTATAACAAATGTTTTTCTTATCTTCAGATTTCTTTAAAATAAGCTTAGGATATTATTTTAACCGAAAATTACCTTTAGCAACAATATATGTATAGGTAGAGAAAAATAGAAAAAAAAATCTTGAAATTATTTAATTTCTCAAAAAGAAAAAATAATAAACAAAAATAAATATGAAAACAGAATTAATATAATTAAATACTGAAATTAAAGATTTAATACTTTAGCAAAAAAAAATAAAAAAAAAACTACACAACAACGAGCAACTTGTAAAAATTTTACAGCCTAATTAAAAAAATAAAATAATTTATGTACACGAGTTCACACCCCCATTGCAATAAGTTTCTTTGTAAAAAGCTTTTTGTTTTTTTTTTGAAAGTCAAGGTCATTTTACTGATACACTAATTTACAAACATTTACATTGATTTACATATAGTGTTATTAATCCTTGAAATAGATGTAGTGTAGTTATGTATAAAAATTATATTTTGTAAAATTCCATTTTATAACATCGTTATTTAACAACATTGATTAGATTACAGATTATTTTATATTTTGTTATATGACTTAGACATCTTATTGTTATATGACCATAATATGACTTAAGTAAATACATACATAGTTTTAAAAATGCATTTTAATTTTCTCAATATGTTCTTTTGAGTTTAGTTGAAAAATCAGTTTTCTAATAACTAATTAATTTATTGAATTGAACGGGGGACTGAACTGAAAAAAAAAACAAATGTAACGATTTTGTAAATTTCAATCCTTAACTCAAATTTTTGTTATATCAAAGTGCATTAAATCTATATTAGAGTCTACAAATTTTAAAACTCTGCTAATCAAATTATAGAAACTCTTGTTTTTTTTTTTTTTTTGCCAAATTCAAAACAAAGATACATACATATATATGCTAAAATAAGTATATAAATAATATGACGAAGTACCTAGGATGACTCAATTGTGATTTTGTTATAATGCGAAAAAATCTATTAGAATTTTTTACAAAACAAATGAATTATTTACAACTATGAACAGAAAAATAAACTATTTGTATAAAATAACTATATGCCAATGATATATGTATATTTATATTTACAATACGTATATAATATTATATGTATAGGTATAATATAATTTAATTTGAACTTTTACATTTTGAAAATATTTTCTAGAAAATAATTTAAAATCTCTTACCATTGTCACTAAATGCAACATATTTTTTTAATGAACATAGAAAATCTTGAGAGCCATGAAGAGCCTTTAAATCTCTTCCAGACATTTTTTTTTTTTAATATTTTATGTATTAAATTTCGGAAAAAAAAAAAAAAATTTTTTGTTTAAATACGTATTCAAAACAAATTAATAATTAAACAAAATAAAAACTAAGCAGAAAATTTTTAAAGATTCAACAAAAAGATTTTTTAAAATTTAAGATAAGACTTTCTGTTTATTATACAAATAAGATATTTTTTTTTACTTAAAGTCAACATTTATGATCTTATTAAGTTTTTTTTTGTTTTTTTTTTTTTGTTTTGATTAAAATTATGTACACTTTTTTATTTATATTTTATTTAAAAAGTGTTTTCTTTTTTTTTTCCTTTTAAAAAATAAAATAATTAAAAATGCATTATTATGCCAGATAATAAACAATGAAATTATTTTAATTCTGTATATGTTCGTAAATGAAATGAAACTGAAAATTTACATTTTATAATAAACTATATTTATTCAATATGAAAATGTAAAGGAAATGCAATTAAATAATGCATTTCTTGTTTTTTAAAATTAAAAAAAAAAAAAAAAAAATGTTTTGTATAGGTAATATTCTATAGCCTATATAATATTTATATTCATATAATAAATATTATACAAAATCACACAATGAGATCATGCGCTGAAACTTCATAATATTAAGAGTCTTATAAAAACATTGTAATAAAAGCTTTTTTTATTATATGAATTTTTTAGGTTCATATAAAATTTGGCTGTAACACGTGTAGAAACCATAAAAATATATTAAGATTTTTAACAGGTATTCAAATTGTTTTAGGTGGTAAGCAGAAAGATTTTTATAATTTGCCAGTAAATATATACACATACATATGAAAATAGCATTTAATTATATCATACATAATTATATATTTTATATAAATAGAAAAATATTATTCAATAATAGTGTATAGGTGATAAGTGATAAACACTGATAACAAACCACATAAGTAAAAGATATTTTCTTATTTCAATACAAGTACCATACAATAATATAATATTTTGTTTGTTATTCTTATTAATTAAATATATAGTTTTGTTTTATATTTATTTTTGTTATAATATAAAATTATATCTTTAACTTCATTTGTCTATAGTTTTTTTTTTTTTTTTTTGTTATTTAAATAATCGGTTGATGTTATTTATATATAGATAAAGATTTTCGTAGAAAAAAATAAAAAAAAAAAAAAAACGAAACCATTTATATTACATTATTAATTTTTTTTTTTTTTTGTTTTTTTTTGTTTGGATATTAAACTTAATTTTTATCAAAATTTTAAAATACGCATTATTTTCTCTATAAAAAAAATAAAAAAAAAAAGCCTTCTGGTAATGTCTAACTATTAATTAATAAATTATAATGTGTATAAACCAAATTAATCATATCATTCATTATACATAATTGTATTTTTAAACTTAAGTTCTAAAGTTTGTAATTTTACAATATATGCAATACATATTGGTAAAAAAAAAAAATTATCTGGTTTTTATAGACTTTATATTTGACAAAGTTTAAACAATTTATTATTGAAAGAAAAGATCAAAATGAGGAATGAATTAATGAAATATAATTTTATTTTATATTAAAAAAGTTCATGTCATTACTTTTAAGTTTTTGTAACATTTGTTTTAATTAATTAATTATTAATGAAATGAAAAAGAAAGACAATGACCCTAAAAAAAAGTCTCTTTATTATTACAATTAAAAAATAATTAATATGTCTTAAAAATTATCTTGTATTTATTTTAAGAGATTTGAACATTTAAGGAATAATTATTAAACAGAAAAAAAAAAAAATTATTTTCAAAAGAAACTTTTAAAATTTTTAAAATAAAAAATTTAAAAAATACATCCGAACGTTTATTAGTAATTTACAAATAAACGTTTTCTTTCATTTTTTTTAAATAATAAAATTAAAAATAGAACAAAAAAAAAAACATGCCACGCTCTTGGCATTTTTTTATTTATTTTATTTATGATTATACTTTTTATTCTTGTTATTAAAAAGGTAAATATTTTTATCTATTTTTGGGAAAAACACAATATTTTCTAATAGTTAAATATGTTTGTATTCATATTATTTTGTTATTTAAAAGTATACCGTGAACATTTTTTTGTTCTTTATGCAAAAGAAAAAAAAATAAATACTTATAATAGTATATGAAAAAAAAAAAAAAATCAGATTTAGATACAATATGCATACTAAGCAATTTACATATGTATGGATATACGTACATTAAAATTTTTAAAAATGATATAATATAATTAAGTGACTTTGGCAAAAAAAATTAATTGAATGAGTCAGAGAAATTCAATAGAAAAAATTTAATCAATATTATATTCACGTTATCATACACATTTATAGTTACCTAATAGGTTAAAATGAAATTTTTGATAAATTTTTTTCTTGATTTTTAATGTTTGCATAGTTACTTATTTAATATTATTATTAGAATTTTATATTATCAAAATTTACCTAATAATTTATAAAATCATGTACAAAATCATGTATCAAGATAATTAATTAATAATTATTCAATTTTATGTCCTTTTTTATTTTGGTTGATAATTGATTAGATTATAATTTATTAAATGATTATTTTTTGTATATATCACAAATCAAATGTGAAAAATATAACATAAAATACATATTATAAAAATAAATATAGAAATTAATTTCACTATATTTTTAAAATTTTTAATTTGATTTTTTAAAATTATTTTGTTATTATTTTTTTTTTTTTTCCGCACAATATTTTAAAAATAGTTTTTTATTTATTTTTTTTTTTTTTTTTTAAATTTCTTTATTTTAAATACTGAAAAAATGTTTCTTCTTAAGTGGATAATCCCCAAAATTCAACTAAAGAATTTTTTGTATCATTGCCGATCTTTTATACTTTTTATCAGATATGTTTATATTCACGCATACAATTGTATGTTTTTATATTTTTAATTAAGTATATATGATTATACATATATTTTAAATTTACTAAAAGAAAAATAATTTAAAAACAACCATTTTAATATAGAAATATAGAATGAATACTATAAAATTTTGGTAGTCAAATGAAAGACATAATTTGCTGCTCATACAAAGATATAATATAAATTTATATTAATTATATAAGTATGTATACCTAATATAAACAACAAATTTTATAAATGAACACATATAATACAAAACTTAATAAATATAAAACATTTACCTTCCACTACAAAATAACAAAATGACGGTATAATAATTTTAATAGTTTTGTAAAACATGCGAACTCAGTTCCTTGACGTTTTTTTTTTTCTACGAATATTGTTATTTTTTATTAGATATTATTAAGGATATTTAAGTTTTTGTGGTATGTTATATTCTGTTATATCATCAACTATTCAAAGCAAATTTATTTATTTTATTACCTAATAAAAATTCGACCAGAAGGGAGAAGTGATTATTTTGCGTGGTAAAATGAAATTTATGAAAAAAAAAACCTAATAGAGAATTAATGCACACGATTCATTTTTGAGAGTGTGGGAATATAATTTATTAAGTCCTACTTTTATTTTTAACAAAGCAATCCGTTGATCCTATTAAACATTAATGATTTCGGAAAGAAAGGGATGTTAGAAGATGAAAATTTATAAGTTTTAGCATTTTATTTTTAACTTAACTTAAATTTTTTTTAACTATAGTTAAACTTTTTGCAAATTTTAGAGATTAAACAATATTTTTAATATAAAAATTTTTTAATTATAAAAATATAAAATATTAAAATAAAAATAGCTAATTATATTTTTTATAAGTTTTTTTTTTTGTATATTCAAAAAATTACATACTTAACTCATCATACTTTTAGTATTAAGGTTTTCATTACTGTAGAAAAAGTTAAATTAAAAATATGTATTTAGATTTTGTTTACGAATTATGTAGAATTTCTTTTTAGAAGTTTTTATTTTAAAAAAAAATTATGTACGGTCAGTTATTAATTTGGAAATTAAATCAGTTATCAAATGTTGCAATGTATTGCTGGAATAAGAAAACCAATTCATTTTAGTCTTTTTCCAATTATTTACTATTCCATCTAACACAATAAATGAAACTTTTTAAATCGACAATTATTTGTTAATTGATTTTCTTCGAATATAATATAATTTGTAAAATCAATATTAAATATGTATTTTTTTTTTTTTAGGTAACAAAAAAATAAAAATTTTTTTATTAACTTTAATACCTATTATAATAATTACGTCAAAGATTTTTTTTTTTTTTTTTTGTATTTGTTATTAATCTAACAAAAGATAAAAAAAATATTATTTTCAATTAATAAAATGAATTGTATTCTTCTTTTCTTTGAAATTTAACACTTACCATTCATGAACTTTTTACATGGTTCTGTATGATTTGAAAAAAAAGCAGCCTTTGAAGCAAAATTGTGCTTTTTTGTTTCTTCATTTATTTTATCGGATAATTTTTTAATATTAGTTTTTGAACTATCCTGTACAGGATAACGTATATAAAAAAATGAATCATCATGTGGTGGTGGTGAAAAATTTACATCACTTTCATTTCTAAATGTAAAATAAAATAATTAATAATTTAAAATTAGAATTTCGTAAAAAAAAAAAAAAAAATACTAAATATAATATCAAAAATAAACAAATTTTTAAATATACATATCATACATATCTAATCACGTTCTTTATTTATTTATTTTTCACTTTTCATTAATATTATCTTTTGTTTATTCAAAATTTTAAGCATTTTGATATTTGATTAGAATAAAAATATATTATTAGTACATGATTCTATTGTTGATTCTAAGTTCATTACAGAGTATAATATAATTATCTACAATAGAAAGAATGAAAAAAGAAACATTTAAATTAATTACATAATTTACAATTATCTTAAAATGGCTAAATTAATTGCAATTATGTTATTAATTTAGTAACCGATCAATGTTTCTGAACAAACTAACGGAAGTAAAGGAAAACTTATATGACTAAGGTTTTTAGAGTCCTCTTTTTAAAATTTGAGTTTTGTTAAATTTGAATTCAATTGATCAAACCATTTGTGCTGTATTATTTTACAACGGAAAGAATATCTTTAATACTTTTCTGCTAAAACGGGAAACGAGTCGGGAGTTGGAAGAAAAAATAGTGTTCGTTTCTTTTAGGTTCCGAGAATCAAAATTTTGTAACCATCAAATGCACTACTTCAATATGTAAATCAATAAATGTAAAAACAAAAGAAATAAACATTGACAATTTCTGTTCTATATAAATGAGCTCTTTAATTATACGAAAATATTTTTCTTTATCGTATCGTTAAAAATTAATAAACGCTTCACATACATAATATCATATGATTTGTTTTTCTTGTTTAATTTTAAATTGGCTTGTTTACTAATTTTTTTTGGAAATACATACGTAAGTAAAGCAAGCATTTTGTTCAGTAACAAATTTAAACAGACCAATTTGCACAAAATAAGTTCATAAAAATAATAATTTTCATAGGGGGTCAAAAACTGATAAGATAATTTTCAAGTGTTTAATGTTTATTTTTCGATTATATATTAGCATTTTTCTATTTAAAAAGAACAAACAAATTTAAACTTACCTGTCAGTTTTGGACCGAATCCATTGAGGCACAGTAAACCCAGACGAAATACTTGAATGCTCTGGGTCAGTCATGTTTTTTATTTTTTTAAAATTAAAGCTAAAATATTGACTTTTTTAGGAACTTAACAAAAATATTATCTTTGAATATTTATTACTTAATAAACGTAATTAAGAATTCTTGTATAAAAATGTTAATGAAAAATGTTATTCACATGGAATATGACCTAAAGAATTTTCCTTTTAAAAGGATCGAGATAAATACATTAAACATTTTTAAAACTATTGGAAATGCTGTTAATAATGATTTAATGTAGTATTAAATTTTTTGGATGTATTTTTAACCGTAATATAAAAAATCAGTACTTTATTCTTATATTGTATCCTCCTTGAGTGTATTTATTAATAAGATATATTCTTATATGAAATATAGTTTTGTTAAAATAATCAATAAAATATCAAATCAAAACCTAGTAAAATTGTTTTAAATTTTTCCAATTGTTGATATTCCAACTCAATTTCTGCAAAAAATATTAAAAATATTTATTAAAAATATTGGTACACGAAATATTAAATGTTAATTTAATTAATTAGTATATTTACATACTTTTATAAAATTATAGTTCTAATTAGATAATAAGCAAGCATTATTTGCCTTTATATTTTGATCTTCCACTATTTCTTTATTAAAAAAAAAATTAAAATCTTTCTTGATACATTTATCAATTATTAAACAAGTATTAAAAAAAAAAAAATAAAAAATAAGCTTATCTAACTTGCAATATAAAGAGGACAGGTTCTTTATTTAGATTATACTTTCCGATATACTATAATTTGACAAAATTTTGCACAATATCTTTTTTAAAAACATTTTAAAATGAGTAATGTAATTATTTAAATACAATGGCGCGTTGGTAATATATATTGGCAAATGGCAATTGTTGGTTTTGTTTAAATGAAGTAATGCCAGACTACACTATAGGAAATTTGTTTCTTTTTTTGTTAAGAAAAACTTAAAAAAGTGAAAATTCAACTTCAGAAAACATACCTGTTTATGTTTGACAGCCATATTTTGACAATGGCAGTACTGACCTTTTCAATAACAAATTAAACAGAACAAAACTTTACATAACATTTACATGAGCAACATGAGAATATCAGTGATTATCAGTATCTTGTCATATACAAAATTGCGTTATTATTATTTCTTTCTTTAAAAATGTATATATACATATAAATTATAATATTTATTATAATACATATTTAAATTATAAACTGAAATAAAAGTAAGAAGCCTCTAATACCGCCTTCAATGTTAGCCTTCAATGTTTTCAATCCATCTTTGTTCCATATTTTCTCACTATTTTGTTTTTTTTGAGAAAAATGCAGCGGTTAGATATCACTACTTCGTACACATATTTTTAAAAATAAAGAAAACCCACACTCTCTCTGTGTTTACAACTTATTTTATACGTTTTTATCCACTAGGCCACCGAGGCCCCAAATGAAGAAATAGGTTCGAAGTACCGCTTTTTTTTTCAATTTTGAATTAAGAACTTATTGTTTATTTTTAATTTTATTTTAAATAATCTTTTTATACTAAAATGCTTATTTATTATTATATCTTTTAGAATAAAATAAAAAATATGTTTTTATATAATATAAAAATTTTAAATAGTTTAGGGAAATTTTAAAGTTTAAAGAAAAATTAAAAATAGGTTAGACTTAGAAATGCCAAAACCAATAAAGAAATATTAAAGGAATATGAAGAAATATGGAAGAAATTTGGAAAAAATAATGGAGGAAAATAAAAAAATTGGAAAATTCTTATTTAATTTTTTTAAAAACAAAAAGGAATCAAGCAATAGTGAAGGAAAATTGAAAAAATAGTGATGTGTAATCGCTATGCAAATCCTAATAGTTTGAAAAGAATTTGATTGCTCTAATTTTTTTTAATATTATATTTTTATATTTAATTATTTTGAATGAATTTAAACATTTTGCTAAAAAAAATTAAAATATTCAAAAATGATTATAAATTTGATTAAAAATTGTTACGAATATATTCTATACACTTTCGGGTGTGGCTGCTCTTTATTTTGATACTCAATTTAAAGTGACACTGATTTTGAAAACTATTTTTTCGAAAATAATGTGTAAACAAGATAACTGTCAACGGCTTTTTATCAGTTTTTAAAGCAAACAAGTTTATTAAAATAAAAACCTAAAATATTTAATTGAAATTACTAAAAATAAATATTGTTCAACTTACATTTAATGCAAATGATTAAATATGTATATAAAGTCTGTTATAATTGATGGATTTAAGTCCTATGGAAGAAGAACAGAAATACATGGTTTCGATCCCGAGTTTACCGCTATTACTGGTTTGAATGGTACAGGTAAATCAAACATTTTGGATGCTATATGCTTTGTTCTGGGCATAAGCAATTTAAGTCAGGTAAGTTACTATTTGCTTTCATGTGTTAAAAATTTCTCAATTTTAATATATTAAGGTTCGTGCAACCTCACTACAAGAACTTGTGTTTAAAAGTGGCCAAGCCGGTGTAACGAAAGCTACTGTAACACTAATTTTTGATAATACGGACAAAAGTCAGTGTCCTTTGGGTTATGAAAAATGTCTTGAAATATCAGTAACAAGACAAATTGTCGTGGGCGGTAAAAATAAATATTTAATAAATGGGAAAAATGTTCAAAATAAAAAAGTAGCAGATCTTTTTTGTTCTGTTCAATTGAATGTTAATAACCCTAGTTTTTTAATTATGCAAGGACGAATTACAAAAGTTTTAAATATGAAACCACATGAGGTGATTATGCACTTAAATTGATTTAGTAATTAAACTTAATCTAATATTTTTTAGATTCTTTCAATGATAGAAGAAGCCGCCGGCACTAGCATGTATGAGAGTAAAAAAGTAGAAACAACCAAATTAATTGAGAAAAAAGACGTTAAAGTGAGAGAAACAGATACATTGTTAAAAGAGGAGGTAGAACCCCGTTTAGAAAAATTAAGAACAGAAACAGCTGCATATCAAGAATTTCAAAAAATAGCTAGAGATATTGAGTACCTAACAAGAATTCATATTTCTTTTAAATATCTTAAATGCAAAGAAGCTTTGGAAGAAACTGAGAAAAATATTGAGAAAATTGGAAATCACATTGAAAATTGTAAAACAAAAATAATTAATAATGAAAAGGAAATGGAAGTTTGTGAAAAAGTTGCTGAAGAAATTCAACATAAAATTGATAATGAAAGTGGAGGAGAATTATCTGCGTTAGAAGAGCAATTGGCAACAAAATCTTCTGAAGAAGCGAAATCAAATGGTGAAATAAAGGCGTTACAAGGAAGCATTGATCAAGAAAATAAAAAAATTAAAGCTCTAATGAAAAATATAAAAGATGATTGTGATGCTTTAGTTAAAACCGAAAGCAAAATGGAAAAAGTTAAGGATTTGTTTCAAAATTTGAAAGAGGCTGATGAAAAAGATGCAAAAGCGTATGAAGAAGCACAAAGAAAATTTGAAGCTGTTACGCAAGGTTTATCTACTAATGAAGAGGGAGAAGCTAGCTCATTACAGGATCAATTAATTCGTATAACATTATCAAATTCGGTTGTAAATAATTTTTTTAACTATATTGATATTTCAGAGGCGAAAAAAGAAGTAAGCGAGGCTCAAACAACTATGAAAACATCTGAAATGGAGCTTAAACATACTAGACAAGTTCTAAAACAACAACAAAATGAAACTCAAACAAATGATGCAGCTTATTTAAAGGATAAGAAGTTGCATGATCAAATCGAAAACGATTTAAAGAAAATGAATGTAAATATTTAATTAAATGTAAAAATGATTATTTTTTGTGTTTTTTATATTAGGCTGAAATGATTAAATTAAATTACGAAGAAGGTAGCTTAGAAAATTTTGAAGAAAGAAAAAATATTTTAAGTCAAGAAATAAGATCTTTAAAACAACAATTGGATAGAAAAAATGCATATCAATATGAATTACAATATCGTGACCCAGAACCTAATTTTGATAGAAGCAAAGTTCGGGGAATGGTTGGAAAACTTTTCAGGGTGAAGGACAGCTCTAATAATTTAGCTTTACAAATGACTGCTGGTGGAACGGTACTAATTATAATCAAATTATATTTAATAAAAAATATAAGATTTTTATTTTAACAGTTAAGAAATTTTGTAACAGATGATGATGTAACAAGTAAAAAGATTTTGCAAAAAGGTCAACTACAACATAGAGTTGTATTAATTCCAATTAATAAGATTACTTCTTATGCTGTGGATCCAGCAACAGTTCAATTTGCACAAAATTTGGTTGGGAAAGAAAATGTAGAATCTGCTCTTAATCTAATTGAATATGAAAGATACTTTGATCCAGTTATGAAATATGCATTTGGCAGTACGTTAATTTGTAAAGATATGAACATTGCAAAAAAGGTAAGTTTAAAAATTTATTTTTTTTAATTGTTACATAATAAATTTACATGTATAATAATGATGGATCTTTAAATTTTGATACATATTTCTTGTCACATTCAATGCTAATATCATTGAAAAGTTTTAGTATAGGCATGGCTGCAAAAGCATCTAATTCATTTAAAGGATCCATGTAAGCTATGTAAGATGAATAGGATAATTGATTGAGAAATCTAATTGTAGCAACTGAAATTAATTTTCTTTACGTTTTTAAGTTTAAAATTAAATTTATTATTAAATACCTCCAGCAGCAATTCCAGTAATAAAATTTGGTGATTTCAGTTCTTCAACATAATCAAAGTTAGAATTTATACCGCGTAAAAATACTAAACTACTTTCCATTTCTTTGATATTTTCGCCTTTATATTGTATTTTAGATTGTAAAGAGAATGTAAACACTTTATCAGCTATTTTAAGAAAATTTTCAAAATATTTTGCAACGACACAGCTAATATTTAAATCATTTTCTGTAGAAACAAGAATAATTTGATTTGTATCGGCAAAATAATACATCAACATATTTTTATTTTTTAAACCTCCAACCGGTGTTTGATTTTTTATTACTGTACATTTTATAAAATCTCGAATTCCTGTACCTTCAACAACATAAAATCCGTTAATTTTGTTATAATTTGGTTCCTTTTTATCTTCGGTATTCCATTCCCATTTAATACTAAAAAACATTAAATTTTTGTATAATTACTAATGATGATTAGCAAAAAAAGTAAAGAAAAACTTACTCCGACTGATGTTGGTTGAAAGCTTCAGAATCTTCGACATTCTCGTAATCGAATTCATCCCAAAAGGCTCTTGATGAAGGTTCCAATATTTCGCCAAAATCAGTCATTATTTTTTATAGTTTTATTAAATTTGTGTACTTGTTAGTTTGAAAATTATTAGTTTCAAATAACCCAACTTTCACAAAAATTATCTTGTATACAAATAATTTGTTTAACTGTCAGAAGTAAATTGCAGAAGGTAACACTAAAAATTTAACGAATATACTTTTTAAGGAATGATAACCAAATCACTATCAGATTACGTTAAATTGCGTTAAATAAAATTATTTTTCTTGTTTAAAACAAAAACTTATTTATTTGATCAATACTGTTTTTAATATCTTAATTTAATTTAATGAACATATGATTAAAACAATCTTTAACCTATATTGTTATAATTTTACTAAATAGACTCTAAATTTAACTTGTATAAAAATATAAATTTAATGTGAGAAATATTTTTTTTTAAATATTATTCACTTAATCTTATATTATTAAATATCTATTTAAAAAATGGTAAAATTGCTTCAAGCTCTTCTTTTGAAGTACAAAACAAAACTTGTGGTAATATTTTCAATAAACTTCGCAAATACATTTGTAATCGTTGTCTTCTTTCTTCCACGAAGGAAGCATTCTAAAAATTGAAAATAAATGTACATATAAATATATTTATTAATTTTTTTTTTTAATGTTTGCATTTTACCATATTTCCTAACTTTTTTGGAGGGAAGTCTATAGTTTTTACTAAAGAGCTATGTTTTTTCAACATATCTTGATATAATTTATAAAAATCACTATAACGTTTCGTAATAACCCAAGATTCTTGTTCCCTTGAAGTAATATGAATTTCATAAATATAATGTTTTGAATTTTTTTCTTTTATCAAATTAACTTTAGGAATTGTTACATTAAAATTTCCAAAATCATTATCAATATAATTTTTTAACTTTAATAACCGATGATTTTCTCTGAAATTAAAAAAAAAGTATGTTAATGGTAATAAATTAAATTATGTACTTAAAAAAAACTTGCAAACTTAATTCAGCAACTCTACTCTCTAAAAATTTACAACGTTCAGTCATAGTTTTCAATTGTTCTTCTAAGAATTTAATTTTTTCAGTATCATTCAGATGAGATTCAGATACTAAAGATGATGTGTAACTATTTGAAAGATTCATTCCTGAATAACTAGCACTTTTACTTAAGCTCGAAGAAGATTCACTTTCTAAGTATTCTTTATCACTTAAATCATTTTCATAAAATATTTTTCCACCTAAACTATGTAAATATTCTTTAATTTCATCCGTTTTATTTTCTTTTTGTAATTTAACAGTTGGATTGTTTTTATTTTCTGTTAAAACATTTATATCATCATCATAGTTAACAGAAATGTTTTTAACATCATTAATTACAGATGAATGTTCAAAATTAAATGGCTCTTTTTCAGTTGTATTAACTTGATATGTATAATTTAAGCTATCACTACCTTCTTCTTCAAAAGAAAGAATATCTCTTTCAATAGCTGGGGCTTTTTTAGATAGTCCTACGGGCGTTGGTACATAAATAATTGGTTCCTCTATTATTTTTATTTGACTCAAATTTATTGTTGGACAATCAACAGTGATAGCAAATAATATAGTATTTAAACCACTTGCTAAATTAGGCAATAAATTAGTTGCTTCAGCATCAATCATTAAAGCTGTCGGATCATAAATTTCTTTCAGTGTTGGATCACTTAACCACATACATATATAACGTTCCAATGAATGTTCGTTTAGTGAATTACGAATTAGAGCTCTCAAACGACCATCTTTAGTAGTGACCTTAAAATATTTAAAAAAAAAAAATTTGTACTCAAATTAAATATTAAAAATTAAATTCATACATTTTTTAAATTTTCAAATCGCTCTCTTTCATGGCTTGATAAATGGTTTTTACAAAAATCCCAAAATGAAAATGAAGTTGTTGAATTGCCTGATACTATATCTTGTACATTTTTAAATAAGTCAGTAAAATCAGAAATTAATTTATTTGAACGTAGACCACAATTTAAAACATCTTCCCACAAATTGCACAGTTTTAGTACAAGCGTATCAGTGTCAGTTGCAAGTTCTTTTTTATTGGAATATTTTGTTTGGCACAATCTTACCACCTTTAAATTTACATTATAAAAACGCTTCTTTTATTGTTTTAATTGTGAATATACCTCTATTATTTTTTTTAAGATTTCCTGCGGTTCCAATGATGAAGTCATTATTATATGTTGCTATAAGAGTATATATATATCTATATATATATATGTATATTAAAAATTGGTTAATATTAATTTCATTTCACACCAATATTTCCTGTTTAATGCTGTCTTTAATATCATATCAATAAAAAGTTTAAAATATGGATGTCTTTTTATCTTTAATTATTTCTTTAAATTCATTAAATCTTCTTGTACATATATTCATATATTTATATTATAATTTACAATTGACACTTTTTATATTGACAAGCAAAAATAATTTTTTCGCTGTCAACTGAATTTGCGAACATAAAGAAAACAAAACTTAAAATTTATCAAAATGAATTTGAATGTATTTCCTTCACGTTATTATTGTTCGTCATAATTTCGTTTAAAAAAATTTTAATTAGGCTTGCCATATAAACCAAATTAAATAAAAATAATAATTTTGTTTTTAGGTGACTTATCATAAGAATATAATGTGTAGAAGTGTTACTTTAGATGGTGATGTTTGTGATCCAGAAGGTACTCTTTCTGGTGGCTCTCGTCCTAAAGGCCCGAATTTAATACAAGAATTAGCTGAAATTAGACATATTGAAGAAAATTTGAGAATCAAAGAACAAGAACTTAAACAAATTCTTCAAGAAATGGCGTAAAAATAATTTTTCTTTATTTTAATAAAAAAATGCATACATTTCTTACATACATATATTTTATTAGGCAAATCCAAAATTTGGCAAAACACTTTGCTTCTTTAAAAAGAACTTTTGAACTTCGTCATCACGAATTAAACGCTTGCAAAGAAAGACTTGCGCAGACAACTTTTCAACAGCATCAACAGGAAATTGATGAACTAACTAACAAATTAGGTAATTAAAATGAAAAATAAATTAAAAAGAAAATAAATTAATTAATTTTTAATATTAGCCGCTCTTGAGGAGGCATTAGTAAATGCTCAGCAAAAATTCAAAACTCAATCAGTAAGAGCCAAAGATATTGAGGCAAAATTAAAAGATGCAAAAGGTTTTCGAGAAAGAGAACTTAAAGCTGCTTCAGATTCTTTAAAAGCTGCAAAAAAAAAGAGTGAACAGAGTCGTACAAAGTGGAAAACACATGAAGAAGAATATGAAACATTACGGTTAGAAATAGAAGAAATTAAAAAAAGTAAAACAAATTCAGAACAATCGTTAGAAAAAATGCAAGAAAGTTTAAATAAATTAGAATACGATATAGCAAAACTCAGAGGTAATTCAAAAAGTGTTGAAGATGAAGTTACACAACTGAAAACTCAAATTAAAGCACAAAAGGATCAAATTAATTCACAAAATAGAGAATTGAGGCAAAATTTAGGAAAAAAAGAGAAAATGTCGAAACAAAATCAAGAATTTGTACTTGAAATAAAAAAGAAAGAAAATGAAATGACTAAATTAAAAACTGATAATAAAGATGGGTTTAATAAAGTTTTAGATTTGGAGAAAAAATTTGGTTGGATTGTTGAAGATCGAGAATTTTTTGGTGTTAAAAATACACGTTATGATTATACAAGAGAAGATCCAATTGAAGCTGGTCGAAAATTAACAAAATCAAAAGAACTTAAAGATAAAATGGAAAGAAATATAAATTTAAAAGCAATTATTTCGTTACAACGTGAAGAAGAACAATATAAGGAAACCATGAGAAGAAAAAAAATTGTTGAACAAGATAAAGAAAAAATTAAAAATATTATTTATCGTATGGATGAAAAGAAAAAAGAGAAAATTGAAAAAGCTTGGAAAGAAGTCACTGCAAATTTTAGTGGAATATTCAGTACATTATTACCGGGAGCTCAATCTGAGCTAAGAGCAACTTTAAATAATAACACGATCTGTGGTTTAGAAATAAAAGTTGGTTTCAATAACGTTTGGAAAGAATCACTTGGTGAACTAAGCGGCGGCCAAAGATCACTCGTGGCTTTATCTTTGACGTTAGCTATGTTAAAATTTTCTCCTGCTCCTCTTTATATTTTGGATGAAGTTGATGCTGCTTTGGATATGTCTCACACACAGAATATTGGCAACATGTTTAAAACGTATTTTAGAGATTCTCAATTCATTGTTGTTTCACTTAAAGATGGTATGTTTAATAATGCTAATGTTTTATTCAGAACACGATTTGAAGAAGGAGTTTCAGCAGTTTCCAGAACTGTAAACAAATCAAGGAAATGATAATTTATTTTGAAACAAAATTATCATTTAAAATTAACTTTATTATAAGATAGGTTAATATTGCTCTCTACTATTTTTTAAAAATTATGTTTTTTTTAGTTTGTATTAAAAATTATGTATTTTTATTTCCACTTAAACTTAAATAAATGTAATATTAGAATACAGTTAATTAGCCTACACATTCTTAATTAAATTAAGCTTTACATCTAAAGTAATTGAAAATTTTCTTTAACATAAAACGTTTTATTAAAGATTACTATATCTCTGATAAATAGGAAAATGCTGGGTTGGTAGAGAACTATGGTGTTGGTTAATTAATGGTTGCTGTTGATGCTGTAATTGTTGTAAACTTTGTTGTTGGGGCAAAGGTATTAATTGTTGCACTGAATGCAAAAGAGGATTATGTTGCACATTGAAATGATGAGTTGAATTACTTTGCTGGGCTTGATTTGTTTGTTGAAGGTTTAAAGGTGATGATGGGCCTCCCAAACTATTACTATTATGTGATAGTTGTGAGACCGGCCTTTGATTGTATGGTTTATCTAAATCAAATAATTTTTCACGAGATTGTTCTTGTTGCGGCTCTGGTGGAGTTTCTTGTGCTTCATTATTTTCTCCTACAATATTTTTGTCAGATACTTGTGTTTCTTGTGATTTGGTACCCCACTTTTTGAATATTGCAATTATATCGCTTTTAACTTCTAATTTTTTGTATTCCGGAATCTTTTTTAACTCTCCAACAAAAGATAGTAAAAATAATTCATCTGAATCCATATGCTTTTTTTTCTTTTTACCATGCTTTGCTATTTCACACATTCCTTTGTAAGTACGGGACTTAATTTCCATAGACATTTTTGTTTTAGGTTGTATGTAATTCAGATTGGAATTGTCATCATTTGGAATGTTTTCTTTTTTTATTCTCTTTTTGTATTTTCGTTTACCTTTACCAGGTGTTCCAGATTCATCATGTAATAAGGATTGGTCGCCGATATTACCTTGAGATGTTGATGGTTGATATTGCTGCATTTGTTGTGGCTGCTGCTGATGCGGTTGCTGCTGGTAGTCCATATTATAATTCGTGAAATTTGATAAATTCTCTTGCTTAAAATTTGTCATCAATGACATATTATTAGCGGCTGCATTAGCAGCATTAGCGACTACATGTGGAAATGTGCTATAATTGGCATCTGCTTGACTAGCTTCTATTTCCATAATTTCATTATCTTCTTCAGTTAATTCCGGTATAGGAGATCCTGGATGACGCCTGCTTATCTCTTGTAATTTTTTTCTAGTTGATAAGCGCATATTTTGCCATTGCTAAAATTTTATTTAATTAATAATCAAGCTTACATTTAAACAAAAAAAACCTTTTTCCATTGGGCCACATCTTTTGGAGGTCCTATAGCATTTAATTCCACTGTAACTTTTTGCCATTGGTATTTTCTATCTTTACCTTTTCCTTCAATATGTCTGGTATCCTTCATATGTTGGATAAGAAGCCGTCGTTGAGTTTTTGTTGGCCTATCTTCTAATTTGGTCTTCTGGAATAAATTCGATTAAATAATTTTGCATCGTTTAAGATTTGAATAAAATTACATTTACCATCTTGTTTTTCTTAATAAATAAAATTATTTTCTAATTAAAATAATAATTATTTTTTAGTATTTATGTACGTATTGTTATTTTTTTTGTAGTTACTAGTTTGGAAATTTGACAGAAAAAAAAATGCCATAATGTGACTTGTGAAAACGCCCCAGTTGTACATTTTGTTATTGATTAAACGCCATAATTAAATATGACATAAATTATATTGTTGGGAGCGTCAAATAAAATAGAATCAATAAATAATTATTACAGAAAAAACATATTAGATACATTTCTTATTCCCTTTTTTTTTTTTTTATTAAATCAAGTCATAAATTTTTTGAAAAACATAAAATATAGAAATGATCGATTATTGAATCTTTAAGGTTTTTTTTTGAATTGTCAAATGAAATTTATTTATCCATGAAAATAGCTCTTAATCTCAACCCAATAAACCATAACGCTGGTATTTAATTTATGATGTAAATGTGATAAAAAAAACAATTGTCAATTGTTTGTCAAGAATTGTTTGGTGTTTTAAAACTCAAAGCAATAAAAATTTATTTAAAAAAAATTATTTAAAGAACTTTATATAACAATAAAATAATAACTAACTTTGATATTCTAATATTGTCGAAATTAAAATGTTAAGTTTGAGGAAAGAAGTAAGGGAATGTTTAATAATAAAAGATTATATTGAATAAAATTTGAACAATTTTATGAAGGATTAATTAAATAAAATAAATTGTTTTAATTCAGGATCAAAGAGTAACAAAAGAACAAAAGCGGAGGCTCTTGGATTTAATGCGAGATGCTAGAGGAATGGAAGATAGAAAAACTAAGGAAGAACATTGGCAAAAATGTCAAAATATTCTTAATAAAATGGGTCCAGCTAGAAAATCTTTAATACAATGGAAAAAAGTAAAATTAAATATAGTTATTTAAATATTGAAAAATAATTTAATATATTATTTTTAGATATGGAAAGATATGAGGTGTTCTACTAAAAAGAAGTTATTAGAAATTAAAAGAACACGTCCCGGTTCACCTTGTCCAATTGAATTAAGTAGAGAGGATCATGAAATTATAGAAATAGTTGGTGCAGGTTCTGATTATTTTGAAGAAGGTGGAGAAGGAAGGGAATTGATGTGTTTTGAATATGCACAGCCAAATGATGAAAATATTACTTTGACTGAAATAGGAAATGAGTCTGGAAAAATAGAACCACTAGAAGAACCAACAATAGATCCTAATCAACCTAAAAAAATAAAAATTGTTTTACCCCCACCACCGACAGAAGATGAAACAAGAAAAGTTGTTTATAGTTCAACCAGCAGAGCAACAAATTCTTTTGGCATGGATGATAAAGTTCTCTCAACATTATTAGAATCAATTGCATCTGCTAGCAAAACATATCGAAAAAAACGAGATTTACCAGATCCTGATAAATTATTTTTGTTATCGTTTGTTACAACATTAAAAGCAATACCCGATGAATATAAATTTGATATAAAAGCTGATATAATTAATGTGTTTAGAAAATGGCATGATAAATTAGGTTATGATCAACCTGAAAGAAGCGATCAAGCAACTTCATCGGATAATTTAAATTCATTACATAATCTTCATCCGAATCAACATCAGCCTCATACTTCAAATCATTCCAATATGCATCAAGAAAACGGTGGTGTTCCGTATTAAATTCATATACAATAATTACAAATTTGTTTGAGTTTGTTCTAAGATAAAAGTAATTACATATTCCTTTTCTTAAAAATCGTCAATAAATATAAATAATATTGGGTACTATAGTTTAATGAACGGTAATTCTACATAATATAATTAAGATACAAAATGTAAACAAGAATTTAAAAATTTAAATATAATTATTTTAGTAAAAGCAAAAATGTTTAAAATTACATTAATAAATTTTAAAATAAAAGAATGTTTTGTTTATTCTTTTTCATTGACAAATGACAATTGCGAAATGTGAATTGACCATACATTTGACATCAAAATGGCATAAGCACCATAAGCAGTTTGACAATTGACAGTAAAGTCATTAAATCCTATTCATATTCATCCATACTGCAATTTTAAATGTCATTAAATTTATAGGACATTAGTTTGGTTTGTGTATTATTTCATACTATATTTAAATGTTTTAAAAAGTTGTGATTAGATTTTAAGTTGAAAATATATTTACAGAAATAACAATTCTTTCTTTAATTATTAATTGTAGTTAAAATGGTAAGTTTTCACATATAGTGAGAGAATAGTAATTTTTGGAGAAAAAATAATTTTTGTTATGTTTTGTCTTTAAAATGTTTGATATTTGGATATTGTGTTTTAAATTATGGAAATCAATTAAATAATTTTAATTTTATAATTATATAGGATCATAGAGTAACTAGACAACAAAAGCGGATGATGCTTCAGCTTATGCGAGAAGCTATGGGAATGAGTGAAAGAAAAGAAAAGGACGAACATTGGGAAAAATGTCAAAATATGTTAAATAAAATTGGTCCGCCAAGAAAAACTTTAATACAATGGAAAAAGGTTAGTATTCTATTCAGTTTTAATTTTTCTAAAAGTGTGGTTAATCTGTACAAACACAATGTACTTTTATTTAAGATTTGGAGAGATATGCGATGCACAACTAAGAAAAAATTAATAGAAATTAAAAGGACGCGTCCAGGATCACCATGTCCAGTAGTTTTAACTAAGGAAGATCATGAAATAATTGAAATTGTTGGTGCAGGATCAGATTATTTTGAGGAAGTAGGTGATGCAGCTGAAGCTATGAGTGAAGATAACATTAGTTTAGCTGAATTAGCTAAAGCTAAACCTAGTTTGTTAGATAAAGATGCTTTAGATGAACCAGCTATAGAAGCAATTCAACCAAGAAAAATAAAATTTATATTACCGCCGCCACCACCACCAGAAGATGATTCTTTTACAAGAAAAGTTATATATAGCTCAAATCGTGGTGCAAATTCTTTTGGTATGGATGATAAAGTTCTGGCTACGTTATTAGAATCAATTGCTGAATCAAGTAAAGCAAACCGAGAGAAACGTGACTTACCAGATCCAGATAAATTATTTTTATTGTCATTTGTTGATACTTTAAAAGCTTTCCCAGAGGATTATAAATTTGAAATTAAAACTGATATATTAAATATTTTTCGAAAATGGCATGAAAAAGTTAATTATGAAGCTCAAAAAGCTCAGGAGACCGCATCTTCACATAATTTAAACACGATAAATAATTTGGAACAACAACATCAACAACAGCAACATCAACAACAACAGCAACAACAACAACAACAGCAGCAGCAACAACAGCAGCAACAACAGCAGCAACAACAGCAACAACAACATTCGAATATACAACACCCAAATTTACAGCCGGAACATCAAACTCATTCCTCCAATCATTCTGGCATGAATCAAGAAAATGGAAATGTTCAATTTTAAATAAAATTTTGTAATTTTATATTTTTAAACTAAAATATTTTAATATTAAAAAAAAATTAATGTTAAGTTGCAATTAAACGTTTTCTTTTTTTTGTTTGTATAATTTGAAGTCAATTTTTTTTTAACGTTAAAGTAATTTGTATTATATTTAAAATTTCAATTGTAAAAATAATAATTACAATAATAATAATAATAATATAAGAAATGATTTAACACTTAATAAGATATGTTTTATGATTTTTTTTTTTAAGCTTAAATAATTTTAAAATAATTTAACGTTTCCTGCCAAAATTTCTTGCATATTCAATATGTATGTAATAAAATAAATTGATTTTATAAATTAATTGTTTTCTAATTTTTAGTTTTTCCTTTTTTCCTTTTTATATGATTATATTTAATTAAAATCAAAAATTGTAGTCTTGAATATTATAAAGTTTGCATATTATCAGGCTGCAGTCATAATATATGAGATAATAATATGAGGGATGCAAAAAATAATTAAATGACAGTATGAAAAAAACTAAATAAACAAAAAATTCAAATATGAAAACAAAAACATTTATAAATCTTATACATTGGTAATTAAAGCATTAAAGCAAAAAATTAAAAACAATTGTAAATTTTATACATCTAGATAACGATTGAAAGTTGACGGTTTTTATTTTTATCTGTAAACAGAAAGAGTAACTGATCGTAGAAACAAAATTCAAATTGTATATTAATCTCCTAAAAGATATTATTATTAGTATAAAGTGATAATGTGATACGATATGTACAAATAATAAATAGATAGCAAAAAATTTTGTTGATTGTGAAAGCTTTTGAATGTACATATGTAAGTATTATAAAAAGAAAACAACAAGAGAGAAAAAGAACTCTTTTTTTTTTTTTATCAGTTTTGATAAGAATGTTTTCTTTAAATATTTTTTATTATTTTATTTTATTAAATTTTCATCTGGTCAACGATGGTTCAGCTGATCGTTCACTTACATATGTTTTTTTTCTTTTAAATATTAGTACATAAGTTACTCGCTGTTGTTTAACATCGTGATCAGCGGGATCAAATCGTAAAAATCAAATACTATTTTATAAAGAGAAAAAAAAAAAAAAATACAAAAATAATTGGAACAAAAAAATTAATAAGAGTCAGTAAAATAAAGTGCAAATAAAGAAAAATAAAAATATTCATTTAAATATATATATTTTTTTTCTTTTATTAAAATACAAAAGAATTTTTAAACGTAATCTGCAGATGTTAAATTAATGTGTATATATATGAAAAAAAAAAGAAAATACCTAGTAAAATAGTATTTTTTTTTAAGTGGATCTTACGATTTTTTTAATTGACAAAATACAGTAGATTAAAAAGAACAATATTTTATATATAAAATAAAAAAATAAAAATAATTTCATATTTTAAATTATTAACTTTTTTAAGTGATAATATTTTTACTTATATTAAAAAAAAAAGTTTTTTTAATTAAAAACAAGAAAAAAGGGTTTTAATAATTTTTACAAATTTAATTTTATATTAGTTTTAAAAAATGCCAGAAGGTTTGTTTAAAATACTTATTTACTTAATTAATTAATTAATATTAAAAACAAAAAAAAACTTTTTTTTTTGAATTATTGGACAGCTGAACTAAGCATACATATAGTATATAATAAAAAGCGTGTTTATTAACTTTTATCCAAGCTATTGCATTCCTTTTTTTAAGGTGGAGATTTACATAATTCTTTACTTGATATTCCTTCATACATACATTTTATCCCACTTATAATAAATTCGTATTAAATGCACATATTCATATTTCCCCAAAAATGTTTTTCAAAATTAATTTTGTATTTAACGGTAATTATAAGTATACACTTTTTACGAATCCCTGCTGAAGTGTACACAATTTGTTAAGTCTATTTATTGTCTATTCATTTATTTCAAATTCTTATAATATTGGAATTTGTTTAAAATACAAAAAAAAAAAAAAAAAGTACATAAATAATTTAATATTTTTTTAAACTATGAAAGTTATTAGAAATTTTAAAAATTCTAAAAGAGGAAAAACCGTTATATTACGCGATTACTGCTTAAAAGCTTTTTATAGTAGATTACTATTAAATCGATTGTGTTCGCAGACCGCAGTTTATATAAGCATATAATATATATGTACATTGTACATATATATACATACATATGTATGCACTTTATCGGTGATTTATTAAGTTGTTTTGTCTAATGATTAAATTTTATAACTAAACTGTAAGAACACACTCCTTTAGTAATTTTCATTCTGTTATCCTTTTTAATTATTAATTATGATATTAACCATCTTAATTTCGGCTTATATTTTGTAACTAGACCCAATTTTTTTCTTTACATTTTTACTTATATGTACCTAAGTATATACAAGTTTAACTTAACTTGTTCCGTGGTCATATACATAGTTAAATTATTAATTTTTGAAATGCCTGTTAATTTTTTTTTTTTCATTTTCATGTTGTTTCAATATTTCGAAATAGAAAATTAAAATGGCTTTTTATTTAATAAGTGTTTTTTTTTTTTTTGGTTTTAAATTAAATTTCTAGTTCAAGCTCGAACGGTACTATGGTACTTAACATTTTTTGGATTCGCTGTGAATTATATGATACGAATTAATTTAAATATTACAATTGTGGAAATGGTTAAGAGTACAACTTTAAAAAAGACTGAATTGTTACCAACTAAATCAACATTTGATATTAAAAATTATACATTATCTGATGAAGTTATTGATGAAGATTTAGAAAAAAGACATCTTTATAATGTAGATAATTTAAATGATAGTTTAAAATTATCAGAAAATTTACCAAAAGGAAAAGTGTATAGCGCAACCTTAGAATCAATTATTTTAGATAAATTAGGAGTAAGTTTAAAATTAATAAAATAAAATATAAAATAATGTTAATTGGTGACAGCTGAATAATAACAAAAGTTTCAATTATCAAAAAAAAAAAAATTTTTTTTTTACTTACTTTTATTTTTTTTATAGTTAGAATATAGCCAAGATGGTATGCATATTAATGAATATCAACAGGGTTTAATATTAGGATCATTCTTTTGGTTACATTGGGTAACACAAATTCCTGGTGGTATTCTTGCTAAAAAATACGGTACAAAAGTAGTATTTGGATTGTCAAATGCTATCGGTACTTGGATGTGTTTTATTCTTCCTTTATTTGCATATATTGATTATCGTTTGTTAATATTTGCAAGAATAATTCAAGGTCTAATTTGTGTAAGTACATATATTATTAATAATAATTTATATTCTATTCTATGCATATACAATCCATTCACTAATTTATTTGTTAGTTATACAACCTTTTGATATATTTCATCATTTTTTTTTTTTTTAGGGCTTAGCATGGCCAGCAATGCATCATTTAACAGCACAATGGATTCCACCAAATGAAAGAAGTAAATTTGTTACTGCTTATTTGGGTAGTTCTGTTGGTATTGCAGTATTTTATCCATTATTTGGTTTTGTTATGTCATGGACAACATGGGAATTAGTTTTTCATTTATGTGGTATTACTGGTACAATATGGTATTTAGCATGGTTATATTTTGTTTATGATACACCAAGTTGTCATCCAAGAATTACTGAAAGTGAAAAAAAATTTATTGAAAAATCATTAGGATCTACTGTACAATTAGGTGGACCAAATCATGGTCCAACTCCATGGAAAGAAATTCTATTATCAAAATCAGTTTGGATGAATGTAATTGCACAATGGGGTGGTATTTGGGGTTTATTTACATTAATGACTCAAGCACCAACATATTTTAGAGTTATACATCATTGGAATATTAAAATGACTGGTTTATTGTCAGGTTTACCACATTTATTACGTATGATATTTGCATATTTTTTCTCTATATTTGGTGATTATTTATTAAAATCAGAGAAAATGAACAGAACAAATGTAAGAAAATTGGCAACAACAGTATGTAAGTGAAATTTAAAAAAAAAAAAAAAATTTCAAAACAAAAAAGAACAAAAATAATTTTTAATTTAAACATCAGGTTGTATTGTAAAAGGATTTTTTGTATTGGCACTTGCATATTCTGGTAACAGTTCAACTGCATCGGTTATATTCTTAAGTTTAGCTACAATGGCACATGGAGCTGTTTCAACAGGACCATTAGCAAGTATTGTTGATATTGCACCAAATTATGCTGGAATAGTTCTTGGTATTAGTGGAATGATAACAGTATTACCTGGTTTTATATCACCAATTGTTGTTGGAATGTTAACTTTAGGAAATGTAAGTATTTCGATTAAAAATAAATTTTTTTTCTTGTTAGTTTTTTTTTTTCCTTTTCAAATATTTATATAGACTTTAACTTTTAAATTTTTTTAAATTTAAAATACAATAATTTCATGACTTAAGTTCTTGTTTTAAATCATTATTATTTACATATTACATTTCTGAAATATTAATTATAATATCTTTAATGAAATTTTTCATACCCATAATTATATAGAGTAGATGTTATAAATCTTGATAGTAAAGGGAAATATAATAAAACAAAAAAAAAAAAAACTTTTGGTAAAACTTAAAAATTTTATTTCAGTCATTGATTATATATTCATTTAAATTAATTTATAATTTTATTTATTTATTTTTTTTAATTATTTCTATATGTATAGCAAACGGTCGATAGTTGGAAATATGTATTTTTAATAACAAGTGGTATGTTAATTGGATCTGGTATCTTATATGATTTATTCTGTGATTCAACATTACAAAGTTGGAATAATCCATCATCAAAGGTGATTTTATCTGATAAAGAATTAGAAATATTAAATTCTAATAAAAATATTAATTTAATAAATGGAATTAATAAAATAAATAATGATATTAGTATAAATGATAATGATAAAAATAAATCATCAATAAATGATAATCAATTAAATAATATTGAAAAGTTTCGTGAAGAAGTTTAGAAATTATTAAAAAAAAAAAAAAAAATTTTTTTTTTTATTAATATTAACATACATACGTATGTATGTATATACTTTTTGGCTACTTTATATATGTATATTATTTTTACTTTAACGTAAAAAATGAAGAAAAAGAATTAGTAGGTAGGTAATTAAAAATTGATTAAAAAAAAATTTTTTTTTTTGATTTTGGTCAAACAATTAATTAATATGTTTTAATTTGTTTTAAAATTTTGTTATTTTATATATACATACATTCATTTTTGTTAAATTAATTTATATTATAATTATTGCTATTAAAAATTTTGAAATTTTATATATGTATGTATATGTATACGTAATGTCTTAATTTTTTTTTTTTTTTTAAATGTGATTCTGTTTTCATTTAGATCATTTTCTTTTTTATTTATTTTTTTTTTTTTGTTTTTATTTAATTTAAGTTATATTTACAATAATAATAAATATAAATTATAAATGAAAGTCATTGAAATTTTTCATGCATGTACATCGTGAAATTAAAAATATATAAAAATGTATATCATATACATATATGTATGTATATATATAAAGTTGTAGATTGTATAGATAATAAAAAAATTAAATGAAAATAATTAAAATATAGTAAAAAAACTAGAAAAAAGAAAAAAAGAAAAGGAACTGAAGAAAAAAAAAAAAATTTTTTTATCTTAAGTTTTAAGTCTTAACTAAAAAGAAAATAATATGAAATTACATAAAATGTATTATATATATATATAGATATATGAATATGATAATAAAAAAAAGTAGTTATAATTCAAGTTATTTATTTTCAAAATTTATTTATATACAAATATTATTATTATTTAAATAAATAAATATAGAAAGATATAGAATAAAGTTCAAAAGTATATACATATATGTATATAAAAGTATATATATGTATATATAAAATATGGAAAATATAAATAATATTTTACTTTATGTATATATATATATATACATATTTCATATATGTATATATTATAAGAAAATCTGTATCTAAATTCTTTGTTTTTATTGTTAGCCACTTTTTTTTACCGACCGTATACATTAATGTATAGTATAAGGTAGGTATTGTTTTCATACTAAAAATTGGTACCCGAGATTTTGGCAAATATGCACTACTTCGCTGTGGAGAAGGCTATACATTTTTTTTAGCATGATGTGTGTGTGTGTGTGTGCGTGTGTGTGGCTGCGTGTGAGGGTATGTTTGTGGGCACGTGTACAGCTTAAACGACCTAGCGAAATGTTTTGCAATTTCATATTTAAGGTTTTGCCGTAAATATCTCGAATTGATAAGCTTTTGGAGCACATCGGACAACCGCAAGTGGTAGTTTATTAGTGTACTTTTTAAGTTTTTTACGAATATTTTGTAACAGAAAAATTCTATAAGAAAAATTTGCTACACAAGTAAAGAGTAGTAACTTTGCCATAGAACATTTTTTGATCCGACTAACTTACCATATTTTGATACCTAACACTCCATATGAATTTATATGAACCATTTTTTTTTGATTTTTTTTTTTATATTTCTAAAAAATTTATATACCCTACATATGTACTTTTGTTGATGACATAAAATTAAAACGGTAAAATTTTTGTTAGCAGATTCAATAATTAATCTTATGTTTGTTTTGTATTTGTATTTTCAGTTACAGTATTTCTTTAAAGTTTTTATTATTTTTTACTTCTAATATTTTTGAATGAAAAAAAATCATGTAGGTACATTACATAATAATGTAAATGGATGTATGAATGAATGGACATATATTTTTACGATTATTATTATTGTTATTGAATAAAACAAAATGTTGTTAAATTATTAGAAGTTATTTTGCTTTCATATAAATTATTATGTAAAAAATTTATAAATTTTGGCATTGTACTTTTCGTGTAGTGGCGGTCGGTCCTGTGGTGGAGACAGATGATTTTTTTTTGTTTTAATTACAAGTATATTAAGTGTAAGTATATGAGTATATATTATATAAATATTATTATATTCTTCAGATGTTGGTTCTTAGTTTTTTTTTTTTGATAACATTTGCTTTTTACTTAATAATTTTTTATTTTTGTTTTTACTTTTATGATAAGATTACATGCAGTAATTATTAATATTTTTTTTTATTTATATTTTAATTTTTGTCATATAAAATAAGTCAATAAAAAAAAAAAACAATAATTAAACTAAAATGTAATTAGAATTTATAATATGTACTTTTTTAATTTCTTATTTTGATATGTTGTCAGATTTTTATTTTTTATTTATTAGGTATTTGATGAAATTAATTAATTAATTAATTAGTCATTTCTTTGCAAAATTAAGTTTTTTATTTAAAAAAACAAATAAAAAAAAATCTGTGTATAGATTATACATATTTATATTTTAATATAAACATTTTTTTTTCTTCAAGGTTTAAATAATTAAAAGAAAATTTTTATTTAGGTTAAATCAGATTAAATCAAGACTTTATCAAAGTAACAGTTTCTAGTTTTAAATCATAAACTGATGGAATCATTAAAAATTTTGATTATTTTTAAAAGTAAAAATTCTTACTAAAAACAAAAAAAATGTTTGTTATGAATTGTTTTTCCAAGTAAATTTGGAAAATTTTTTTTAAAAATAGGGCGAATTAAATAAGGTTTTTTGTTTTTAGATAAATAAGTGCAGTAATACATGGCGAAAATTTAGAGAAGTGCACTTCTAATTTTGTATATCTACATACATATATAGTATTTGTATTATATTTTTGCTATACATTTTTTCAGAAACAAAAAAAAACACTGTTAGATACAAAGATTTTGGAAACTTTTTTATTTCTTTATTGAACATATTTTTTTTTCTTTGCCACTCCTTTAAAGAGCATAAGGCATCCAGTATCCATTAAGTCATTTATTATATTTTACAAGCTTCAGTTTCACGAATCATTATTTTCACTAAGCCGTTGATTACTCGGCAGCGGCTGTAGCTATTGTACAGTTATGAGACCTTTCTTTTATTTCTACGCCATCTATTATCTTATACAAGAATTATGTTTTATTATTATGCATTTTAATTTATATTAATTATAATTTATAAGACAAAAATAGGTATAATATTTTTATTTGAATTATATTATACTAATTGTATATTATAACTTTATAAGTAAAATCTATATTATAATAAAAATTAATCTATATGACCCAGACGGGTTTTGACCCCGAGAGCATTCATATGAAAGGTTGGTGTCTTAATCACCACACCATTGGCTGCATATTGAATTATAATAGTTTAATTAAATATAAATTTTATTATAATACACAATTTTTGAAACTTAGCTGAGTGCGCTGTGTGGTATAATAAATTAACTGCTCTGGTCCTATTATAACTTTAAGTTTTTTCTTTATTTCGCTTTACTTTTGCCTTTTGCTCTAAAAAATCTGTCGGCTACACAACATCTTTATGTACAATTACAATGTAAATCTTCAAATCGCGATAATTTAAATTTTAACTAAATCTATTGCAATTAATATTTCAAATCAAAATTAGCTATTCAATAACTACAGATACATACAAATATCCAATTTTATTTACAGTTTTTTTTTGTAAACCATTTTTAAGTAATTTTCCATAACCTAATAAATATGAAAAATTTAAATACACGTTTTTTATTTCATAATATAAATATAATATGTACCCTATGAAACGTATATAAAATAATATAATATCTCATAATAGGTTCCGAAAGTTTCAAATAAAGAGAAACTAATTCATGCATCTACATGAAAATAAAAAAAATATTTAGAGATTTTTGCTAAATCTATAAAAACAAAATATTCACGAAAAAAACAAAAAAACAAATCAAAAAGGTATAAAAAGAAATAAACAACAATATGCGTAATTTATTTATGAGAAGAAAGCGAAAAAAAAAATTGATTATTCATGATTTGACTTTCTTCTTTGTTTTTATAAAATACAAAAATTAGAATAAAATGTAATACAAAAGCAAAATTATATACATTAAATTCATTTATTATGTATTATATTATTTATATATTTACAAAATAATGGTAACAAATTTTTTGAACAAAAGATTAAATTTAAAATTGGTTCAAATTAATTATTCAAGATAATGTTTTGTATACTCAGTGTATGCAGTACATCTGATGAATATGTTACCGTATTCTAGTTAAGACACGATCAATGCCTAAATACGTATACATATATGTGTTTGGCTATGTATGTGGTGAATTTATTTTGATTATCATTCTTGTAGTAGCATCATTAATATTATCTTCACTATCGAACGTTAGCCTATAACTATTTTTATTATGACCAGCACTAAGGTTTATTTTAGCATGCAAAACCATATGCTTTCATTTTTTAAATAAGTAAGGATATTCTGATCTGATATCAGATTTTTATTTTTTCTCCTTTGTATATCTTTCCATCGGTGAAATGACAGAACGCCCGAGCAAATAAAGCCCGCGGGCGTATAAAATCAGGATTATATACGCCTTTTGCAGAATATTTAGATGTATGCATATGTGAGTTTCTGAATTAGGAGAGATTTTAGAGTTGGTTACAAAATCAGCGTTATACACTTTTTTCCGGAATATGTATATAATCCTCTTAATTCAAAATTCGCATATGCATATATCTAAATATTCTGTAAAAGGTGTATAATCCTGATTTTGAATTCAATTCTAAAACCCCCAATTTTTATCCAAAACTCGAAAATCCCTCCTAATGTGTTTGCTCTACATATTCTATTACTTTCTTCTTTTAATAACAAAAAATAGTGTGGGTCTTAACTCCAATTCCAAAGGATTGATTCCTTTTAATAATGGGCTTTAACTCCAACTCAAAAAGGAGTTAACGCCCGCGGGCTTTAATTTTAAAAATTTTGGAATTAAAGCCCGCGGTCTTTATTTCCTCGGGCGTTCTGTCACTACACCCTTTCCATCACATCAAAAAATCTTTCTATAAAAGATCTAATTGCATGGATAACGATATTAATGATTTTTGTTTTAGTTTACATATATATAACTTTTTTATTTTGTTTAATTTTTTATCCTCAAATATTCTTAATTTGTTCTATTTCAATCTTAATTATAAACGCAGTAGTGCCTTTCGTTTAGTATTATCATGGTGTTGGAGGTTACTCTATAACAGATAAAGTCCTTTCGAAATGATCGAAGTACAATTTAATAAACTTCACAACGTCATAATCCAATAATCCAAGGAGATCGCTTGCCAAAACAGTTATATTATACAACGGAATTACTACACCACTACCAAAAAACTATTTGTACAGAAAAGAAAAAAGTATACGTACAATATATAGATGACGAGTCATGTATCGAGTCACGTGACTGTGACTCGATACGTAGGTGATATATAAGCAAAATAATTTTGAAAAATAAATATAAATTTCAGATTAATAAATGTAAAAAAGGATAAACAAAAAATATGCTTATCTATAACGGATTAAAGTCTTTTAATGAATTACAATATTAAAAATGTTTTATAATAATATGTAATTATTTCATGATATTCTAATAATTTCATGTTAATTTGCACAGAAATATGTATGACTTTTTATAGATTGGTAAATAAAATTCCTATTGCTTTCTGTGTTAATTTAATTCGCACACTCACACATTTATAGAAATGCAAAAAATGTGTGGTATGCGACAATTCGAGTTCATTCTCTTCAGTAAAAGTGTTGAATTTTCGTATACTAAAATTCGTATAACAAAATTCCATGTGAATCGTTCGATTTTCGCGGTGAAAATTGACATGTGGGGGCCTCGGTGGTCTATAGTGGGTATAAGAGCGTATAAAATACCCTCCAAACACCGAGGGAGTGTGGGTTCGAATCCCATACATGTTGTAAGAGTTATTCCCCCTTACGATATTTACAGCCACCCCTGAACAGGAAAGGCTGTGTAATTTGCTGTCCACATTTATGTGGCAAAGAAATGCATTAAAATAAAAAAAAAATTGACATGTTTTCCGTGCGAAATGCTCGTTAAGAATATTAACGTTTCCAATTACACATTTCAGTTGACAGAGTTGCTTCACATCATGATTGCTCATCATGAGTTCTTGTCATCAATCTTTGTTAAAAGCACAAAGATTTTTTTCCCCTTTTAATTCCTTTTGGGAAAATAGGACTTCCACGAAACCTCTGTATCGAATTTTGTTTTGAGCTAATCTCTTGATTTCTGACTTTTTGGTCTATCCACCCTCCCTTTTCGTTGTGGATTGCAATCAAGTGCCGGCTGGCATATCGCACAGTCTGCTTTTTAATGCTTATTCTAAGACACTTATTTACATGTTGTCATCAATCATCCATGTTGCTCTACCGGTATACAGGAGAATTGATTTAAATTTTATATTTTGTTCTTATTGAAACCCTTTTTAGTATTTCTCATTTAATCATTACATGGATATTTAAGTTGGCAAATATGAATAATAAAAAAAATCTGTTTTATATAAATCAATAAAAAAATAAAAAAAAATATCAAAGACCAAAATTATCAATTTGTACGTAAAATAGTCGAAAGATAAGTTTATTACCGTAAATATGAAATAAAAAAAATCCATTTTTTAATTCTTTTTTTTTTTATCAAGAATTTTCATATCGTATTATAGGAGCATACTGACCTACTACAACATAATGTTGAATTGATTTATATATAGGTATGGTACAAAATTTCACTTAATCTTTCATTTAATAAACTAATTAATTAAAATTATTATATTATATACGATAATTTATTTGAAAGTTAAAGAAATGTGAAAATAATTAAAATTTCTTTGATCATTTTTTTAAATCATTCATTTATTTATCAAATTATTTCTCAATATAAAAAATTATTATGGTTAAAAAAGAGATTAGGGATTATCTTTGTTTACTTCATTTAAAAAAACAATAATCAAAAAAAAAAAAAAAATATGAAATTTTAAAATATCTAAAATATTGGCATATCATAAATAATTTAAGACTAAAACTTTGATTATTTTTAAAAAATACCGCACAAAAGTAAAAATATTAATAAATGTTTGTAAACTGATCAAAATATCATTTGTCACATTAAAATTTATCTTTAAATTAAATGTGTATATGATTTTATAAACATATATACACTTTTGATAGGTACTTATACAGTAATCGTGTGATAAGGGTATTTAAGAAAATTAAAAATTTTAATAATGTGAATTTTAGATAATATTAAACTTTGTTTATTAAATCTATTAATCGATTTTAAAAGAAATGTTCTTATTATAGTTTCACTAATTTGTTCGTCCGTCTGTTTATAAAACAACTATATATATATATGTACACCGTTTAAGTTAGAACAATTACAAATTTTAACCATGAATAAGTTTCTTAAAAAAATTAATCTAGCAGATACATTTTTTAATGTAGCCACATTCGTTACGAAAATACAGCTCCTTATAATTTGAAAAAGTCCTATTTTAAAGTTTGTACATCTTAGGTTCTGCTTAACATTTTTTTTCAATCTTAAAATATCAAACGAGAGGATCTTTTTTCTATTATTATTATTATTTTTTATTAACCATAATTAAAATTACAATTAATCTTTTATTTTATAAGCAACTAGCTGCCAGGGCTATCGGCTTGAATTTTTAATATAGTGTGTTTTATAACTTATTAAATTTAGTATTTTTACATTTTTATTCAATATTAAATTTACAATGTTTATTTGAAAAAAATTTTTTTTTTTTTTTTTTATATTAATTTTATTAAATTTTATGTTAATTTTGATAAGAAAATCTTGTATTTTTTTAATATTTGTAACTGTAGGATGAGATAGGAGATCTGCCGGGTTCATGTTTTTGAAATGGAAGAGCGGGTTTGAGTAAGGAGTGTGCATTCGGATAGGATATGTGTAATGGTTAGCGGGAATCTATTACAAAATTGACAAATAGGTTGATCCTCGTTCTTGAGTAGGTATGAGTGTGTTAAGCTGCTATGTCCTAATCTCATTCTTATAAAGCACCGATTCATTTTGACTGATGTGGTAACTGGAAGTTTAATACCTATTCTTTCTTTATTGATAGATTTATATTGGTGTGTGTATGTTGCCCATTCAGTATCTATCATCTTTAAAATCGTTTTAGATGCCTTATAGTTAACTGCTTCGTTAGAAAATGGCATGAATGTATGAAGTGGAAATTTGGAAGCAGATTTGGCAGTAGTATCGGCGAATTCATTGCCAGATATTCCTATATGATTCGGGACCCACATAATTTTAGTTTTATTTTTCATTTGGAAAATTAGCTGTCTTGCATAGTTTAACGGGCTGGACTCATTTCTTGTATTCTGTATAGCTTGGAATACTGATAGGCTATCGGTGCAAATGAGATATTAAAAATGTGGAACGCTTCACGATTTTGCGTGTCATCCTTGCGCAGGGGCCATGCTAATCTTCTCTGTATCGTTCCAATTTTAGTATATGTTCTGCCGAAGCAAGAACTTCAATATTATAATTTTACATGTGTTAATGAATTTTCTTAATTATATGCATTTCCTTAAAATTGAAGAAAATGGTCTCTAATAGTGCCTCTAACAAAAATTACAAAATTTTATGGAACTCACAGTGGGCCTTTATAAAGTGGAAAATGTGCGCCTTTATAAACTTTTGGTTTTCATTCTGCCTTATTTTCAATTATAGGTAGGTAACTATTCTTTCATTTTGTTTTTAAATCGATTTTTAAGATCGATTTATTTCTGAAGCAAAATATATAGCTATTATTTTTAACACAAATATTATTTTGAATTGATGTATATATATGTATATATATATATATATATATATGTTTTTGGAAGATAATAATAAATATTGAACAAATATTGAATTTTTACTTTCTAATTTGTAGATACATAACTCAATAATCAATATACATATATGTATTTGTAGATAAAAGAATGTTTTTGGTTGATTTTTTCTTTAAGTCAAAGAACAAGAATAACTTGTTTTTTTTTTTATTTTAATTAGCAATTCGGCATATCTTGTTTCAATCTAAGTTTAAAGTTTAATATTTTTTTTTTTTTATAAATTCGTTTAAAAATAAAAATAATAGTACCAGATAGTTACCTATAAATGAAATTATTAATGAAAAATAAAATTAAAAGAATGTTATTAAATTTTTAAAATTTTAATTTGAAAACTTAATTATATCAAGATAATTCATAAAGAAGTACTTACTAAAATTATGACGCATGTAAGAATATAAAGTGTTTTATTATTTTATACATTTTAAATAATATAAATATTAATTGATTTAACTATTAATAATGTGTTATTTCTAATTGCTAAAAATAATGCAAAATATTTATTATTTATTTTTAAATATATATATATTTAAATTATAAAAAAAAGATGGGTTCAAAAACCTACTATTATGACCTATTATCATCTATATAAATCTTATTGTTTATCGTTAACATATTTTTAAATTGAAAATTAAAATTCTACATATCAAATTTTTCGCCGTCAAATTTTCTTTGTTTTAATGTTAAAATTTTAATTTTTCAAATCCTTCTTTTGAAAAATGTTCACAAATGTCAAAGATCCAAAAATGTATGTAAATGCAGAGGATTCAAAATTTTGAATTTCTTGTTTTTTTCTTATCAAAATTTACAAATTTCTAAAGCTGTAGTGATATGTTGAGCATATTGAAAAATTTAATTTTCACATAACGGTAAATTTATATTTCAAATTTCAAAAAAAAAAAAAAATCTAAGAAATTTTCTATCGTTTGATTGAAAATATATTTTGTAGATAGTTGAATTATTTATGGTGAAAAATAGGTGATTTTTTTACGAGAGGTGGTAGCATGACAATGTGATTATGACAAATGAATTTCCGGATGCTGTGTTACGCCATCTTAACAGTTCGACAATGTAGAGGTGGATATTTGTCGCATTCTTTGTTTCATGTTGATAACGAGTGAAGTCATTAATTGTTTTATTTCTTTAGAACAGGTGTTTACCTCTACAAGGTATTTATAAAACAGGGTCAATGATCAGACAGTATATGGTGATGACAGAATGGATTGAGCATTAAAGTAAAACTAGAGTCACCAATAAGATGAATAGATCTGTTTTGCACTTTGTCGAGATAATCCAGCGGTGTTTAAAACCAGCGCTGCAGCCCAAATATGTACATTATTTTACATTTTCGACCTAATGTACATTTTTTAGATATTGAGAAGGTTGGTTGAAGAAAAATAAGCCTTACAGGTGTACAATAAATCTAAACATCTATGAGTTTAACCTATAGTTTAACTTTAAATGAACTAAAAATTTTTTGTTCAATAATTTTGTAAAATAAAAGTTTAATAGCATAAGATAATTGAGAAGGAGATTTAAAATATATCGAGTTTTCAATATTTTTACTATAAAATTCTGATTAAACGGATCAACAATTTTCACTTCTGACACACTTTGTATTTTTAATATACATATGTATATATGTATATAGATAAGTAACATGTATAGTAATTAATAAAATTTATTTTAATTTTATAATCATAAACTTATCTAATCTTTATATTATGACAAGATGATACTTTAATTGATTTCATAGGAAATTTCTTTTTTTCTTTGTTTTTTTTTTTTTTTATTTTTGATTTCAATTAAAATATATCTTAATAATAAAAACATTTAAATTTTTGTCATGAATTGGTCAATGACAGGAATTTCTACCGTCTAGTAACTAATTTTATATTATGCATAATCTATTCGATTCTATTAAGTGGTTAATTAAGTGGTTTATGTTTTTTTTTCAGATTTTGCTCTTATCGCATGGAACAAAATTTAGTCTAAACGTAAAATGTGATATTTAAAAGAAATATTATAGTATAGCGCGTATATTTATTAAACTCATAAGTGAATTGGAGCTTTTGGTAAATATACTTTTGAAGTGTTAAAACAATAGATATACTATCATTGTGCTTCACATAGCTCATTTGACAATACGGTATACATAGAATATTGTATATCCCTTCAAAATCAAGAAACAAAAGAACAACTATAGTATATAGTATAGAACTATATGCTATAGTTGTATATAACTATAGTATAGTATATAACAACTTACTCTTTTAGAATTTCTAAGTTAAAAATTGAGTTGAATGGCTTCGGAATATTTACTACAGGTCATTGATATTAAAAAGAAATCAAAAAAAAAAAAACAAAAAATTGAAATTGATGAACATAATGCGAATTGATAAAAGTTTAGTTCATTTTTGAGTTCATAGAGTGAATAGGGAAACTATTTAGAAGTCCAAATATTGTTCAAAATGAAAAAAAAACGACCATTTGAATTTCATTTTAAATATACATTAAAATTATATATGAAAAAAAAAAGTAGGTAAAAAATTAACTTAACCCAGAGTTTATATATATATTTATATCTAAATATATAAAGATTTTTGTTTTTTTTTTGATATTAGTATTTAAAAGCGGAAATAAAAAATCGCGATTGAAAAGCAAAATAAAAATATCTTTTATGTTGCAGCATTTTTATAATAAACCACATATACAAACCAGGAATGTATAGGGAGGAAAAAAAAAAGGATCAGTTATTCCCAATAGAACAAAACTGAAATATTATACAAAAAAAAAAAAAAAACTCAGGTAAATTTTTATTATTAAAAAAAAAAAAAAAATATGAATATGCTTATATAAATATAATTTTTTTTTTTTTTTACATTTTAAATTAAGATTTATTTAGATTTTGGTATATAATAACAAAAAATTAATAAAATCCTAATAGAAGAGTTAAATTCTTTTCAGGCCCATTGTCATGAAATACGCGGTATATTTTTTTAAATAATAAACTTGGAATATTTAAATTTTTTATGGCTTCCAGTCTGATGATTTCTTGTTTTTTTTTTTTTTTGTTTAAGGTTTTGTGTTATTTTTCGCTGGATTTAGCTAATTGATAAAATCTCATGTGGTTGATATAATTCGCGAAATGTATTTATATATAAAATGTACAATAAAGCTTGCTTTTTTTTTTTTAAATATACTTTTCTTTTTGAATAAAAAATGTGTTAATTAATTATTTAAAAATACAAAATACATATTATAATAATTGCGTTTTATTTTTAACTATATGTAGCGATTAGAAATTATATTTAGATATTATAGTGAGTTATAAAAGAAAGTTTAATAATATAGGTATTTTGATTGAAAGTATGGGGGCCTAATGATGTATTAACTACATTATTGCGTTTGACAGCATATATCCTCGTTTAAGTTTCTTAATTATGTCGATATTTAAAGTATAATTATTTATTTATGTATAAGTATAATAATATTTTGGTAGTACCTCACAACGCAGTACTGCCATGGAAGATTGCCATCTTTGTTGTTACCTTGTTGTTGATATAATTAAACGGTCATCAAAGATATAATCACATTAAAAATAGTAAAAGAGAGTCTTTAACAGTACTTTTAATTATGTCGACGATCTGAAGTAACCTTTTACTTAGGGCTTAGCAACATTGACGTTAACAATTGAGTAGATGAATTAAAAAGATAGAGGCCGAACAGGATTCTGTAACAAAAAAGTTATTTATTCCTCCGAAAAGTTTGAAAATCACATTTCATCGCATTTTTTATATCAAGAGCAAAATTTGAGTGGGAAAGTCTAAATAATTGCAAAACATCAAAACATCAAGAAAAAATTGTCCCATTTCTCTTGGGCCCAAAGTAAGACAAAGAATTGGCCCAAAATAGAAAAAAAAAATTGCTAAACTGTATCGCGGATCATTACGAAGTTATGCAACTAGAATGGCTAGATTTCTAAAAACAAAGAGTGCAGAAATTGTAAAGAAAAAGAATAAGAGATTTTTAATGATATCAAAATGTACTTGGTTTGTACTATTTATATTCTATAAGAATAGCGCTGTAAACCATTTTTTTTCTTATACTATGAGTAACCAGGGAAAAGATGTATAAGACTAATTGATTTAAAGTGAAATAAAATACTGCTTCCACTCATAACACAACAAACTATACTGCATTTTATACCATATACCATACGACTGGGTAAAATTAATACCGCATCCTCTATGTAGCTTAAGTCTAACCCCTATAAAAACTAAACCAGAATTAAAAATAAGTATAGTTGTTCTTAACATATCAGAATATAGTGCTGAAACAGCAGTCCTCATCATAATATAAATTAAAAAGGTTTGGAATTTAAAGGTAAAATTATGTTTGTCTTTTGTGGCATGTAATTGATTTTATTGAATATATTGGAAAATAGGTTGCGTGTTTTTTTTGTTAGAATTTTTTCCTAAGTTTATAAATTTTTTTTATTCATCTTTTTTTGTCATCATTAAATGTTTATATGTAGGAATATATAGTTTAATATTAGTAAATACTTATTTATTATTCATTTTTTCTTAGAACTAAAAAACAATTCATTAATATTGTATGGGGGGAAAAAATTTTATATTTTGTTACAACACTTACTTGGTATGGACTACACATTATTGATGAAAATAATTTAGAATATTTAATTGAGATCTAAATTTAGAATTTGGTTAGAATTTGGTTATCCTCTAACATTAAAAGTTACGAACTACATCTACCCAACTACCACTTAAATAACAAATTTCTTAGAATAGAATACGCAAGATAAGAATACGCAGGATAAGAATACGCAGATAAGTATAGAATGAGTATGATTTCTAAAAAAGAGCTTTGGTTATTTAAGGGTATAGAAGCCATGTCAAAAAGCCAATCAAAAAGAGAAATATGGAATTCCAAAAAGCACACTGTGTAGCAACAATTCAAAAAATGTATTCAATAAGAGTCTTGAGTGGAATCATCAGGCCTTCTGAATCGTTCTGGAATTTAATTCTCGAAAAGAACAAGAAGGCGAGAAAAGTTCAGTAATTAATAAAGTAATATGATGTTTAGTCGAAGCATTGCTCTTTCAAAAGAAGTAAGGCAGAAAAAAAGAAAATTTAATAAGATATTTGGAAGAAATAAGAGTCTTAATAAATTCTTTTAGATATATTTGAAGAAATATTTAAAAATTTCACCTACTCTAAAAAAAAAGTTAAAAATGAAGATCCAATTTATTGAAATATTTCTAAATTTAATTTTTTATATAACAAAATAACATTTTCAGAAAATTCATGTTTTTTTTTGAAAAAAAAATATAATTAAAAAAGTAATTATTTAAAAAAAAAACTTTGAAAAACTTATTTTTCAATTTGAATTAAACATTTAACATTATTCTTCTTTTTAATACAAAAAATATCAATTGTTTTTAAATTAAAATTTAGTACATTAAAAACTTTTAAATCCAAAAGATATTTAATTCAGTATCGCTCTACAAAAATGACAAAAAACGAAACAGAAGAAACTAAAAATGAAAATTATTTAAAGGATCCATTTTCTAAAGCGATAAAAATTTTTCAATATTCAACTCTTATGTATTTTGATACTGAAAAGGATAATTATCGTTTGCGATTATTTATGAGTATAAATAGATTAATTGTAAGTGTATTCGATAGATTTATTTATGTTCTAAGAAATATTAAAATATTAAAAAAAAAAAAAAAAAAAAAAAATAAAATTTCAGGTTGTAATATTATTATCCACTTATATACTTCTTTTTCTAAGTGGTGTTATATCATATGCATATTATCCAGCTGAAGGATTTGTTGAAAATTGTAGCTTTCTGATTACTGTATCTTCTATTAAATTAAAATTTATAATTTTATATCGAAATCAAGATAAATATCGTGAAATTGTTAAAAAGCTTATTGAACTTATAAAATTATTTCGAAATAAAATTTTTGTTTTAAATGGATTAAAATTATATCGGAAAATTTTTTATATTGGTGGTACAATGATAGTTTTTTCTGGTGGTGGTTATACAATGATAGCACCATTAGTAACTGCATGGCTTTTTAATGTTAAATCATTAGCATTAAAAGCATGGCCAATTATTTATGGTTATAGTACATCAGAATCACCATTATTTTATTATATACATTTTTTACAAGGTAGTGCTGTCATATATGGTACATATTTAATGTATGTTTTTGATAGTGTAAGTATATATATATATAAAAAAAATTTTTATTTAAAATGTTATTTTGAATTCAATGTCATTGAAAAAAAAATTTTTAAGTTTTTTGCTGGAATTATGATAACAATAGCTGCACTTTTAAAAACTCTTCGTGAAGAAGTTACAAATTTGCATAATATAAAAAAAGCAAATAAAGAAGCTGAACTGTTTGTCATTATAAAAAAATTTAAGCTGATCTTAAGGTAATTAAAATTTATAAATGAATATATTCCATATAGTTTTTTAAATTAATTTATATTAATAAGAGCAGTTAAATTATATATGCATTAATAATTTTCACTTCTAATTTTTAAATATAAAATTTATGGTATATGTCTAACTTGTTATATGAGAATTTGAAAATGAAAGTTAAAGTTGATTCAAATTTAAAGAATGTTTATAGACTAGGTAACAGACTTAATATACTTTTGGAACACAACAAAAAAAAAAAATTTGATTTACAAGGAAAAGGTTAAATGATATCTCGGTATAGTTTCTTTTTTCAAGATGGGATTTGAAAAACTTTGAAAGCTACTTCGGTCAGAGTGGTTTCATTGTAGTATAAATCTAGGGAAACTTAATATCAACTCAAACTGAATAGATTGTCCTATACATTTTGAAGGTATACTATGGAACTAGAGTCTAGTGATTACTGATGCATCAGCACAGCCTTTATCAATAAAAACAAAAAAATTCAAAAGTTTAATATGTAAATTGTAAATTTTCGACTTAGCAAAAATTTTAGTCTATTTTCTAAATAAGAAAATCAATATTATTTAATTGCATATTTTTAATTTAATTTTTTTTTTCAATTGTACAGGATTTTTCAGTTAATGCAAGATGCCTTCAGTCCTGTACTAATATTTCATTTTATACATAATTATAGTGGATTAGGGGTATGCATTTATACTGTTGTAAAGGTAATAATTTTTTTTTGTTTTTTTTTATTTTTAAATAATTTTATTTGAAAATTAAACCATATTGAAATTTTTATTTATTATACTTAATAGAGTACAGATGTTTCTAAGAAGTTTACATTAGCTTTTGGAATAGTTGCAGTTTTTTCACAAATGTTTATTTATTGTAATTTTAGTGAAGGTATCGTAACACAGGTAAATAAAAATAGATTAAACTTTGTGTTTTTACATATATATATAATAGTGGCTTTATTTTAGGCTGAAAAATTACGTACAGCATTATATATGGGTGATTGGTATAAACAATCAAAAAATTATAAATTTTTGTTAATTTTTACATTACAAAGATTATATTTAGATCCATATATTGATGGCAGGATCTTTATTTTATCACGACGTACTTTAGTAACAGTAAGTTTTAAAAAAAAAAAAAAAACTAAAATTATATATTAAAAATGAAATAAAATTAATTAATATTATCAAAATTTTATTTAATTTTTTTAGGCATTGCGTTCACTTTTTGCGTATTACACATTTTTGAGTAAATTTTAAAATTGGGAAAATTGTACAAAAAAAAAAAAAATTAAATAAAAATATAAATGAACAAAAAATGTTAATGTTATATTGAAATAAAATAAATAAATTTTGCTGTTTTTACTTGATGTTTAAAAAATTGTTTTTAATTTTTTAGTTTTTATGTATAAAGGTGTATTAGAATACGAAATATTTTTTCGCAAAAGCTGTGAAAAAATGTTTGGGAAATCGTGGTTATAACATCTACGTTCCAAAAAGATGTTTCAATTCAAGCAAATTATACTGTAAGAAGTAAAACAATATTTATTGGTAAATATTTTTTAAAGTGACAACTTGAAGAATAGAATTTTGACCTAAACAAAATAAATAAAGTAAATAATCGAAAAACAATTTATTTTATCTTTTTTAAAATATCTTACCTAATTTATGATACCATACTTAGCATAACTTATGCAATCTTACCATTATTGTTAGTTAGTAACATAATTTATGACGTATTCAAGTACTTTTGCTTTTTCATAATTGATGTATTTTTAATTGATGCAGTATTAATATATTATTTTAAGTTATCTATGTTTATACGGTTCATAATCCTTTTTTTTTTATATATGAGCCCGTCTGATATAATGGGGCAATAAAAGGACATGATTTTAAATTTGTGTAAAAAGATGCAATGGTGAGTAATAGTATTTTTTATGTAATGTTCGATTTGGTAGAAAATATATGTGATATTAAATTTAGTGTTGGAGTAGTATCAGTACTTATGTCCTTCGCATATCCTAAAGACACTTTGCATATTTTTAGGTTAATCAATATGGTACGATTATTTTATTTTACATATTGTTTAAATATTATCTTAAATATTAAAAATCAATAAATTATAATATTAAAATTTTCTTTACCGATAAAAATTACTTTAATTATTCTAATCATTTCAAGGGCATAATAAAATTTTTGATTTATGACACCTAATTGATTTTGTTTAATAACAAAAATATCGCGTGAGTTTTATAGTTCAATTAAATTAAAATGTTTTCTTATTTTTAATGAATCAATTTAAATGTACAAAAACAAAAATAAACAATAATAAACATAAATAAAAGGTACAAATAAAGAAAATTAGTTTTATTATTTTGTAAATATTTAATTTTAATTCATTGTCGGTTAATGTAAAACGATTAAAAATAAACTTTTAAGGAAGAGTGATTTTTTAACAAGGAATTTCATAGCAATGTGAATGTAGATTAGATGTCATTAGTTTTGAAATTATTATTGTATTATATTTTTATGTTTTTTTTTTATTATGTTTTTAAATCTACTTTCTAAAATAAATATAACAAAAATAATAAGCTAATGAATCAACAGCTGTAGGTAATTTATTGTTTTTTTTATAAATACATACTATGAAAATTATAAGATAAAAGGGTGGTGGAAAATTGAAATGGGATATTTTAAAAATAAATAATTAAAAATTTCTCTGGAAATTATATTTAAAAAATTTTACTATATAAGGTTTAAATTAATTTTATTTATTTATTTTGGTTCTCCCACAACATACAATGTGATGAGGGAATAAATCAACTATGAGTTTCCAGGTGTAGTTGCGGTAAAATTCTTAAGTTATAATTATAGCATTTTCTGGTCAAATTCCGGTATTTACTAAATATTCTCAGGTATTTACTAAATATATTCAGGTATTTACTAATACTAAAATTTTTTTTTTAAAAATTCAGAGTTTTACTAAATGAATTCAGATTTTTACTAAATAATTTCAAGTTTTTTTTTGGAATTCCGAATTTTGCTAAATAAATTCAGATAATTTTTTTGATTCGAAAATTGTAAAAATTATAACCTTTCTATTGATAAACATGTAAAAATTCTCAAAAATATTTATCGTCGACTAGTTTAATTTTGACCACTTTTTAACATTAAAAGTGTAATAAAAATTAAACCACCTATTTTAGTTAGAAAATAGAATTTTTTTTTCAAAATTAAGGGCTCCATGAGTTCTTATAGCCTAAAAAAAGTAAAAGTGAAAATATGTGTTTTAAGGCCATTTTTATGATAAGAACGTCAAATAAAGGTGAATGTTAACTTTGACCAGCTTAAAAATTTTGAGAAAAACGCGTTGGTTAAAGTTAGAATATAACTAAGTAATAAGCCCCAGTCAACGTTAATGGTTTTAATCAACTATGAGAAAACAGCTGGTCAAAGTTTGAATAATCCCAGTGAAAGTTTGTGCTTTTAATCAATATGAGAAAACAATTTCATTTTTTTGATCAATGTCAATGTTACTCTATCTAGTCAAAGTTAGACAAGTCGACGATAAATATTTTTGAGAATTTTCATATGTTTATCAATAGAAAGGTTTAATTTATTGAAATTTTAGTGAGTAAATTTCTTTTTTTTTATTTTATTTTATTTTATTCAACTTCTTAATATATTAACAATTCAAAATACAACAAAAGAATTTTTCATATGTATACTTACAATCTAATGTAGGTACATGGCTAATTTTGTTATTAGCTCTCCTACTTATTCTTATTATAATTTATATAGAAAAGATTCCTAATTTTAAATTTATAGTATAGTTATTAACTTAGAAAGTATAAAGATTTTTATAGCTTTTCAATTTTTTTATAATAATTGTCTTGGATCTTTGAATTGAGGAAATCATATTGATTTATTTATTATATAAATAATACTTTAATAAATTAAATAATTTTTTTTTTTAATTAAACTTTATTTTACTCTTTATATGATTTTAAAATTAACTTATCCTATAAAAAATCTGAGAAAAACAATAAATAATATTAAAATCTAATTTTATCTCTTGCATACCGACAAGACACTTTGCATATTTTTAGGCTGATAAATTTCTTACAGGATTATATGTGGCAGATTCGTACAAAAAATAAACGTTAATTTTTATAACGTAAAGGTAATGTTAAATTATATTAAAAGGAATTTCCATTGTATTCGGGTTGAGTAAAATATATAAAAATGATTGGGTGAATGGTTAAATTTAAATATATAAATATCGTGCGGTTGATGTGTGCTTTTATTGTAAAAAAAATTATAATTATTTTATTAATATAAATATTTGTTGTTTGAACTGAATTGAAATTGAATTTTAGTTGTGAAATTATAATTGTTATTGGCAATTAAAGGCTAGATTTTTAAATATATAAAATATATTCCTTGAAAATTTATAGCATGAGAAAATTATCACGTTGATTCAATTTTCATGTACTTGTAATAAATTTAACAATAAAATAATTTTTCAAACAAACAAAAACTTTCATCAAACCAATAATTTAACCAACGGTTTATAAGAAAACCATTAAAATCTAAAGAGAAACAAAAAAAAATAAATAATTTTTTAACAATAAATCATTTTTTCATTTTATACTTGTCAGAAGCAAAAAAAAAAACAAAAAACACACAATACATAATTTGTTTTTATTTGTGGTTTGAATATTAAAAGTTTGAATAAACATAACGTTTGAACAAATTCATTCAATATCGTCCTTGTATTTTGTTTGTTTTTAAGAATTCAATGTACAAATATGAAATGTAAACTTTTCTTGTAACAATTTCTTATTCTTGATTCTCTAGAGATAATTCCATTTTTTTTTTATCTGCTTCTCAAATTGAAAAATACCTAAAAAATGAAAATCAAAAAAAAATTTCACTGATGTGGTGTTTGTTGCAGGGGTTGGTTGAGATATTGTTTTTTCCTACAAGAAATATTTTTCGAAGAAAAATGACCAATACTTTTAATTTATTTAAGCAGAAGATGGTTTACTTACCTTGGTTAGTATGGCTGTAAGTTAGAAAAATAAATAATTTTTATTTATTTTCTATAGTCGTTTTTTATTTTTATTTTGAAAGAATAAAATATGAAAAAAAATTTATAACAAAAAACTAAAAGTAAAAAGAACAATAGAAAGTCCTACTAGAAAAAAAAAAAAAAAACCAAAAAACTGTAGAAAAACAAATAATCTATTTTTTAATTTTTACTGTCAGTCTCTAAGAAGAATTTATAAATTTAAAAAACTGATTGACTGAAACGTTCTCTATGAAGAATAAGTATAGTGTTAATAAATGTTAAAAAATAAAAATATGAAAAAAACTAACTTTTAAACATTTAGTATAAGGTTTAAGCAAACAAATCTGAAAAATAAAAATTAAAAATTAATATTTTCAAAAAGTAAAAAATTAATATAAACTAATATATGGCTATAATAATATGATAAATCAATCAAATTAGAACTAGCAGCTTTGAAATGAGAAAAAAAAATTTTAGAGTCTGAAATTTTTAATGTTGTAAACAAAATTTTCCTGAGAAAAATAATAAATCTGCGCTCCAGTTCCGGATTTACATTTTTTCGATTTACTTTTTATTTTATTCAGATTTTTTTTTGTATTTAAACCATTTCAATTTAGAATTCGTTTTCCATTTTAACCTAAACTTTTTACTTTTTCAATTTTTTTTCAGCATAAACAAAAAACTTTTTATAATTACATGATTAAAAATGTTCTAACAAACAATTTCGCAGTTTTAAATTTTAAAATTTTAATATTTTTATTTAATATAAAATTAATTTTAAAATTTTACTGATCGAAATACATCTGAACAGCTAAGTGATAAATTTTCCATTAAAATATGGTTTCATTGCTATTTTCTGTACGATCTGTCAAAAAAGAAAAAAAATCACTATTAAAACAAAGCTTTAGCTTAAGTTTCCTTTTCAATTTCAACATTAAACTTTGTCCAATTTTTTGTTTCGTTAAATAATTTTTGTCCAAAGGTTTTAAAATCTTATTGAAAAGCTATAAATTGTTAAAAGAGAAAAAAAAATTTATATTGTAATTTAATTTGATATATGGATGTATGGATATATGGATGTATATTTTATTTTTTTTATTAAATAAAAAAAAAAAAACAAACTTTTTTAGTGCCTTCATATTTTTCAGGAACAAATAACAAGTATAAAAAAAATACTTCAGATTGAAATCTTTAAATTCGATTTGTCCTTTTTTATATTTTTTATTTCAGGAACGAATACTAAGTATAAAATTAAGTATAAATTTAACTTAAGTACAAAAATGTATTCATAGATACATGAAAAATTCATTAAAAATATTTTTCAAAATTTTTTATTAAAAAAATTACATGTCAATCTTTTTTAAAATATTTAACTGGCCAAAGATTTACGAAAACCTAAAAAAAAAAATTGTACTAAAACAATGATTTTTAGAAAATCATGTTCACAAAAATAATCTTTTATAAGTGTAAATTTTCTTAAATAAAGAAAAAAAAAAAAAGAAAATTTATATTTAGCTTGTATAAGAAATTTGAAAAAATAAAAAACAAAAAAAAAATATAAGAATAATTTCTTAGTTTAGGATAAAATGTGTAAAATATTCTGGTCACATTTTGATTTATTTTTAATTTTTTTTTTCCTTTGTTTTCCAGAAAAAAAAAATGTATATACATTTTATATATGTATATATATATATATAAAAAAAAAAATATTTCTGTCCAATGTTCAAAATTCTAGAATTTCTTTTTATTTATTCTATGCATACTATCTATCATCTTATTATCATTACATTTTCGTTACAATTATCCTGTTTTTTTTTTTTTTTGTTTTTTTTTTTTTTAATTCTAATTTTTTTTTTTCTTCACTTAGTATACGTACGTACAAAAAATTTAAGTTTAAGATTCTTTATGAAGATTTTTTTTGGGATTGTCGATTGGTTGGTCTTCGGATCTGTTCTCTATATTACACTCATATAGTTTCATAAAGAAAAAAGAAATTTTTTTTTTTTTTTTCTAAAAATTTGTTTGAATAGAAAAATTTTTTCATATAGAAATTATTTTATGTAAGTATAAATATGAATGAATGTACTATTGTAAAATATTTTCGCTTTATTATTCTTATAATAAATTTTCCATTTCTTATTCCTAATTTTTGTTTCATAATTTTTATTGTTTTTTTTTTTTTTTTGCTATTTTCTGGGGTAATTCACAGGAGAAATCAAGAAAATTGAATGCAGAGTAGATGAAGAAAATTTAAAAACAAAACAGAAAAAAATGAGATACAAAAAAAATTATTAATATGGGAATGTTTGGTTTTTCTTTTCCTTTTGTTTTTTTTTTTTTGAAATACATGCATAATACATCATATATATATATATGTATCTATTCTGAACTGCAATGAATTTACCTTGAATCTCTTCTCATATATAATTATTTTAAATGAATATACCATTATATGGTTATTTAATTAGAAAGATTTCGAAAATAATATTGGATTCAAGAGATACTATAGAAATTGTTTCTTTTATATATGCAAATATTCTTTGGTTTAATTGCAGTTTTTATTTAAAACCATATGCTTTGGTAAAGCTGATATGTAATGGTAAAGCTGATATGAAGCTGATGACTTCAGATTAATTTTGCTTATTAAAAATTATCTATGTAGACCTAATTTTTAAAAAAAAAAATAAAACATCCGTTTCAAAATGAAGACAAAAATAATCTATGCTTAATTAAACTTAGATAAAAATTATTAAAATGTAAGTATTTTTTAAATATCTTTAGGGTTTAGGGTTTGATTTGTTAAATCACTTCATAACTTTAAAATGCTTAATAAAGTTTTCAAGGTTATAAAATTTAGTCTCCTCTTTTACCCGTTGTAGCAGCATTAGAGCATTTGTAAGTTATTATTGAAGGTATATAATATGAGGTTTCATACTTGAGCATTGTTGAAATATCTTGTAAATGATCGATTTGAAACATTCATTTCCATTAAATTTATAATAATTTAGTAAAAGTAATACATTAACGGACATGTATAGGACATGTACTGTAAAGTACTTTTTGTCACATGTCCGTTAATGTAATTACTTTTATATAACATATACATATATGTATATATTTATATGTAGATATATATAAAAAAATATTTCTTGATAATAATTATAAGTAAAATTGTATTTATTTGGTAAATAAAATAATATTTTATAAAATTGTACTTGAGAATTTTACTGCAAAGTATAAAAAAAAAAATAAATTATTTAAATGATAAAAACCAAAAAAAAAAAACGAATTTTTTTTTTTTAACTTCTTTCGGGAATCCGATTCATAAGGTTTTATTTTGTATTTTAGTTTAATATTTAAAATATTTTTTTTTTTGGCCTAATTTTTGCAAGGTTTATATTAGGTATGTATTTTTAGAATTTTAATTATTATTTCTTGTATATTCTATACAAATACAAGATGTCCCGATAAAATTTTCTATTCCATACATTTGGGATTAAAAATTTAATTTTGTTGGGAATTGTGAGTTTTTTTTTTTTTTTTTTGGTTTTTTTTTGGTGTTAGTTTGGTTGGTTTTTCTTTAAATTTATAATTGGAATTCATATTATTTAAGTTTTAATAATAATTAGAGATTTTTCTACATTAAAATTTTATTTTTCTTTATTAAAAAAATACAAAGTTTCCATTATAAATTTTTAATTAATTAATAATTAAATTTCATGAAAATATCTTTATATTTGAAGATATGAAAAATTATTATTAGAAAATAGGAAATTTTTGGGCAAAATAGCATCAAATAAAAATATATAATTAAAAATTTTTAACTTTTTGTATTTTGCACTAAATCGGTTAAGGAAGGATAAGGAAATTTAGGTTTTAAATATACGTTTCAATAAATTTTGATTAATAATTTTTCTTAAAGTACTTCAATATGGTTTCTTATTTTTACTGTAATCATGAACCATTAAAAGCATATACCAATTGTAAGTTTTGGTGAAAACTTTTTTATTTTTTTTCCTTTTTTGACTAAATTTTACTTTGACATATTTATAAATTTACATTTTCAAAATCAATTTTTCTTTTTATATCAATTTTCAATTTTCACTTTTTTTTTTTTTTTTTTTTAAATTCAATGACGGAAGTATTAATTCAATTTGATGTAGAGTATTTGGTAGATTATAGACTTTTGAATTTAATGTATTTTTAATATATTTGTGAAAATGTTTGTTGTTTTATTTTTTTATTTTTATTTCAATTCATTTTTTTTTCTATTTTTTTTTTTTTAAATTTTGTTTTATAATTTTTGAAAAACTTTTTAAAAGATCTGTCAATCAGTCTGATAATTTTTGAATACTTTTAAATTGATATGCTATTAGAGATAATGGTAAAATGATATGATAAGATTAAGATAAATGGTTTTAAAAATGTTTTGAAAAATAGGTATATATTATAAAATTTGGTTAAGGAGTTTGTCGTAAAAATGTAAGATTTCATTATTAAAAAAAAAAAAAAAAATTAATGATAAATTTAAGAAAAAGTAAAATTTGAAAAACTGTAAAGAAAATTTACAGGTATTATTATGCAAAATTTGCTTAGGCATTTGTAGCTCATTTCCAAAAAAATGTTGAAAAAATGTTCCTATTAATTTCACTCTGTCCGTCTGTTTACAAAACTTCTACACGGTTAAAGATAGAGAAAAAAAAATTTAAACGTCTCATAAAAAAATTAATTTTGTGGAACAACTTTTTGATGTAGCCCCTCCAACTTTGAAAAAGCCCTATTTTTAAATGCGTATATCTCATGTTCTACTTAATATTTTTTTAATCTGAAAACGCCACTCGTCGGGATTTTTTTTTTATCTTTATAAATCAATATTTAAATTATACATTTTTTTAAATTTAGTATTTAAATTTACCGTTATATGAAAACTAAATTTTGCATGATTTTTTTGCCTCCATAATTCCAACACGCTGTTAGATAGGTACTTGAAATTATGAGGTAAGAAATAACTTTTAGAATTAGTATAAGTATCTTTAGAAAATTTTTTTTGGACCACCCCCTGTTTTTGTGCTGTTAAGACTCAACGTGTATAAATTTTATATAAAATAAGCTTTAGTAATATATTTAATTTTATATAAAATAGCTTTAGTAATATTGTATAAATAAGCTTTAGTAATATATTTTAATGTGTGTTAACAGTTTTTCTTAGTTATATAGGGTTCCGGACTTATAGCCCCTCAAAATTGCAAAAAAGTCCTATTTTCATATTTTTTCTTATATGAAATTTTCAAATTTTGGTGCAAGTCACAATATTGTAAACAGTTTGTGTTATCTTTTGGAAATGTGCGCTTTTAAAACCGTTGGTTTACCCTTTGCTATGTTTTTATTTGAATTCTATTGATTCTATGTAAATAAAAATCATTATTTGATATAATTTACATAATATATATATCTTGCTTTACTCAGATTTATGTATAACGCAATATATAGTATTAGTTTCTTTTCATCAATTTGTTTTTTTTTATTCCATCAATTTTTATCAATTTCAATGTTCTGGTAATTAATTTTCACCTTCCAATAGCCTTTTCGTAATGATATTAACATAATTTCTACCAAATTTTATATAAATTACTTATTTGTGAAATTGAAATCATGGTGACATCTATTGGAGACACAAACCAATCACCAATAATTTAATAATAGACAGAAACGGTGCAGTTTCAAAAGTCCTATTGAATGCTATGATTTTTTAACGAACTATAAAATTATAAATTATAATATTACTTAATACATATATACATACATACATAAATACATACACATTACACATATATATAAATATTCTGAAAAAGGCATATAATTCTAATCTTCTAACCAAATATAAAATTTCTTCTAATTGTTGTTTTTAATACTTATTTAACAATAAAGCCCTTAAAATAGTGGAGGTGTCGCTTCTAAACTACCAATAAACATTTTTTGCTATTTTTGGAGTTTATCTAAAAATACAAAATTTACCGGTATTTATAGGAATTTCACAAATATTTTTTATTCAATTAAATTTTATTTGGAGGATCCAAGCTGGGGTTAATACCATAATACAATTTTCGGTTTATGATTAATGCAGGTTTATATATTGTGTTTTGCTATTAGAGCTGATAAAAGAACTTGTATATTGTATTTTGTTTTGCAGAGTTAATTTGCAGAAGTTTCATGGAACTTTTGAGCCTGCATCGATACAAACAAAAAGGTCCTTTAAGTGTAAATAAAGAATGAATAAATAAAGAAAAAGTAAATTAGTAGTTAGATTTAAATTCGGAACTAAAAGTTTAATGAAAAAAAAACTATTCAATTTATTTTTCTTGTATCATTTATGATGGATAACACAGTAAAAAATAACTTTCTTTACATTTTTTTACCGTAATTTTTTTGATTGTAAAAAAGGATTACAGTTTCCTAAATCTATATTAATTTCTACTTAATTTATTTTAATTTAAAGCATTAGAAGAGATTTCTTTTTTGTAAAATACATCAAATCTTTTAACTTTAGGTACTCATTCGATGTTTTACTTTATTTACAGCCGAACAGGTTAGGTGTACAAATAGTCTTATATTTAACACCACTTTTTTTTCTAAAAAAAATTAATCTTTTTAATATCTGCAGTGTTTTTACATTCCTGTGCATAACATTTGCATCAATAAATATAGGATTAATATAGCTGTGGTAAAATTACGTTAAGACTAATGATTTGGTGGACTAATCAATCTCGTGGTTAAATTTACGATTACAAGAGTTAGATTCACTTAAAATATTGAAAATGTCATATCTATGTTGAAAATTATGAATAAAAAATTGTTTAATATGTATAGTTTAAAATCTACGGTATTTTCTTTCGATTTCTACAGTGTTTTAAAGTGTTTCATTCAATCAATTTAAAAATATTTCAGCTCGATTCACTCTTATTCATCGTTCAGTGAAATTATCAAAAAAAAAAAAAAAAACATTAATGTATAAATTTTAATAATTTCCGAACGAGTGATTTTATAATTATAAAGAAATTGTTATTCGTCCTTTATACAAAAAGGGAATCCTGAACAATGTTTAATGATATGTATACTATATAATACTCATATTCGAAAAAAATTAAAATGTGAATGTTCATTTATATATTTTCCACCTTATTGTTCTCCTTTTATTGTCAATTCATACATATATGAATTGATTTTTTTTTTTTCATTACGTAAGTAGGTAAGAAAAACAAAAAAAGATTGTTCCTAATGTTTAGAATCTTTAGATCCTTTTCGTATTTTTTTTTTTAATTTATTCATTCATTTCTAGTCTTAATCAGAATTTCAACAAAAAAAAAAAAATAAATAAAACCTGTGAAAGTTATCACTAATGAAAATTGTTAAGATTGTGGTTATCTTTTGTTTGAGATTTTTTAATGCATCAAATGTTGGTTGAACTCAAAAATATCATATATGTATATGCATATTATTATTAATTTATATTATACATATATACTATATGTATATTTTGTATATATATGTATAATAAGCAACTGAATATGAATCTTAGATATCAAAATATAAAAAAAAAAATCCATATTCCTTTGTTCTGGTTTTGTTTTAAAGTTCTGTTTTGTTTTGTTTTGTTTTTTTTTCTTTCAGAGTGTGATTCTCTTGGGAAATATATGGGAAATTCGAAATAACTTTGAATAAAGAAATGAATATTTTTGTTCTTGTACTCATTATGGATTTATCATTTTTTTTTTTAAAGAACATATTGCATACATTATATTCTGTAATTTATAAATTAAGAAAATCTAATATCATAATAATGTATATGATAAGAAACATATCCTATACAGTTTAAAATTGTAAACAATTTTTTTTTTGTTTCTAATAAGATACTTCTTGTATAGATAAGTTATATAGATTCTAATATAAAATCTAGTAAAGTTAATTGAATAAATTATATTTTTCATCTAAAATATACAAATTTTATGTAGATTTTTTTTAAAAAATCTAAGATTCATTCTAGAACTTGAAGAGTAAGAAAATTCAGCTGTGGAATTTGTAAAATTAGGCTGAAAATTAGAAGAGTACAATTTAAAACTATTTGAAACCATTTAGTATATGAAATTTCTTTTAATTTTCTTAATATACTTTTCGAAGTTGTTGAGTTTCTAAAAACTATTAAGATTTTCTCAAAAATATCAATGAGCTCTAAAATAACTTGGAATAAAAATTAATTTGAGCAATAAATTTTTCATACTTCACTTAGTAAACCAAAACTTTCTTGGTATTTAACTTTTGCTTTTGTTAGAGAACCCACGTACTTAAGCTTCAGCTTCTTAAATTATTACTTTTATTAAGCCGTTGATTACTTGTACGTGGAGCTATATTGTAATGTTATGAACACAAATACTTTTAAGATGTTAATGCGCCATCTATTATAGTGTACAAGAATATAACGACTATAAATTTTTAAGTTTTATAACTTAACTCCTGAAAATATGCAATATTATTGAAATGAAGAAAATGCTGTATTACTATTTAAGGGGGGGGGGGGCTCGGTGGCCTACTTGTCAAGCATGTGGCTTATTAATCGAGAGAGTGCGGTTTGAAATCCTGCACAGGAAGCAAGTTTTATTAATTGAAAACAAATTCGCCTTGCTACCAAATATAGTGTAAAATATATAATATAAACAAAATAAATAATATTAGTGTATAATTTAATAATAGTATTCGACCTATAATGGCCTTAGTAGCAGATGGTTTTGCAATATTGTAATATCCTATGTGGTTTGTAATGTTAATATAAATAAATAAATAAAATATTATTTAGTATGTAATGGTAATACATACTGCAACAAAAATAAAATAGTTGTTACCTTGCTATATAAGTAATAAAGAAATTTTTGTCATATAAAAATGTTTAACTTCAAACGCTTTCAATGGAGTAAAATTTTTCATTTTTTCATTTAAATTTTTCATATTTTTTTTTATATTATTTTTACCAATTTGAGTACTTCAAATTTTATATGTTAAGTACTTTCTTTTTCTTTGTACCCCTTGCTCATAAAATTTGATTTTATTATTCTGAATCAACCATATTGTTTTGAATTTGAATTTTTAAATGAATGAAACGCGAAAAAAAATTATGTAAAAAGTAAAATATTTGAGGTAACTGTATTTTAACGTTAGGTTAAAGGTTTTTTAAATTACAAGTTGTTAAAAACTATAAACTAAATATAATTTTTTTTTATAACCATCCTTAAATTTTATTAGTACTTAAAAATGATTTTAAAACGTGATTTTGTTGTTAATAGGGCATTTAGTTGATTTTGTTATTATAATTTTTTCTTTAAACTGGCTGGATATTTCAAAATGCTTAAAAGTGATTTTTTAAAAAGGGATAGATAATTCACAAATATTTTGTAATTAATTTTAGTAATTCATAATTCTCTTTTCTTTGGAGTTTCGTACAAAATAAATATAAAACAGAACAAGGCAGTATGTAAAGTCATCAATTTTTTTTGTATTTCGAGACGAACATTTCCAAAAAGACAATAAAACGTCTTTTGAAATTCTAGCTGTAATAGACATAAGATATAACACATCCATTGAAAAATGTCAATTAATTAATGGCTAAATGTGATTTATAAGCATTTGTATGAATACAGGACGTATTTGACGAAAGTTTTTAATTTTCAACGAATGCTTTTATGATAGTTAGTTATATAGGGTTGAGTGATATGATTTATTTTAAAAAAAAACACACGTGGAAAAAGAGCTCGAAAATTGGGTTCATCGAATTCGTTCCTGCAAAAGAAGTCGTGAAGGCTATTTGAATGACGTTTTATTCAGAACTTAATTGTATCGATTGTACTTCATATTAAATAAAAAACATTTGAATTTCCTTAACAATTATGTAGTGTGTTTTTTTTGAAAAGAAATCATATCACTCAAATTGGAAAACGCGTTATGAAATTTCATACCAGCCAATAAGTAATAACTATTGTTCGAGTAGTTACTGCGAATTTTTTATTGAATTTTTTATGTAAGAAAAACTGTGAAATATCAAACGACATTTTATTCAATTTTAAGGAAATTCTATATAAGAATTGGTTGAAAGTTTCAAAAGTTATCTACAATAATTTCTTACAATACTGAAAATTGCGAAGCTACCGAAATATGAATATGAACTGTAATAGATAAAAAGGAAATTTCACTTTATAAAATGTGGTCGATTCTGCTGTACGATGTGGAAATTTGAACATTAAAGATTAAATTAAAAACTTCTGAAATGTGTGTGCTATCGTCGTCTACATAAAATAAAATATATGGATAGAGTCACAAACGAAAAAATTTTTCGAAACTTTTATCTTTAGTTTACTTCGGACACATAGTGCGGAATTCAAAGTATCATATGCTAAAACTAATTGTTCAAGGTAAAATCGAAGGAAGATGTCGTGTGGTAGCGGGAAGACGTCATGCTACAATAAATTGTTCAATGTAAGATCGATAGAAGATGGTTTGTGGTGGAAAGGGACATGTGGTTGAAGGAGATGACGTGGTAGAAAGCAATTGTTCTATGGTTGAGAAAAAGATTAAATTGTATCGGTAATTGGCATTAGAATAGTCAGTGAGCTATTTCATAGAGGTAAAAATCGTGAGGAATATACATGCCTATTAATTACATAATAAATAATTAAACAATTGGAAAAATATTCTGATGTAGTCGTTGCATATTCAGTAATGGATCGGTAGCAGAAGAAGAAGAAAATTTCATTTTGATTTTCTATATTTTAAAATTTTTTTTTTTATTGATATTTTTTAATTAATTATAATAGGTACTATAAGTTTTGATAAGAAATCTAAGTAATTTATTGTGTAAATATAACAATTATTTAAGAATAAAAACGATTATAATAATTACGAAAAACTGAAACAACAAATATTTAATATTATCAAAAAAAAAAAATAAATTAAAAATTTAATTAAAAATAATTGTAAAGAAAGCATTTAAAAAAGGAAAACTTCGGTCAATTTTTTTTTAAAAATAATCAGTTTTAGTAACGTACTTTTGTAACTTATCTTAAATTTTAATTTGTATTTTATTCATTTCAGTAATTTCCCTCATCCTATTTATTTTCAACAATAATAATTTGAATATATACACAATCTTTCAATAATAATTTAAATTTTTATATCTTTTTTTGTAATAATCAGGTTTGAAATTTTCAGTTTTCTAATTTTTTATTCGATTTTTAATTGTAATTTTACGTGAAATGTAATGGAATGTTAAATTTTAAAAATATTAATGAAATTAAAAAAAAAAAAAATTTTTGTGTCAAAAAAAAAAATAAAGAATACCTTATTATTTAATTAAATGAAAAATACATTTTTTTTTAAATAAATTGATTATTAATTTATTTGTAGGTACTTGGCACAGAAATGTATCAAGTAGCTATAGAGCCTTTTTTCCAATATGAAATGTGAACTACGTTTTTGTTTTTGTACTTAATCTTAATATTTAATTTTCTTTTTCTCTATATACTTTATCTATTAATTCATGTTTGGTTTTCCTTTGTAAAAAAAAAGAAAATTATTTATTTATTTATTTACATTAATATTACATACATAAATGTAATGCAATATTATTGAACCATCCATCGGCTACCAAGGCCATTATAGGTTTTTATTTACTATTATTAAATTATATACTAATATTATTTATTTTGTTTATATTATATACTATATATTTACATTATATTAGGTCGTAAAGGGGATATAAAAAGAAAAAAACACTTACGACCTATGCAGGGATCGAACCCACACTCCTTCGGTTAATACGCCACACACCTACCCACTAGGCTACCGAAGCTCCAAGAAAATTATTGAAATATTAGATCAAGTAAACTGTTTTTAATATTTAAACTTTTAGCTGTGCTTCAAGGATACAATGTCTATATTTTTATACAAAAATTATTAATATATATTATATACTTATATATATTGTATAATTATATTTAATAAATTTTCTCTCTCTATATAATTATATTAATTATATGGCAAATAATAATTCAATAATTATTACATATTTTCTTTATTTTAATAATAAAATTATTTAAAAAACTAAAACAAAAACAAATATATTATTTTATTTGAAATTTCAAAAATTCTTCAATTTTTAATTACATTTTTTGTTTTTTTTTTTTTAGATTTAATGAATTTTATTTCGTACTTGAAATCTTCTTTTTATGATATTTATGATATATAAAGATGGAGGATGCTTTTACTTGGTTTATATCATGAATTTAATTTAATAAATATTTTTTATTTTGAAATATAGATTCCTATATATACTGTATATATATTTTGTATATTTAAAATACACCTACATTAAATTTTTCACATGAATAAAGTAAAGAAAATTTTTTTCTTTTAATACAAATAAAACCTCAAAAAAAAACAAAAAAAAAAAAAAAAAACCAAAAAATAAATATAAATTTTTTATTTTTTCAAATAAAATTTTAGGTTCTCTACATGTGCATTTGCGCACTAAAAAATTTTTATACTATTGGATAAGAAAACGTTTCTTTAAATACGCCTTAAAATTAATAAAAAAATATATATATATATGTATATTCATATATATTTTCCCACCCTAAAGGATTTTCTTTTGTTTACATATAAATTATATTTGTTTTTAGGATTTAGAATGTTTGGAGGGAAAGTTTAGGTTTGTTATTATATTGCAGAGAATCAGTAAAGTATAAAAATAAAATTATATTAAAATTAAAGAATATAAAAATGTATATAATATACATATGTTTTAAATTTTGTATATAAGAGTATATATTATATATATATAATATATATATATATATAAGATAATTTTATATGTATATTTATATCCTTTTGGGTGTAGTAATTGTTTAGAAGAAAATTTTATTTTTCATTTCTTATTGTAAATACATACATGGATTTTCTATCTGCTGGTTGTCTGTATCTATAAATTCTTGTACATACATTTTGTTTTACATATATTCTTGCTATGCTTTAGTTGTGTATATATTTATAGATTAAAGTAACCTAAAATTTTCCATTTTTAATTTATTTTTCAAATATAGTTAGGTTATTTTTATATATTTATTTATTATTATTATGTTATGTTAAGGACAAATTTTTTATTTTGTTAATATTTCTTGTATATTTATTAAATTTATTGATGTTTTTTAATTAATTTTAAAATTATTATTAGTTATTTTTTTTTTTTAATAAATATATCTATTGCATTCAATATTGTATTTATTTATGGTATGTTTATTAAATCAAAGAATACAATTTTTATTAATTTGTCTGAGGAATTTTTTCCTTGTATTAATAAAATAGGACATTTCTTTTAAATACATATGTATATAGTATAAGATTATTTCTGGAATTAAATATTTTAAATAATTAATAGTGTTTTTGATGAAATATTTTAATAAAACTTAAAAAATTGTATATAAGTTGTGGATGTCTGAAAAAGTAAGTTAAGTATTATAAAAGATGGAAATAGAAGATTTTTTTTTGTGTGTGGGTAGGGGGGAACCATCAAAAAATATTATAGTGGAATGGAAGGTGGACAAATTCTCTATAAGTGTGTAAAACTTTGTTATGTATAAACTTTTAAATAATTATTGTTTCAAATAAATTATTTAATTCAGTATTAATAGAAGGAAATGTTTTTATAACGCCATTCGTACGCCATATTTTAATAAAAATATTCAAAACTCCTAGGAGAAAAATTTCATATATGTATTTCAGTTTTCCATTAAATTTTTCCTGTGATTGAAAATTGTGAAAAAAATCAAAATAAATTTTTCTTTAATTTTTCACAAATTTTTTTTATTTAAGGAAAGTTTTAATACATGAATTTTACCTTGAAAAATATATTAGGGTTTTAGCTTCTAAATGGGGAGAATATAAACATTTTTTGGTAATTCATGCGTTTTTTTTTTTGAAGATTTAAGTCGCTATTAAGCCAAGTACACACGAAAGATTAAAATAGGTAGAGCTCTACGGAAACAAAAGTTTCCTCTACCAAATGTGTTTACACAAGAGTGCAACTCTACAGAAAATTCACTCTACGAAAACTTTGGTAGAGAAATTTTTCGTAGAGCTGTATTCTGATTTTTCTCTAGCGACTGTTTACACGATATACGTATTTTTTGTAAATGGTAGATCTGTGGTAGAGCAATAAATAGAATTAAATTCAAAATAGATTTGTTTGTTGCAAATAGTTCTTTAAAAAATGAGTTTGGAACAAGTAAAAGCTGCTGCGGCTACCGTGTGCTATTTAATTCTTAAAACAAATAAAAATAAAAAAATAGAAAATGTTGGGTGCAAGAATGGGTGCAAAGAAGACATACTGTTGGATTCTACAAAGACTTATTAAACGAGTTAAGGGTTGAGGATCCAAATTCATATACAAATTTTTTACGTATGTCCTATTCCAATTTTCATTTTTTACTAGAAAAAGTGAAACTCAGATTAAATAATTTAATTTTTTAATTTTAAATTTAAAATTACAAAAAGTAGGTACTAATAAATAAATATTTGACTTATTTTGATTAATTTATTGATAAGGAAACCAATTTTTATAAAGCAAATTATTTATCATTGATTATTTATATAGAAACATACATACATCATACTTTAATAACAATATAATATGCAAAAATACATGAATTACATGAAAGTCTACGGAAAAGTCTCTACAGATCTACAAACACGTTTGTAGATGTGTAGAGTCATCGTCAACAAAAAAATTTCTCTACTTGAATGTGTTTACACGGTAGCGAAATCTCTAACAAAAAATCTCTCGTAGAGTCAATGTAGAGCTCTACGGTAGAGCTCTAACCAGTGTTCACACACATGTAGATCGCGCTACCGAGATTTTTATCTCAACTCTACCTATTTTAGTCTATCGTGTGTACTTGGCTTTATAAGTTTCAAGTTTAAACCGTTTAGTAGTCATACTTTTGAATATACAAAATTTCAAAACTTTTGTTCACCACAAAATGCGAAATTTTGATTTCACATAAATATAAATTTAAGAAGAACATCAACATCTATGTTCTAAATAATCCTTCCAACATCTAATAACTTTTTATATTTCCTAATTTCCTTATTTCTATTCCTTTATTCCTATTTTCCTAATCCCCCAAACCAAACAGAATATTCTACCATGGGTTTTAATCTAATGTTTGGTTTAAATGGGAGGTGGCTTTTAGTTAGTCCAAGTCCAACACTACTAAAGAGAATTCGCGAGTTGATTTTATTGGTGTCTTTCGAGTTTGTCATGTACCCTCGTAAAAAAAAATATATTTTGTATGTTAGAGTTTTTTAGTTTTGTTTGTTCAATTTTTCACTTTTCTTTACTAAATTCACTTATCATAATTCTGCACTAAATTCAAATTTTTAAGTGAGAACTACTCATAGATGAAATTTTAATGCTTGATTTCAAAGGAATTGAATTAAAATGATTGAAAATACACAAGCAAACAGACAAACGTACAGACGAAAAGATATACGAATGAACAAGTGTGCACATATTATTCAATATTTGTTTAAAACATGCTCTAAATTCTATAATTAGATTAGATTAAATAAGCATGATAAATATAAACTAAATTGTATGAATCCGTCCGCTTAATAGTCTTTCATTACGACAACTCAAAATCTAGAAATGCGTAATACAAAAAACTTTATATAAATAAAAAATGTAACGGTTGCACGAAGAACTTTTTTTTATTAGGGTGTTTATTAAACTTTTGAAACGTGAATAATTTTGATATGAAACAATGAAATATCTATCGCTCTCTTTTCATTAAGAAAGGTACAGCAGCTCAATTTAAAATTTTATATATGGCGATATATGGCGATATGTATATTAAAGTAATATATATGTATTATAACACATATTATATTTGTTAGTGCAAGTTTATACTATGCATTTACCGCTTATTATTTGATGATGTTTAAATGATTCTGTATCATAGTTTATAAAGCCTTGAATTGATAAACGTTAGATGGTATAGGTTCGAATATGCATTGGGAGAATCCTATGTTGTTATTGTTATACATTTTTTTAAATTTATGATAAATGTTGAATAATATATTTAATATAAATATATGTATGTATTTATAAAAATTAAATAAAAAAAAAAATTTATGACTTTCAAAATTCAAGGTTCTTCATTTTTTTTACTCATACTCATACTATGTTTCACGAAATCATAAAATTTACCCAAAAGAGATTTGAGTGATTTGTAGGTAAGCTTCTTATTGTTCTTTGTTGAAAATCGGTTCAAAACTTCATGTAGCTGCCATACATATTTCTGAATCTAGTTTACATATTATTTTCAAAACTATAATATAAGAGTAAATAATAATAAAAGAGTACATAAAACAAAAGCTGAAATAATTGGAGCATTGTTTGCTGTAGTATTACCGTATTACCAAATACCGTCCAAATATTTTTAAAAGTCAAGTGAAAATATATTGTATTTTGAATAAAAGTATTCGTATACGGGTATTTTAGAGTTGACAAGCACAACTATATTCTTCCTTGTCTTCTATATTCAAGACTATGTGACACATAAAAACCGTGCTCCATTTCAATTAAATTTTTTTGGAAACAAATTTTATTTACCTTAAAAATAAAAATATAAATATTATTTATAAAAAATTAAACAATTTATTTTGCGTACATAATTACTTCATTCTTTTGTTAGTTAACGTTTAAAACATTTGATGAAAGGTCCATGATTTATGAAAAGATTACTTGATCCTAAATAAAATCTTTGTCATCTCGCAACCAATCACCGAACTTTGAAAACGAATAGTGTTTCAATTTAGAACTATATTAGATAAAATTAAAATAAATGTAAAAATTTGTTAAAAATTGTAAAGTTAATTCGTTATAGACTTTTATTACAGATATTATTAGATCAGAAATTTACTAAAGTTTTATCTTATTAAATAGTCTGGCTGATTACTATTTGATAGACCTGAATAGAGTTAATAAATCTTATTGTTTTAAGCAAACGACCAAATATGAAGTTGATAAATTTTCCAACCTTTGTTGATAACAAACTCCAAAAAAGTCAATTATCAGCCATATTTCAAATCTCGCATCTTACTTTTTTTATCATTTAGGCTGATTTTTATTCGCATATTTTCTTTATTTTATACCTCTTACGTTTTAATTGTTTAAAACGTAGATGATTCAAAGTATTATTGTTATATGGTATATTTTATTAATATATTATTTTGTTTCCTTCTACGAAATAACGTCATATGAATTTTAAATTTAATTATAAGCCTGCAAGAAAAGCAAATAAAATTACAAAATGACTTCAGCGGTAAAAAAAAAATAAAATTAAATAAATTTTGTTTGGCGTGTAAAGTTTTTATATTTAATTTAATTTTTTTTTTTGTTTTTTGTTTACTCCAATGCTAAATATTTTTTTTTCTTCTTTCAAAAATATCCTGCAGCAACATTAAGTATTGTTTTTATATGTCCTTTTATTTCTGCGATGGGATTTAATTTAATTTTGGTTTTTTTTCATTTTTGTTTTTTTTTTTTTTTCATTTTTTTCATCTTGGTCGAAAATAATTCTTCTATATCCGAGTCAACAATAACAAAAACAATAATAATCAAATTACAAAAAAATGATTCCGGATCCTTGCAATTCATACTTCTCTTTATATCTTCAGATTTTTTATTTCTCATAAAAATATGTTTGAAAAATTAAAACTTACATCGTAGTCATCGCATAGGATTGCAAATTCAGAATCTAAGAGATGAAAAAAAAAAAAACCAAACAAAAATTATTTGTGGCTGAATAAAAAAAAAAAAAAACAAGTTTGTGGGAGAAATCTAATAAGCTGGGAGGTGGCAGTTATGACAGTAAAATAAAGATTTTTATATTTTTTTTTTCTTAGTTATTTTTTTTTGTTTTTGTGGGAATGCTCCATTTTAGAATCCACAGTATAATGAAAAATATAAAAAAAAACATAATGTCCATAAATAAAGTCATTTTGAAATATAAAAAGTTTAAGAAAGAAAAAAATAACGACGAAAAATGAATTTATAGATATAAATGTTAAACCATAGACTCATGCAATTTGATATAAGAATATATGGACATAGATTGTAAAAAGTGGACATAAAAATTTTTTCTCAGTTTTTAATTTCTGAGTTTCTAAACTTTTTTTTTTTTTTCAATTTATTTGAAGTCCCCATGAGAATAAAAAGGAAATTTTTCTGTTTTTCTTCCATGTATAAAAATTGTTAGCTGCAATACGATGTACGATTTAAATGTCAAAGATGAAGAAGTTGTCATGTTATAAAATTTAAAAGTTATTATAATGTATACTCCTGAGTTAAAATTACTATGCAAGGTATATTTAAAATTGTAAATGATGTGCTGTACATATATTTTGAAAAATTAAATTAAATTATTTTATGCCAAAGATTTATAGTAAGTAAAAATTTGTTTAGGCTTAAATTTTATGAACTTTTTTAGTCAAATCCCTTATAGTCCATCATTGGCCCACATCCGTAGACAGGAATAAACTTCACACTTATTAAATATAGAATGTATTTATGTATGAATGTATGTATAGAATACATATAAACCCTCAACTTTGACTCTAAGGTTTAGAGTCTAAGCTACTTATATATTGGTTTACCCGTCATACTATATGTGATAATCTTAAGGTCTTATTTATCCCATATACCATAATCCTTATCGTATAAACCAAATTGTATATTTGTATTAAAAGTTCCAACTTAAAGTTGGTTTAAAAGGCTATGGTTTTGGTTGGTTAAAGTTCAACACTATTCGGAGGAATTTCGTGTTATTTTTATGGGTGACTATTCTTAAGTTTTCCACCGTCCCTCGCAAAAAGTCACAAAAATATTGTTAAAGATTGGTTTCAATGTATCAATGATATGATAGATATAGAGAGCCTGAAATGCTTATAGGTCACTTCAATCAAAGTATATTTGAAATTTTATTTTACTGATCGTTTCAAAAACCATATATTCAATTTTATTATCTAATTTATATATTGTAAAGTATTTAAACTATTTTTTTTAGCCGAAATATTTAAAATAATGTCATTTTACACTTTTAATTACAGAGAAAACAATACACTTTGACAATACAATAACAATATCTAAAATACAAAAGACATAATACAAAACAATGAACAAAAAATAGATTTCAATTGATATTCAATTCATTTTTGACTGATCAGCAGTTTAATATAAACAATATACATAACAAAAGTCATATGACAAATGCACATAGTGGTCTTAACACAAGAAGTCAAGAACAATTTTCACCTTCATAAATCAAGTTAAAGGTAATAATTTTTATGGAATATGACATTTCAATATATACATAATGTAAAATTTAAATTATCCGTTATCAGTTATACCGTATACGTCAAATAAATTAGTATATGTTATTTCGTTCAAAATTGGAAATATTGAGTAATCGGAAATATTGTGCCGAATGCATAAAACTGAGTTTTTTTACGCAAATTTCATTTCAAACAAAATTTACACTTGAACTTGTAGTTTTTGTTTGAAAGCGTGAGATTTGAGTTCTAAGTCAGTTTTATGCATTCCACCCATTGACAAAATGTCTACACTTGGAAAGTCAACAATCAAAAATCAAAGGTTAATGTTTTAACATCTATACAAACAACTTTCCTTAATTAATTTACAGTTTTATTAAAATCATAGAAATTGTTTTTAATTTTTGTAGATTTTTGTTTTTTCAAAAATTTATTATTTTTAAGAAAAATTATTTTAATTTATATTACTATTAATAGATTAGATTTTTAGATTTTATTAATAGATAGATTCAAATTTAAGAAAGTCTTTTTTTACACATAGACACACATATCTTACACACATCTTAAAATAAAATCAATAAAATTGTATCTAATTTGAATTTAATTAAAAAAGAAAAATTTTTTTCTCATACCTTATTTTTAATAATTTAAAATATCCGTTTAAAAATTTAAATATGTAGGTATGTAAATACTAAATAATATATGTATAGGTAAAAACAAAATTTAGAAACAATGTTTCATTAAATATGCGAGTATATGTACATACAAAGATACATTTGAAAGTAAATATTTTTATACCAATAATATCTTAAATAAATTGTAATTGTATATATACAAATCTAAGTATATATATATATATATATATATATAAGTATATTTATATTAAAAATTATATAATCCTTTAATGATTCATTGTTGATACAAAAGTCCACACAAAAATTCTCTCATCAATTATGCAAAACTCATACCAATTTAATACCATATACATACAATTTCAATTCAATTGTCATTTGACATGCTCAATTTGTGACATAATTACGTTAAGTTTAATATATATACATATATATATATATATATGTTATATAATTTTTATATTCTCTAAACATTGTTATAAAATTTTTACAATTATTATTACATATAAATAAATACCTACCCTGTAAAAAATATAAAGTTATTATTATTATTTCTATATGATGATGAGGTAAAGTAAATTGAAGAATTGAAAATTGTAACGTAATATGAGATAAAATGCTATAGTTGATGATGATAATGATGATTATGATAATAGTAATTCCTGTACCACAATAACTTGAATCTTTTTTAAAACCTGTAAAAACTTATGTGGCTATAATATAATAATACTGTAAATAAAATTTTTAATGTCGATTGTTTGCTTAGATTGCACATTTTATTATTGTAAATCGGCGCAACGAATCATTATTATTACCATTAAAATAAAAATTTTTGGCAAGAAATAAAAAACCACAAGTAGAAAATGAAAAACAAAAACTCCCGCAATTTAATATTGAAAAATTCGATTAAAGGATTTTTAACACACTTCATTATAAACATATTATACGTACAGTGGCACATCCGTATGACATATAATGTAGTTCAAGGGTATAATAAATTTGTCATTACGTTTGTCAAACTTTAAAGGAGTTGAGGTATATATAGACTCAAGTGTATAGATCCGAATTCTGAGTCTATTAAACCATGTACGACTGCTAACCCATCCGCACGGTAACTCAAAAAATAAAGGTGTTAGAATTCTGAAATGTTTACGACGTTACTCTTGTAAAATAGTTAGTTTCGCTATTTAAATTCAGCTTGTTTGTTCGGTGAGTTGCAGTAGCTACCAAATAACTTCTTCCTTTATCTGAAATTTTGTGAAAAGATGTCAATTTGCATACCAACAAATTTGTTAAAGATTTGTAAATTTTTAAGTAAAATTTGGCATAAATTTATATTTTAATTAGATTTTAGGTTAATTACAGTTTTTTGTACATATACCTAGAGAGTGACCATTAAATATTATTTCACCTACTATATCATGAATCATGGATACATTTAATATCAATCGGCCGAAATAGATTATTTGTATTTGGATTTTAAACTTATTTGGCTATCAATTTATGAAATAAGGAAATTTATTTTAATTTATACTTTATAAATCACAATTGAATTAATAGTTGTTCTATATAAAGGCCACCTCACACTATGTGTATTGTTATATGACTTTTGGAATGTGCTTATTGTACAAATTTAAAGTGCAAAATGAGTCATATAATCTAAAAGTAAATAAAATGTCATTTTGTAAGTTAATTTTTTCAACTCACAGATATTTTAATTAATGTTTAATATAAAGGTTTGTAAGTTAATGAGTTTTTTGGAGATTGTATATATAGGGTTCAATTTTATACCTACTGAGGAGTCCAATAGAACTGAGCAAGGACTTATAATAATTTTTTGGTTTTCAATTTTATTATTCAATTTTTTTAAATATCTTATTTTTTTTTTTTTATTATATAGTCGGTATTTTTAGAGCGCTTTTACTTGAAAGCATGTGAGCCATTTCGGTACAAGTATAACATTATAATTATATTTAATATTTTGTTTACATTATATTGTTTACATTACATTACATTATTATTTTTGACCTGACCGGGGTTTGAATTCGAGATCTTTAGTATGAAAGACCGGTGACTTATGCACTGCACCAATGGTCATATTAAAATATTTATATTTTTTATAGCCATGATATTTAAAATAATTTTACTTTACATATTGAACTACAGAGAAAAAAATATATTTTGACAATACAATAAGTCAATAACAATAAAATACGAAATAAGAATACAAAATAATGAACACAAAATAGATTTCTATCGATATTCAATACATTTTTGACGAATCACCTGTTTAACATAAGTAATACACATTCCAAATAGTCTGCAGTGGCCTTAAGATTGTAATAATAACTTCCTGCAGTACTGAAATAAAAAAAATATTGAAAATTAAAATTTAAGGATATGAGCATCACTGTACCTGAACACGTACATAATAAGAGTTTTAAAGACTTCAAATTAAATTTATAATTCAACCCTGTTTTTAATAAGCCCATTGCATTCTATTTTCAAAATATCGTCGTTATTTATTATTTAAAAGCAGTAAGATTAAAAATTTATGTAAAATAAGAATGAAGGGATATATGAATTTGGAACAATTTCCTATAATTTTATTATAGATTTATTGTAAAGGAATGAAATTTCGTCATCATCATCGGAAATTATTATATCAATTGTTACCATAACCATTACAAAATTGCTATACAATTTATTTTGTTAAACTGAAAATGACTAAATAAAATGTTATATATTTATGGTTTTTAATAATTGATTACAAATTTTTCTTAAATAATTATGAAAATTGAAATGTTTGATTGGATTTAAATTTTACAAAATCGAAATGAAAAATGATGGGTATATTGATAATTATGTTTGAGGTTGAGGGGTTCGTTAGTTGATTTTCAATGTTTGTTAATTTAATTTTGTTTTTTAAAGAATTTTTTTTATTTTGTACAAAGAAATTAAATTTATATTTTTTAAATATGTATAAAGATATCTTTAAGAAAACATTATATAAATTTAAATGTTTTTTTTTTTTTTTAAATTGATTTTTTAGTGAAAATAATGAAGTCTGTTGTTGACCTTCTTTAAGTTCATTTTCATGATGAATTGATAGTACAATATTCTATTGGGAATACTTATAAATTTTTTTTTTTTTTGCTTATAATATTAAAGACAATAAATTATGTGTTAAATAATAAAATATAATTTAATAAAAAAGGAAAATTATAATATGTATTATATTATTTTGATGGAATGGTATATAGGGTAAAGGTAAGTGAGCATAAGAATTTATGTATGTATGTACTTAAATTTTTAAATTATAAATTTTCATAATTAAAATATGTATTTATAATTTAGTTAATAATTTATATATGCTTAATATTAAACAAGATGACGTATTTATAGTTTTGAATAACAATTTTTTAATAATGTTATATGAATCGGTTTAGATTATAAGATTCCAATTCAATACCAACGAAATTGTAGGTGTTTTGTATTTGCAGTTAATTTATGTTCAGACAATGGTGTAAAGATATCGTTGCCACCCATATGTTAAACGTTGTTAACAAAAATTATTTTAAATTATTTTATTTATTTTAAATTATTTTAAAATTATTTTAAAAACTAAGACGAATTTCAAAAATATGAGTACCAGAACAGTAAATCAGATCCAATTTTGTGAATTTTACAAAATGAAGAGGATTTTCGTTATAGGTGAAACAAAATATATATAAAAACTTATCATATGATTTAATTAAGAAAACTAAAATTATAGTACATAATCTACGTTTAAGATTCAAGAACAACAAAAATCAATAGTTATTTAAATTAAAATAAGCATAAACAAAATTTTTTTTTTAAATTATAAAATTCCCGCTGTTAAATATTTGACAATAGATGGCGCACAAATAAAATTATTTATCTTTCATATAGTGTTGCACAATATTTAAAACCGAGTAAATAACGGCTTAGAGAAACTAATCATTCCAAAAATTGAAGTTTAGTCAAACATGACTAAAATAAATCACTTAGTGGATGCTTTATGCTCTTTACAGGAGAAGAAAAAAAAAAACAATTGTTTAAAATATCATAAATGTTCTTTGTGAAGATTAAATAATTACATTTTCTTCTGAAATATTGTTTTAAGTTAGTTTTTTTTTTTTTTCTTCAATAAGTTTTCCTTTTAATTCATAATTGAATTAATTTCATCTTCTTTAACATTTTATTATGATCTTTTATACACCTGAAGGTTCCATTGGGAATTAAATCATATATGTCTATATCAATATTTATTAAATAAATATATAAATATGTTATATACTTGTAAATTAAAAAACTTTGTTAAGTTAAAGAATATCATAAAGTTTTGCCAAATATAGATATATAATATTAAACTTTGTTATATAAAATAATAAGAAGGAAATTATTAATATACTGGAGTATAAGATAAACAAACAAAAAAAAAAAGAGAAAATTATGAAAAGATATAGTTTATTAGTTTATTAGAAGTTTTTCAAAGAAAATATATTTAATAATTATATATATATGTGTATAGAAAAATCATATACATATGAGCTGAAATCTATTCGTGGGATATTCAAAGTTAAAAGTTAAAATACAAAGCTTTAATATAAAATAATTGTGGTTCATTGTCATTTGTCAGGGTAGAAATATTTAAGATTAAATTTTCTATTATAAGATATTTAAAAGTGTTAATTTTGTGGTCTGAACTATCTTAAGAATTTTATAATAATTTGAAATATTTAAATTAGTAATTCTTTGAGGTTAATTTATCCGGAATAAATATATCAGGCGTAAGGATATAAACCTACTCAAGAATTTGTTATCTTCTTCTGCTAAAATTTGTTTGATGACGAATTTTTTTAGATGATTTAAAATTGTTTTTACCTAATTTACACTTTTATAATTAGAAATTGTTGAGCTTAAAGAAAGATTCCCTCTACAACGGCATGTAGTGACGCCGTAAAGCAATGTGCCGTGGCAGCAACGTTTTTCTCTTCACATTATACTCATACGACGCGACGCGACGCGACGCGATCTCGATTTTATTTTTGATCTTTTATTTTTATTTATAAAATGCATTTTTCTCGTTTTACTTCACTGTCAACGACAGTGAACGAGTGACTACTTTGTCCAACAAACGAAAAATATCGTTCAGATAAGAACAATATTTTAACTAACGGAGCTATATCGGTAAATCATAGTGGCTGATTCGTCATTGTTTATAGTGTGAACTGTGAATATATTTATATAAAATTGGTTTTATAACAAAATCTAACGTCACTTTGTTGTCACGGTGTTGTCACGTGCCGTTATAGTAGAAATTAACCTTTAGTTGTCAATTTTTTTGTATGATCTTAAAGCCATCTTTCAAATTATTTTCTTAAAATTTTTTTTTATTTATTTATTTATTTCTTGTTCCAAACTTACAAACGTTTAAATTATTATGACTTAATTATAATACAGTGGTCCGTTTTCACCTTACAGCTAAACTATTAAATTTGTTTTTCTTTTTTTGCTACATGACATTTTTAATTCAAATTTAATAAGAGGAAAGGAACTGAAAACCTCTTTTGATCTTTGTTAACTTATAACTAAAAGTAAAAACATATATATTATGACTTACAAACTATGGGATAGCGATGAAGGGGAAATGAATAGGGGAGAAATAATTTTGAATATATCAAAATGATTAATTAAATTAATTTTGTATTAAAATATTTTGAGAATCATTCAAACTTTTCAGCATGACTACGTATAAAAATAAATTTTAACTACATTATGATGACTTTATTATGAATAAAATAAAATAAGTAATTAAATTATTCTCATATATATAACTTTACTGTCGTCCATACCCCGACTTGGAGAAGTAAATTATATATACATATATATGTTAGGTAAATGGAAGTATTTTCCAATATATTTCACTTTCTTTGCATATTATTTTGTTATATAAAAGTTTCACTATACAAAAGTTTTATTTCTCGGCAAACTAAAAAAAAAAAAACTTAACTTTACAAGCAAAATGCTATATAAAAACTTACTTTCTTTAAATAGAAGAAAATAAAAACTTCAAAATGAAAATTCTTATACATCTAAAAATGAATTTTAGAACAGAACACATGCATGTGGATACATAAGACATCTAATAAAATTCTTGAATTATTTATTTGTAAAGCTATATTTAAGATATGATTTTTGTTTTAAAAAAAATTTATAGTGGTGGTAAATATTATCTCTTTAATATACGATTTGAATAAATTTTGGTTAATTTTTTGGGTCAATTTGTTTTGTTTGTACAAGTAAAAGAACTAATTGAAAAAGGTCAAAACGGTATTCATTTTATTTTGTTTAAAATGTATTTTATGATTTTAAACAATTTAAAGTTTAAAAGAACTTTAAAATAATTTTATTTTTTTAATTGAAATTGAATACAGACATTTTATTTCTATACGCAAGAAAATGTGGATTTGAACCTTAAATGTTTTGATTTGAACCTTAAATGTCTTTCCTGTTCAGGCGTGGCTGTAAAGGTCGCAAGGGAGAATAACTCTTACAACGTGTGTGAGATTCGAACTCACACTGCTTCTGTGTTTTACAGCGTATTTTATACGCTCTTACTCACTAGGCCACCGAGGCCCCACCTTAAATGTTCTTATGGAAATTTCTTATTTGCTACATTTTAGACAGCTTTACAATAAACTTAATTTAAATATAACATTAAGCGATAATTTTTTTAAAGACATTTATTTGAATTATCCTTATACCTTTTATCTCCTTATTTTTTGTTTTTATTTTATTATTATAATTTATAATAAATATAATTTTAAATTATGCAAAGTAAAATGAATTGAAATTATAAATTATTTTCTACATATGTTTAAGTAAACGAAAATAATCTTTACTTTGAAATTTATTACTTTCTTAAAAGCATTTGTATTAAATAATTTACACCTAGATATAATGTGATTTCAAATCTTTGATTTGTTTTTTGTTTTTTTTCTTTTTTTTTTATTCTTTTGATTTCATCATTCAGGCTTACATTTAGAAATTACAAGTTAATATCGGATAAACTGAAATTGAATGGAAAATTTTCGCAATAAATTTAATTTATTCGCGAATTCTTTCACATTCATTTAAACGAAAAGTACATAAGTCGCGATTTTTTTTTTTGTGCCCACCTTAGTAGTGAATAAAAAAACAAAAAAAAAAAATAATTGAGAATGATTTCACCCCAGCTTATTTTATTTCATTTACACTGTTGATTGTGACTTATATGATGATGCATTATACCCTAATAGAATTCGACGGATTTTGGATGGGTATATATATATATACATGGTTCCAAAGGTTGTTCATTTTGTTTTTTTTGTTTTGTTTATTAAGTTAACCCCGCCATTTGACATTTTTTTTTATGATAAGAGAGCGTGTGAAGTTATGTTCAATTTGAATTTTGTTGCTTAAAGGTGACAAAATTTATGTATGTTTAAATGTACACATGTACTTATAGTATATAAAGTAATAATTTAGTTAGAATAAAAAAAAAATTGTTTTATTTTTTTGGTTTTTTTTTTTATTTTTGGTGGATTACAAAAATCACTTCTAATGTATAACATAAGTCGTCTTTGTTTGTTTATTTTCGATTGTCTCATCCTTGTAACATCAAATAAAAAAAAATAGCAACAATAATAATAAATGCGATAAAATATATAAGAAATAACAAAAAATTAAAAAAAAAAAAACAAATGTTTAAATGGAAATAAGGAAGAATATAAAAGAAGAAAAAATATCTATAACTATATGAGTATTTTATATTTGGTGGAGAGAATCTAGTAGATAGAAGTTTTTTTTTCAAATTTTCAAATTTTTGTTATGCGTATAGTATATATAGGTAAGTATATAAACGCGATGATGATCTCATGGGGCTTTTAGAAATCCTTTTGAGAGTTTACACGCGCCAACCGCGTAGTGTAAATCAATGAAATTGTTTTAACAAACGTATTTTTTGATTATTTTAAACAGATAAAATTATTTTTTTTTAAAACACTTTGAAATAACAAAAACAAAAGCATTAAATTTATATAGAAAAAAAGAATGCGTTTTAAAAATACTTCTAGTTTGTTTTCTTTTTTTTTGAAGTTATTACATATGTAAATTTGCTATGTTTTCTATATATTAATTTTGTATTAAAAGTTGTTTAAGACGTTTTGGGAGTTTTATTGTGGAAAAAAAAAATGAGGAGAATATGTAATTAAAATTAATGATGGAAAATTGATATTAAAAATAATAAAAAATAAAATAAATAAAATAATTTGAATAAAAACATATTTTTTGTCATTTTTACTTAAGAAAAACGATTATTGTTATATTTATCATTAAAGTCTTTATCGGATTTAAATAGAATTTAATTTTCTTCTGTTGTAATAAAAGTTTTAAAATTATAATATTAAAAAACTGTTTTGAAATTGAATACACTTGCTTTTGTAATTGTGAAAATACTGTATTCAGAAACTAAGTATCATTTAAAACTTTTTTTTTTTTTTTTGGATTCGGTCATCAAATAAACTTAACAATAATTAATTAAAGTCAAAAACAAGTTAAGTAGAAAATCATTTAGAAGTTCAAAATCGGAAATATGATATCGAGTAGTAGTTTTGGCAAAAGAGGGGGACTGCCTTGTTGTTGATGTGATTTTAGTTGGTTTACGTGAGATGATAGCAAAAGTAAATTAAGATACCTTAAACAACTTGAAAAAGAAAAAATATTTTTATATAGAAAATTATTTCAATTTTGATATAAATTTTATGGGATTTCTATATGTATTTTGAACTCCAGTTTAGTGTCATTTGTGGTAAAGGGGAAAAAACAAATCTATTTTTTTCATTTGTATTGCGAAAATGTTTAATATTTTTTCTGATCTTTTTTTGTGTTTTTATAAATCATTGATAATCGAAAAATTTTATACAGGACATTAAAAAGCCTTCATAGCTTTTAAGGGATGGGTATACTTAATACCAATTTAAAATCTTAAAGTACAAAATCCGAAACACAAAATCGCAAATTACAAGATCCTAAATTTCTAAATATCAATTTTCTACTTCCGAACAAAAAATTTTGAATAAAAGTTATTTAGTTTTTAAATTAGCGCCAAATTTGATGATTAACAAACTAAAAAAATCCTACTAATTCATGTATCTTGCATATACATAATTCATATATGTATCTGGAAAAAGCGTATTATTCTGATTTTGTAACCAAGTGTAAAGTTCCAATATAAATTATTTTCTTTTACATATACATATTTCGACAATAGACCCCGTAAAATTTTTGCAACCCTGATTTTGTGACATTTTATAATTTGGGATTTTGTAATTTAGAATTTTAGAAATCATTGAGATTTTGTAATTTTACTTTTGGAATCGAGTTAAACGTCAAGTTGTGAAATATTTTTGTCGTTAAACAAGTTTATTTATTTTGTACCCATATTATATCTGTACAACAAACAGATAACACATTAAATTAATTTTAATGAAGTCTATAAAATGTTAAAAAATGCTAAAATGAATTTAAAAGTAATTATTTTTTTTGTATAATTTTTAGACTTTCAATTCAGACGTTTAATTTATCTTATTATTGTTCATAATATAGTGCTACTTTTTGCTTAATTTTTTGAACACTTAAATTAATTGCCAATATTCGAATAAATCTCAATTTACAAAAAAAAAATAAATGTATTTCTTTCTCTATCTCATTAAAATTAGAATTTATACCTATAGTTTTTTTTTTTGTTAACACTTAAATACAAATTACACAAATTCTATTGGATAGAATGGGGATGTTTTATAAGTTATCTCATGAAATAAATCTGGACTACTTACCAAGAGTTTATTTTGATTTTTGGGGAGACTTGTATTTAATGAAGAAAGTTGGATATAGATGAAAAAAAAATTGGAATACCCCAAGGGACAATCTTGTTAATTATCAAATTGGTGCGATTGTTATGTAATTGTGTAGCATATAGAAGACTTTCATACACTATTTTATAGATTAAATGGAAGAATTCTAATAACAACAATGACAATCATTGTTGAAGAAATTCTATCAACTCTCAATGCACGTATTTTAATCAGTTGTCGCTGCTATATTTCAATTTCAATCAAGTGTAACAAAAAATACCATAAAGTTTTATGAAGAATTGGTTTAAAGAGAGAAAGCTATAAATAAGAAAAATTAAAGAAAGGATAATATTGTTTTACGCTTTTTTTTATAAAAATTACCATAATATAAGTGTTTTTTTGAATGTTAGATAGCAAATAGTAAGTGATCATTTCTTAAGGACTGCAACAATATTTAAAATGAAAAGGAAGGATTTATTCTTTATTGTTCCATCGTGTAGTTGAAGAAAAAACGATTAATAAAGATTTTTATGGGGAATTTTTGATAAAGAATCGAAGATACTACAATTGGCAATTATCTTAAAAGGTTTTTTTTTTTTTTTTTTTAAATTATTTATTTGCAATTTAACTATATATGCACTAGAATAAAAATGTAACATAGAAATTCTTAAAATTTGAATATTTATATAGAATTTTTTTTAACTTTTATTTAACAAAAAAAAAAAATTAAATTTTCCTTTTTTTAAAGAGTTCTTAAATACAAACTTTACACTCGTTGACTGTTCCAGAATATACTGACACTCCAGGTATGTCAATATGCAACTTTTACTAAGAAAAGCACTCAAGAATTTTCTTTTTATCTTAAGAATAGTCATTTTATTGAAATACCGAAATTTTTAGATTTTTTATCAATTATACAAAAACAATTCGTAATAAAAGCACCACATTTAAAGTTTAGCATGTATTAACAATGGCAACTTCTTTTCGGCAAATTTTGTAAACAGCGCTTCACACTATTAAATTAATATAACGAATGTCAAATAGATGTCAACAGATGACATAACTAAGGTTAACGTCATCGGATAATGGAGGATGATAACAAGTAAAAACAGGAGATAGAACGGAACCCGAATGACAATTTAAATATGAACAATTATTGTCAAAGAGAGAGAAAAGGACGCAACTGATTGCTGAACAAATGGGAAGTGTTAAGTGTGTTAAACAATTATAATGCCGTGTGGCGTGTTGTGACATGTTATAATTTTTTTCCATCAATTTTCAGCGATAGTAATATCTACTCGGTTTTATTGATATGCTTATACTTTACAAGTGAAAACGAAACAGCACGACACGATTGTATACAACAACTATTGCCATTGATTCACACCGTAGAGTATTAGTTACTAATTGGTTTGTAAAATCCAATTATTTTTGTAAGTTAACTGTTTAAAAACGCGTTTGTAGCATTTTAAATAAATATTTGTCAACAATTGCACAATTTAAAAGATACATTTTTTTATACATTTTCTCAATTTGGTTGAAATTTTAATTCAGTTTTATAAGGCTTAAAAAGTATTCTTTCTTTTAGGTTAGTTTTTTTTTTTTAAGTTTTTAACTTTATGACAATTTTCCGGTAAAATATTTATTTAGTTGTACAACTTCATAAAAAATTAACAAACATTTTTTTTTGAATACCCATGAACAAACCAACGAAAAAAAAAACAACTTAGACATTACAAATTTAATTTTTTTTCCTTCTTATATATTTTTTTTTTTCTATAAACTTTTTTTTATTTTTGCTGACATTTTTTTAAATTGGGTACAAAATTTTGTGAATTATTAATGAGTAAAACTGAAAAGAAATGAAATTTCTTTAGAATGTCATATACTAAAAAGAAGTTACAACTGTATCTTTAAGGGTTTGTTTTTGGCTTGTTATAGAAATTAATTCACATAAAAACCAACAAATAAATTTTTTTTCTTTTTTCAATTTACCCAGCAACCCACATAAAAAAAAACAAAAGGGAAAGTACTAACTTGAAGGCAAAGAAGTTAAATATAAAAAAAAAAAAAATTTAAATTTAAATTTTTACGATTATGACCGGAAAATTTTCAATTTCCACTCTATAAATTTTATATTATTAATTTTAGAAATTGGTTTGTATTGGCTGATAGACTTTTTCAATTTGAACAAGAAAAAAATTCAAAAATAATTTTATTTTATATATTGTAATATAACCTCTATTTTCCTTTATTTTTAATAGTGTCACCACATTTAGTGTAAACTCTCTATATGTATCTATCTATATATCAAAGTAATAAAATGTATTATTTTCTGATTATATCTTAAAAATAATTTGTTCAAAAAAAAAATTATGTACACACCTTACAATATTACAACATTAATATCTAATGTAATTTGTAATATATTTTTTTTTTTTACTTTAAACCCTTTTTTTCATGTCTGCTTGAAATTAAAAAAAAAAACAAAAAACCAGAAGTAGCTAAGAAAAATACTATATAAGATACCTTAATATTACTCCATCAGGAAATGCCCAAAAGTGCTAAAGAAAACAAAAAACCAAATCCTAATTGAAGGATAATGTTTCTAATAAAAACTAACAAAATATCAGGGGGAAAAAAAGGTAAAGGGAATGAAAAACTAAAAAAAAGGAAAAAAAAAACCTGAACTCTTCTTGATCTCAAATATCGTATCCATTTTTTAAATAATGTGAAATAAAATAAAGGTCAGCATTTCAAATAAAATTAAATGCAAAGACTATTCTATACACTATATCAAACTTATATCAAACCATATAATATATACGAGTATAAGTATATATATATAAATAAAAAGAATAATATTGATCCTTCAATTTATTGAAGTTGAGTACATATATTGATGCGGTGATTTAATATCTCCCATTGGGGGCCATCAGAATACCCATAAATGAGGTATCAAATGCATTTAAGTTTGGCCGTTTTTCAATTCGTGTGAAAGGCTAATCGAACTCAATAGAATCCTTTTTGTATATATATTGACTTTTAATATTAATTCAGAAAATATACAATTATATATACATATATATATATATATATGATTATAAACATATATTTATACATATATTTTTTTTATACATGATATAGAAATAAATTATTCGTGATGTTATTTATTATTTAATAGAAAAAAAAAAAAGAAATAAAAATATAATATAAAAGATATGGTCAAATAAATCGAAGTCAAATTGAAAATAATTTTTGTTTATACATTTTTTTTTTATGTTTAGTGTCGTAAAAAAGCTTAAAACTTGAACTAGATAATAAGAATAAAATATTGAATGTTTAGATCTTGATCCATTATGTACATAATATAATATTAATAATGTTCATTTTGGTCATATTTTGGACAATATTGATGATAGTATTAAAATTGGTTTATAGGTAAGTATATATATATGTAATAAGTTTTATGGACGGTAAAATGTTTTAATTTTTGATAATTTTGTTTTTGTTTATGTGACATGAAAAAAAATTAAAGTTAAAGTTAAAAATTGTTCAAGAACTTAATATTAAACTTAGTATACATAATAAAATAATAAAATAATTTATTTATTTATTTATTTATTTATATTAATATTACATACATAAATGTAATGTAATATTATTGAACCATCGGCTACCAAGCCCATTATAGGTTTTTATACTATTATTAAATTATATACTAATGTTATTTATTTTGTTTATATTATATACTATATATTTACATTATATTTGGTCGTAAGCGGGGTATGTAAAGAAAAAAACACTTACGACCTGTGCAGGGATCGAATCCACACTCCTTTGGTTAATACGCCACACGCCTACCCTTTAAAATTTTTTTTTGTTATCAATTTTTACATACTTTAAGGCTAAATATTAAAAAAAAAAAAAATACTACAGAATAAAACAAGTTTGGGTTTTTGGATAGTTCAATATTGATCGAATTTTTGGCACATTTAATCTTTTAATTGAGTTTTCTCAAATTCGAAACATAAAAATTTTTTTTGGAACATTTTCATAATAGATTTGTTTGTCACTAATTTTTATTATTTTTTTACTTTAAATATTATCAATTTTATCATTAAATTTGAAATATTTTATTAGATAACCTAATTTATTATCTTTTTGCAAAAAAAAACAATTTATTTATTTTTAGCATTTTATTTATTATTTTTGTTAGGTACTAACCGTATACACTTTTTAAAATCAAACACTTACATTTGTATCACGTTCTTTGATTTTAAATGATTATGGTAGTACAATAATATACGTTTTATTAAATTCTACATTTATAATGTAGTCTTTATTATGGAAATATGTATATATGTATACACATATATAGCACTTTCCTAAGTTTATATGAATCGTGATTTTTTTAACGTACTTGGAATACTTATAGATAACATTTTTTAAATACATACTTTTTATTAAATAACGCCTGGTTTTTTTTTTTTTTGTAAAATAAAAAGAAGGAAGACAATATATCTATACTATCAGCTATAGGATACCCGAACATAAATCATGCTGTTACATATAAAATTTAATCGATTCTTACAAAATTTCAGATATCTGATTTAATTAAGTATATCAAGATATTTCTTATGTAAATTTTAGAGTTTATAGTATATATAACTACTCTAACCTGCTGCTCTAGATTAATCAATAGACATTGAGTTAATTTCATATAAAGAAAAATGTTGTATGACAGCTACTTTAACCCGTCGGTCGAACTTGCTAAATTTCAATATGGAAATTTAAAAATTTTACAAACGTGACATCATAAAAATTCCTTCCTTGCTCCTTTATTTTTTTAGTTTTCGTGTTGACCATTGATAGACGTACATGACTTTATCGACTCAAAATTCGATCCTGAGCAAAAATATAAATAGCTTTCTTTATTTATATTGTCACTTTTAAGGTATCACAAAAGTAATGTCAAATTGATTAATTATTTTTTTTATTTTATATCTTTAAAGAGTTATTCATCAAAATTGTTTATTATAAATATTATTTGAATCTCATATCTTAAGGTAAAAACCAAAGGGAAATTCTTATATACCCTAGAGAAATCGTTTATCGACCATCATTTATCATAAATCGACATCAATTCCGCGAATACATTTTGATTCATTTTCCAACTTGTCATGATAAATGGAAATGTCTAACTACTTTCGTCCTTCATATAACTTCCAAAATGTCAAGAAATATGAAGGGTTTACGATTTTTTTTATCAGTTGTACAATAGTATTCTTTTTGTTATAAAAAATCCTTCTATTATTTTTTTTAATCATTATAAGTTTAACAATCAATTTTTTAGTGACAATCGTTCTTTCCTTTTCTCGAGCCATCTTCTCTGCTAGACCTAAAATTAAATCTTTATTAATTAAATTTTATTATAGGAAATATTTTATAATATTTTTCTATTTTGTAATATATCCTGAGAACTACATTCGTTGGATACAATAATTAGTAGTAATAGTACAAGTACAGTAATGGGGAGTATTACTTAAACAATAAGTAATTGTTTAAAAATTTATAAGGTGAATAATAATTTTAAAAATCAAAAGAAGGGAGGAACTTGAACTGAAATATGATATAGTTATTTAAATAATATGATAAGCTGTGATATTCATCTAATCATACGATATACTATATATACGATATAATCTGATATATGTGAAGTTATGTTAAAAACTCATAGAATAAAGAACAATTATTTAATATTAATTTTATATTTCAAAAAATCAAAAGGCGAATAATATATACAATTGAATTAAATTGCGAAGGCGATTCCAAATCCTTTTTTTTTAACTGTAAAATAATGCATTTGTTAATTAACCAAATCCTATGTCATTTTTTTAACACTTCTTTATTATTTTTTTTACAAAATTAAAAAAAGAGATCAATTTAAAAAAAAAATTTATTATTCAAATTAATAAAAGAAAAGTAAAAACTAAATTAATTAATAATATTAAATAAATACTACAAAATGACTATAATTTATATTACAACAAAAACTACTTAATAATAATTAATTTTTTAATTAAAAGTATATTTTTTTTTTTTTTTAATTCTATTTACTTTATTTTTATATAATACTTATAATAACAATTTAAAATTTTCAATATTGACACTTAATAATATTGTTCTCAAAGTTATTATTAATTTTTTCGTTTGTTATTTTTATTTACATTAAAAATTCACACCTCATGCCTAAATAATTAAATAGTCTCACTTTTGAATTTTAAATATATATATATATATATATATATATATGCATGTGTGAAAGGTTTGAGTAAATTGAAACTTGTTAACTTTTTATTTGATATATTATTTTTTGTTTTCTGTTTACTTACTAATAAACAGCTGATTATACGGTATATTTTATAATACGTTTAATTTTTATATCACAGTAAACAGAGAGAATTTTAAAAATTATGAACTAAAAATTTAATCATAGACTTTATATTATAAAGGTTGTTGACTTTTTCTGTTTAGGTTATAAATATCATCTTAAAAAAATATAATAAACTTAAAAATAAGTATTATGATAAAAATATTTTTAATTTACTAATTAATTTAAATAAATTTTTTTTTTTGACGTATCCTACCATCATATTGACAAAAATTTATAAAATATTAAGACAGAAAAAAGGAAAAAAATAATTACGTAATTGATAAATTATGTCAATAAATTCGAATTATTTTATAAATTAATTTAAAAATTTAAAATTTTATTAAAAATTTCACATCTTATTTTTATTTTTTTTTTACGAGCTTTGGCGAAAAGCTTTAAAAGTCAACCAGAAGAATTGTACGTGGTTCTTTCGGTCGGATAGTGTTAGAGTATAACTATCCAAGGCCACACTTTTTAAAGATATTTTTTAGAACGACAACTTTAATACAAATTTACAGTTTGGTTTTAAGTATAAGGATGTAGAAAGGATTCTTATTTGCTTATTTGGAAATGGGATTTAGGAAATTGAGGATTATGAAGAATGAATAGGAAAATTTGGGAGATTTTCGAAGATGTTAATGTTCTTCTTAAACATTACTTTTTTTTTGTAATTTTGAAGCTATTATGAAAGTCTTTTAAGGTAATGGTCTAATGACACATTTAGATTAGTTATGATCTACATATGCAAAGTTTCATTTCATTTACATTTTTTTTAGATTTAATTCTTCTCTTTGTGATGAGTATTCATGTAGGTCTATGTAGTTTGTGTACTTTTTGGTACAATATTTATAATCAATTTTAATTTTAAAATTTTCAATATCAATGTCTAAAATATTTATCCTTTTTATATTGTACCCATATATCATCTTATAGTATTGAATTTTCCTTTCTTGAATTCTTCCTTCCTCCAAATTGTTAAATTTTGAAGTTTTTGAATTTGTACAATTTGTTAAATTTTCCTAATAGTTTTATTTAATTATTAAAAAAAAAGAAAAAATTTTTTGAAAAATGTCCAGGTTATTTTTTTTTATTTTTAAACCGTTACAAACTTTCAATAATAACGTTTCTTTATAGTCAAAATTGTACGAAAATCCTTTAAGTACAATACTTTAAATAATTCTTTTAAACAAACAGTTTGTGAATAACAAATTTTTTTAATCCAGCACGTATATAACATTATATGGATATCATTATCCTTATTTTAAAGTTAAATTTATAAAATAATAAAAAAAAAAACCATATAGAAAATAGGTAATTCCAGTCTATTACACCACTTTTGTTTGATTCACTGTTATTCAACAAAAAAAGAAATAAGAAATTTTTTTTTTGCAATATTTATTTATATTTACCATAATATAATAAAAGGATTATATTATCCTTGATATTATATTTATACAAACAATAAGAAAATGTTTTTGTTTGTGTGCATTCCTTGGAAAAAAAAAACAACAACAACAAAAACAATTTATTTTTTTGCAAAGTAAATCGAATTTGAGTACTTAAAATGAAAATGTAAAATATGTATATATATATATATATATATACATAAGTACAAACGCAAATTACTTTTACTTACATATTATATTAAAAAAAAAAAAGAAAAATAAAAATAAGTAAAATAAAATATCCTTTTCAATATCCTTTATTATTTTTTCTGTTTTTGTTTTCTTATTTCTTCTATTTTTATATCAAAGTGACATTTGTTGTGGGTAAAACATACATAATATCAAAATTGTTCAACCGGAAATTGCTATTGTGCACATTTTAATACTATATGTACTTGTATTATTCTATGTATGGAAGTATATTGTAAATGTTTATGTATTTTATAATAGGGACTTTGTTAAAAGAAAACAACAATAAGTTTTTAAAAATCTTTTCGTTTTCTTTTAGTTTTTTTTTTTTGTAAAAATAAAAAAGTCAATTTTTTAATGTTGTCGAATATTTTAAATATTAGTTTACTATTCAATTTATTGTAAATTGAATTTATTTATAAATGTACAAGTATATATGCGTATGTCGCAAATTTTACATTACAGGTTTTTATAATTTTATATTACTCTGTTTTCGTGCTCTTATTTTGATTTTGTAAAAATTGTAAAAACTGTTTTTGTTTTTTCTTTTTTGTTTATTTATTTTAAAATTTAAAAAAAATGCATAGGTGAAATTTTGGTTTATAAAAACTTTTCTATAGATTTCAGTTGGATATTAAAAAAAAAATTTTGTAATTGGAACAGAACCCTAACCCTTAATTTAAAAAAATTGAACATTGACTTATAACGATTATTTTAAGAGTTAGTGAAAGAGTTTACGACTCATTAGTATGATAATTTAATAAATGATTAAATGAAAGAAAATGTAAAAATAAAAAGTGTCGCATTTAAAAAAAAATTTTTTTTTTGTTTTTATTTGAATTATCTATTATGAATTTAAATGATCTATTATGAATTTATAAGTCTCTATTATGAATTTAAATGCAATCTGGGGCTAAATTTTGAAGTTTGGGAAGACTGAAGGAGCCAGTCTTTTGTTGAAAATATATTTTGGAAAAAAAAATGTCGAATGTTAAATTGATATTAAAATATGTAGGTAAAAAATAATTAAGGAGGATTTTTGTTTGGTTACAAAATCAGGGTTTCAATAATTCGTTTAGCTGGGGTTTGGAAGAGGCAGCCCTCACTATTTTCAATTTTTTGATATTAATATATTATGTAAAAGTAATAAATATGGAAGGCCTTAGAGTTTGTTAATAAATTAGGGTTTCAATAATTTCTTTAAGGTCGGTTTAGAGGCTACCGTTATTTTAAATTCTTTGATGTTTGATTTCAAAAATAATAGGTATATGATTTTAGAGTTGGTTGCAAAATCAACGTTATACGATTTTCCAGAATTTATTGTATTATAATATATTATATTTGGTATTTTGTAATTTGGAATTTTTTGATTGGAATTTTACAAGCAGCTTAGGGGTCAGAACTTCAACGATTGTCTGTGCTGCCGAGACACTGAGAAAGATTATTTGCAAGTTTTTGTTGTATATTTTATAATTACGTTTTTTTTTTTCATTATTTTTTATTTAGTTTATCCCCCTGCCACCTAAATGTGACAAGGGAAATTACACAGCCTTTCGTTTTCAGGCGTGGCTATAAATGTCGTCGAATTATTCTTACGATGTGTATTGGATTCGAACCCACACTCCCGCTGTGTTTAAAGCGTATTTTATACGCTCGTACCCACTAGGCCACCGAGGCCCATAATTATGTTATAAATGCAACTTATAATATAATATACCAATAATCTAAATTTATACAATTTATTCAATCACTTAACATCGTAATGAAAATTAAAACAAAGCATTATTTCTGACAGGTAATAGGGAATCTAAATAAAGTATATAGCGACTGGAAATTAATGAGGAAACTAAAAAAGTCAATCGTGATTACAAAATTTCAATGCATTATTATGTATGTTATGTTCATATATCAGAACAAAATCTTCATTTCATACATCATGAATATGTTCAATTCTGTTTTAACATATTTGTAACTCTCTTTCGGTTGTTTTGATATTTCTGCCATATGTTAGAATTGATATTTGTGGGCTTATGATTAGTATAGAAAAACAAAAAAAAAAATAAAAAAAACTCACTCGTTAATTTAGTTAAGAAAAACGTAATGATTTCTTTCTATGCAACCATAATTTTTTCCGTATAAAAATAATAATTCGTATAAAATTATATACATGAATTCATGACGCGCTTTTATTTTATTCTATACCTACTCTTTATTCATTTCAAATTTTTGAAAATTTTCAAATGATGGATTGCTTTTTTTTAAGCACGTACTATAAAATATTTGCCATTGCCTGTTCTTGTTGTCAGATTGATTTTATTTTAAATTAAAAAAAAAAAAGAACTAGATTATTTATAACATAGTTACTCATCCTTTTTACAAGGATATTTTAATATGGTAATTTTTGTTTTTATTTTGATTAGATAAAAAAGGTTCCGATTTTAAATATAAAAGGATGCATTTAAAAAAAAAAAACAACAAAAAAAAAGAAAATACAAAAGTAGTTTTGACGTAATTGATAATGGATTACTTTAAAACTTTCAGTACATTATTATTTAGAAAATGATAATAATAATAACAACAACAACAAAATTAACAATAGGGGAAAATGAAATGAATGTAAATAATTGTAAAATTTTGACAGTTTGTTAGTTTTGTTTTGTTTAGTAAAATGACATTTAAGTAATACTTCAACTTGTCATATTAAATGAACTGTTAATAATTTCATATGACATTAACAAAAAAAAAAAAAAAAAATTGAAATTGTTTAAATTTAGTTTTTAAATTGTTTAAAAATAAATTGTAAACATTGTTTGTAAAGGTTTTCTTTTATTGTTTTGTTTTTTATAAATTAAAATCTGATGTTGATAAGTTATTTAAATTAAAATCAAGTAGAGATTATCCATAATTAAATGATTTATAATGATTTAATTTAATTACATAAGATGTTTGACACTTTTATTTAAATATGTTTTGTTTTTTTTTTTGAAATTTAGATATTTTAGTATAGACTTGTTCAGAAAATCAATTCAATTTGATATTTAAAAATAGAAAAGTTTCAGAAATTAAAACTTGTAATAATTTTTTTTTTTTTAAGCCATTTATTAATCTGATGCAACAGATTTTAACCTCCCTCAGGGATTTAAAATTCTTCAGGAAGTCTTTAAAGGTCAAATTTGAAAACAAATATTTTTTGTAATTTATTTAATTCAGTTAAGCTGTTGATTAAAATATCCCCTCAGTGGAATTTGAAGTCTAACGTAATTTTTATTAACAAAAACAAAGTTAAATAGATAATACATAATATTGTTCCCCATCAATCGCCCTGATGTTCGAATAAACTTAGAAAAATGGGACGAGAGAAAAAATAAATATTTCTATTCCATATTCCTTTAATTTTTTAAAACATTTTAATGGTTTAGATGCAAAATCATATAGAAATACAGGATTTGTTAATTATTTGAGTCAAAATAAAGGTGTTTTGTAAGTTATGGTAAGTGGAATTTAGATAAGTTATGTATCTTATTAAAAAGTAAATAAAGAAAAAAACTAAAAATCTATAGTAAAGTCTCTTAACATCAATTTGGAGTTGTAGATTTTTTCGTATTTGATATATGACTTGTAATCAAATCCACTTTTTGAAGATGTAAAGTTAAGTTCATTTTCATTGAATTAGAAAAAACCAAAGTAAGAATTATAAATTTTCATATTAAAAGACTCTGTAATTTTAAAAAAAAATTTTTTTACTCTTAATTTGATAACTTTATAATTTGCAAAAAAAAAAAAGTAAGACCATCCAATTATCTACTTATCTAATATCTTCTAATTTAAATAAATATGAACTTTGTCGTTTTATTCCTCAATCTAGATTAGAATCATGATGAAGGTCCAATTAAAAATAATTTTAAAAATATATATTTTAAATTTATCATATAAACATTTTCTAATTTAAAACAATAATCTAAAAAACAAAAAGTATAATATAACTTTAAGGACATCTGCATGTATTTATAAATGTATAGCAACTATATATAGATACTTCCATATGTGAATCCATTTTTATTAAAATGAAAATTGTATTTGAACCATTTATTTGCCAGTACTTCATTTTTATGATTTATTTGTGGCTTGTTTTTTTTTTTTTATAAATAAATACCCATTTTCAAAATTTTAAATAATATAAAATAATAAAATTAGATAAAATTATATAAGTATTTTTTTTTTTTTTTGGTCCTGTCCTCTAAACTAAAATATATATATAGTATGAGTATAAAAAATATAAAAAAAACCCTTTAGTTTATTTTGCTAAATTTTTACCTTATTTAAGAAATAAAATAAAAAACAAAAAAATTATAAAAATTATTTCATTATAAAAGTATAAAAAGGTTTTATTTTCATTTTTCCTTTTTTTTATTTTTGTATATTTTTGGACATTAAAACGAAGTTTAATAAATAGCACTCTGGGGATGTTCAAGGGTCACACACAAAAATAAAAACAAAAAAAAAACAAAATTATAACTTAAAGCCACACACATGTGTTAGCCAATTTATTTTTCAAACAAAAAAAAAAAAAAAATAAAAATATTAAAATCTAAAGGACAAAGTTATATTTGTCGATGGTCAACCAACCGGCCAAATAAAAACAAAAACTTCAAAACAAAAAAGGCACATTTCCCTTCACCAAATATAGTACAACACACAAGATTTTTAAACTAAACAACCAGTCAAATAATGATGTCCTTTTTTTTTTTGCGTTGACCATATTTTTAAAAGAAGAAATATCGTATTTTGTTGTACGAGTTTAGTATTTGGGTTTTATATAATATGTACATATGTACAGAAAAAGATGACAATGTCAAAATAAGAAAATCCTTCACACAAAAAAAAAAAACAAGATTATATCTTTTAGATAAAAGATATATGTGAAAGTGTTTATCCTTTTGGCGAATATATAAATTATGATTAAAGTTTTATTATATAAGAATTAATTTTATTATATTTTCTGTTAGAATATATACACTAAATGTTAAAACTGGAAAGTCAATTTTTTTTTAATTTTGTAGAGAAGTTATTCATAAGCAAACAAAAATCTGGTGTTTCTTTCTATATTTATAAGATTTTCCGTATATAATAGAAAACTATATGAATATCTGGGCGACTGAACCAATTATAGTTTTGTATCAATGAGTTTTAAATTTTTTGCTCTCTAATTGATTCAAGGTTATCAAGAAATTTCGTATTTTTCAAGGTATTTGTATGGAATCTCTTACTATATTATTATATTAACTTATGCCAAGAGATCCTGTTTATTAAAATTTAATTTTTAAGTAATTCTCAAATAGATAATCTCAAGACTCTATCAGTAAAAAATTTTCTCAATGATTTTATAGATTACATTCCATTCGTATAGATTAAAATTCCATTTGTATTTTCAATCGTACTCTTAAGGAATATTATCTAAAAGAATTTTATTTTCCCAAAAAACTGAATTAATGAACTTACATATTCCTTTATCTTTACATTGTTTTTGTGTGGACTTTATTGGAAACTACAGATCCAAATTCAACTAAATTTGAATAAATCAACTTTTTGGATGCCTGACTATATCGTGATCGATTCTGTTAATCGGTTCCAACTCAAAAAACTTTTAAAAATGCTTTTTTTTTTATCTGTCTAAATAGGTTGACCGATTGAGTTTAAAATTGGCATAAGATTTTCTTTTCTTTTTGGAAAAGTTCGGTTAGTCCGTTCCGGTGTGCGTCAGTCTGCTTAAAAATATATGTTAGTGATATATAACAATTTTTCCAATTTGAAGATTGCCATGTCACAATTTTTTATCAATCGAATTAAAGGAGTGTGAATTCTTATTCCTTGCCAATAGAGTATAGAGCCACAGTAACAATTTAAGTGATTGAAAAGTTTAGTGCTAACTAATTGCAATCCGAGTTTTGTTAAATTTTTTTTTTGTTTTTTCCTTGCTTAGATTAAATATATTTGATTAAATAACTTAAAGCAGTGCTGTGCCGTTGCACATTGCCAGAGTCTGTTAAATGTTTTTAAAAGAAAGCAGTGGTCTGTTGTGGCAAGAACAGGTAGCTCTTTTTTTGTGGTTTTGCAGGCACTTATATACATTTTTTGATAATTTTCAATAAAATAAAAGAATTTTCATTTTCAATTTTCGCTGTAATTTGGAGTAAATCTGCTAGTATTTATATAAGAAACAAGAAAATATACTCTAGCTGTGTTCTAAAATTATATTTCATTTTTTTTTGGAGATATTACTTTAAAAATGTTTCTGACTTGTTTTTGGTTTATAATATTGTGGGCAAACATTGGATTAAAAGGATCTATTTTTTTTTTTATTATTATTATTGCAAAATTGTGTTACATTGCAGGGAAAAATTTGATTATCCTCTCTACTTTTATTGCAAAATAAGTTATATTTTATTATTTTACAATAAACAGTGTTGAATTTGAAATTTTATTTATTTGGGTTTCGATGTTTTTTTTTTGTTTTATCCAAGTTTGAAAGTTGGAACAGCTAATTTTAAAAGTTTTAACTTTGATTTATGTTTTACTTTGATGAATTTGGATATATGGAAAAAAATCTAATAATTGTTTTTTATATTTAACTTTTGTTTCTGAAATTAATTTTAGTGTTTTTTTGCAGAAGTCAGATTAGTTGTTGTCTCATAGTTTATTAGTTATCTTTATTTTTTTTTGTTTGGTTAAAGTATAGGTAATTTTATATAATGAAAATATATATAATATTTTGATATTTAAAAAAAAAAGAAGTTTTTAGAAACTTTCTATATTATTTAAGGAAACGTACCAATAACACCAATCTGAATAAGAAAACATTAAAGATTAGAAGAATAATTTTTAAAACATTAAGAATTAGAAGAATAAGTAGAAAATTGACAGTTTTTTTTTTTATCCTTAATACTGAATTTAATTTAGGAAAAAAAATTCATCATCATCTTTAGTAATTATTAATTATTAATAATTAAAATTATTTCTTATTAAAATTTGATGATGCAGTAGAAAAGATAAATTAAAATAATGACTGATCGAATGGAAGTTTTAAATTGCAATTGGTTAATATTATAGTAATTGCAATCAATCATGGTTATACCAAATTGCGAAATGTAATTAACACAAAAATTACGAAAGGTATTGAATTTCTTTTAAAGATCCTTACATCTGTATTATATTATATAAATTTTTCTCATTTTTTCATTTATTTTTCTCTTTCTAAATTTAATTTTTTTTTTTTCTTCATTATTTATTTTTTCAGTATTTTTTTTTTATTTTATTTTTATTTATTTGTGAATACTCCTTAGACTCCTTTGGGAAATATCAACAAAAATTCGTTAAATAAAAACCAAAAATCAAACTGAGCAAAAAAGAAATCACTCTTAGTTGTTTGTTTGTGAATTGCATTTTTATATATATTGGATTTTCTTTTGGTTATTAAACAAACGGTAAATGAAAAATCATGGTAAAAAAGAAATTATTTTCTCGCAATTTTAATGGTTAATTTCTTCAATTTTTTGTTTAATTTTTGTTTTTTTTTTTTTTGTTTCTTGCCTATACATTTACATTGAATTACGATGGTAACTGTAAATAAAATAATATGAAATAAAAAAAAAAAAAAATCACGTTATTCTTCTTTGGGATAATTTAGGGATGATGTGAAAATATTTTAAGGAAATTCAATGTCTGCAGTGTAATTTGTTAGTTTGCTTTTTATTTTTTTTTTATTTTTTGTTTCAATGTTGCATCAAATGTTAAATGAAGTCGATTTAATGAAATCGTAAAGTATAGAAAAAATCAGTTATAATGTCAATTTTAACTCAATTGCAATTTATTACTGTCAGCTGATTATTATCCTTGAACAGGGGTTGACAAGTATAAAAAATAAAAATGCCAAAGACTTTATTTAAATACAATGCTCTGCAATGCGAAAGAAATCAAGGAATAGTGGTACAAAATACAAAGTGTGGGAAGATAAAAATATTTTATGTATACTGAAACTCTTTAAAAAAATAATGAAATTTTTGTACAAAATAAAAATAATAACTAGAGAGATAAATAGGAATAATAATAACTAGAGAGAATGCCAGTTTTTAAAAGTATTTGTTAGTATGAATCAAAATATTTTAGTGGCAAAATTTTTTAATTGACTCAATCGTAGTGGATTATATTGGAATACAAAGCCACTTTTGGTTTCGCTAATAAGATACAAAAATCAATTTTACTAGCAAAATAATTTATTTGTCGAATGGAACTCAATTGAGTGGCTAGATATTACGAATACTATACATATTTATTTGGTTGCATAGGAAATCCTGAGTTTGAATCCTGATCCTGAGCTTTTTTAATCTATTTTGATTCTATAGTCGCTGTTTACACTTGTCAACAGTTATTGTTAACAGCTTAAAAGCTGCTTAAAAGCTCTTTGCATTTACACTATATTGTCAGTTGCAGTTGTAACTTTATATGTGTGCGTTAATATTATCATTTAAATTTTTTTTCTGATTTTGAGTATATCATAAAATTTTTTTTGACTCCATAAAATTTTTTATGGCTTTTTTACATGTATTGGTGAGTTGCAACTGGTGAAGTAGTTAAATTTTTGCTTACTAAAGTGTTCGGGTGTTAACCGCGTTTTAGTTGTTTTTTTTTCGTTTTAAAGCTTTTTTGTGGACGAAGTGATAAAGTGGGAAAGAAAAAGAAGAAGTTGTAACTGATAATTGCAACCCAGTGTAAACAGAGGAATATACAGTAATAGAGATCCTTTGGATCATATGTCAGAAAACCAGCAAAAAAATCTAATAATGTGTTGTTTTATTGGAAAATTTGGTGTCCCTCAAATAAATAGTTAATATATAAAGACGAAGCTATAATAGAACTTAAATAAATTTTTGAGTCAATATTCTGACTGTCTTTACGAAAGAATTGATAAAATATATTGCTTTATTTTTTAAGAAAATATTACAAAATATAGTTTCAAAATCAGCAAAAGATTGCCAAATTATTTTAGGTTGTAAATTTTACATAATTTGTTTGGTTTTTTTCCATCTAAGATTAAAAAAGATATTTTTTTATGCATATAGTTTTTAAGTTTATGATGAAAATTTTTAAGAAAATAAAAATTTTGTGCTTGAAAAATTACTATAGAATATAATAAAAATATTAAAAATTATAAGATATTTTCAACAATTTTCTTACAAATTTTTGGTTCATCCATTTACATGTTGGTTCATCTACTGTTTTCTTGTTGTGGTTTATGGTAAAAATTGTTTAAAATGTATGTGGTAAAAGAAGAAAAGAAAAGTTTTGGTTTTTTTTTGTTATACTCCACACACCATTGTAAGAATTATTTTTATTTTATTATTCTTATATTTTCATAATTTTAATATGATGATGAATATTTCAACATAAATAAATCATATTTTTTGGGTAAATATAAATAAATACAAATTATATGTATATATGTGAAGATATACATACATATATTATGATATGTAAAAAAAAAAAATTTTTTTTCGGGTATAATATGTTAAATAAGCTTGGGGAATTTAAGGTCTCAACAGGCTCTCGCACTTATAAATGAAACATTCACATAAATACATATAAAAAAACAAAAAAAAATACGCACATATTTTTTTGGGAAAAAAAACTTTCTTATTAACGCTTTCAAACTACTATGGTATATATATATAGAAGCGGGAGTGTGAATATTTTAATTCAGTATATACATACTTATAGTGAATCGGTGTAAATAAACACATATCCATATAATATATAAAATTTTAATATAAAAATTAGAAATAAACTTCTTATTTGCTGTACTTCTTATGTTGTTCCTGTTTTTTTTTTTTTGTTGAATTTGTTGCAGAATGTTTAAAAAGATGAAGCAAGTCAACTTAATTAATAAATCTTCTCAAACTTTAATTAATCCATATTATTTTTGATTAAAATGCATAATTAAATGAAAGAATACGTGCTTTAAAATTTTTCTTTAAATTTTATATATGTATATATTTATATGTATATTGTATATATATGTTTGTTCCTGTATAATATATTATATTTGGAACATGTTACATGACACAATGTCGTATAAGAAAATATTTTAATATTTTTAATATGGTTGTTTTTTTTTAGTTTAAAATTTATTATTTTGAAAAAGAAATTAAAATTTAAGATAACGAATATGGCGACATCTATAATATTAATGGTTATTGGGTAAAAAAGTTAATTATGGGGTTATTGTTTTTAATTAAATTGTGTGGATTGGGGTTGGAAAGTCAAAAAAAAAAAAATAAAGAGAATAAAATAATAAAAGAAGGGGTTTTTTAAATGGGGTATTTTTCATTTTTGATTTTTGAGATTTTGGAGGTATAGATTATCCAATTTGTTTGGAAAGAAATTATAGTTTCTTTTTTGTAAGTAATTTAATATATGTATGAGTTTAATTTTTAAAAAGGTTCAATTAACTTTATAACTAACAAGAAGAGATTACATTTTTATTAAAAAATGAGAAATGAATTGAGATGAATTGTATTAGTAAGAATATATTTCTATCATATTTCCACTTTTTTTTACCCATATTTCATAGTTTACCATTTACCATATTTTCATAGTTTACCATCCCTATTTTTCTAACATGTGTATCAATGAAGCAGACAGATTTATTAGACTAACAGTTGAAAAATTTGCAAGCAGAAAAACAAAGGTGTTATAACTCCTTAAAACTTTAGTCTTGAAATATTTGACTAAGCTTTATAATATTGTACTTCAGGTGTATATGTAAGTTCTAAATGTAAGGGTATATAGTTGTCTATCTCCTTATCAAAAAACAACAACAAGTCATCTTAGTGAAAATAATTACTAAACAAACTGGAGCTTAGTCAAACATTAATAATAAATGCCCAAAAATAGTTCTAAGAGTATATTAAATTTGCATTACGTTTGTGACACCTTAAAAGAAACGAGATAGATAAAGTATATCGATATTCTTAGTTGATTTAGCTATGTGAGTTCGACCGTTCACACGATAATCCAAAATATGAATTCTATTACTATCGAAATTAAACAAGTTTAACTTTTTATATGAGCATAATTTAATATCAAATTAAGCTGTAGGTAACTGCAATTTATTCAAAAGTTAATTTTTATACTACAAATACCTACAAATTTTGGTCTAGCACGGTAGATTCGTTTTTCCTCGTATAATAGAGGAATTTTTATCGTCATATTTTGATACTTTACTAATAGCTAGCCATCTGAAATTTTGTAAAATACGATCAAGTTTTATGGTAATATCTTTGTAAAATTTGGTTGTTTCGGGTATAACGGATTCAAGTAATTGCCATACAATTTCGAAAATAACATAAGTTTAATTTAATTCTTAAGTCAAATATTTGAAATTTTGTAGAAGATAATTATTTTTGTGGTACGATTTAACACTGCCAACTATTCATTTTTCCTCGTTTTAATTCGGTATGGAGCCTCGGTGGCCTAATGGGTAAGAGCGTATAAAATACGCTGTAAAAACCGAGAGAGTGTGGGTTCAAATTCCACACATGTCGTAAGAGTTATTCCCCCTTATGACATTTACAGCCACGCCTGAAGAGGAAAGGCTGTGTAATTTCCTGTCCACATTTATGTGGCAGAGAAATGCATTAAAAAAAAAATATATATATATATGTACTTTAATATAATATGAATACTATATAATATATAAATAGGTATCATAGTGTATTATTTATTTACGATACACTAAGTTTATAAATAAATATTTGTGAGTGCCCAATTGTTCTTAAAAGTAGTAAGTTCATTGCATTTAAATGAAAAAAATAATTTGACTGTTTTAATTAAGTCCAAAAGTAGCTGCTAATTATTAATACAACCTCAAACTTTTTTTTCTATTCTAAATCTCTTTGATATTTAATATGATTGTATATAAATTTTATGATTATAAAAAAGGTGTTCTTTAATTTTACTTTTGTTTCTTACTTAATATATTAAAAGATCGCCATAAAAATAAATTACAATAAAAAATATATTTGTCAAGAAAACAAAAAAAAACTTTTTTTTTCGAAAAAGTCCGATATTTTTTAAAGAAAACTCTAAAATTTAAATGTTTTGTTATTACTGTTTTGTTTTTTGCCCATTTTATTTTCAAAATTATGCCCGAATTACACCCATGGGTGTTGTTCTATATTGTATATAAATAAGTGTGGGATACTTTTTCTTTTTTGTTTTTTATTTGAACTAAAGAACAGTGAAGTTAAAAATCAAATCGTTCGTTAAAAAAATAAAAAAAAAAAATTAATTGCATAATGTTAACTCAATTTACCAAAATATTAAATATCAATTCAATTTTTTATAGATATGGTAAAAAGGCAATAATATATTTTTGATCCTAAAGCAAATAAGAAACAGTAACAAAGTAATTACGACGGAAAAATATTCAAATTACAACCTAAGTCCCGACAAAAAAAAAAAAAAAAAAAATTCTTTTTTAAATGTTCAATAAATCGAATCATTATCAGAGAAAATTGAGAATAAAAATTCTTTTTGATACACTTTTCCAATATATCTGATAACATTATCCAATTGTCATGTTTCTATTGATAGAAAATTGTTATGTTTTCTTAGTTTTTTTTTCTTTTTTGATATATGAAACCCAATTTTATAGCGAATTACTTGTTCTTTATTTCAGTAAATTTTTATTTTGTGGGGGATTTTAGTAACTTAAAAATTAACATAAGTGTTGAATTTGCATTAGAAATAAAAGACAAAAAAAAATATATATTCCAATTTTGTCTTAAAGATGAATATGAAGAATTAAAAAGGAAAAATGAGAAGAATTCGATGATATACAAAGAGGAGTGCGGTTGGTGTTTGATAGAATATTTTTGTTTTTTTTTTTTTTTTTTTTGCATGAGGTTGAATTTGATTAGGTAAAAAGACATAAAATTACCATATAGATAAAAAGTTAAGTAATGTAATGTTACATTTTAATCGACATCATCTCAAGGGTACCATAAAACTTCCATTGAAATATTTTCTTCTAGTTTTCAGTTCAATTCAAAAATTTTTTTTTTTTTTAATTTTTATTGTTGTTGTTGTTTTTCTTTTTGGTTGCTTATTTAAACTTCTGTCTGAATAGCTTCTCAACTTTTCCAAAAAATTCTTCGCTTCTGATATTTCTCTTTAAGATTAGATTCTAAGAAAACCTATTAAAATAAAAAAAAAAAAAAAATGAATTGTTAATAATATAATTGCTTAACATCATGATCATCTTATTTTATAAAATTGTAATAATTTATTTATTTATTTATTAACATTCTATCAGTTTTAAATAAATTATTTAGAATGTAATATATGTATATACGTATATTATGTTCATATTTTAAAATAATGTTTGTTTAATATATTTAATATTTAAGGAGTTGAATTTAAAGATTTGAAAGCAGACACTGAAAATGATTCACCATTTTCCAATGAAAATAAAATATAAGAATTAATTAATTGATTGGACATGGTGGAAACGAAAAGTTAGGAGTGGAACAAATAGCTTTACTTTTTAATGTGGTATGCAAATAAAAGAAGTTTTATAGGTTTTTTTTTTGCTTCTTAGGGTGGGTGGGAATAATTGAAAACACTATAGAGGAGTATTAAATGATATGAGGGTGGGGGATTTAAACCGACTAAACATCACCTCCCTTTTTTGACCAAACAATATACGACCTTTATGTACTGCTTAGTTAAAGAAAACATTAAAAATTAGATCTGTATATTTAAGGATAAAGTAAATAAAGATTTTCTAATATATATACACATTTTTTTCAGAATAAAGTACTCGTGATTGGTGCCCAAACATTAAGTGAATCGATAATAAGGAATTTTTTTTTATTAAGTTTTATTTCACATTGGTTCTGTTCAAAGTCAGTCAATTAAAACTTTATTCCTTTCAAACTAAAAAACAAAGGATTGGCGTTTTTAATAGAAAACTATTGTTTTAACTGGTAAGTAGGATGGTCCCGTTGTTTAAAGGGAATTGTAGTACTTTTTTAAGTGTATACATTATTACGAATTAAAATGCATATATTTAAATTTTTTAACAATATTAATCTATTTATATCAATTTATATTTAAAAGTTCAACACCAAAATTTTGCTTAAAACTGAATTTTTTAGTTTAATTTATTTTACATCCCATTTACTTTTGTTTTTTACTTAAATTAAAATCAGTATGATATTGTCAAAACTGTTTTTTCCTGCAATATTCAAGAAATATTAAAACTGGAAAAATTCAATCTGATTTCATATAAAATAAATCGTTGGTACAACACGAAGAATATAATCCAACAACAAAAAACTTTAAAACTTAATACCTATATTATAATTTAAAAAAAAAATATTCAAAAATTTTTAAAAGTTTTTCTTTAAAGTGAAAATCTAAAAGTTGTAAAAAAAAAGTAAAAAACATGTACTTTATTCAACATTGTCTTGTTATATTGTATACATTAAGACTATGTAATAGATTCTTTTTAAGTTTTTTGTTGTTGTTATTTTTGTGTTTATTTTAAACAAAAAAACCATAATTTGATGTGTTTTTTAAGGGTTTTTATTCTTATTTTTGTCTAAGAAAAATAAAGTAAAACGCGTATTATCCATAATATCCTGTGTACCTATACTACCACTATATATTGATGGAGTGCTTTGGGAATTGAATATCTCAACAGGTTTATGCTCTTAAGCCTTTTTTTTACTTTATGACAAATCAATAATACGATTTTCAATATTACTTGGAAACAAAAATAGTAAAGACAATCTATAAATAAACAAATACATATATAATAGCTATATTAAACTTTGTTTATATTTTAAATTTTATTAATAAAAAAAAAAAAATTTTTTTAAAGTATCTTTTTCTTAAAGATATGATTTAACAGATTTATTTTATAAAATAATAATAATTTGATATTTTTTTTTGATTTTTTGAAGGTCCAAAATATTTTAGGTGTTCATGTTTTATATTTTTAAGGAAAAAACAACAAATATTTTTAATATTTTTTTTAATATCATCTCTAATATTTAAAGAAATTTCACCAGTCTTTTTAGTGACATTTTTATTACTGTTAACCAGTCTAGATCTAGTATAGGAGTTTACTCGGTGCTAAATATTTTTTCTATCCTGCTCAAAATATACTTTAAAATGCACATAAAGCTTAAAATCTTAAGGTGTAATTAAAATTAAAAATTTTACTTTAAGTTAAAAAAAAAAAAAAAAACAAATGTGCAGATTAAAATTTAAATCTATGTGTATTTCACATTTAAAAATCAGTGATTAAATTAAAGTTTAAAATTTAAAAGTGTATTTAAAGTTAAAAACCTACTTAAATCATCGAGGTTTAAAATAATACTTTATTTTAAAGGTCAGAAGAAATTACCTATTAGAAAAATTTACTAACAAAATTTGTTTTTATTTAAAAACTTCATTAGATTCTATTGAACATTTATTTTTCATTTATTAGAAAAAATTTTTTAATGACTGTTGTTTAGATATAATATTTTGTTTTTCTTTTTTTCCTTGAACTCCAATGAGGAGTATATGCCATCCACTAAGTCGTTTATTATACATATTTGACTAAGCTTCCGTTTCGTGGATTATTAATTTCAGTAAGCGGTTAATTATTCGGCTGTAGCTATTGTACAAGAAAGATGTTTCTTTTTTATTTCTACGCTATTTATGATTTTATACAACAATTTTGATTTATTATTAATTTATTATACAGGGTGCTTCCGACTCGATGGTTTCCCTTGAAATAGGTAATCGGACATGTCCAGACGAACAAAAATTGTATAGGATTCCCTCCCTATTCTGCATCTTTTTGGAGATATGAGGGGTTGAAGATGTTTTAGCGAATTTTCATAAAAAAATTTATAACTTGTGAACGGCTTGTAATATAGATATAAAAAAAATGCATAGAGTAAATTGTCATCTTTAAATTTTGTGTACTAATGATTCCCATATTATAACAGTTACAAAGTTATGAAGTTTCAAAATGATTTAAAATGAAAAAACTATATGTGTCAAGCCCAATTTCTTTTGAAACCCCCTGTATTTATGGGGTACTTGTTTTTATAGCATACATATTTCGAAATTAATTCTACTAATTATATATTATAAAAAAATCTATATTATTTTTTTATTAATTTATATGGCCCAGCCGGGGTTTGAACCCACGCCTTTTCGTATGAAAGGCCGGTGTCTTAACCACTACACCATTGACTGGATGAGATATAATATACTTGTAATATGTTTTTATATATTATGTATTTGAACAAATATTCCCTATAGGGTTGAAATCGTAATTCGATACTGTTTCTGTAAAAGTTCTATATTAATAAAAGTAACTAAAAGAAGCAATTTGTTTAATATTGCATGGTTCTACTGAAGAAAATATATAAAATACTTTTTAAACAGTATTAGAGTTATAGACAATACATGGTTTTGTCAAGAAAATCGACTTAACAAGCTGTCGTTTGGTTTTGACAGTTATTTGAAAACTTACATAAAAGCTTAAGACATATTGGAAACCCAATTTTAATATTATTTTAATATATAAGTTGAAATGATACTTATATATTTAAATCACTTTTCTAAATAAGAATTTAAATATAAGAATTTTTAAATAGATTGGTTAATTCTCGTAATTTTCTTTTTTTATTATTTTTTCATTATCGAACCTGTCAAAAAATTTCTTATATCCTATACACTGTATACAGTATGCAAACAATTTTTTTTTATTTCTATATTGAAAAAAGGGAAATCAATTTCTATTTTTTTTTTCTTCTGACAAACAAAAAAAATTTTTTTTTGTTTTTCAAAACAATGACAAAACAGTAGTAAAAATTAAAGTTGAAACCATTTAATTAGGGTTATAAAGGCGTATTTTGAATGATAATACGACACAAAAAATTAAAGAAATTTAAAACAATTGATATTCAAAATTTTTTTTCTATTAAATTGATGACATTTCAATGATATCAGCTAATTACTTTCAATATTACATAAAAGAGTGATAAAAGACCTCTAAAATTATTCTCAAACCTCTCACAAAAGTATAATATTTTGTTGTGCAAACGAATGACAAAAATTGTTCAAAAAAAAAAAAACAAAAAAAATAAAAATATTAGGGAAAAAAATTTTTTTTTAAATTTAAAATCCTTTTAAAAAAAAATTAGGGACTAATCAAAAATAATATTTATTTTAATAGTATATGCATAAACAATTCATCCTGAATAATTGAAAATCTTTTAAATGAGATCTGAAATCCATTAAAAATTATTATCAAAAAAAGAAAAAAAAAACAGGAACAACAAAGAATTTTATTATTTCTTGATGAAATGCTCTTCAATGACCGAAATAATAATATGTCATACATTTATATGTATGTATATTCAATATACATATTATATACTACATACATAATATATATATATGTAAAAATTTCCTTTTCCATAAAGGAGTGTAAGGTTTTATATTCAAATCACTAAAATATGATATAACATAAGATATAAATCTCAAAGGAATTCTTAGATAATTTATTAAGAGATCAAAATAAATTTGCAAATACATATACTCGTAGATATATATATATATTTTAAGTATAACCATATACATATTATGTAGGTTCGTATTTATGTATTGATAAATGTATGTAAATACAAGAAAATTCGCTCATTTGTTTATTTAAAATTTTCTTTATTAATGTTAAATCAACGATGAAATTCTTATGTACCTGATTCTTTTATTAAAATACAAAAAAAAAAATAGAAAGATTTTGGTTTTCAAATTTTTGTCCAAAAAAAAAAAAATGTTTTGAGTATGATATCAGAGCTATTATATTCTGAATGACAGGGATAATTCTCAGTTCTATGAACTGGATGTAGTAAAATCAATAGATGTATAAAGTTTTCTAATATAATTTTAAAATCCAACTGATATGAAATTGTATAAGTATAAAGATGCTAAGAAATACATTATTATGTAGTATGATTAATTATATATTAATTATGGATTAACTAATTTAAAAAAAAAGGAGAACTTATGTTGGTGAAAAAGGATTGGAAATTAGAGTGCCATAAAATTTTATATGAGTCTCAATAAATTTAATGCAAAATTCCATGGCATTTAAATTATTTTACTTATTTATTTATTTAATGGGTGCTATAGAGACTTTGAAGATCCTGAACCTAACTCAACACATCCTTTAGATTTTTATAAACTTAAATTATTTATACATATTTATTTGTCTTATTTCTAACATTTTCCTCATATCTTATGCACGCATCTATACAATTAACGCTCTCATTCGCAGTCAGCTGTCAAAGTAAAAATGCAAATGTATTTATTATATTGTATGAAAGTATTTGCAATAGATGCAGTTGCAGTTCTTTCGAAGCCGTGAAAAGAGCGGCTTAAATGACTTTTCTCTCTTTCTATACGAATTCAAATGTCATAATTTGTAATATATATCAAAATAAAGAATAGCGAGAAGTCATTTGTTTTTTGTAAGTAATATATTTATTTTTAAAATAATTTTCATTTCAATTTAAAATGTTCAAAAAATAAATTATTGAAGTAAATAATAAGTTAAATAGAGATAATTCAAAAATTTAAAATTTAATTTTTCCTCTCAAATCTAAATTTTATTGTCGATATTTTTATGTAGGCTGCGTAAAAACTGCGTATATAGAGAGCGAAACGAAAGTGTTAATTTTAGATGCAGTTTTAAAAGTCTAGGATAAATCTTTTGCTATTTACAATTTACTTTATTATTGTATTTTCAGACTCATAACCTAATATTTTTTTCTTTTTACTTTTTTACTCATTTGATTAATAAAAAATCGATTACAATCGATTGTTTTTTGATCAATTAATTCCATTTTTTTAAGACAATCTTCGGAAACATAATCATGCATCACTTTTCAAATACAGTTGTCTACTTTCGACTCCAGTATTTTAATATTAAAAGATTTTAATATAAATAGTAATAAGACAAAAAAAAATTTTTAATTATTAATTTAATTTTAAATTATATTTTCGTCAATTATATTTTGTTATATGATGGTGATAGTCCGACTCTGGTTTTAATTTATATATAATTTTGTGTAATGTACATAATATATGTATATATATATATGTGGTTTTTCTAAAAATAGGAAGTGAATATGTAACTAATATTCAGAGACAACCAACATTTATAAATTTTTAAAGAATCTTTCAAAAATATTCTAATAATAAATGGAAGAAAACTCATTCTATTATCATTGTGCTATATATGTTATAATAGTATGTACGTACATATCTGATGGACGTATTCATTTATTCTCTTATTCTTTATAGGAAGTCCAATAATTGTTGGTATGATAATAGAAACATTTCTTATTTGGTACTGCATTAAATCAGAATACATATATATGTATGTATATTTGTATATGGAATGAGTTAAAGATATTTTAAATTAAGAAGGATATTCATGTTATTTTTCGTACAGGATATTTTAGATTCTTGTACAGGATACCAAAAAATTCTTTAAATAATTTCTTATTTAAGTTTTTTTTCTTTTTTATTTTTTCTATATGTGTGTTTATTATAATATGATTGGATATTTGTTTTGCATTATTAATGAATGACTGCTTGACTTGATTAAGGTTATGTTATGATTATGTTGTTATAATTTTTATTTTTTTATTTTATAGTTTTTTTGGTTGTGGTCAAAGCATTCATGCAGGAAATGATTTCGATATGTTGTTTTTTTGGTTTTATATAATTTTGAATGACGGAACATCACATGAAAGTTATTTTTTTTTTTTGGAAATATGTATAAACCCATTATTGTATTATGTATAAATTATATTTATGTTTTATTATTTATATATAATAAAATTCTTAAGAATAAAACAAAAGAAAAAAAAAATTTAATAAACTTTTTTAATTTTTCTTATTATTTAATATTAAGGATAAATTGGTCTTGAAAAAAAAAAGGATTTTCAGAAGTTTTAAAGGAGAATTTTTACAAGTTTTACTTTACAAAATAAACTGTAAGCTAAAAAAAAAGCTTATTATTAACTCTGAAAAATTTAATTTTATCACCTATATAAATAGTGATAAATAGTAAAAATAAAAGAGAAAATAATAAAAGAAATCAAGAAATCCATAATATGAGCCTTGGAATTTTAATATTTGGGAAATGAGAATAATAAAAAAAATCCTAGATTCCATAAAAAATTATGTATGTATGTTCAAAGTATAAAAAAAAATATTTTATTGGAAATTTGAAGTTAAAATCTTGTATACTCAGAAACTAATCAAAGTATGCATAAGAAGAACTATATATGGATAGAAAAAAGCACAATTAAAATAGCAGTTAAAAAGCAGATTATTAGACTAGTAAAAGTTTGTTTTGCAAGGAGGAATGGAATAAAAGAGTGTAGTGAAAGGAGAAGAATAAATAAAAATGGCATCTGTGTATCGATACATCATACATCAGAAAAGATTTTTAATATACATATATTTAGTTTTTAATGCAATATTTTATAATTTGTAGATATTTTATTATTTGTTTATTTTTGTTTAGTGCATTTTATAAAGTGATTTGATAAAACTTTATACGGTGGTTCTTAGTGATAAAATATCCACGGGGGTTCAAGATCACTAAACCTAAAAATAAATAATTTTTGTTTTTCCTAAATGAGGTGGGAATCAATTGCAAAGACATCAAGAATACATCATTGGTAGTGTCAGATTGTTACTGACTAAATGCAACCCCTTCTTTAGCCAATATAATGGGGTGAAACCCCTAACTGCTAACGCGAAATATTATCTAGCTAGTCAATATAATGGGATGAAACTCCTAACTGCTAACGTGGAATATTGGCTAGCGAGTAGCGATTGTAGAGCATTGGACAAGGAACCAGAAATATTAAATTGAAGAGTGTGAAAGAAAGGAAACAATTAATCTGACTATTATTATTACTATTTTGGTATCAGTGATTATTATTATTATTTGAACTAATAGTTTCTACAATGAAGACTATACTTTGTATATCAATTTTGTATTCTAAATAAAGCACTTTACTTACATAGAACGCCAAAATTTTATAGAACTTAGGTATCCTTAAATGTTTTGAATTTTACCTCTAATCTTGTTATTAAAAACTTATTTAAGTGTATATTTTATGACTGTTATATTGAAAAGTCAACCTAAAATCAACCTAAAGAGAAAAACTTATTTAATTCGTAATAAATGAAAAATACAACAAATCCTTTTTTTTCTTTTAAACTTCCGTTAAATCAAATTTAAGTCAATTTACAGTATAGAAAATTTTTCCGTTATTATCCTAGAATAATTTAATATGTTTAAAAGGAAAATTAAAATGAATTTATTTATTATTTTAATGAATTTTTAATTTTTATAGCTAATCTGTCTAAAAATTTGTTGCGAAAACTCGTCGAAATTACATGAATTACATTTTTAATGACAATATTTCGTTAATTTAAAGTTTTATTTAAATATTAAAGATACAGAGAAGGTGAATTAAAATTGTAAAGGTAAATTTTGTTTTTGTATGAACCAACAAAAAATAATAATTGAGTTTTCAAGTAATCATAATCGTTCTTTTATTTGATTTTAACAGTAATAAAAGTTTCAGATTTCAATATAGATTGGGTTAATTTTATTTTTTTTTGTTTTCAAAATGGTTTCTTTCATTTTAAATTCTAATGGAGTCGTTTATAATTATAACTAATATGGTAAAAAATAAAGAAAAAGGTGATGGGTTCAAATAGACTTTTGAATAATTAATAAATCTCATAACGCTTTTCTCTTGAACACAACAAGAAATAAAGGTATAATAATAATAATAATTATGATAAGGACGATGAAAGTTGGTTTGAACATTACATATTTTTTTCCCTGTTTTATTATTAAATATAATTAATTAATTTATTGTTATATTTACTTTTATTATTACGAACACTTTTCCGATTTAAGCCAAAAATTTCTGAAGGAAATTAACAGAAAAGGGGTAAATAACATTTATATTTTGGTTTGTTTACAAGCTTTAATAAAAACAAAGTCTTTGGTGGTTATTAAAAATGAATCATTTGCTGATATTTTGTTTGTTATTTTTTGTATGAACAGATTTTTGGTTTTTTTTTTTTTTTTTGTGGAAAAATTCGTGTTTATTCGAAAAATTCGTTTTATTTTTTATAAAAGGTAATAAAACCAGTTTAAAAAAGTATACGATAAAAATATTTGGTTTGATCTGAATATATAGTAACTATATACTTATCAGAACAAAAAAAATAATGTGTGTAATGTGTCATGAGGTCGGCATGATATAAGACCTTTGGGTCTTGCCAAGGTTGGAGCATAAACTCAAAACTAAATTTGAGAATAATGTCTCATTATAATTGAGTCACAATGCTTTTGATTTGGCGGGACATAACAACTTAATAATTTTGGTTGTTTTTTGATGTCTTGACTAAAATGGAACAAAACAACCTTATTTTTTGATCGACCTGAAAAAAATTGTAATTGAAGATCAAAAATAATACTTTCTGTTAGATAATCAACTTAAATTTATTTATTATATAATATTATTTATTATATAAAGTTTGTATATTATAACATATTTATATTCTTGTCAATAGTAAAAATAATTAGTCTTTAGGGTCCACCATTATTTCAAAAGCTTTGTTGTTAAAATATTTATTATAGAGGAAAAGAATTAGAAGAGATTTTAGAATTGGTTTCAAAATTTGTTTTAGGATTTCAATAATTTGTTTTACGAGGAATTCGACTATTTTAAATGCTTTATAGTTCATTATAAAATACTTTGCTAATTATTTTTCTCACATAAATATCTACAAACCTTATGAAATGGTGAAAGCTACCACTTCTAGCCCTCCGCTAAAATCTCTCTTAAATATTTTTCTAACATATCTCCTAATTATTTTGCATTAACTTAAATATAAAGTTTTTTATGGTGTTGTATTCCATAGCTGGTGAGATATTATCCCTTTCAATTTTAGATTAGAGCCATAAACTTTTAAATTTTATTTGAGGTATTATGGCCGGGGGCCTGATGAAACGTCACTAATTATTAAAGTTATACATACTAGTACTACTAGTCAGACATTATCAGTCACTAATTTAAAATTGGTGTATAAAAGGGTTCCTACTTAGCAAAAATTAAAAATTATTATTAACGGAGAGTTATTTTCCTAAATCTGAATAAAAAAAAAAACTTTTTTTGCAATTAAAATATAATTTTTCACTTGAAAAAATCAATAAGTTTTAATAAATAACACCTTAGTAGCTAGTACACAAACCATTTTATTAATTAAAAAAAACATGGTCTTTTAATTATAAATGAATTTTCTTATTTTAATTTCTAATTAAACAATTTTTTTTATTTTAGATTTCAAATTATTCACACTTGAATAATTAAATAGTATTATAAATCTAACAACATAAATACATACATATAGAAATATATAATATATTAGTACAATAATATAATATTAAAAGTTTAATAAATGACTTATTTAGTATATTTAATATGGCGTGTCTATTTAAATTATCCACACATCGTTAATTGCTGACATCATGTAATAATTAATATTATATATACAAAATTTAAAAAAAAAAAAAAAAAAATGAAGAAATTATTACAATTATAATTCATGTTATATTTCATGTATGTCCTTGGAGTAATTTCTGAAAAAAAAAATAAAATTATCAGTTTATTCGAAATATAAATGAGTGAACAAAATAGTTTTTAATTTTCTTTTTTTTTTTTCTTAATTGCGTACACTAATAAATTAAGTGTTCATTCAATTTGAAAGTTAGGTTAGGATATAATTTCACTATAATATATATTTTGACAGTTACAGTTGTATAAAGTCTACATCAATTTTATATTCATTAAGTTGACATTTTTGGTTCAACCCAACAATCATTATTATCAAAATCATCATTATCATCATATTGGTGTGAAATTAACGACATTTGAGAATTATATATAAATTAATGAAAAGCTTACGCATACCGTTACTTGTTTAGAATTAGAATGCTTTTATATATACATACTATTAAGGACAAACATAATATGATTGTGTAGCCTTTTTACATATTAAGGTAACAAAAAAAAAAAAAAAAAAAAACAGGATGGAAATTTATTAATGAGTATATTATATAATACTCTACAAAATAATAAGAAAATTCAATTAACTAATCATTTGCTAATTAGAAAAATAAATTTTAAAATATCAGTTAAGTTTATTCGATTTTGTAAAGGTGTGGAATTTCAGTAGGTATAATAATAAAAAATTTAAAAAAAAAATTTTCCTAGAGCTACAAAATAGAAATTGGGAATAAAATTTATGAATAAATATAATTTTTCTATATATATGTTTATATATACCTATATATCTATATATACCTATGTTTGAAAGAATAAAATTATCGAATATATTCATAATCATAATATACAAATAAAAATCGAATATTGTTTTAAAAGAGGGTCAATTTACATTTTTTTTTTTTGTTTAAAAATCAAAAATATAAAAATGCAAAAAAAAAATAATACCAACAAACAAATTTATAATGAAATAAACCAATTCCGATTCCGATGTGTCAAAAAAAAAGAATAAAATATTCAATAAGGGGATATATATATTATATATATATTTTATATAAATAATAATATGTACATATATTAAATATATTAGAAATGCAAATATTATTATAAAATTTTTAAATAAAAAATACAATTTTTGCTACATTTTATTTTGTTGCTAAAAATTTTTTGGTTATAATAACAGTGTCGGTCTAAAAATTGCTCTAATTGAATATTTGTAAGATTATAATGTAAGGATACATATATTGTTTAAATGAAATATTTTTGTTCAACTTAGATATGTATTACATATATAGCTATATTGAAATTATTTTTTTCAATTACTCAAATTAAAGATTATATGAATGAGAATTAAATCAATTAACGCTTCTCTTAACACAATTTTTGAGATCTTAGAGTTAAATCTTATTAATTGATATTGTCATACTTAAAAACTGTAATGAACATTTTTTACAATATACCAAAAGCCTCGAGTTGTGTCCGTAATACGTTCCAGGAAAATGCGACGCAAAGCGAAAAGGATGCATTTTCGATGCAAACACGAAATTTTTTTAATTGTATTTTCGCATTAAAAGTTATTTTAAATAAAAGCAATATAAAATATATTATTGAAATGGAACATTTGTTCAAAGATAATATCATTTGAAATTTGAAATTTGAAATCCCTCCTTGATCTATTGGTTGGTTAATAGACATTTTGTTTGTTTATGTACATTTTCGTCTATATCGTTTAAATATCTTGGATGTCCTAGTGTATTATCGATCAATATTGATAGACAAAAGTTGAACTTCACATGTTTTTTTAGAAATTCCTATATTGCACAGTGGCTCATCTAATACTCATCTAAACATAGCTCCAGTGATAAAAGCTTTTTTGTTTGCCCACGCATGCATGGGAAATTTGTTTTTTATTGATCCACGCTATTATATTTTCCGGATGATCAACTAACCAGAACTTTAGTTTACAATTATCATTAGCATTACCTCCAAAAAGTAATATTATATTAACCTTTGCTTGTTTTGAAACCAGTAGTTTCAAATTCTTCTTTCGAAATATTTGTTCTTTTTGACAAAAAAAAGAATAAAAAATTTATTAAATTTATACTTTATAATCAGGGAATGCAATTTTTTTTATTTTTTTTATGAAATTTCAATTATTTTTAAACTGCGAGGCAATTTAAAATTATGGTATTCAAATTTCTAACGGCGCAAGTCGAAACGATTCAACTCGAGACAATAGTATACTTTAAAAATGTAATAAAAATTTCAGTAATTTTTGCATCGTTTGAGAAAAAGGAATAAAATTTTGTTCATAAACTTTGCATTATACTATAATATTTTCGGTCTAGCCTACCACTCGTTAGAATTTAATACCTATACTAAAGTTAGAAAACCTTGAAAAAGTTAAACTTTAAATTTTTTTCCAATACTGTGTATTTTTTAACAAAAACCACAAATTGTGGTCTAGGGTAAAAATTGAATAATTTAATAATCTTAATATTTTCTCACAAAGATGTTCGGACATAAATTGCCTTCTGGCAAGGATCTTATCATCAATACTATTTGTCTTAAAAAAAAAAAAAGAAAACTTTTTTTTAAAATTCAAAAATTTCTTCAAAGTCTCCAGATAATTCAAATTTACAAATGGATATTCATAAAAGCATTCTTAAAATATTTTTTTTCTTGATTTTTTGACGAAAAATCAAAAGAAACATTTTTTTTTTTATTTAGAATTCAAAAAAAAAATTTTTTTTTAATAATAAAAAGAAATTTATATTTTATATATAAAAAAATTATGGATAAAAAACAATGTTTTGTTTGGTAATAAACGAAGTGTAGAAAAATTTATTGAAAAATAAAGAAAAATAAAATAAAAAAGGGATTCAATTCAAAAAATATGGCGGTTAACCAAAAAAAAAAGTAAGATAACTAACTGATTTGAAATTTCTGTTGTCCTTAATTTAACTACCATAGTAATATAAGGAATCAATTCAAATCAAAACAGAAGGATATGAAGAAATTTTGGTCCATTTTTTTTTTATTTGAAATTGTTTAGATTTAAGGATATAAGTAAATGAATGACTGGTTGAAGCTTTTCAAAAATAAAAAAAGAATGACTTGAATACCAAAACAATAAAAATGAATACAATATATTATATTCTATGTCCTGGTCGTCAATTTTAATTTAAAGATTTACATTTTGACTTATTGTCACACTGAAAATTCCCCAAAGGACACAAACATTCTTCTTAATCATATAAATCAACAAATGATTTTTAGTTCAATTTTCTTCAAACTTTTTGTTTTTTTTTTTTAAATTTTTGTTTTAAATATGGTTTTTATTCAGGATATGCTTCAAGGTTCAGAATATCAAATCCATTTTATTTTAGATATTATATTAGAATAGTATTTTTTTTTTAGAATTATAGATTTTATACAAGGACTATATATAGTTTTAAATTAATTTAAAAAAAAAAATTTGATTTAGACAATTCAATCATATTTTTATTTTTTGAAAGTTTACGACAATTTTAAAAGGCATGTAATGGTTAGAGAATGCTGTATTGGACTGTCTGTGTTTGATTGAATTAGACTGAAAAGTTAGAAGTAAGAGTTGTAAATTTTATTTAGGCTTTCTTATAGATATTTAAAGGCAAACAGTATTTATTCAATTTAGAAATTTTAACATAGTGTATTAGCATTTTTAGAGAAGGGCCTAAAAGTATGCTAAAAACTTAATCACTTTAAGATTCATAATTTACTTTTATCAAAACGCCACTTTTTTAAAGATATGTAAAAATTAAACAAAACATTTTTATATTATTTTTTTTTTTATTTTAATAAATTTATGATGAGTCATTTTTTTTTTTTTTGTTTTTGGAACCTAAAATAATAAGTAATAACTAAAAAAATGAAATTTCTATAAAAATCACTTTGTTGTTGAAGACCGCCCACAATTAATCAACAAATCCTATTTAACATACTTCAAGGATAAAAAATAATACTGTTATTTACTGTTATATAACATTGTATATTTTTACATGAATTTATTGATTTTAGAACATCTGAAAAATGGAATGTCCATGGAGAAAAGCTCCTACCCATAAAAAATTTTTTACAATATATAAATATTTTTTTTTTTGTTATTTTTATCATCAGGCGGTGCCGAGAATTTTTTTTTTTGTTAATTTTCTTTAATAAAAACCAAAGATTGGAGTTTGCGTATAATAAGCAAAAAAAATTTTTTTTCTTTAAAACAAAAAAAAAGGAGGAAAAAAAGGAGTAGCATAATTTTTTTTTTTTCAAAATTAGGTAGTGTGGAAAAAATATTTGTTGAAAATAAAGAAAGTATTGAAAGATATTTTTTACTCCTAAAAAACTATTATACAGTTTTATTTTAATAAAAAATTCAAAAAAATTCATAATAAATTACGTTGAAAACTTTAATTTTTTTACAAATTTTTCGAAAATTTGAAAATAAATCTAATTTAAAATTTGTTACATGTTTTTCTGTTCATTGCAATTGGGTATATATTGATGACAATCTCCTATTTTGAAAATATTATTTTTTATAAGGATTATGTACAAAAATACTCTGGTGTTCCAATTAAAAATGAAATTGCAAAGCGGCAATTGCTTATTTTGTAATTAAAAACATTTATTTTTAGTACTTACTTTATTAAATACTTATAGCGACATTATTAAGTGGAAATTTATTTGAAAATTAACATAATTAGTTTAAGATTATTTCGATTCTACAGAAATTTTTAATTCAAAAATGTATGTTAATTAACAAAACAAAAGTCTGGACGGAACATTGCAAATTTTGAAGATGTCTTAGAAATACAGAAATAGAAAGTGCTATGTGGATACAGGCTGCACTTTAAACTATTCCACAATAATAAAAATATAAAACAGGAATGTCACCTACGACGAATTTTATTGCAAATTATTTGTAATAGAGAGCTGTGGAAGCTTACTGGTGGATTATATATATACTAAAGCACAGGTGAGACAGAAAAAATGGAGCTGGATATGATAACAAAAGACAAAAATAATATTATAGCCTAGCCGTATTTGATGATGTTCTATATTTATAAAATAATAACGACTCTACTGTATACTGCCAAAAGCAATAGTACAATAATTCTAATCCACTGCATATCATCAAGGATAGTATACAATATTTCTAAACAGGTTGTAGTACATCTAATACCTCAGCAAAATTAACTAACTAACGCATAAAAGATATTAAAAAAACAAATTTAAGAATTTTATGCAAATTGTAAGTCGATAGTAAATATTTAGGAAAATATAATCATCTTTGATTATAAATCATCTTCTTACTAACAAAATTTCTTCAAATGTATTCAAAAAACTCGGTATTTTTGTCAAAAGTAATCCGAAATCATTCATTCAATTTTTAAAATAATTGGATGACATCAAATGCAAAACAGTTATCAAAAGATTCATCACATTTAGTATGGTATTTCTTCTATAACTTTCAAATGTTCATTCTTTTAGTTTTATTTGTTTTTTTTCTTCTAACAATATAAAAAACAAAAAAAAATGTGTGAGTCTTATTTTTGCCTTTGTTTGCTGTGATATGCTATTGTTTTTTAGATGATCATTTTTGTATTTTTAATTTCGCATATTGAACGATAATTCAAATTGGCGGTTTTTGTTTTTTGAATACAAAAAATTTTTGATTGTTAATCATTTATCTGATCGTTATGATCAATAATGTTATATCCAAAAAAGGATTTTATTTAATTTAGTTTTATATATTTACAATATCGCATTTATATATTATAGTATCTTAAATTGCGGCGGCATTTTTAATCATTGATAGAAAAATATATGTGAATGAATACGTATACCGACATAAATGAATATTTTGATTTGGTTTTCCAATTTTATTCTTTTATATTTTACATAAAAAGTGAAAAATCAAATTATAAAAGATAATACAAGCGATATCCAGATACGCGGAAGTGATCGTTATATTTATAATCAATTGAAGATCAAATAAAGAAATAATATTGCATATATGAAATCATTGAAAATAGAGTGGAGAGTTTTTTTTAAAGAATTGTGTATTTTATTGCCAAAAGGGAATGTAAAAAGTTTTCTTTTTTTTTTAAAAAAGTTGATTTTTGTAATCAATTAATATTATTCTTAATAGAAAGTTGTAGATACAATATACAAAAAGACAAGTAAATGTAACAGTAAGTCTATGCAACCGACTTACTAATACCCTACACCTGAAAAATTCAAATTAAATTAAAAATCCATCCAGTTATTTTAGATAGGTATTTAATATAAACTAAAAACATAAACGCTTTTACAACCCTTGTATAGAATTTCAAGTTTCTATCTTTATTAATTTTGAAAATATTCTTGTTAGACCTTAAGAGGCGTGTGTCAGCTACCCGAACCATCACTCCGATTCATCTCCATTTTCAGAGACATAAAAAAAATAACATCACAGAACCCTTCTATTAATTTTGAAGGTTCTATTTTTATTGGTTATTACAGAACCCTTGTATTAATTTTGAAGGTTATATTTTTATTGGTTTTGCAGCTATGCTCGTTTGCTCTTGGGCTCGTTCGGGAACTTTCAAAATCCGAAATCATTTTTCCCAGATGTAATTTCCGTCTTTCTTTCGTAATTAGACTATATAAATTTCATAAAGATAGCTTTATTAGTTTTTGAGTTATCATGCGAACGGACAAACAGACGGAGGGACGAACGGACATCGTTAAATCAACTCAAGAGGTGATACTGGTTAAGAATATATGTACATGTCTCTACCTAACGTGCTTTCTTTTGGTGGTTACAAACACTAGACCAAAATTAATATACCCTATACTTTAGGTGTAGGATATAATAATGACCTCATTCTTGGAAATTCCCTTAATTTTAAAATTTTTGTTTCATTTAATTGTAGTTAAAATATTTGATTACCCTAAAAAATTTTAAGCTTCCTTAAAACTTCTATAGTGTCAATGAAACATAAAGTTTCATTGTTAAAGTTTCAAAGATCTATAGAGAACAATTTTCGGTTGCATTTTCATTTAAAAAATATTAATATAAAATTTTTAATGTCTTTTTAACAAATTTTTAAAAAACACTTATTTAGTTTTATTTTATTCTTGGCAGAATTTTAACACATTCTTAAAAAAAATTTTAAATAAAGTGTAGATAAATACTTAACACACAATATTTAAGGGTCTTCTCATCTTTTTCAGAAATATTTTGCATTTAAAAAAAAAAAATAAACATTTGCCTATTTACTTTTTTACTTTTGCCATTCTATCAATTGTCATTTTTATGTAACCAACTTCCAGTTATCCCTCACTCTTTTAAAATCCACTTAATATTCATTGATTAAGTTACAAAAGCATGAAATTGCCGTTTAAAAATTCCTTTAAATATATGTAGGAATAATTTTGAATTTTTATTTATTTATTTATTTTTTTTTTTTTGTACTGTTCTTCTTTTTGTTTTTGTTTTTAAAACATGTTTTGATGTTATCCTGATTTTATGCATCAATGCAGGATAACAGCAAAAATTCAGAATAGAAAAATAAAGGGATATACGTATAAGTATAAAATAATAAAGGCATTCCTTTATGTTAACCATAGAATGCATCCCGGAGGAGCCATAAAGTTTTTCTTACATAATTTTATTCTATATAATATATGTAACATTATTATGTATATATATATATATATAGAAGAGTAAGTTTATATAAAGATTTTGATATTGTGGTGTATTTATTTCAGATTACTTGGGCTTACAGTTAAATTCATGTTAAGTACATATATATATATGAAATTGTAAAGGTGGGTAACAATGAATTAAAATATTGATTGGAATGGGGGGGGAAAAAAAAACAAAAAAAAAAAACTAAACTAAACACTATAAAAGAAAATTCTAATCAATATTCAATGTAATTCAAAATGAAACATTGAAATTTAATTTCTCAGAAATTAAAAGAAACAGAAATTGTTTAGAAGACAAAAAAAAAAAGAGGAGGGAGAAAACAAAACAAATTTTTATAGTATATAAATGGTATATTTTGCCACTATAAATAACTTTACTATACGATATATAATAAGAATTATACCATTAGATAAATGAAAGATTTACCAATTAAATTCATGTCAGTTTTAAGAATTTTTTTTTTTTTTTTTGAAATTTCCATTTTTGGTATACACAAATTACATATAGCAAGAAAATTTATTTGAAATTATGTTAAACTATATTTAACATTTAGAATGAAGCAATCCAAATTTATATTTGTTTCATTTGTAAACGTATATGTGAAATTCAAAAAAAAAAAAAAAACAAAACAAAAAATAAATTACCATAGACATTAATCAAAGGAATTCTGATTAACTCCCAGATCTTATTTAAAAACAAAATATATTTTTTAACCATTCAAAATACTAACTATATAATATATAAAATAAAAATCAAATATATCTAAAGTTTATTTAAAAAAAAATTTTTATAAATTGTGAATAAAAATCAAACAACCCTTTACATACATGTATCTATAAATTTCAATTTTAAATCGAATTTTAAATTAAAATTAGTCTTACTATAGATATAATTATCAAAATCATTACTCATATACTTCATTTTCTTTCTATATACATTTTAAATATATAATATATAGTGATTGCCCAGGATATATATAGTGATTCTAATTTAAAAAACTATTGTTTAATTAACTTAATACTTGGATGATGTTACCATTTCATTTTTATAATATATATATATATATATATATGTATTATATAATATTAGAGTTCTATATATATATATATATATTATGTTATACATTTTCATAAAAATGTTATAAGATAATTCCTATATTTACAATAATTTAAAATTTTGTTTTTGAAATTTTATTGATATCAGAACCAACCAAATCATATATACAAAAAATTCCCTAAATTTTAATGAGAATTTTCAACTATACCTGTTGTATATAATTAACCTCAGTATCTTCTCAATCCTATAATTAACTTTTAAATAAGTGAAGAAATTAACTTTAAATATTGTGAATTGAATTTTTCTAATTTGACTTTTGTTTGAGAATTATGGTTTCAACACTATTTTAATTGTAGTTTATTTTAAGGTAATCTATGTAGTCGAGTATATATATATATAAAATATACCTGGTATATAAATGTTATGGTCGCGAAAATTTATTTTTCTGTGATAAAATACTTTATATAACAACCAAAACCACAGAATCCAAAATGTCCACTTTACAAACATAACAAATTTTATCCACAATCATCATTAGTTTCAATTTAAAATAATTTTTAGAATTTTCTTTTAATTGTTTTTTTTTTTTTTTTGGTCAATTAAACAATGAATGTTCGCATATTATTGAATTAGTTGTGTATATTATAGAATATTATGTAGAATATTTGAAAAGAATAAATGGTATAAATGTGCAGACGAGAAAGTTTATAAAATTAAAGGTAATCTAATCGAACTATTTTTTTGAAATATTTATGTTTAAAACATATTTAAAAGGTTTGTAAAATTTATGTACCTATATCGATTTTTTATACACGATATAGCCTAAACTATAAAAAGGATTCTTTTATACAACTTTACTCTACCAATACTATACTAACCTAAATACAACACTGCATAGGTTTGACTAAATGGAAGAGGGAGTGAAGGTGGAAAATAAAATAATAGAAGGGAAATTATGTTATCTTATAATATTTTAGGGTCGGCTATCAAAATTCGCGTCACAAAATCTCCTGTCTCAAAATCTCACATTTTAAAATTGTACATGTCGAAATCTCGCGTGTAAAAATCTCCTGTTTCAAAATCTCACGAGTTTGATCGTAAAATTAAAAATTTTTGGAAAAAAGTGTATACTCTATTTTCTTCATTATAAATTCATAATTTTTGTGATATAAATTCCGTTGACAATATATTTTTATAATAATCGCAGTGACTGACAAAGTTATAGCGGTGAAATTCACTATTTGAAAAACATTTGATTTAAATCCACTATTTTATATCCACTATAATCCACTGCTCTACAAATATATTCCCCTTATTTTCAAACTCTTAAGAAATAATAAGTCAGACAGAGAAATAGTGGTGGCTGTCGCTTCCAAACCCATGCTAAACAAATTATTGAAATCCTAAATTTGTGACCAACTCAGAAGTTCTTACTAATTATTTTTTTTACATAAATATTTTAACATCAAAGAATTCAAAATAGTGAGGAAATATTCTACTTTTTCGCGATATTTTTTATAGAAAATATCGTGAAACGAGAGATTATAAAAAACGAGATTTTGAGACATGCGGTTTTAAATCGCGAATAAATTTTATAACATTAGTTTTCATAGAGCTCCTAAAAAGGGCACGAGTTTTTGAGCTGCGTGTTTACATAGTGCTTTCATATTTTTATCATATAAAAATCAAATTTTGAAAGCAATGACAATTTGAAAATCATTGTTTACTTTCTCATTCTCGCGCTTTGCAAAGATTATTTTGCAATGAAAATTATTTGAAATAAAAATGAAAATTATTTTAGGTGGTCATAAAATTACTTTAGGTGATCCAGAATAGAAAAATTATGTCTGATATATTTTTGTGTTTTCTTGCTTCTCGTTTTTTCGTCGTATATGATGAAGATGAAGTTAAAAGTGAAAACTTCATTTAGCATTTAATGTTCGAAAATTTTAGCATATTTCAACACTACCCTAAAATTTTAATTTTAAAGAACACTTAGAAATTTTTTTTTGAAATATTCTAGAAATTGAATCAGGGGAAAATAAAGTTCTAACTAACTAAACCTTAAAGAGTACATTTTTTGTGCAATATGAACTGTGTGAAGCTTTTAAAATAAAATTTTGCAAAAGATGTTACAAGGTAAAGATAAAAAATTTGGCTACTTTTTCAAGCAAAAAATGTTTTAAATTGTAGTTTGTCGCAAGAAAGTTCATTATATAAGAAAGATAAAGTTGTGTTCTAAATAATATCAGTGTGAGTAAAGAATAACAAAAATAAAGCTTTTTTTATAAAAGAATTTCTACGGTTGACGTTTTTGGGGGATAAATGGCTCTGAGGTATGATGGATAGAATACCAAAAAACTAATTAAATAATTAATTTTGCGGAAGAAGTTTTTTATGTAATCCCTGTTGATTTACAATGCCACAAGTTTTGTGTTCAATAGGCATAATAAAATAACACACGAATTTTCTAAGTTAAATGGAAAATTTATATCAATACTTCTTACAAATTCCTCATATTTTTGAAATTTAAAATTTTTATATTCTGATCTATGTTTAAGACACTTGAAAATATAATATTTTAAATGATTCCCAGCAGTTTGAATTTTTTGAGTTGTAGTTAAAACCGAATCTGCCACGTTTCCATCTTATACCAAATCTTCTTCAAGTAAAAAAAATTTTTTTTTTCCTAATAGTTTTTTGTACATATGTACAATATGTAAATAACAAAACATTTTAAATAAAAGGAGTTGCCGTGCCTCTAATTCTTACTAAACTGTATTGATTGAAACCGTAATTTTGTAACCAACTCTAAGATCCCTCTAAATTACTTTTTATCCATACATATTCTGTAGTATATAACCATAATTGGTTTGTTTTTTAATAAAAATATATCGTTATATATCTAGTTTTCCAGAATTTTTAACTAAACTCAGTTCGCTATAGAAAACTTTATAGTTGTCTCGTAAATGTTATTAAATAAGCTTTATAATTTGAAAAATAGAAGATTTTCACTCGCAAAAGAAAAATTTATCCAATTAGAATTCGCGAAAAAAAAGGTTTTGGAAAGGAATATTTTATTAAAAGAAGATAATGCCTAAGATTTCCTCAGTTCATTCATTCGGTTTCACAAATATTGGAATAGAAATTGAAGAAAAATTGGATAACAATTAGAAATAAAACTTTGTTGATCAATTGCGGCTTTAGAGATCTTTACTTTTTCATGGTCTAATTTCCAAAAAGTTGTTTGACATCGTTATATTTTTTAAAACTCAAAATACAAAAGAATCTTACAAATTTCTTTTAGTGGTAACTTTCGTTTTCCAGTATTGTAGATTTAATTTACTTTTTAAAAATATATACAGATAATAAATACTGTCCTAAGTCTCTTATAGTTTCTGTTATTTATTTGTTTCACTATTTGTTTTAAATAGCGTAAAAAACAAATATTTTTTAATTTTTTTTTTAATTTGTTATAATAATATTTGCATTCACATGCCTTTTTTACATGAAAATTTAAATCTTTAAACAAATAAAAAGACAGTGTATACAATTTTACTATCATAACTCATTATTAATGTCAAACGACAAACTATGGGATAATTCAAATACAGTCTGTACAATTTCCCCTATTTTTATACTAAAAAAAAAAAAAATAGTTATTGTTTTTCTTTCTAACATTCTCTTATTAAGTGCTCGTCCTGCAACCTGATTAAAATTCATTTTGTAAACTCACTTACATACACTTAGAAAACGTTTTAAGTTCTATCAGCAAACAAATCTGAATTGAACAATAGAAAACAAAATTTTTTGTTTCATTGATTCATTCAAATAAATTTTGCAACAATATCCTCTTTTATATATTATGCATGTATTATAAGGATAATAACAGTTATTTAAAATTTAGTTGAAGGGTTACAATGTACAATTTAGTTATTTTCGATTCTTTAAATATATATATATTCTAATAATAAGTTAATCTGAATATAAAAACCACTTAGAGGGCATTTGAACCGATTATAAAATAAAATTAGTTGAAAAGAGACAGAATATAATATTACAAACTCTTAACACGTGGCTTAAAGTCACGTGTCAACAAAAATTGAGATGTAAAAGGCGTGTCGGAATATTGGTTTTAAAATACAATAACCAACAAAAAAAAAATTGTTGGTAGCAATTATTTTGGGTCAAACAGGAATATAAAATAACATTTATTATGTCCTTCCTGATTTTTTTTTTTGATTAAAACTGGGAAGATTGGAAATAAATTAATATATTGGGTACAATAACTGAAATGGGCGTGAAAATTGCGGATGATAATGAAAATTGTAGTGCTTGTAACGAAAGAAGATTAAATTTCTTAGTCATGAGATCAGTCGTTTTTTTTTTTTGTTTTGTTGTTTTTTTTGTATTGCTCTGATTATTGTTGTAAGTTGGAAGGTTTAATCAACTTGTTTGATTTTCCCAAGGTAAATAAATATAATTATTGTTTTTTTTTTGGTTATAGTTAAACTGGGATTTCTTAGAGGAAATTTTCAAAAAAAAAAATTTTATATACAGTCTTGGGGAAAAATATAATTCTAGAAATTTATACTGAAATTTAAAGCAATATTGGTAATGTAACAAGTTAGAGGCAACGACTTAGGATGACTTTGTCATGTTTTATGAATATATAAAAATGAACTATGGATTAAAGTAAAATTGTAAAAAAAAATCGTCAAGTAGAAAATTAGATGGTTCTTCAACGACCACCTAACAACAGTTAAACACGAAACATAAGACGAGAGTTGTTTGTTTGCTAAAGACATGCAATGATAATGTTAAAATTATCTAACTACATGATAAATCATTTAATGACGAAGAAACACAAATCACTCCAACCGAAAAAAAATAAATTAAGTCAGATACAAACAAAAACTGCAGGAATGATGTTTATAATGAAGGGAGAAGGAATATTCGGTTTATTAAAGATAAATCAACCATTTCCGTTCATATTTATTTATTTATTTTGTACAGATCAAGTGATAATATTAATCGTTATATTTCATTGACCATTTGTCTGTTAGACATGCGAACCAGCTACAATTATTAATCTAATATATAGTTGTATTATTTATTTTGTGTGTAGTGTTTGACCAAGATTTGAAACTAAAATCTTTCGAACAAAAGACCGGTACAGTACTTATGTCACTGTATCGGTTAGATTTATTCTTTAGATATCAAGCTTCTAATACGATTTTTCTTATTATTTGTTGTACGATTTATTCAATTTTTTTACAGTTACATCAATTTTTTTTGGCCATCACTCTATTTATACAACAGAAGGATATGATTATGCTTAGAATTTTTTTTTGTATTAAATATTTATAAAAAGAACACTATACTTTTACATTTCACATATATTAAAGAATTTATAATATTTTTTTTTTTTCTTTTATTAATTAAATTGTTAAGAATTAACTATTCAGAAGTTAATTTGTTCCCATTATCAAATGTAGTCTGTTGTTTAGAGCCACAGCAAAATAAAAAACAAGAAAACTAAATATAAAAACACAAAACCCTATTGAAAGTCTTTGATTTGTCTTTTGGGAATTTAATTTTTATTCAAACTCTTTTTATTTTTTATTTTCTTAGATAATATTTTGATTGAAATTAATTGAAAAGTTTTATTCTAATTTAGGTCTTATTTAAATAGAATGTTAATATTATGTGAACTATCAACATAGAATAATAAATTTAATATAAAAAAAAACTTTAAAATAACGTCTTATATTATCCTTTTTTTTTTTTTTTTGAAATACCTAAATAAATTATATTTAAATTTGATTGAATGTTGTTATATATAAAAGCAAATCTATAAGAAATCTATTTTCAAAGCCACTTAATAATATTTTTCTTCTATTTTTAACCCCTTCTATTCCTTTCAAATTCAAATTTTTTCTAAATTTACTAAAATTTACGCTTAAAAATATTTAATCTTTTCAAACGTTCTTTAAAATCCTTGTACATACGAGTATATACATATGTAAAGACAAGCAAAAATATTTTAAAGACACCATAAAGAAAATAATTTTGATTGACATCGTTCGAAATTGAAAATAAAAAGAAAATTCCGCAAAAAAAAAAAAAAGTAAAAGAAAAATACTAGAAAATTCAATTTTACAAATTAACTTCGTGAAAGGTGAAAGTCTTAAAATATTCGCTTTTAACATCGCTGAGTGGTATAAAAGTGAATTATTAACTTTAGTAGATGTTGACAAAAACCCTTGCTTATAATATTATCTTTGAATAATAAAAGGAAATGAGATAAATTTAAAGTTATATCAACAGGAAATATATAGAAAGGATTACTTAATATTAAAATCAAAACGTTCTGATTCAATTCGTAATTCAATTTATTCTCTTTACTCCCATTCTAAATTTTAATTCACTTGCAAAATGTAAACCATTTAATAGAGATGGGGAAGAACAAATGATTTTTTGTTGTTTTTATCAGGGTTTGTCAAAATGTAAATACTAAGTTCATTAAAAAAAAATTTGAAAATTCGAATTAGGATTCGAAATATGCATTTTAACTATAGTATTAAAAAAGAAATGAAAAGTGTAAAATATACTCTTAAAAGGAATCGTAATTTTAAAGTTTCATAAAACTTTAAAAATATTTAATTTTTTTTTAAAATATCCAAAGGAAGATGGTCTACTCTACAATATGACTAAAACGTCGCCAGCCATTTGATTTACAAATTAAATAATATTACTATGATAATAGAGAACCAGAATTAAAAGAATAATGTGAGGGCTTATTATAGGTCATGCTTCACAAGACGCCTTCAATTCAACCAATCTAAAATTTAAAAATTGTTAAATATTATCTTTAATATATAAATTTTTTTTTGTCATATTTGATGCCAATAAGATAAATTGTAAAATAATATACATACATATTATGTATGTATTGTAGTACCAAAAAAAAAAATTTAATCACAAAAAAATACACCATATACATACATATACATATATCACAAACACCATATACATACGAATTGAGTAACGGCGAAGAAACTCAGAAATTAAAATTTGCCGTATGCGGTATACCACAAGCTACACGACAGTCAACAAGAGTTTTATTATGTGAGGAGAGCAACATTTTATTCTTCTCACATATAACTGGCTTATAAAAAAGAGGGTATGAAACGAAGAATAAAATGTTTCTTATATTATGAGTAAAGTACTCGTGTCACGTGTATCTTTGGCATTATAACTTATAAAACCAAGTCATACATTTGCAAGAAAAATTTTCTCTTTGAAAAAACAATTTTACCCGTATGTTCGCATTATGAACACCCTATATCTATGAAACACATTTTACAAGAATCCGAATTTAATACAACTTTAATTAACTCTTCACTAACAAATGAACTGAAAATTTCCAAATAATAAAAAACATTTGCGAATCCTATAATGTTTGGCAAAATATAGGATTTATATATAGGATATAATGTTTGGCAGAATATATGTTTATACACAGGCAAAATTTTAAAATTATAATATATGTATGTATGTATGCATATTAAAAAATACCAAAAGCAAAGGAAACAAAACTATTATGTTAATCTTAAGTCGCATAAAAAGAAAATGTCTATCAATAGCCTTTATTAAAATAATTATACATATTAGAATAAATAAATAAATAAAGTTGAAAAGTCTCTGATTGTAAGGAAACCAAATTGAAATCTATAATGCATTATCTAGTTAATTTTATTACGGAAAAATGTTTGTATTTCGGAATATTATGGAAATGTACGCGATATTTACAGTTATTCTGTCTCTGAATGAACATGATAATTTGCACGTTTTACTGTTGTGAAATCTAAATTTTAAATTATGTATAAAAATTGGAGGTTAGGTTAAAACTATAATATGGAAACATAAATGGAATTTTGCGTCCAATTTTCAAAATGTCAATATTTAAGTTGTGCATGGACTAGTTTAGTTTTCTATATTAAAACATATTATTATATTACCAATTCCTAAAAGTTGGATTTTAGATATTTCAAAGGTAAAGTAAGATTGCAATAAATTTCTAATCTTTTGAACATTTTTATTTTTTCTATATTTTAAAATCAAAAACTTTAAAATATAAGTTTTATTTTTTTTTTTAATACAGCAAAATTGTTTTTGATGCCATTTCATATTCCCATTTGTAATTTACAATTGAACTTATGTATAATATTACAACAGTTATAAAAATATTGACGGATATAATTTTATTCTCATACCCTTCATGTTCTTTATGTTGTCTTATTTTAGCACGTTCGTACTGCAATCCATTTTTTTTTGTGCATTCGCATAGCAGGCATTTTATGGAACAAGTTAGAAATATTGGTTTCATTGAATTTTAATTCATATTCATATTATATTAGAAATACCATATTATACCGTAATAGTAAATAGATACGGTGAGTTTTTTTTTACCCTTTCTTGGGTTATATTATTCACGTATACAGGTATAATTTTTTTTTATCTTATGGGTACATACATACATAGGTATATTATATACATATTAAAACATTTTTTGCTCTAAAATTATTTCTTTATAGACTGCGACACTTTCAATATTATTGAACCTTCAAGTTAAAATCAAAAACAAAAAAAAAATAAATAGTAATTTAAAACCTACGTGAATGCAATGCACAGAATTTGTTCAGATGAAAAGTGCCTTTTGACAGCAATTTTAAGTGTCAAATGAATGTTTATTTAAAGTCAATTTAAGTGTCTGGAATTTTTAAAATCGTTACATCTAATGTTTTAGGTGTAAAGAGTTGTTTTTTTTTATATTGTATGAAGTTTCTAAAATAGATTTTTTGCAACATAATCTTATGATTTAAGGAGACGAAAAAATAATTTTAAAAAAGTTTTTAAATAAAAGGAAGTTCAATAAAATTGAAAAGTTTATTTTTAGGGAATTTCTACAAGTCCTCCAGAAATGGTTTCAAATTAAAATAGAAAATATGAAATATTATATATGTACTTATGTAGGTATGTTTATAACTAATAAGTGCTCACCACTCTATTCAATTACAAGTATCGGACAATAAATTTATAATATTGAAATTATTATTACAGTTAGCTTCGTATAAGTTTTATTTTTTAAAGAAAAGGAACTTTTTCTGCCTCTTTGTTTAGTTATTTCGAATTTAGCATAAACGAAGCGGTGAAATTAGCCAAATGCTAAAAATGGAACATAGAACCTGAAAATGTGAATTTACTTATATGAGTTTTAAAATCTAAATTACAAAATTTAAAGATGAGTGGTATTACTTAACGAACCATACTTAAAGTATAACCGAATAGGATTTTTTGATTTATATTAACCTATATACAGTTGCAAATAGTAATAAAGCTTATGATTGTCATTTTCATTCTGCTGGTGTTGAAGGTAAGACGCTGAATCATTTATGGTTAATAGAAATGCTATCTATAAACGAAAAAATTCAAACTGATCGTTAGAACAGAAAAACTTAATATTTATGTTGTTTAATAGGACAATTTACATTATATGAGAGCTATATTATATAAATACATGTATGTATATGAAATTTAGTACATTTATACATAGATATATTGGGTCGAATGTATAAAAATGAGCTTAAACTCAAATTTCACTTTTTCATACAAAAATTGTGCTTGAACTCTGATTTTTGTTTGGAAAAGTAAGCTTTGAGTTCAAGCTCAGTTTTATGCATACGACCAATTATCTGTATATTTGTATATTTTAAATATATGATCTATATTATATTTACATTGCCTGCCCAAAATTATAAAATCAAAAAAAAAAAGTTTTCATACAAAATAAATTTCGTACTATTAAAAGAAAATGACTTAGAAAAAAATTGTGTGAAAATGAGGACAAACCAAAAATTATGTCGGATCAAAAAGTGTTTTATAAAAGAGTTGTTGCTCTCTACCTGTGTAACAATTTTCCGTTAATAACTTTTTTCATAATATTTTTCTGCTTCAAAATATTTGTAAAAATTGCCCTAAATAGCTTTATAGTAAAGTGACTGACGGGACCTACCGAAAACTTTTCCAAATTCGAAATATTTTCGTCGAAATCCTAAATATGAAATTTTATCGAATTCTGGTCTATCATTTTTGGTGTATATGTGTCCACAGACAAACACAAAGAAAGACAAACAGACTCCACTCCACATCAAAAACAATTAATTAAGGTTTAAGGTTTTTAAGTGCCTGAGAAATGTATAAACACAAAAATCTAAAATTCGCCATTTTGGTGCCATCACCAATACCTTCTATATATATAACATGTATGCGATCGGTAAAAATAAAAAAAAATCTTAAGTACTAAAATGGTTTTTTTTTCTGCACAGATCTCTGTAAATTAGATAGAAATATGTTCTAATGGGATAGATATAATCTTCTACAGCAATAATTTAAAAATTTGGACAGCTCTATGAACTTTTTCATTATCTTCACAATTCAGAAACTTCAATGGAACTATCCAACAAAATAAATAAGAATTTTATACAATTAAAATCTAATTAAAAACAAAAAGAAATCTTTTTAAATTACTTCTCTAATAATCACTTAGTAAAATTAACAAAATGAAAATGCCAGTAACCATTTAAATTATCACTAATATTCGAAATTTTTTCAACAATATTCTTTACAAATAACAACAGAGTTATTTTTCCTAAATCTAAAAACCACTAAAATGTGGTTAAAAAGAGTGATAAAAAATAAAACAAAGGAAAAACTAAGAGTTAAAATAATAATTAATGAGAATCGCTTTAAGGTATAAAAAAAGAAGAAAATATTCGTGTTAATTTCATTAAATAAAAAGATAAAATCAAAACATTATTTACCGGGATGGTTATCCATTTTTGTTTTTCTTTTTCTGTTTCACTAATCTTTAGTTTTTTTGTCTTTATTTTTATAATTGTTGTTAAATTCTGCCATTTGTCAAGCCTAAAGAAAGAAAAACAAAAAAAAAAAATTTTTTTTTTGTATTTTTGCTTGAGGTCAGGTCGTTTTTCATTAATACTTCAACTTACCACACAAAATAAAAAAGTTTTTACCACTTTTTTTTTTTTTTTAATAAAATTTAAAAACTTTTTTTTTTTTTTATTTTTAGATATTTTGGTTAAGTGAACAAAACAGAGAATATCGTCGGTATTTTTCGGTTGACTTATTCGTGGCATATGCAGGATATACTTTGTTTAACTGAGTGGCTGCTGACTGACTAAACGACTGATTTACATAATTGAAACATGCTTAAGGGGATATTTTAGATTCTCCTTTAGTGTCCTTTTTTTTTTTTTTTTATTAATTTGCTATCTCTTTCATTCTAATGTAAAGAAGAAAAGAAAATAAAATAGAAATTTTATAAATTAATTTAGAATCATTTGTTAGCTTGTTAAGAAAATGAATGATGAGTTTTAGTTTTTTCAAAAAAAAAAAATACAAAAAAAAAAAAAACAATAAAATAAATTAAGAATTTTAATAAAATTTTTGTATATCTAGATGAAATCTAGACAATAACTAGGATCGATGTTTTCACACCTTCTTTCAATGGGAATTCATGTATTATCTTTTGTTTTTGTCATATGATTTTATTCATGTTTTAATTAATCATATTTTTTTTTTTTTTTTTTTTTGTGAGTTTCTATTTTAGTAATTAGAAATTTTTTATTAAATTTTTAAATAGTTTAACGCATGATATTGTTCTACAAGTTTATTGTCCTCGATATTGGTTTCTTAATATTATACAATGGCTTATTATTTAAATCTATGTATTATATAATATATTCAAAGTGTTTTTGGGTACTAAAACTATACTCCAAGTATTAAAAAAAGTTATTGTTACAAATTGGGTACACCTACAGTATAAGTAGACGTCATCAACTGGAAACTCAAGAAAGTTAAGTGATAGAAAAATTATTTTTTTATTAAAAATACAAATTTTATGATAAAAGAGAAGAGAACAAGTTTAGGTATTATAAAACAAAAATATAAGTATGTAACAAAGCCAAACACTTAACTTCTGTAACTTGTGTATAACTTATTATTATACCCTACACATTAAGTATAGGGTATATTAACTTTGGTATGGTGTTTCTAACCACCAAAAGGAAGCGAGTTAGGTATAGACATGTATATATATTCTGAATCAGGATCACCGCCGGAGTCGATTTAGCGATGTCGGTCCGTACGCACGATAACTCAAAACATAATGATGCTATCTTGATGAAATTTATACTGTAGGTTAACAATGACTAAGGTAAGGCGGGGATTGTAAATGGGCGAAATCGGACCATGCGTTCGAGTACCTCCCATACAACTTCCAAAACCTAATACGCATATTTTCGAAATTAATAAAGATAGAAACTTAAAATTTTGTACGAGGGTGTGTTTTTCTGAATCCCTGATATCCCCAAAATTTGAGATGAATTGGAGTGGTTGTTCGGGTACCTCCCATACAACTCCCAAAACGAACATGCATATCTTCGAAATTAATAAAGACAGAAACTTCAAATTTGGTACAAGGGTGTTGTTTCCTGAATCCCTGATTTGTCCAAAATTTAAGATGAATTAGAATGGTTGTTCGGGTATCTGCCACACAACTCCTAAGACCAAACAAGCATAACTTCGAAATTAATAAATATATAAACTTGAAAGTTGATATAAGAATGTTCTACCCTGTTGATGTCTCTAAAATTTGAGATGAATTGGGGTGGTGGTCCGCGTGCCTTCACACACTTCCCAAGACCTAACAATCATATTTTTGAATTTAATAAAGATAGAAACCTGAAATTTTGTACAAAAGTTGTAACAGCATTTATTTTTTTTAGCTTGTATTAAATACCTAACTAAAATAATTTATGGATTTTTAATTTAATTTGAATGTTTTAGGTGTAGGGTATAAATAAGTCGGTTGCATCGACTTACTGTTATTTTTACTTGTTTGTTATTTAAAATTAATTACATTTAAATAAAAAATTATTAGGGGTAATTTAGGTCAGTATTCAGGAGAATATATTAAGAAACTAATTTTCAAATGGTTAGTTTTGGTATTGAAATTCCGCAAATTTGACCAGTGGACACGGGTATCTGCAATACAACTTCTTTCTTTCCTTGCAAATAACTCAGTGTATATTGAAGCTAAGTATCTAAAATGAAAAAGTTACTAGAAGGTAAGTTTTACGCTATCAACTTCTGCAAAATTTGGTTGCTCCAGAGCAGCAGATTCGAAGAGCTGTCATACATCTTCTTTTTTTTTTATAAGCATAAATTATCTTGATACTTAATAAATCAAGTTTTATCGCAATAACTTCTGTAAAGTTTCGTTACTCTAACGGAGTTTCGAGTAGATGTGTCATACAACTTCAAAATTCTTCTCATAAATATATTTCGACACTTAATTAAATCAGATATTATAAAATATTTAAAATATGATTAAATTTTATGGAACAGCATATATTATGTTCGCGCGACAATCCAAAACTTTATATAGTCTATTCTATACATTCGTTCTCGTTTTTTTATTAAACCACATTATCTTTTACATTTTCTTTTACTTTAATTTACACCCTAAAGTATTAAAAATTTCTTTATAGCCTCTCACTTCAAAGTTTTCTTGTTGTAGTTTTAAAATATATTTATTTTAAATAGTGCCAGTAAAATCTCTTTTAAAATTATATCAAAGAATTCTGCATTTAAATTCAAAAAATCGATGTCTATTTAAAAAGTTCACTTAAATTTACTTAAAAACACTTCGTTTTTCACGTGTCCAGATTAAGTTAAAGGTTTTTTCCTAGTTTCTTTTATTTTAATTATTTTTCATTTTATAGGAAATTGATTGTTATCATAATTGATTGATATTTTAATACAATATCAATATCAATCCTATAAAATTAATCATATATAAATATATTATCATATATTTTGTAAAAAAAAATATGCTAAAACATTAATCTGAATAAGTATGTCATTTAATATACAGAAATCATTAATATATTGACTATTATAGATTTCAATTTCCTATCACACTTGTTTGATTAACTATAGTAAAATTGATAATAATAGTTATATCGAAATCACCCCTCTTAAATCATTTTATATTGATAATAGTAACAGATTCTTTTATTTGTTTTTATTCCTTAAATGATAATTTTATTTCCAATTTTATTTTTATTTTTTTTTTATTTTAATTTCTAAAAAATTGATTTTTATTCATTTCTTGGCTCGTTATTCTTTTAGAAAATGAATTGATTATTGCTGAGCTGTTATGTCCTCCTATGAACATATAAATATAGTATATATAATAAAGTAATTTTGAAATTGTGCAATTATTTTACCCTAAACAATGCTACAATTGTATTCTTGTTTAGTTCATTTTTGATTCCAAAAGCCACGTGACATTTTATTTGATAATTTGGTCGGATATAGAATACAATTCGATGAAGTCATTTTCCAATTTTTTTTAGCCTTTTTTTTATTTTGGTTATTTTTTATTTTTTTTTTTTGTTTTCGTTTTTTATTGCACACATAATTTTTCGCAATCACTAAAATAAAAAGAATGGTTAAAAAAAAAAAATGTGGTATAATGTACTAAAAAAAAAAATAAGAGACTTATAAAAAGGAGGGTGACAATAAAACAAAAAGTAAAAAAATCAATCAAGACCCTTGATAAATTGAGAAAAAAAAAAAAAAAACAAATGTAAGATAATAAAAAACTGTTCTATTTTTTAGTTTTTATACTATATAGTAAATGCAACACCATACAACTAATCTTTGTTAGGTCCGTTTGTTTTTTGGTATTCTTTATATGAACTAAAACAATTCAATTTATGATTCGGAACATTTCAACATATGGTAGTAAATTAAAAAAAAACAAAAAAAAACCAAAAAAAAAAGAAAAGTAGAAGGAAAATTGCAACTATAATTAAAATTTATGAAATAATAAATATAGTTAGTTACTTGGGTTGACTTTTAATATAATATGTATACCCTACTTCTATTTCATACGCATATGTGGTGTGAAATACTATCTATTGAAGTGGTTTTTTTTTATTTTTTTTTTTTTTGAGATTGGGTGAGATTTTATAATTTATAAAATAAGGTGTTTTTTTTTTTTAATAATGAATTAATTTTAATTTTTTTAATAAGGAATAAATACATTTATCCTTTGGTCGCTTTCAAAAAGTAAAAAACGTTTATAACATAAAATTTTGCCAGTTTTTTCACCATTAATACTCAGCTTAAATACTCAGGGTACAATATTGAATATTTTCAATAAAGTCTTCACTGAACGATCTAAAATGGCTTCAGTTTATTTTCAGTGATTGTGGAATATTTGGTTTTTAATTAGGTTTTTTTGGTTTTCTTTTCATATAAGAGTAATAGATCTGTCGCATTATTTCAGCATTCGTAAAATTTATGATGTTTCTGCCATGGATTAGTTTATTAAGAGCTATGTATATATATATAGATATTGCATATATATATTTGTATGCATTGCCTTTTTAAATTCCAAACTTCATAACTATAAATCAATACCAATTTATATATAGTACATTATATATATAATAAAATAAAAAGTTTTTAAGATTAAAAACGGAAAGATTTACATGTTATTTTGAGGTTAGAATAGATTTTTTTTATTTTTATAATAAAAATTCAGTACTTACAGCATTGAAGAGCAAAAATCATGTCTTATAAATTTACTAAAAAAATTAAACTTCTTCATAATTTTTGAAAATTTCTTTACATTTTTAAGCTTCGTTTACATTTAGATATTCCACTTGTAAGGAGGGACTGAGGACACCGAGGGACTGAGATACATTTCTTGCGAGTTGTCAAATATACAAGTTGCAATACTTTATCTCATATAATTGCTCTCAACTTTTTGTATATTCATAAAAAACCAATTGACTTATACAAATCACAGAAGGGATCTCGGTAGCCTAGGGTAAGAGCTCATAAAATATGCTGTAAACCACGAGGGAGTGTGGGTTTCCTTATCACATTTATGTAGCAGGGGAATAAACTAAAAAAAAAAAAAAATTTTGTGGCAATTTCAAGTTTTAATGAATTACACCTCACCTGTAAAACACCTTAAAGAAAGTATCAATTGGTTCGTTGGAGATATTGAAGCTCTAAAAGTTGAATCTTTTTTTACTACCAATTTTACCAGTTTTTCAAAAAAAGTTTTTTCCATTCGTACATAATTCTTAAAATTACTCCCATCCTCTAACTCGTTCACCAACATAATGCGAGCCACGTGGTTATCTCGTTTTTTAAAAAAATTCTCTAACTTATCATCGTCGTTTTCTTTTCTTTTTTTTTTTGTTTTATTTAAAATTATTCTCGAACAACTTAAAAATAGAAAATATTCACCAGAATTCATTTTGCATATTGAAATTTTATTGATAAAAATGTTACCAAGTAAACTATTTTGTAAAAATTGATAAGTATAACGATTTGTATACATATACTTTAATACAAGTTAATCTACAAATCGGCGATATAAATGCCGTTGCTTGTATCACAGTGTAAACCAAGTTTTAGGAGTACTTTTTAGGAGTGCATTACAATTTTTCTTAGCGAAACTTCATTTATTTAGCTTGTAGTCTCATAATCTCTATTAGTCTTTAATTTATTACAGGAACACTTATTCAAGTTCCTTTAGAATCTCTAAGTGTGAAAATTATAATTGTGAAACTGCAGCTAAATTTTAAGAAAGATTAAAATTAAAGAAAATCCTATAAAAAATGTTTAGAAATTAAATGTTGTAAAAGATTACAATATCTTTAATAATTAAACAACAACAACCAACAACTGAAAATAAAAATACCTTATAAATTTGCCAAAATTAATTATTTATGAAATTTATAATTAATACAAAATACCAAAATCAGAAAAATAATATTTTTAATATATTTTAATTAAAAATATAAATAAATATATAAAAACCCATTTAAAATGTCGTTTAAAACAAATTTTTAAATCACCAAATGAATTTTTTTTTTTTTCTGTTTCATCATTCCCAGAGGTAATTTACATCTTAAAAGAATATCCCTTTGGAGGATTTAATAAACAGAAAAAAAACAGAATCAGAAACAACAACTATAAGAAATTATTCTTAGAAGCTTAATAAAGTCCCTTATATATATTTATAGGATATTATATAGGTATAATCATCAAAAAATTCCCAACAATTTTCAAATTCAGCTATTTAACCCTTCTGTTTTTTTTTTTTTTTGGTTGTTGGAACTTATCTCCGGAGCTTATAACTTTTTATTTTTAATTTTATTTGAAAAATAAATTGCCTGAAAAAGAAATTAAAAAGTGCTAAAAAGGATTTGTTAACATTATTGTGTCAATTTTCTAAGATTATTACAAAAAAAAATTGTGCGTTGAAAAGAGATAAAAAATAAGAAAATCCCCATAGGACAAACAAAAGAAGAAGGAGTAAAATATTCTAATCATCTGGTATCGCGTTATAATTAGTATCCAAACTAATGATATAACTTATTAACAAACCAGATGGCATTTTCTAATAAATTCAAATTAATTTTTAAGTGATTCAAAATTTTTTTTTATTATCTCTTTTCTTTCACCCAATTTAAATAATTTTGGCGTGATGTTTAATAACATTTGAATGGATTTTAAAGTGTTATAAAATCTTAAAAAAAAAAAAAAAAAAAACAAAAAACAAAATAAGTTTTTTTTTTTGTTAAAATTTTTTCTTTTTATTAAAGAGTTAATGAAGGCTTATAATTTTTAATAGATTTTAAATCATCGATGAAAAAATGACACAGTGCTGAATGTATATGTTTCATTTGTGCAGTATTTAACTTAAAATTGAATATTTTTGAACTGAAAAAGTCCCATAGGATAAAATACAAACAATTTTTTTTTTTTTTTAATTTTTTTTTTTTTATTTAAATTCGAATAAATGCATCTGTAATTATGTAAAACTGTTATTTGTGTCCATTTCTTTTATTTTTTATATTAATTTTTTTTTTTGTTTTTTAAATGTTTTTTTTTTTTTTTTTTTTGTCCTGTAGTTATAATCCTGTACATATTCCCTTGATGGCGTTCCTGTATTAAAAAAAAAATACGAATAAAAAAAAAAAAACAATTATCATATAGCATGCCAGAAATTTTAAACAGTAGAATATACATATATGTAATATACAAACACTAATAAATTCTTTGATTGTTTGTTATTAATCTACACATTAATATATAGGTTCATATAAGTATATGCAACTATGCAAGTAGGTCCAATCAACTGAAAAGTAAAGTATATTGGGACGAGATAACGGTAGTTCCTGTATCAGTTAATTATTTGTAACACAATATATTAAACGTGATGTATAGTAAAAAAATGAGTTGTTAGTTGTTGCACTGTGCTTTTTTTTTTCTGTGTATTAATTGCAACTCAATAAATTTAATAAACTTTAAATGGTTTGTAAATATTTAAAAATTGATTTATTTAAAAAAAAACAAAACAACAAAAAAGCAGAGTAAATGAAATTAAAAAAATAAATAATGTGAGATAAAAAAAAAAAAAAAAAAACACAATAAAAACAAAACAGAAGTGGAAAATGAAAAGGATAATTTAATTATTTGAGTCAATTAACACCTGTGTCATATGTAATTAACAGAAAAATGTTTTTTTTTTTTTTTTTTTTTACTTTTTGCATTTATAGAGATTAATAAAAATTAATGAATAATTATTTTAAATTGTAAATTAATTTAATTCTATTGTTGTTTTAAAAAAGAATTATAATATAATTTAATTTAAAAATAATAAGTAGAAAAATAAAAATTTATTAATTAAAATTAATGTTTTTTCAATGTAAAATATAGAGTAAAAACAAGTGTTTCACAATATATATAATTAACTTTAGAGTTTTTAACAATTTATTACTAATTATTCACAAATGTATAAAAAAAAAAAAACAAAACAGTTCCCTAATTAATACACGTTTATGTTATATTAAAAGTTATATATTTTTGCAATTTTTCTGTATCCTTTTTGAATATTTTAAATTATATATTAGTAACAATATTAATTTTTAATTGTTTGAATTGCGCAAAAAACTGACCCAAAAATTAGTTTCAGAAATTGACAGACCAGTAAGGAAATATTTCTTTTTAAGTTTCTCAACTGTATTAAATTGTCATTTGTTAAATTTCAATACATCCATATTATCCAAAATGTTAAAACTTTAATTTTTTCGCTTTACTTGAAAAAAATGTGGACACATGCTTAAGTTACAGATATCCATATTTTAAATTTTTGAACCGTATCTAGAATATTTTCAATTTTTGGACAGCTCTTGTCCAACAGTAAAAAGTGCAAATAACCTCATCCACTTCCTTAAACTTTCTCGATCGAGTTCAAAAACGCGCCATTTGTTTAATTAATGATCCTATAGTGAGTAAAACTATGGCCTCGCTTGACATCCGTCGTAATATAGAAGCTCTTTCTCTTTTTTATAGATATTTTGTAGGTAATAACACTTGCTCAATTGAAATAAAATCACTTATGCCTCCTTTTAAACAATTCCAACGCACCGCAAAAGGGGCAGCAAATGCGCACTCCTACTACGTGGAACTATCTAAGTGGCACTCTACTGGTTATAGCAATTTATTTGTTGTTAGAACTGCAAAAATGTGGAATTTATTACCATCCACCGTATTCCGAAAAGCTGGCGGTTTTAGTATTTACAATTTGCCCAAATTTAAGAAGAATCTCAACAAAATCTTCACCAATTTACCTCTCAACTTCCCATTATCCTCATTTGTTCCATCCCTATCCCATCCCATATAATCACAACTACTTCAAGTACAAAGGATCATATTCCTAGTTAGTATAAAAAAAAAAAAAAAACAATTTCAATAAAATTTTGAAAAATTTGTTTTTCTTTCTTATCTCAAAATTTCAAATTCCCAACTTAAAGTATACAAAAGATGATCGTAAAAAAATCTTGCACAATTTTTACATAACAGTAAATTTAAATTGTAAAAAATTATATAATTTTGGTATTGACTTACTTTTGACTAAAAAATGTCAAAATGTTAAACAGAATTTGGGAAACATTTGAAAAATTTCAAAATAAAGCTTCTTTCAAATTGAAGTAATGTAGCCTTCGTAACCTTACGTAACTAAAAATAGCGATTAACACATTTAAAACAATAAAATTGAAGCTTTAAATTTTATGTCATACTAATGATAATTTTGCATTGATGTTCAAAGTTAGTGCCTAAAAATAGAGAAGTTTCAATTTTTGATGCCAATAAATAATTCTTAAACAGAGGGAGGAACGAAAAATTTTTCTGAGGTTACTTAAGTTTAAAACTAATTTAAAAATAAAAATCTTTCTTTCCTCAAAATTTCAAAATTTCAACTTAAACCATAATAAGAGGGGTTGTAGCTTTGTAATAGGTATAGGGTAATTTAAAAAAGTTGTTCCATAACATTAATTTTATCAAAAGACCTGTCCATGCTTAAGAATTTCATTGTTCTGTCTTAAGACGTAAGGACGAACAGACAAAGTGAAACTAATAAACAAATTTTTAAAAATATTTTTAAATTTTAATTATTTTAATTTTAATTTTTTTAAATTTGTGTTTATAAATCGTAGAAGAAATTTACAAAAAGTGAAGTAAATATAATATAAATCTACTTAATAAATAATAAACACTTTACATTATAATGTTTCCGTTTCTTTTACACGAAAGAAAAGTTAAAAGTAGTTGGGAGTCGGGAAGGTACAAATGGAACACTAATTTTTTGTTAAAAAATTTTAATTAAAACCATCTGTAGTAAAATGTTTGCGTATTTACTCTTATCAAATACTCTTCCTCAAAGACTGATGTATTTGATAGTAAAAAAGAATAATTTATTCTGTATTAGAAATGGAAACAATAATGAAATATATATAAGTGATAATGGCGAAATTTTAACAAACTATAGATTAAGATGAAATGAACACCAAAGTAAATGATACGTATGGTATGAAAAATTGTTGTTGTTTAAGATGGTGGGTCAGATTTATTATGAAAAGAAATTACGATAGTTGAAAGATTACAAAAAGAAAGAGAGAACTTCTGAAAACTATAAAACATTATTGAAAATGAGCCTTAATAAACATAGGAAAAAAAACTGTTCTGGATGAAAACAATAATCTTCAGTATTTTTCATTTTATAAATAAAACACTACAATTTATAACAAGAGAACAAAGGAGAAATGATATAAAAAATTTTTTACCACTTATTTATCATTGACCACTTATTTACACAAAATTAAATTTGTTTTATTCTGATTAAAATAAATTTGAAAACAAAAAAAAATCAAATCAAATTTATATTCAATTTTTTTATTAAATTAAATTTAATAAAGTGCAAGCCTTTGTCATAAACTAACTGAGATAATTTATCAGAAAAGAAAAAAGTTAAAGAAATAGGTACAAAAAAAAAAAAAAAATGAAAAATTAAATTGAATTTGTACAATTTATTTTTTTGTTAATAAAAATATAATGTATCAAATATAAAATAAAATGTTCATTTATCAACCCTTTCTTTTCATTTATCTTTAGTTAGTTTTATTTTCATTTCTGAATTTTAGTAGAATTATCTGTTATAGATGTAGAAAATTCGTCTGTTATAAATGTAGAAAAATAAATAGGGGTATTATGATTTTTCTTTGCAAAAAAAAATTGAATTGATCTTCAAAGAACTATATGCTACAGTCTATATGGTATATCTTAATGAAAATCATCTAAAGAAATATCAGAGTGGAATAGTCAGTAAAATTTAGTGACTACACTATACACAAAAAAACGTAAATGAGGAAAATCTATAGTTCAATGGGTCAAAAGTTGTATAGGACTTCCTTTTGCTCATTCAAATGTTTTGTTTTAATTTAGATCCCAAAAATTGATGACTAATTGCATACAAAATTAATTTACAGCTAAATGTTTCATCAGGGTTACTATCACAAACCTGTATTTCTTTTGACTGTATTTCATTTGTCTGTATTTCATTTCCCTGTATTTTAATTTGCCTGTATTTCATATTATACAAAAATATATTATATAAAAATTCTGTAAAAGGCATGAATTCACTAAAATCCCTCCTAATTCAGATTCCCACATATACATATATATTAATTTTCTGTAAAAATGGTAAAGCCCTGCTTTTGAATGCAATTCTAAAATCTCTCCTAATTTAGAATGAAATACAGGCAAATGAAATACAGTCAAATGATCAAGAAATACAGGCAAATGAAATACAGGCATATAATACGTTCCCGTTTCATCATTTGAGTATAACAAAGAAAATTTGAAAAGACATGCAGTGCATTAGCTAAAAAAAAAATACTCAGAAAAACAGAAAATCTCTTATGCACCGATAAAAATTAACGTACAAAAAATGTTCATATATAACGTATATGACGTATTCTCTAATAATTTTTCTTTTTAACTTAATGTTGATCATCTTATAATTGTAAATAACAACCGCATTAAATTTACTGATAAAATTTCTTCGGTTACATTTCTTCGCAATTTTTCTTTTAATAAAATTTTTTTCCTCTACTACTCCTGTATTCATCTTGTTTATTTTCATATTATTGTGTTGAACATGGAAAAAAATTAGTTCACCACAAAAGTTACAATTAAATTACTTTTGTAAAAAAAAAAAAAAAATTATATTTTTTTTCTTTTCAATTCTTTCTAAGTTCATATTTTCATTATTTTTCTTGAACTTTTCTTGAATTTTTTTTTTTTTTTATATTTGCAGTATTTTTCCTTAATTTTTTTTTTTTTTTTTCATTTTTCCTGTTGTTTTTTGCAACTTTTGGTTTCCTTTGGGAAATAAAAAATCACTAAACGAAAATAAATGACTTTCACTGACTTTTACCCTTTATATATTTTTTTTTTGTATTTTTAGGACTGCGAATCCTTCTTCTTTATGTTTTCTTTTCTTTTTTTTTTTTTCTTTTTTTTTTTTGGTTTTTCATTAGGAATTTTTTTAGTAAAAGGAATGAAGGAATGGTTAGAAAATTAACATTGACCCAAGAATATAAAATAAAATTGTGACTAAAAGTAAAGTTTATTAGAGGGAACCAATAAAAATAAATAAAAAGAAAGAAAAAAAATATTTTATTTACTTGCAGAAAATTAACTTTTAATTTTTTTTTTTTCATTATTTTTTTGGGTTAAGAAAAAATTTAATAATCATTTTTTTTTAATTTGTAGAATTTGTTTAGAGATTTTTTTATTAATTAGAAGAAAATATTTTAGTCAAAAATATTGGATGGTAATTAATAAAATATTTTATTTAGTGGAGCTTGAGATAATGAAATTAATTGATATGTCGTATAAAAAAGTACAATAACGACTGGTATAAGCTTGGACCGTTTTTTACTAAGACTTTGTACTTTACTTTCTAATAAAATCTTTTTACATAATTATTTTTCTCATTTTATACTTAATACTGACCAAATTTTCGAAACATATCCTGGTATAGGATGTAGTCATAATACTATTAGGTGAATTATTTATTTGGATATGATTTGGATCTAATTGCACCAACCAATTATTATTACTATAATCAAATAATCAAAAAATCAAGTTGCCGCAAAACCATACGAGTATTTGGTAATAACTCAATAAAGTATTGATTAGTAAAAAACGCTTACTTATAAAAAAAATTATTACTTGATTATTTGATTATTTGATTAGTACAAAGTGGTTGGTGCAATAGGACTCTGAACGGGGATTAAACCATTTTAACTTAATGGTTTTAAATTTTCATTCTGTTTATTTACAAGTTCTTGTATTATTAAAACTTAAAAGAAATTTAAAAAGCAATTCATTAAAAATCGGATGTCAATTTTAGGAATAATCAAAGCAAGGTATATCCTTTTTATATAACAATTTAATGTTAATAGGTGTGAAACTCACTTAAACTTAAATCTAAACTTGTCCACAAAAAAAAAAAAAAAAAAAACCAAAAAAGTTAATTTAAAAATCAAAAAAAAAATTTTTTTTTTTTTTTAACTACATATATTTAAACTAACATAAGATGTGTGGAAAATATCCACAATAACTAGCAAGTGTAAATTATTCCGAAGGGAATTTATATAATTTTTTTTTTCTGATTTTTTTTTTATCTATATATATACACAAATTTTAGAAAATTTAAGATACTGTTAATATTATATAAGATATATATTCCTGTAATTTGTTTCATTTTATTTTTGCTTTGCTACAAAGTAAATAAAAAAATAAAAAAACAAAATCGCACAAGAAAAAAATCTAAAAAAAAAAACTCTATTTCCTAATTTTTTCAAGCAACAAAAGAAATTATTACTTCTTTCTTAGTTCTAATACGACTCTACCTTTTCTTTTGTTGCCCAAAAAAAAAAAAATTGGCTGAATAATTTCTTTTCTTTTCTTTATTTTTGTATAATTTCCTTGTTTTATTTGCAGACGAATGGACATTAACAAGATAATAAAAATAAAAAGAATTGTTTGCAAAAAAAAAAAAAACAAAAAACAAAAATAAAAATTTATATTTGGAAAAATTTCCTCAATCTTATCCCAAATTAAACCTAAAACTAAAAATCAGCCCAAAATCGTAGTATAAATGAATAAAAAATACAAAAACAAAACAAATTGCAAACAGGAAGAAATGCATAAAAAATTGAAAATAACAAACAAACAATCAACAGAAAAGAAAATTTCTAATACAATTGTAATAGTCCTAACGCTACCCTAGAGTGTTGTTAACGATATATAATAGGACTTTAGAACGGTTAACCATATCATCAAAAACTGTTTCCTATTTCTTACGTTTTTTTTTTATTTTTATTTTTTTTTTGTTCTACACTTAGTTTTAGACTTTTCTATAACTTAAAACCCAAAAAAGAGACACAAGAAATTCTTCATGACGATTTCATTATTTCATTCAGAATCATCACATCATCATTTTTTAATATATATGTGAACAAACAAACAAAGAAACATACATTCACATTCACTTAAGCATATATACATACATTCATAGGTGAAAAACTTTTATTTTTTTCTTTATATTGCAACTTTATTATTTCTAATTTTTTATTTTTTTTATTTTATTTACCGTTATACTGTTATTTTCTAAATAATTGCAAATATACGATCTTTTGTATAAAAGTTAATGTGTGTTGGTGAGTGTTTAAAAATAAGAAAAAAAAAAATTCTCATAAAATCGTATGTGTACTTAAAGTTACGATTATTACAGTCATAACAACTAAAAAAACTTTTCTTTTTCTTCTCTTACAATATTGTTAAGGCTTTTCATGCTTTTTCATGATAAAACAAAAATGGTTTTTTGTTTTTTGTTTTAAATTTTGTTTTGTTGTGTACTTAACTATTTTTGTTGTTTTGTTAGTCGATTTTTTTTTTTATTATACTGTCATTTATTTCGCAAAATAATGACAATGTCAAATCATATTATTTCTGTTTTATCATAATATATGATATTAAATGATATTTGAAATTTTATTAAATAATTTGAATAAGTTAGAACATTTTACAGTTGCTGTTATGATTTTGATTATCAAAAAAGTTAAATTGTATTTTTTAAAGATAACATAAAAGAATTGTTAAATAGTAAAAAATTTGAATTGTAATTTTTTTTTTGGGTTTATGGGTTTAGACTTTAGTTTACGTCAGTAATTTATTTTTTTCCCCAGTAAACATTGTATTATGTTTTATAGGTATGTATTATAGGGTGTTTTTCTTTTTTAGTTCAGAGCAGAGCGAGAACTGTCAAAAAAAAATTTGTGTTTCTTTTTTCACTCTGAATGATCAGAGTTTATATTTTTTCATTCAGAGTGCACTCAGAGTATAATCTAAATGTTCAAATTTAATTTACAGATATCGTACAGCATTTTAATTTAAATATCAAAAATTTTATTTTTTTATATGATTTGGCACTTTTGACAGCTTAAAGCCCTAGTGTGTTTCAAAATTATTTCGTACCGTTTAGAGATAAAATATTTTTAATCTGTTCAGAACTTATTCTACGTGCTCGATATCTATACAGAGCACAAATCTGAACTGAATAAGAAAAACATCCATAGAAATAATATTAAACCTATCTACGAAATATAACAAAAAAAATTGAACCCACTTTTTGAGTAACAACTGTTTTTGCATTATTTAGTTTCTCGCGGAAATGTTCCCACTAAAAGAAACTTTCGCGCTTTTTTTTTGATTTTTATGTTATGTTTTTACAAAAGTCAAAAATATTAAATATTCAATTAATACTTAATTTAAATTAAAAATTTTTAATTTCAAAAAATTCATAAGAGTATATAAAAATCAATAAGAGTTATAGATCACTCTTATTTTTATGTTTTTTATAATCATTACTTTTATTGCTGCTTCCCCTACTACTACCGAGTACTGTCAGATTTATTTGATTTTAGAAGAAAAAAACTATTTTATATGCTTTAATCAAATAACTATGTACAAAATCAAAGTAGCTAATATTGCGTTAGACTAAAACATATGTTAATTTTTGGTCAAAATGGTTGAACAGGAAACACACTAGCGAGAATTGAAAGAAAAGCCGTCAATCTATATTTTATTAGGCTCTCATAGGATATATGCAGGCACTCAATAAATAGTTATATTTATTTATATATAAATATGTAACTATTATACTGAATTTTCATTTCCAAAGGTTTATAAAAATCTTCATTTCAAAAACAATAATATTGTATAAGTTTTTCGGTACAAATAAAGTTTATAAAAAAATAAATTTTTGAATGTCCAAAAATATTTTCCATTTATAACCGAGAAAAAAATTATATTATATTACTTAACCATAAGAAAATTATATCATATTACATTACTTATCTATAGAAGGTTAATATCTAAAGTAGGTACTTTAAAAATCTATTTTTACGTTTACTAAAACAAATATTTTTATTTTTAATTTTTGAATGAATGATAAAACATGCTGAATTTTTATCAATGACGTGTAATATTCTGTCATATTGGCGCTTGCAAAAAAAAAAAATATTCATTCATCTTTTTCTTTTAAATATCCATTTAATTTAAATATTTTAGAGATTTTTGAAAAACTTAAAATATGTGAATATTACGCACTGAAACTCTATGTCATTCTACCAAACTGTATTTTCCAGTCTAGAATTTCTCCACCTTATTTAAATATTAATTTCATTCCGTCTCCATTAAAAAAAAACGCCTCTTTTGGGACCTATAACAGTTTTTTGATATATTTTTGTCTTATTTTAAAATAAAGTTAAAAAAAAAATTTTTATTTTTTTTTTGTTTTTTCTTAAAATATAAAAATAAAAAAAAAAACTTATGGAAAATTCTTCTGATCCATTGATAACGTTGTAAGCAAAAACTTTTCTGCTCGTAAAAAATAAACATGAACAGTTTTTCAAAAAGAAAAAAAAAAAATTTAAATAAAATTTAAACATATAAAAGCTCTTTAAACTTTAAATAATTTCAAAAAAAAATTTTTTTTTGTTTTAAATTGTCATCACTAGAGGACACCAGTATTTTGTTTTTTCTTTTTCTTTTCCTTGTTTTTTTTTTTTTTGAAAACATTCTAATATACGATGAATGAGATAAGTTTTACCATCTCTTTTGCACTTTATATACTTTAGATTAAATTCTGAAAAAGAAAACTTTTCTTTTTATAAAATTTTTTTTTTTTTTTAATTTACAGTTAATTTTTGATTTTTATTTTTATTTTTTTTTTTTGTCAAAAATTACTTCAACTTTTTTGTGAATGTTTGAAAAGTTTTTTGGATATTATAAAATAATTTAATATGAACCAAAACTTATTTAGCATACGTTTAACTATAAATAATTATTCCCAATTGTTCCATTCAAATATGAACTTTTTAACGATAGTAAAAAAAAATTACGCGTTTCATTGCATATTAATGTGTTTAAAGGTCCGGAGCGCAGGACAGGAATAAGTTATTTTAATTGGGGATAAAATGTGGGGGTTTTTAAGATTAAAAAAAAACGATTTGAATTATTTGACAAATTTCTAACAAAATTTTATTGATCGTGTTGTCCAATGTGTAGGAACGAGTGTATTCAATTAGTATATAAAATATATTTTCATCTTAACTGTAATTTCAATTCCTTTTCTGGAATTTATGCTTCTAAATACATAACTATAAGGAAGAATTACATAAGACAGAAATAACATTAATTATCTTTAATCAAAATATAAATTTGAATATTTTTTGAACCATAACCTTTTTGTTTTAAAAATCACTGTCCATAAAAAAATTTAACTACGAGTATACAAATATTAAAGATAAAATTTAGTTACAAGTGTTTTTAATTGTTTTTTTTTTACTATTAATTGTTTGCAAACTTATAGTCTACATAAAACTTAACCCCATTTTAGATTTAAATCCTTAAAATAACAAACAAAATCTACCATAATTTCATTTATTTAAAAAATTAACATCAATGTCATTATTATCATCCAAGATTCATCAAAAAATACACATAAGATTATACCATATTGTAAGTAAATTGAATTTAATTAAATGCAAATGCTATATTTATTACAAAAAAAAAAAAAAAAAAAACAAAAAAACCATAGTCCTTTTAGTCCTTCCACTTAACAATTATCATTAATTAGTTGAATATTGTATAATATATCATAAAAGAAGAACGAGAAAAATATCTTTAGGATATTTAAAACCAGTTAAAAACTATCTATAAATATACACTGGAAGCAAATTGAAATTTAAATAACAAATAAAAAAAAATTATTTTTAATATTTGCTCTTTTTTTTTTTTTTTATGAGAACAAAAGAATTTTTATTTAATAAAATAAAAATAAAAGCAATAACATGAAAATTATTTACCTCAGATAATTTTTTTTCGTTCATAAAAATGATTTTTATTTGGACATATGGCACTCCCATTTTATCTAATCAATTTCTAATTTTCCGAATAAAAAAAAAAACACAAGTAAAATAAATTTAAAGAAAAACTAAAGCTGTCAAAAATAAATTTTACCAACCATTATCCTTTACAAGGATAACAACACAACAACAATACAAACAATAACAATACCATTATATCTATCTTATTAAATGTATAATTGTATCCTTATGATAATAAAACAAATTTACTTTTGGTGGTGTAACTGAGCTGTACTATATATATATATATATATATAGTCTGCCTATCAGTCAACAAGCCAAAAAGTTTCTGGCAAAATTTTTCTTTTAGTTTTTTTGTTTTTGTTTTTTTTTTTTTATTTTTTTTATTATATGCAATATTACGAATTCAAACGAACAATTGAATAAAGGGGGTTGGTTACACATATACGACTTTCAAGAGAGTAATTACGTTAACATATGTACTGATCTTATATTATACATATATGTGTATGTACATGTTCATTTGCCTTCGGTTACATTTTGTTGTATTTACGCCTTTTACAGAAGGGGGTGAATTTTTTATTTAAAAAAAAAAAAGAAAAAATAGGAAAAATGATAATGATGCGTTTTCCTTGCTTAGCGATAGTTCATTTGTTATTTTTTTTTTTTTTTTTGTGTTTGTTCTTATCTTTTTGAATTGATTGCATTTTTGTTAAAATAGGTAAAAACAATATTCAAGATGGGTAGAAAGGATTCATCAAAAAAAAAAAAAAAAAGAAAAATGTACGTATGTCACGGTATAGAAAAATAAGATTAATTTTTATGTTGTAATGCAATGATTGTTTTACATATTTGGTAACATAAAATAAAAAATGTTTGTTTTTTTGTTTTTTTTTAATTTTAAATATTATAAAAATTTGAAATTGATTAAAAAATCCTGTAATTTTAATAATGCATGTATTATAGCAAATGTGGATTAGATTGGATTCATTTTTATAAGTAAGGGTATGTATAATAGAGGATTATAAATTTTTATATTTGGTTTCTTAGACAAATAATTGACTTTAAATTTTGGTTAGGAATTTTGTGATGAACCTGTTACATTGATATTTTTGAAAGTGTTCTTATTATTAAAGAGGATTCGTATGCAATTTAGTTTTTGAAATAATTCAATATAAACTTGTTTTACTTTAAGGCGCATCGGTGACATAGTGGGTAAGAGCGTATAAACTACGCTGTAAACACAGAGAGAGTGTGGATTCCAATTCCACACATGTCGTAAGAATAATTCTCCCTTATGATATTTACAGCCACGCCTGAAACCGAAGGGTATGTAATTTCCTTTAAGCTAAAAAAAAAAAAAATTCCAGTAAAGTACAGGAGTTTATATTGAATTATATCGGAAACGGTAAGAGATATGATACAAATTATTATCATATCTTATCAATTTAAGCTTAAATCTTGGAAAATTTAAAAATGAAATAAAATTTCTAGATTAATAAAAATTTCTTGTATTATTTCTAAAATAAACCTAAAATTATTCTAAATGTTTCAATTTAAAAAACAAATATAATTTTCTATAACTAAGATAACAAGAAATAAATTTAGATGTTTTTCATATGAAAGTTGATAATCTTAATATTTTATAAATCCTTCCTATGTTGTTCTATGTGTCTTATTACTTACTATGTTACAGGGAAAAAGATATAATATGCCCTTTTTAAAAAAATCTTTGAATACCGTTGAAAATATGCAACTTTCTCCCAAACTTTATGAATATATTATTATTTTAAAAACCGTTAGAAATAGAATCCTTTCTTTGAAACTATGTGACCGTTAAAAATATTCATCCTTCTCCCATACAAATTTTTGTTCCTCTATCTCCTCTTGCTACATGTGAAACTTATCGTGGAATATCTTGTATAGTGGATTATAATATAAATGTTTTGGCAAAATAAAGTGTACTCATCACTGGACTGGTAAAGAAATTAAAGCAGAAACATATAAAATATGAAAAAAAAGTCTCAAAGAAACTTGGGATTACCGAAACGAAAATTTATTTTTTAAAATATGTATAGAAATTAGTACAGTGTATGAAAATAATTTTAAAATAAAAGTTTTATGTCAATTTTTAGGCAATTTAGGCAAAATGATTTTGGAGTTATACAAGGAAGCTCTCTTGGACCAACATTGTTCTTCTAAAACTCAGTTCATGATATTCAAAAGAAAACTTGATGACAAACTACGGATTACGCTTAATAATAATCACTTGGAAATGGTCAACCATATTAAATACTTGATTGTATTAATTGATGAGCAGTTGTCTTGGGAAAATCAAATTAGGAAGCAACTCTAAAAAGCGAGAAAAATTCCTGGTATATTTAGATATATCAATAACAGAGTACCGTACAGTATGAAAAGGGCAGTGTATTTTAGAATGTTTCACTCAACCATTACATATGCCATAATTATTTTGGGGAAATACGTATAACAAATATATTAAATTACTTTAAATTGTTCAAAATAAAGCAATTAAAAATCTATTTGGATATAAATGCAGAACGGCAACACGTATAATTCATGTAAACAATAAAATACTGCCAATACATTTGTTGACAAGGTTGCTACACAAGCGCATTTAATTCGTCATAACAACTTAAATTCAAACATAAAGCCGGTTTTGAACAGTGAAGTACACTCTTATGAAACAAAAAATGCTGATAATATTCTTATCACTTCATTCAGAATAACATTTAATAATCAAGATACTATACATAACAAAGCTTATAAAATCTGCAATGCGTTGCCTTCTGAGATAAAAAAAAATATATCTGATATAAATAAATTTAAGAACAAGTTTAGCGAACATCTTTTTAATTCTATATAAACTATAGATACCAAAATTTCTAGATTATGATAAAATATTTTACTTTTAATTTTCTTGTTTTAAAGTTTTTATCATTTACTGTCTAGGTTTTGTGTAAATTCCAATTTGCATATTGCTTATAATTTTTTATTTGGTCTGTTATCTTAATATAATAATAATTGTTATTTTATTGTTTTTATTGCTTTGAAATTTTTTTTTTATTTTGTTTTGTATATTGGCATTTGATAGTTTTTTAAGTTTATTGTGAAATTGAATTACACTCTGTACGAGCTGAATAAGTTCATTTGAGTAAGAATGAAACAAATAAATAAAAAATAAAAAAGTAACCAATTTTTTTTTTTTTAGAAATAAATAAATAAAAAAATTTTTATTAAAACAGTTAATTTTTTTTTTTAAATCATTCTTTCACCATTTTAACTTATCTATAAATTTCTTTTTCTAACTCAAAAATATTTTTTTTTTTTCTATTTTTAGTCTAAAATTTATATAAAAATCTATAAATTGATCAATTCAAAATTGTATATCTTTAAATCTATAAATATTATTTTAAATTTTGCGATAACAATCAAAGTATGATTCTGAATTTCTAATATACTGAATATTTATTTTTTCATTATTATTACAACATTTTATATGGATTCTATGGGATTTTTTTTTTTTTTTTAATCGAACATTGTGTATTTTTTTTATTTAAAAAAAAAATTTTTATCTTTACAAATTGTATTAATTAGTAACAAATATACAAGAGTTTCCGTTTAATGTATTTGTTTTTTTTTTTTGTTTTTTCTTCTTAGAATTCAACAAATATTTTTTAGTTTTAATTGTCCCGTGCTTTATCTCATAGGACTTTTATAATATATAAGAGTATAGCATCTGGATATTATACTCCACAACAATCACAACCAGTCTACAAATTTTGTTTTCTCAAAAAAAAAAAAAAACAACAAAATAAATATCTAGTTGTTTTTTTTTTTTTTTTTTTTTATTTCAATAATGATAAAAAAAAAAAAAACAGAATTCCTTTAATTTCCGGTGTTAAATTAAAGTGTTAATATTTTTCCACATTTAGTCAATTTTTTATTATCTTTGAACTTGATCTTAACTCAAGTATCTGTCTCTTTAACTTTATAATGAATTTAATATACAATATTATTTATTTTCTTGAATTAATTTTTTCACACCAGGTTCTTTTTTTTTTTTTTCTTTTATTTTTTTTTTTTTTTGATTATTATTTTTTACAACAGGTCCATGTTTTTTTTTTTTTTTGTTGTTAAAACTAAACATGGAAGCTGTGAAAAATGATTTTGTGAATCAAATCATTAATTCAATATTTAATATTTTCAGTATAGAACGATCAATACTAAAATGTAACTAAAGAAAATAATTAATTAATTCGTATATGATGCAATAATTGGAATTTAATTAAAAGGAAAAAAAAAAATAAAAATTATTAAAAGGAAATAAAAAATAAAACAAGTAAAAATAACAGGTGCAACCGACTTATTAATACCCTACACCTAAAACATTCAAATTAAATTAAAAATCCATAAGTTATTTTAGTTAGGTATTTAATACAAGCTAAAAAAAATAAATGCTGTTACAACCTTTGTACAAAATATCAGGTTTCTATCTTTATTAAATTCGAAAATATGATTGTTAGGTCTTGGGAAGTGTGTGAAGGCACGCGGACCACCACCCCAATTCATCTCAAATTTTAGAGACATCAACAGGGTAGAACATTCTTATATCAAATTTCAAGTTTATATATTTATTAATTTCGAAGATATGCTTGTTTGGTCTTAGGAGTTGTGTGGCAGATACCCGAACAACCATTCTAATTCATCTTAAATTTTGGACAAATCAGGGATTCAGGAAACAACACCCTTGTAGCAAATTTGAAGTTTCTGTTTTTATTAATTTCGAAGATATGCTTGTTCGGTTTTGGGAGTTGTATGGGAGGTACCCGAACGACCACTCCAATTCATCTCAAATTTTAGACAAATCAGGGAATTAGGAAACAGCACCCTCGTATCAAATTTGAAGTTCCTATCTTTATTAATTTCGAAGATATGCATGTTCGGTTTTGGGAGTTGTATGGGAGGTACCCGAACAACCACTCCACTTCATCTCAAATTTTGGACAAATCAGGGATTCAGAAAAACACACCCTCGTACAAAATTTTAAGTTTCTATCTTTATTAATTTCAAAAATATGCGTATTAGGTTTTGGAAGTTGTATGGGAGGTACTCGAACCCATGGTCCGATTTCGCCCATTTACAATCCCCGCCTTACCTTAGTCATTGTTAACTTACAGTATAAATTTCATCAAGATAGCATCATTATTTTTTGAGTTATCGTGCGTACGGACGGACGGACGGACATCGCTAAATTGACTCCGGCGGTGATCCTGATTCAAAATATATATACATGTCTATACCTAACTCGCTTCCTTTTGGTGGTTACAAACACCATACCAAAGTTAATATACCCTGTACTTAATATGTAGGGTATAAAAAGGGAAAAAAATAATTACATATTAAAACAGAAGTTGGTGTTAAATAGAAGGTTAAGAACGATGTTTACCACTATTGTAGAATTTATTTATTAGAAAAATTTCAGTTTTATTTTTTTTAAAACCTGATGAAAATTAAAATAAAAAAAAAGAAATAAAAAAATAACTTATAAAGTCTTAAGTTATACACATTTTGAATTTAATTTAAAATTCAATAGATATATAATATATGAATTAAAAATGATCAGAATAAGAAATTAATATTAGCTGTTTAAAACGATCCTATATAAAGTATAATATTTTATGGATATTTTTTTTTTTTTTTTTTTCTATTCCTGGATCACAAACAACAGAAGAAAAAATAAAATAAAAACAAAAGTTTTTCTTTCAGTCTTTAAAAAATTTAAAATAAATTAGTCTTGAATAAATTTTTCACTTTCCCTGTAAGTCTAATATATATATATACATAAAGTGTATATATATGAATTGAAAATCAGAGAAAAAATAAAAAAATAAATTAATTTTTTTTTTTTTTTATACTACAATTTAATTAAAGTCTAAAACTATAATAATATATTCTATTTATATTCTTATAAGTCATTCTATACATTGGCATTCATCACTAATAATATAAGAAATGTCCCAACTATAATAAAATAATATTTTACTTTATTCCTTTTGGATTGAATTTATATATACCAATATAAAAAATATATATTTACCCATTATGTATATATATACCCATGGGAGGCAATGGGGTGTCCACTACTACTCTGGTGGTCGTATACATTTTATTTTCAATTTCATTCTTTTTTAAATCACAACACAAACAGAATATAGTGCTATATTTTTGTTATATATTATATAATATATACTTTATTATATATAGTTGTGTGGCTTTTCATCATCATCATATTATTATCAATCATCATAATATATTATCCATCACTATATGTACCAATATGTATAATCATTGGAATCCTTCAATTTAAATTTTCATCGTATATAAATCTTTGCATCGTGTTTTGGATTTTTGTTTTGGTATACTTTTCTTAAGAGATTTATATATGACAGCCGAAGAAAATACAAAAAAAAAAAAAAAAAAATTGAAAGCCCCCCCTGTTTTCTATCATCATCATCATTTTGAATTCAGTACAATTTTGTATTACGTATGGAATACGCTATAGTACATATAAAAATCCATTTCGTGTTTGTGAAAAATTTTTGCATTTCTTGGGATTTAAAATAAATATTGGTTGGATTCTTTAACTTTCTTTAGTGATTTTAAATTTTTTTTTTTTTATTTTTAGTTTGATTTTATTTTGTTGTAAAATGATGTGACATTTTATTGATGATTTGTTTGGTCTTTTGAAAAGAATTGCATTTTTAAAGACAACCATAAGAGCGTTGAGCGTAACAAAGGTGTAATAATCGCTTATGATAAAATTTTTTTTTTGTTGTTGTTATTTTTGTAATGGAATTAAAATTAAAAGAAATTTTTTTAACAGATTTGATTTTTTTCTCCTTTTTTGATTTTATTGTGACAAAATGTTTTTTTTTTTTTTTATTTTTCTCAGGTTTTTTAAATAAGAAGAACAGAATTTAGAAGTAACAAAAATATTTTTCATCATCTAGAGAATTTTTTGTTATTTCGTTTTGTTTTGATTTATGCTCAATGTGTCATCTTTGAAATTAATTTTTATGATTTATTAATACTGAATGACTGGTCAACAGCATTGTTTTAAAACTTGAAATAAATATTTATTTGTTTTCTTTTTTATTTTCTAGAATTTTTTTTTGTCTTGAATTTGATTTGTTTTGTGAATTGTTCCATAATACAAAAAAATTGAAATTTGTGAAAGAAAAGACTATTTTAGTTGGAATTAATGGTAAATTTTGCGTGCCTTAATTCATCTTTTTTTTTGACTGTTTTTTCTTTTTTTTGCTTTTTTATAACAGAATGAGTTGTGAAATTTTTCTATTTATATTTTTTTAAACTATATAAATTATGAAAAATTAATAATTGTTAAAAATTGTAAGAATTTCTTAAAAAAAAAGAAGAAAATATGGGCTTTCTAAAGAAATTATCATTAAAATCTGTCAATACAAATACAAATAATCAAAATTTAAAAAAAAACGATAAAAAACTAAGAAAGAAAACTAAATAAGGAAAAAAAAAAATTAATAATTTATATTTATTTACACTCGTACATATTTAAGATTTTCCTTTCTAATTTTATATTCGTTTTCCAAGAATTTTCTTTTGTTTCCATTAATGTAAAGATTAAATGGTGAATAAAAAATCATAAGCGTTTACAAATTAATATTTTGTTCAGATATACAATATTAGATCTTTTTTTTAATTTATTATAATAATATTAGACCGTATTTGACTACATGCAACCATATTAGATTTCATGCAACCAATTCAGAACTTAGAAAATGGAAAAATTTTATTTAATTTCAAAATGTTCCCAATCTCACATAATCCTAAATCCTTTTTCCCCAAGAAATTTGTCCACATTCTTATCCCATAAACCAAACTGTTTTTAAACAAACCTATAACAAATTTGTATTAAAGGTGCCAACTTAAAGTTTGGTTTAAAAGGGGAGTTAGCTTTGTTGGTTAAAGTCCAACAAAATTACATACAATTTATCTGGGTTACTTTTGAAGTTTTCCACCGACACTCGTAGAAAAACAAAAAAAAAAATGTTGTAATGTATACGCCTCCATTTTTATAAATGGCAAACCTTCAACTGTCAAAATGACATATAATATAGGTGCGTTCAATGTTTGAAATGTGTTACATAGGCGCATACTTTTGAATATCTATGATTCAGGAAAACAGGACTAAATGAGAACAAATTAAAATTACGTGTCTCAAAATCTTGTGCTTTTATAAATCTGAATTTTAAACCTTGTGTGTCAAAATCTCACGTTTTTGTGAAGTTCATGATTTTGTCATTTTTATTCAAATTTGATATTGAAATAAAACGAAAAAGTGAATTTCGGCTTTATCTTGTAGGTAACCTTTTAATAATGGAAAAAATTATATTTTGTTGTAAAACGCAAGATTTTTAAATGCGAGATTTTGAGATACGAGATTTTAAAACGTGAGATTTTGTAGCCAACCCTAGTAAATATTGAGAATTTTTATCGTTCGTTCGAAAATTCTTATCCTTTTTCAATTATTAAATAATTATGTGATAGTTTGTTACAATTTTACATGATTTGAATATAAATAACATGTAGTTATCTTTCTTTTGATCCAGATTCAGAGTAATTAAAAGTTTTTTTTACCGTAGAAGTAATTTTAAAATTTAAATTTTATAAATACGGCAATTAGTTATGGAAGATTGATAGAGATGGTGGTAACAATGTTTTTTTTTATTTTTTATTAAATATGCTACTATACCCAAGCAAGCCGTGCAATTCGTACAAGTAATGTTAATTTCAGTGTTCATTTTAGCAAATAGGATACATTATGGTAAAATATAATTTTTTGTTTTATTAATAGAAATAATGTAATATTAATCTTATTTAAGCAAAGCTAATTTAGAGGTACAAAAATTATTTTTTGAAATCCTAAATAGAAAAGAAGATGAATAATCCAAAGGATAATGGTATTTATTTTAGCTTTCAGGTTGATTAAGTAAAATTTTAAACTATTTATCACAAAAAATATATATTTAGTGTCTGTTAAGACTGGGTTAGCTTATATTTGAAAGACAAAAATGCCACGTTCAATACTTTGTCGAGGACTATGTAATAAAAGGATAAAAAAATAAATAAACTCTTATTTTAGTTAGTTTTAAAAATTAAAATGAATATAATAAACTTTTTAAGTATGTACTTTTAATTAAACAATTATGTAATGGGGTAAATTTGAGATGGTTCAATATTTTTTTTGACCCTAAGTAAAAATTTGTCAATTTCTACAAGAAAATTTAGTATCTATGTGTTTTGAAACTAAAAAAAAAAATTAAATTATTTATCGTATTAGTAAAAAAAAAAAAAATAAAAAAAAATTTTCACACTAACAATTTTTTATTTTTCATTTATCTTTATAAAAAAAAAATTTTTATATAAAAAAAAAAATTATTTGTTCGCTCTGGTTGGTTTTATGCAATCGTCAATTTCATGCTGAGAATTTTATTACACAAACATATTTACATAAATTAGTTCCATATCTGCCCTTTCAATTATGTACAAATAATACTTTTGTCCTATGAATTAAAATTCCCTTTAATTCTTTGTCCATAATAACAAGATATTAAAGGGATTTCATGGATTAAAAGACTACCAACACCCAAAAATTTTCTATGGTGTAAGTATAACAAATATATTATAAAACAATTGAAAGTCAACAACAGTTTAAGTGTTAATTTCCCTCTTCATAGCTTCTTTGATTCAGGTAAAAAAAAAAATGAAAAACACTTTTAAGGATCCAGGCAGGGTTTTATTTTATGCAAAGTTTTTTTTGTTTTTTTATTAATATCCTTCTGCATTTGCAAGAAGAAAAAAAAACGAAACAGACTTTGATTAGTGTTTTTATATGCAAAACGCATACGCTGGTTATTGAAATTATGCGTACATGTAACAAAAAAGGAAAACAGTTTTTTATTTGATTAATTTTTTTTTTTTTTTTTTTTTTGGGTTTAGGAATTTTTTTTTTTAAGAAAATGATATATGAAGTGACAAAATTTCAAAATTTTATTTGTTAATTATTTTAATTTGTTGACTATTTAAATAAAGTGTGACTCATTTTTGTCATAATTTTTTATTTGTTTAATTTTTTTTTATGAATGTGTATATGAAGTTATTTATGATTTGTTTAATTCAGTTACAAAAATGGAATTGCAATGAACGAGATGTAATAGAGAAGTAAAAATTTAAATCTAATGATTTTAAAAAATATTTACCATCTTTACAAATTTTTAACATCAAAATTACAAATTTAGATATCAAAAAAAATTTCTATTTAAAGTGAATGGATAAAATTGAGCAAATTCCGAATTTTATTTGAACTTAATTTTGCCAATTCAATAATTTTTTAACGGTATCCCTTTCAAAATTAAACAACACTTAAAACCATTCTCCAATGCTGACTTTGGCGTGTAACTTTAACTTTAAAAAAGTTTCACAATCACTTTTAATCGTTTTTTTTATTGTTTACAAAAAAATAAAAATAACATAAAAAAGAAATATCAATTTAATCAAACTATCAAATAGGTCAGCGGTCAGCGTTTAGCTTTGAATATTGTTCAAATTCAACTTTAAAAAAGACGCCAACTTGACGCCAGCCGCTTACGCGGCCAAATTATTTGAAACATTTTATTTACTCTTTTTTCTTGTAAAATTTTCATCTGGTTTTTTATACTCTTATCAGAAACATAACCTCGCAGAGGGCAGCGGCAGAATTTTATTTTAGAAAATGACCAAAGACAGAATATGGCAGCGACAGTGGCGGACACATGTTGTTTTTTTATTTCTCATTCTAATATTCTGGACTCTGCTCTGTTTGTCAAATTAAATAAATGTCATTTATATAATCAAAAAACAAAAATGTCAAATAAAATAAACATTTAAGATGGAAACTAACAGCAATCAACATTTAAGTGCAATTTTAAAAAATTATTTTAAATTTTTAATTATTAAAATTATTATAATGAAGGAAAAAATTATTTAATTTACTAAGGACAATATTTTTTAATATTTTCTGACAAGAATTTTTTTTTTACTATAATGACGTTTAAAATATATTCTGTTGCTGCTCTCTGCCATATTGTGTTTTGAACAACAGAATTCTCTCAATGCTCCTACTCTTGGTCTTCTGCCAAAATGTAAATATATGTTGGTATACATAATTTAGACTCCTACAACGAAGAGAAGGATTTTAAATTCCTAGACCTAAAGAGAATATAAAATATTTCAATTTTAATTCATCGTTATATACCACAGATTAAAAATATCTAAATAAATAAATAATAATATTTGCTTACCTGCAAAAATAGTGTATTTTGAGTGAGTGAGTAATATCACTACTGAAACCGAGAAAAAGAAAATTTATAAAAGCTAATATTTTTATTGGAATTTTCTACAGGTCACCTCAACAATTTTTTTTATTTTAAAAATAACTTCTTTATAACTTCTATTCTTAAATGTTTTATGTAGTTCTTAAATAATATTTTTATTTATAAAAAAAACTGTAAAAACAGAAGGAGAAAGAAAAACATAATTTATTTGTTAAATTTTTTTTCAAAAAAAAAAAACAGCGTACTGAATTTTGATTGCCATAAAAAATTATTTATTCCTGAATTAATTTTGACATCTTTTTTTTTTTTTTGTCTTCTCGCATGAGATTTTGTTTTTTTATAGCAAGAAATATTCTGAATAACAAATTTCTTGTTGTATGTTTGTTTTTATTTATTTTTTTTTGTTTAACAATTTTTATGAACCATTTCTTTTACAGATTTTTTCCTGTAAAATCCTAAATTTCTTTTTTTTTTTTTTTTGAGGAATAATGAGAAGAAATATAAAAATAAATGAAAAAGAGTATAGTTCAAAAGGAAACAGGATCCCCTCTTAAAGTTAATTTGCATTTATATTGCGTCAAGGTGTCAAGATACCAATAAAATAATTAAACATTTAAGAAAAGTCGTATATTTAACGCGTTTTAACTATATATTTTTTAGATAATTTTCTCGTTGCTTGACTAAAGATGAACAGCAGTTCTGAATTTTTTTGTTTTTGTAAAAAAAAAAAGAAGTCTAGTAAAAAATCATAGATATATTATGTACAATAAAAATGAATTCCGCCAACTGAATAAATGAATGAATTTCTTAGAGAGATGACATTTTTTTTTTTTCAAGTTTCAGGGTATGGTAAAATTATCGTGTGAGTATGCAAATAAATGAGATCAAAAAATGAAAAAGATGGAAGAAAATTAAAAAAATGTAATATATATATTATGAATACAGTTTCGAACAAAATATATTTGCACTATACTAAATAAAATTGTATTCTTAATGATGAAATTCTTTAAATAACGAAATAATGTAGTCATCAGTCCATTTCATACATAATACGAAACAAATAGCATTAAAATTATAGATTTTTATTGTCTTGAGAGATTATGTTCGGTGTTTTTTTTTACCATTAACGAAGGCTTAGATTACAGGTCAGTAATCAATTTAAAAACGTAGTCGAACCTATTTGGCAAGAATTGATGTTAGGTTTCCTTAGATTTATGATACCATTATGATGGAAGAACCTTTAAAAGTTTCTCAGTTCCATGTGAGAAAGTTTCCTTAAATCTCGGAAAAAGAGGATACCGAAATATTTCAACCTTTTCCTTGACAAACTGGGACATATCCGTTGATAAGAGCTTTAGTTCAATAGGTTCCATGGTCTGATTTGAATAATAACAAAATTTTTTTGGAAATGAGCTAAAAACTTGTTAGTCAAACAATTTTCTTTTATATGCCTTAATTTGATCATTTTTGGAACTTCTCCATTTGAATTTTTTTACTTTACTTTTAATCTATTAAAAATTTGGCATGACTTATAAAATGTGAAGTGAACTATCATATCATATCATATATAATTATCAGATATGATAATTATCAAAAATTTTAAATGATACAAACTCTTCAAATATTATGTCTGATACTGTATATATATATACTTTTATACAGAACAATTCTAAAAAAATGGTTGGAAAAATATAAAATGAATAACTTGACGCTCATAAATATGATTTCCCGTGAGATTTCGAATGGTGGATTTTAAATGTGGTAGGCAAAATAAAACATACTTTTTCAGTGTCAAATATTTCAAGTAAAATAAGTTACTTATGACTCTTTGACATTAAATACAAGTTGTAAGAGTCACACGATAGTCATAGATTTGAATGTTAATGTTAATTTTAATTTTATTTTAATTTTATTTATAAATTTATTTTTTTTTTTTTCTTTTTATATTTTCATTTCATGACCATGAGTTTTTTTTTTTTTTTTTTTTTATTATCCTTAAAAGAGAAAATAAGGAAGAAAATAGAATAAGTTTAAAGTAATTAAAATACAACAAAAAAAAAAAATAAATATATGTAGTGAAAATAATAAATGTTGAAATTTATTTTTATTTTTCTGATGAGTTTATTAAAAAGTTTTTTAGTAAGCAAAAATCGTAAATGAAAAGTTTTTTATTTAATGAAATTCATAAGTTTTTAATTAATTTATTTAAAATAAAAAAAAAAAATTTATAATTATTTTTGAAAGTTAAATTAAATTATTGTTATATTAATTAAAAACATGATGAAAATTTTTAATAATTGATTAAAATAAAGTTTTGAAAAAAAAATATTTTTATTTTTTTTTAAATATAAAAAGTCTCATAAAATTAAAAGTTTTAAAATTCTTAAATTAATCATATTGGAAAGGAAGGCATGTTGAAAGAAAAGTGCGTTCCATTTAAGATAATTAAAAAATCTCTAAAAATACTTAATTTAACTGTAAAGAATTTCAAAGTAAACTGTAAAGAAATTCAAAATAATAAAGTAATTTATCGTATAATAAATTAAAAATTTAAATCCATTTACTATATTTTTTTTTCTCCCTTCCCCTCCTATAAGAAGCATATAGGGCATCCACTATGTCATTTATTATTCATATTTGAATAAGCTTTAGATTTTGAAATCAATAATTGCAGTAAATCGTTAATTACTCGGCGTAGCTATTGTACAAGATGTTTTTATTTGGGCGACATCTATGATCTTATATAAGAACTATTTTTTTCTTTTTTATTTGATTACGATATGATATTAATTTTTATACATGACGTATACAATTATTTTTTTTTAATTATTTTAATAATTATATTATAAGAACAATTTATATTATTTTTTATTAATCTATATGATCCAGCCGAGCTTCGCAACTGTGATCTTTCGAATAAAAAGTCGGTATCTTCACCACTACACCATTAGCTGAATGATAATTAAAAATTAACCTGTTACTAAAACCGTTTAGATTATAGCCAAAATATTTTAATATAAGTATTTGAAATTTTTATACTAATTTCTTATTTATAGGTAAATTCGTATAAACAAGAAGCTTTCATTTTGTGAATTATCCTTGGAAGTTTATTTCGTTCAATTTTATATTTTATACTAATACTATAATTAAATAATATTAAGTAAGCATCGTTCGATAAGGAAAGAGATTAAACTGACAACAGACAAATAGTGGCTTCTTGAGAAACATTTTTAACAGAATTCAAATCATAACACAAATCAAAACTTACGTTTGTTAATTAGGAAAAACTATCTCGAAAAACAAACTAGAAAAAATGCATATATATAGAATGCAGTCCAAAATTTTCGAAAGCAATTAGTAATTACCAAAGCACAATAGTACTTTAAAAATTGCAATAATTATAAAGATTTTGAAAGACCATTAATTGAAAGATAGATTTGACAAATATACAAGTATGTATGTTTAGCACATTAGATCCTTAATTTTTCAGTTTTCAGAGTTGTAAATTTCTATAACAATAGAAACAACAGATTAATGATACAAAAAAAAAATTTTTTGAATGATTGGTGATCAGAACATATAATCGCATTAGTCAACATTTAAATAAATAGTATACAGTAGTTCCTGCATTTACTCTCAATCAGAAAAGGCTAAAGCCTATAAAGCCCTGTCAAGAAAATGGCATAAATATCTTGGTAGTTTCTTTTTTAAAGATTAAGGTCAACTCTCTGAGATGGATATGAGAAGCTTTCAAAAGTTCTTCAGTCAGAGTAGTGCTAGCTCTACATAGTATATTAAATCTTATTATAACTTAACATTAACTGTTTTGGAATAGCTTTTCTTTAAACGTTTCTGAAGGTATACTATACTGAATGACGTAGAGTCTGGTGATTACTGACGCGTTACCTCAGCCTTGATCATTAAAAAAGTATTAATATTACGTTAGAAATACTACTTTCCATACAGTTTTAATAAGTCCAACAGATTTTTTAGAAATAAATTTTTGTAGCATCCTGACAATATGCGTTCAATTCATTTACTTGTTCATATAGTTTTTCTTTTCATTTTATAATTTTAATAAAAAATTGTATTACTAATTTCATATAAAATCTCAGTTCCAATACGCGATTTCATTAAAAGTTACATTGCCATATCTTTATAACTATAAATCATAACAAATACCCAAACTCTTGAAAATGCTGGTTAACTTTACTACTATTTCATTCGTCTGAATACAATGTACGTCTTTAAATTTTTATTATCTTTATAATAAGTTTTCTACTTTATATAAATAAATTCTTTTCTATCTTTATATTAATTAAAATGTTAAAATGTTGATAAAAAAAATATAATACATACATATCTCTTTCAAAAATTTTAAAGACTAACTTTTATTTAACCACAAAAACCATATTATGAACGATGGAGTGTTTTTGTCTGTCACAAATAATCATTACGAATCGTTGCTATTATTATTAAAATAGTCATATAAATTATAATAGACAAAAAAAAAATTGTTTTTTTTATAGTAAATCTCAGTTTTGTGTCTAAGACAAACAAAAATTATTAGATTTTCTCTAAAAATCCTGGAATATGCAAAAAAAAAAGAAGATTTTAAGTAGTTTCATATATAAAATGGTTTAAAAAAAACTAATACACACACATACATTTGTGTGTATCATATTCCACATATTCATAATTAATTTTTCTGAAAATGAGGATACCATATACCAGAAATTCCCATGGGATCGTATCTTTTGTTTCTTTGGCCTTTTTTAATGTGCCTGCTTTAGAGTTATTTAAAGTTCTAATTATATAAATATATCATATATGTTTTTATACATATATAAATATGTTTGTATAAATTTTAAGGAATAATATAAAAATTAACAATGTCCTTTTTATTTAACATGCTTTATTTTAAAGAGTTTTAATGTGGTGTAATAATAACTGAAGAATATATACCTGCCTCTTTGCTTAGGTTCTTAACCTTTTTAAAAGTTTCATTCTTATACCATATTTTGCCCTTCCCAATTTAATTTTTTTTGTTCATTTACGAACAGTAAAGTATTGCAATAATAAAAAAAAAATTTTTGTAAGGATTTTGTTGAATTGCGACATTTTAAACTTTTCTTATATTGAAAATACTTTTCATGTTTTCTTAAATAGAATTAAGTTCAATGGAACTTATTTCCCTTTTTAAATGTGGTTGGTTGGTATTTCCACTTTTAAATGAAGTTCCATACAACTTATACCCGTGGAAATTACAATATCCGCCCGTTTATCCTATCTCGAGCAAAAGATATACATATAGTAAAACCTTCATTATAAATCACAAAACATTTAAGTTTTTCAAAATTGCGAACGCACTGTAATTCGGTACTGAAAGTTTTTTTTAGTCATTCTTAGTTAATTTTTTGAAAAGTTTTTAAATTCTGTTTAGTTTCATACTTTTCACGTCCACCTATTTACAAAATTACTATACTTTTTAACATGGGACAATGAACCATCAATAGGTCAAATAAAAAAAAAAATTATTTTGTAAAACAACTTTCTAATGTAGCTCCACATAGTCCGTTGCGAAACCTCTCAAAAATTGGAAAAAATCCTATTTTCAAAAGATGATAACTCAATTTCTCTTTGAAAAACCTTCAAATGCAAAACATTTTTTTAATGTGTATACATTGATATAAATTTTTAAAATTAAGTATTGAAATTAACCGTAATTAAACTTGTTAATAAGAGCTTTAAAATTTTGGGAGAATTGGGAAATTTTGACAATAAGCATAAACTTCCTCATAAAAAGTTTTCTATTTCCCCTGTTTAAGACTTATATTATAGGTTACGAAAATTTTGAATATGTATTTGAAGACACATGTTACAATTGGACACCTGTGCAAATTTTTTTTTTTTTTTTAATGCATTCTCTGCCACATAAATGTGGACAAAAAATTACACAGCCTTATCTGTTCAGGCGTGGCTGTAAATGTTGTAAGGGGAAATAACTCTTACGACGTGTATGGGATTCGAACCCACACTCCCTCGGTGTTTACAGCGTATTTTATACGCTTTTATCCACTAGACCACCGAGGCCTCTGCAAATTTATTTAAAGCAAAACACTAAAATTAAACTTTATATTCTTCCAATATTATATTTACTACAACATGATTTTTCTTAATTATATAAGGTTTTCTTAAAATTGAGGAATATTTTCTTATAATAAAAATTTAAAAAACGAAAAAACAAATTTGGATTCAAAAATAGTCGAATGCAACATTGTTTTTTTACTGCCTGAAAATCTAGTCATTCAAATCCTTTCAATATTACCTCATTTATGTTTTCTTTTTGTGACGGCTTATTTTTAAGACAGTTCAATAATTTTCGATTGATAAGAGTCAATTTGTATGTATAAGAGTAGGTACTCTTATATCTCATTACACGAAAAAGTCGAAAAGAGTACACTTTTGAGATTTATTTTTTCTCGTAATACTCAAAAAAAGAGTTGAAAAAAGAGTTTAAAAAAATAATAATAATAATAACTAATAATAATGTTAGAAAATTAAAACGAAGAAGATGAAAATGAATTTGGGGATGGAGGATAATAACGATGCATATAAATTTGATTATTATTAAGTAAAAAAAAAAATAAAAAAAAAAAGATTTATAGAATATTTATATAAATATGGAATACGATATGGTATAAATGTTGAAATGATTTTATTCTATAGTATGTGAAATAATTATTATGAGTCAAAAAAAAAAAAAAAACAACATACGATAATATTTTTTTGGTTTATTTAAATATTTCTGTTAATAAAAAAGGGGAGTGACACATATTTTAAGGAATTAAAGTTTTAAGGAAACCCAATTTTAAACTCATTCTTTCATTAAATTATGAACTTTAACCATTTTTTCAACTCAATGTATTCCTATAATAATATTTTAAAACAGTTAATATGGGTATATTTTCGGGTTTAATGTACATTAATAAATTTAATTGAATAAATATTTAAAAAATAAAGTTTAATTTTGATTTAATATTTAATATTTCTATATTAAAATTTTTTGGTTTGTTTTAATAAGTATAGGTATACTTGATATGAATTTTTAATTGATTCTAATATTTCTTTCACAACTAAGTATTCCGAAACATTTCGATTAAGTTAAAAAACAATCGATTAAATTTTGTCAAAATATTTTCATGCTATAAAAATATTGGATCTATTCTAATTGTAAATTGCAGTGGTAAAAATGCGATATCTAAAACATTCTTTACACTTTAACTTTTTAAGAAATCTAAAGGTCAGAATTGATTATAAGAAAATATTGCGTTTACATAATATGTACGAGAAGTACATATGTCTGCTATTCATATTAAAAACCTAAGATTTAAAGATTGCTAAGCTCATGTCACTATACGCGCTCAATAGTGTATTGGAAGAAGAAAAAGAAGATGCTCAGCAAAAATTTTGAGCTCGTTTAAGCAATTTAAAATTTTCAATTGCACAAAAATATTTATAAAATGAATGAGCTCTTAAATGGCGCTATACATATGGATATACTTTTGGTCCTAAAGAACAGAAATAAAGGCAAATATGATAAAATGAAATGTTTTAGCCTCTGGCACAGAAAATATATTACTTTTAGAAAAATATATGAATAGATTCCATATATAAATGATATTAGAAGCTTTCTATATTTTTTCTAAATTTTATAAACGATTAAAAATATTTATTTTTTTTTTTTCGTTATTTAAGTACTTTATTAATTACAATCCACCCTATTTTGTATAATGTATATAATATACAAAACCTTACCTTACCAGTTGTTACCTTATCTATAAAATAAAAAATTTACATTTTCTAATCATTAAAATGTCAAAAATTTACATTAAATGTGATTAACGTTCATTTTGTTCAATTTCTCGTTAATTTTTGATTTTATTCGCGTTACGTTTTTACAAATTTCAATATTGAAGTTTATATGTACATACTTTGGGTATACATATATAAAAATTAGAATTTTTTTTTTTTTATTAAAAAATCATAATGGAAAATTTTTCATATAAAATCAAGATCCTTTTCATTTCATCATCCATTATCCTTAATTTTTTTTTTCCATATTCTCATAATTTTAAAAATAATTTTGAATTTTTTTTATCCATTTCCGCGAATAACATCGGAAATGAAAAGAAAAATAAAAAAAAAAAAAAATCACATTTGATTGGAAAAAATTCTGACAGTTGTCTATCAGATTCCCAGTATTTTTTTTTTTTTTTAATGTATAACGTGGTCGCTAAAAAATAATAAAAAAATAATAAAAAAAAATAAATTTACTTTTAAGGAACACAAAAAAGAAGAAAAACAAAAAAAAGTAAATAATAAAAATGAAAATGCAAATTTTGAAAAATAACAACAACAACAGCAAACAACGAAAATTAAATAATTTTATTTACAAACAACTTGAAACAAGCGTTCATCACAAATAAACAAAATATAACAAAAGCCCATCATCAGTGAGTAAATCATCCGTCATAAAAAAAAAAAGCAATAACAATAACAACAAAAACAACAACAAATAAATCAAAATCATTAAAAAAAAAAAAAGAATTTTATTTCTCTCATCTTATATTCATTATCCTTCTCATTATTTCAGGAATAAACCCCAAAAAAAAAAAAAAACCAGGAATAAAATATTGAACAGGAAAAAATGATAATAAAAATTTTCAAAATGAAATATAATAAAGGATTTGACCTTTATATCGTATTTTTTAAATAAGAGAAAAAAAAAAATATTACAAATATATTTATATTTATTTTCTTGATTACATGATGCTCTATTAAATATAATTTTTTTTTTGTTAACATTTAAAATGGTTCTTTAAAATAAAAATAGAATCTAAAATTCAAAATTAAAATAAAGTAAAGCTCAATTTATTAATGCTATAAAATTGATATAAATACGATTGAATCCTTATATTTGTACTTAAATGCAGATAGTGAAAGAGAGTAGAAAGAGCTGCAGATAAAACTGGGATGCATTTTATATCTCTTGATATAAGAAGAAGTAGGGACTCCAGGACACACACTCAAAAACTGAAGAGCTTTAGTACGAGCAAGATATATGCACCTTGTAGCATTTTATTTAAACGAAAATGAACTGCCAGCACTAAATTCTTAACAGATATTTACTTTTTTAGAGACAGTAGGGTTGATAGGAGTATTATATGTGAAGGCCAAATCCACAACACGTAGTAACAGGGGCGGATACAATAAATCTACATAAAAAACTCGCAATGTTACTCCTAAACAATAATTTAATCTAATCTAATTCATTGATACAACTGTCTCTGTGTCATTGACCGTTCATGTCAGTGGGATGACAATATTTTAATGAATAGTGGTAGTAAATACAAATGGCATTAAAATATTGGAAAATATGCATTTTAGGCATACATAGCGTATTAGAAAGTACGATACTGTTAATCAAATAATCTGTAAAAAATTCTACCATTATAACTGCTGTGGGAAATATTAAATTTTCGAAAACAAATATAGATTTAGAAGTTACCTTTAAAAATAAAAAGGTTTCCGTTGGCACTCTGAAATGTCATACATATGGGTTAAGTATAAATTGTAGATAGAATTATACTTAAGCAATATATTCAATAATTCAGGTGTACATATACTCCTTTGAATTTCATTAAAATTGGCAGACTTCGAATTTTCTAAATTTAAAATGTTATTTTGACATTTAATTAATTTAATTTTGGTCATAATTTTATATTTTTGAAGCTTGTCTTATACATTTGTTATTATATTTTTAGTTTTGGCCGATAATTGTACTGTATACTGCACATTCTTACTGTACTACTTTTACGACTATAGGACATAAGAGAAAGGTTTATAGATAGTCAATTGGTAACACAAAAAAAAATAATTTCTCGTTGTAAAGAACTTTTAGTCATAAATAATGAAGAGTACAGAGGGGAAAAAAACAGATATAAAAAACGAAAAGACCAGCAACAATAAAATCAAAAATAGTAACAAAAACAAAACAAAATAAATTCATCCCTTTATTAATTTACGGTAATATTTTAACATTCATATCCTTTTTTTCGTATATACTTTTTTATGAAGAGGTCCTTCCTTCGCAATCTTTCGCATATTTACCAAGGCAAAGAGTATAAAAAAAAGTGTTGTGTATATTTTTAAATAATAAAAAATTAAAATAATAAGAAAAAATGAATTTATAGGGGAATAAAATACTTTGCACTTAGAATGAAATATTTTCATAGTATATTGTGCTAAATTACAAGAGCAGATTCTGACATTTTTTTTTTTTTTAATTTGAAAAGATACTAGATTAAAAATGGAGTATGGAGATGGTTGACTTGGAAAATAAATAAACACGTTGAAGCCATTTGAAGCATCCCCTATTCTCTTATTACAGAAAATATATAAATATAGATCAAGAACTGTTACTATAGTGGTAAATACAAATCGTTCTTCTATTTGCATTCAAATATTTAGATTTGTTGTTGGGACAGGCATTGTAGAAGTACCTATTAAAAACAACAATTAAAAGCAAGTTAAATTCGTGATTAACATAAGTTTTAATTAAGTAATTAATAAGAATTTTCAAACCAGTTTACACTGAGAATTTTTTTTATAGGGATAGGTGCGAATCATTGAAAGAGGAGCGAATTGAACCAATAAAAAGGAGCGGTACTAGCACGATTGTGAATCTCAACGTGTGAGACTTTAACACATTAAACAACACCTCCGTTTTTTGCCAAATAAAGCAATGTAATATTAGGATAAGGCAAAATTCTGCTATGGAGTATAAATAGGTTTGATGTTTGTAGAAATTTGATGAACGAAGATATTAACATCCACCTTAAACCTTTATAAATTGAAAATGCAACAATTTCCAATTTTAGGAAACGTATAAAGTGCAAGATGATTCGAGTCACAAACGAACTTCCGTATGTTCTTATGCTATCGAGGAGTTCGAGTTACGTAGATATTTAAAGTTGTCTTTTAAGAATTACATTTATACTATCATTTTAATCCCGAAACTAAAATAAAATAATAATTTCTATTTAAAAAAGGGTCAAACCTTGTATTGCATATTCTTGTATATTTGTTATGAATACTTATTTATATATAACAATATATATATATATATAACTTAAATTACCAAAGGATATGTGTTATACCCAAAAACAAAAAAAAAAAAAACAAAATCAACAATAACATTTTGTCAGGAAGGATATTTTACTTATTGTATTATCCTGTGCATTTATACTATCATATGTTAAACAATTTATAAATTTTATTTAATTTACATACATACAATCTAAATATATATACATACAAATCTTCCAAAATAAAAAAAAAAACACAATCTACAATTACTAGAGGGGAAAGAGAAAGAAAAAAAAACGGTAGAATAATTTATTTGTAAAGTTACATTTTTTTTTGAAGAGATTTTTGCCTTTTTAATAAAAACGCAACATTAAAAACAACCCCTTACTAATGCAATTGAATCAGTATTATATACAATACAACAATTACCACCCTGTCTAAAATATTTGTTATTGTTTTTCTTGTAAAATGAACTTATGTAAAAAAAAAAAAAAATTCCAGCCCTTAGATTAAAGCAGGCACTTAACAAAAAAAAAATAACCAAACAAAACACTTGAAATGAAATAAAGTGGGCCAAATTGAGCCCCATTGTTATAACAAATGATAAATGAGATTTTTTCTTTACTTGTTTTTCTAATAAAAATAATGTAGTCCTGCACCAGTTTTTACAAAAGGATCATCATTTAAACTCAAGTTAATGAATCTAACATCAAAAATTGATCAATTGAAAATAAAAATCGCTAAAATTATAATAAAATAATAAAAAGAAAAAAACAACAAAAATAATAATTGTATAAAAGGACGATAAAGAGTTTAGAATGTTGCGTGTGCGAAACAAGTGTGTCATCTTTTAGTTTTTACTAATAAAATAAAGTGACCAAACTGTTTAAAGTTTAAAAAATTATAAATTTTTGAATCAATATTTTTTTATCCATATTCCAACAGATCACTTCCAGTAAGAGCCTAAAAATGTTTCATTTGATTTATGCATTAACTAATCCCTTGGATTTGTATTTATTCTGTAAATAGTTCTTTGATCTTAATTTTCTCTAATTTTTTGATACATTGTTAACATTCGATTCCGTTTGCATTAATTTTTTTTGGGCTCTTCCTAATGGGGTTTTCTTCAAAATTTTACCCAAATACTCTGTCTTTTGTTAGATATTTGTTTAATCTTCTAAGTACTGAAAGTCCTATACCATTTCCCGTTTCGTTTTTTAGAATAATATAGTTCTATATACAAATTTTATGGAAAGTACATTAAGTTAGTATGATCACGTCATGTAAAAGAGCTAAGAGAATGCGGTACAAAAAATTCTTAGCATATACCTAGAAGAGGATCCGGTAAAAGATCAGTAAAATGGTTTGGAACATTTAAAAGGGATATCAAGAAAGCATGATTGAACGATATGACAGATGGTTTTGGTGACTCAGATCATACAGGACCGAACCCAAATAAAAGAAAAAGTCATGAAGAAGAAAAGTATTTTAAAAATGCAGTAAGAATGGTCACTTTAAAATACCACTTATTCAAACCTACTGTTGATATCAAAACACATAAACAGTATAAGTGCAAATTTATTTAGTTGCTTTTCTCCATATACTTTTCTAAAACATCATAGATAAAATTGAAGGACTCTTGTATAGATTTTAAATACATACACTTGATGAAATTAAATATAAAAAATAAACAAATAAATAAATAAATAAAAGAATTGATGGCGTACGATACGTTATTCAATATAACACAATAAAAAAAAAAAAAAAAAAACTGCACAATAGTTATATGCGGTGGAAAAAAAAAGATAGAAAAGTAGTTAAATTTGACAGGTTGTTTTCTAAAGAAAAAAACAAACAAAACGAAAAGAAAAAAGAAAAAAAATATTCGCCAAAAATGCGGTATTAAATTATTGCCGTGTGATATTTTAGTTTTTATATATTTTTTTTTTTTTGTATTTTTTATTGCGACGCTATTATTACCACACATGTCCTATTCTTATTTTGTTGATTAGGAATTAAATTTCATTTTTACTTGCTATTTTACACAGTGGACTCATTTATCATTTTCATTTTTGTTTTTTTCTTTTTTGCTTGTTTTTGTCTTAAAAAGAAAATAAAAAAGAAAAAAATTGAACACTTGCGAAATTTTTACATTCATTATCCTTTTATTCACAATTAGTGAACAAATAAAATACAAAATGTTTTTAATGCAAAAATATTAAATGTATTACATATATTAATATATACTTATATAATTGATAGAATATTGCTTAGAGATATTGTAACAGGTTTTTTATTAGCTTTATTAATTTAATTATATTTGTGCAGATGTTTTTTTTTGCCCTACAGCAATTAGTTCAAATGTTTAATTTTGAAAATAATTTCGATTTTAATTTAAGAATCAATTTGATAATAACTGGTGATATACCAAAACTTCTAAATGAATCTAATTTCTGTCCATTTACATACGACCGCCACTTTATTTCATAACTGTACCTCGAATAAAATGGCAGTACCTGGAATAAAGTATCTTCTTTTGTACCTTGCTTTTTGTTTTGAAATATTTGTTGCCCGACATAATATAAAATTTAAATCAAGAACAAAAAAACTGACTGACGAAGAACTTTTCTATACTTACTTCAATTCCTTCAAGCAATCAATGAAACAATTCTAAGAAAATTTGTAAGATTTTGTACGAACCGTAAAACTAAACGAATTATTTTATTTTGGTCGCGTGATCAATAAACAGCTAGGTAAAAATTATGAAAAAGAACTACGACACAGGACAGGACTTTGAACAAAATTATCGAAATTTCGACTGATAAATTACAAATTGATCCTAATAAGCTTTCTTAAAAACTGCTCAGCATATATTATATATTAGGTTTTATATAGAATGAGGCATGAAGAGATTTACATAAAGCTTCATTAAACATATTATCAAAATCTTGATTTCCTCAATGAAAAATGTAATTAAAAATGTATAGTCAAATCATTATAAATTAAAAGCTCCTTAATATATGCAATGTTATTTTTAAATTATCTGAATTTTTGTTTTTATTTTTTTTTTTAAGGATAATTGAATTTTTATTTTTTTTTTTTCCCAAATCTGATAAATGAAAAAAATAAAAAGAAACTCGGAAATCGTATTAAATTTTAATCAGTCAATCATGACACGTGTATTTCAGTTATAGACACACGTTATTCATTTTTCTGTTATATGTAGGTTAATAACGTTCATGAACGATTATGTTCAACTGGCTTTTCTACGTTCTGTATTTTTATTAAATTATAATATTGATGTTGTTTTTGTTTTTTTAATCGAGTTTAATTTTTGCATGTAATCATAGTGTATAATGAAAAATGTTTAATTCACTTTGTTTTTTTTGCAAAATCCAGGAGATATTATGTAAATTATTTGTTATATTTTGTTTTATTCATTTAGCAGGGAAAAAATTTCACAATTTACATTTGAAAAAAACGTTTTCAGAAAGAATACATGAGAAAAAAGATTGAACTTTTGATAAGTAGAAGTTTTATAGCTTATAAATGAATTTTTTTTTGTAATGTTGATTTGTAATAATAAGTTGTGTATTTTATCGGAATTTGTTAGTAAAGTATAGATTTACAGAAATTATAAGAAAATTATTTAATATTTAATGAAAACTGGATTAATAATTACTTTTTTTTAGCAGATGTTAAACAAATGAAATTAATATTAAAGTATTAAATAATTTTGGAATTTTAATTCAAGAATTAAATAAAATAAAACATTTCTTAAATATTTTTATAAAATTATACATTAATATTCCATGAGAAATAGAAAACAATGCAATCAAACTATTTAAATATTTTCTTTTTGAAAAATAATTTAAAAATTTAATGTGAGATCAATTTTCTACAACTTCCAATTTTAAGTGATCCTTTTTTGTTTTTTGTTTTTAGTGTATTTCTCTACCACATAAATGTGGACAGGAAATTACACAGCCTTTCCTCTTCAGGCGTGGCTGTACATGTCGTAAAGGGGAATAACTCTTACGAAGTGTGTGGGATTCAAACCCACAGTCTCTCGGTGTTTACAGCGTATTTTATACGCTCTTACCCACTAGGCCACCGAGGCCTCATTTTAAGTGATAATATTGAAGAAGAAAATGTCATTATTATGAAAAATAACTATAACAGAAATATAACATAAAATATATGTAACAGATAACCAGTAACAGATAACATATAACATATAAGAGGTTAATATAGAAAGAATAATAGAAATTAGCCCATATAATTAGCTGCGGTTGTTTTAGAAGACCAAATATAAAGGGTAATAAGGTGTCAATATTATTGGAGAATTTCTTAAGGTAAATGTTTTTTTTTTCCACTCCTTTAAGGAGCATAGGGCATTTACTAAGTTAATTATTATTCATATATTTGACTAAGTTTCAGTTTCCAGAATCATTAGTTCTACTCTACCCGTTCATTATTCTATTCGGTTGTAGTTATTGTAAAATACTGAAATGCAATTATGTTAATTTCTGCACCATCTATTATCTTATACCAGAATTATTTTTATTTTATTATACATTATAATATGATATATTATTATGTGATATATGTATATATATATACTTATTTTATATTTTAATATTATACTAATTATATTACAAGGAAAATCTGTATTATTTTTTATTAATCTATGTGAAGGGATTTGATTCCGAGACATTTACAATGAAAGACCGGTGTTTTAACCACTATTCGATTGAAATACAAAAACATTGGACTATTTTAAAAAATTTTACTAACTAATTTATTTTTTTGACCTTTTACGAACGTAGTGATAATTTATTGAAATATTCCTCCAGGAGTTAGTGAAAGTGAAAGTCCTACAATTTAAGAAAGTCTATAATGACTAAATTTTAAACTTTGTGCCAGAAAAAGTATAAAGAAAAAATGAACTTATATATTTTCTGATGTTCTTATCTATTTTTTGGATCAAAAACAGAGGTGGTTTTTTATTAAGTTAAATTTCTATAGATCTAAGCATTGGAGTCTTTATTATATGTAAGAAAACATTACTTAATAATGTACATGCATTAGTATAACTATAATTTCTGTTTAAAAGCTATTAAAATTTGTTTGCTTAAATAATTTTGTTAATTTTTTTGGACTTTGTTTTATATATGAGAAAATTAAATAATTCTCGAATTAACATTTCTTTCGGATCTGGTGGGTATCATCAAATACATCAAATACATATATAAAGAGTTATAAAATTTATACCAATTCCAAATTAAAATTACTATTATTGAAAAAATTATATATATATAGATAGAAAATATTGTTAAGAAAAGCTGGACTAAAATATATTTCAGATTCTCAGTGAAAATTAAGATAATAAAAAAAAAAGATAAAACCAACTATAACTTTAGATGTGATATAAATGATAATATTTTAACTTCAATATTATAAAGCTTTGTAAGTATGGTTTTATTAGCAGAATTCTAATGTTTTTTTAATTAGGAGAAAATTAAGATTAAGCCGAAGTATACATCTGCATCCTTTACCTAGCTACCTACCTACCTACTGCAATATTCCATAGAAAATCAATTTTTCAACAATATTTAACAGAAAATCTGTATTCATTTTTTGAAATATCTAAGATAAGAATTTTCAAAATGAAACATCATTTTTTTTTTTTCTGAAAAAGATGTTGAATTCCTTCCCAATTCGATCTGTCACAAAAAAAGTTAGTTCGTTTCCAGTTCCATCTGATAGAAAAATCTTACATATAGGTATTTCAGTTATATATCGTCATTTTATTTTTTATTTAAGTCAACAGAAAATTAAATTTTTGCCCAATTTAAGAAATTTCATTATTTTCATTTCATTTTCCAACTAATAGGTCTTAAAAGTTAAAAACTTTTATTTCTTACCGTTCTAAAAACAACAAATGGATTTGAAATCAAATTTTTTAAAATAGTTTAAAAAAAAAAAAAAAAAGACTTTTTATTTTTAGTTTTAACAAGGCTCATTAAACTCCCCAATTTTTCATTTTATATTATTTTAACCCTTTTTTTTTTCCTCGAAAATCTCTCATACATAGTTTTATGTAATTTACATTATTTTAAACAATTTTACGCCTTTTTATAATGGACTCTCTAAGTAATGTTCTATAATTTGATGAAATATTAAACTTCCATATATACACCATAAACATTTTATATATATTGTAAAATTTTTGAAAATAGAATTTCAAAAAAAAAAAAAAAAAATTAAAATAACTTAAAATAACACCAAATTACCATTATCATGTGGTCTTTTACTATTAAATACTTTTGTGAATAGCTATAATATGTGGAAAAATTTCTTTAGTTTATAAATAAAAAAAAAAAAAAATAATTTTTTTAATGATATGGGTGCCCGAAGGGTGTGAATTTTATTATAAAATTTTTGTATTGTTGTATTTCTTGTTACTGTTCAAAAATTGAGATGATCACTTTTGATATGCAAATTTATTTATTCTAATATATATAGATATATTTTTTTTTTTGTTTTTTTTTTTTCTAAATGGTCATCAGTTACACAAAATTCACATTTAATACTTTTTAACACATTTTTTTTTTCATTTATAACAAAGTATATAAAAACATATACAATATAAGCAACATTAGCACTCACATTTTATTAGAGTACATTTGGGAGTCCTTAAAAACCATTTTTCTTTGACTTTGTTTTTTTTTTTTTTTAAACTTTATTTAATATTACTTTGAAATAAATGGTAAAATGTTGTACAAAAATAAAAAAATAAAAAAAATAAAAATTAGAAAAATAAACAAAAATATCCATAAAACAAATGAGAACGTGTTTCTAATGTTATTTTTTTTTTTTTTTTAGTAATTTTCTAATGATTATGAGGTTGATGATATCCTGATTAAGGACACTCACTAGTCATCAGTAATTTCATATATATTCATATAAGGTAAAATAAAATTTTATTTAATCATAGAAATAAATGAAGTAAAAACAGTATAAATGGCAATCTAATCAGCCTTTTAAATTACATGTAACAAAATTCATTTAAAGTGACCATATGTGTGTTTTTTTTTTTTATATACATATATGTATATAAATAAATTTTGTACGATATTTTTGATTTTGCTTAACTCGTTGGAATAAAAAATGACAAATATATGTTGTTTAAAGAGTAATAGAAGGTAGAAAAGTTATAAAAGTGTACAGAAGAAGATAGAAATATAAGAAGAAAAGCTAAACAAACTTAAATCGATAATTTCAATGCCATGCCATTTGTAACTCAAGAAAATATCAAAGGTTGGAAGGAGAACGGTTAATGTAAAGTAATACATAAATTTATAGATATACGAACAAATCAAATTACATCAGAAATATGCAACACTTGGATTATGTCCCTATTCTGTTAGGCATCTCATACTAAGAATCACTTAACTTATTCTTGAAATTAAAATTTTCACTTCTGGATTACACTTTAATTTTTTAATATTTATTCTTGTAGATTAAGTCTCGAATCTGACTATTCTTACTAATATTAATTAATTTTGTTTAAAATTTTGTTGAAACCTAATATTTTAAAATTGCGTAATAATAAAGGGCAATTTTTCGACTCAGATTATTTTTTTTATAAGTACTGCGATATGAAAAGAAAAAACTGTTGGTCACATTATTAAGAAATTTGAAGTGCTATTTTAGACAAGTAAGGTACTAATAAATGGAATTTGACTTTTATTATTTTTTTTTTCATTTCAATTATTTTCAACTAAAAAAATAAAAACTGATATAATGATGTTGTAAAAAAAAAAAAAAAAAGAGTTGTACAAGTTGCATAAAAAACCAATTAATTTGTTTTATTTCCTTGTAATGTCCGATACGTTGATGACGGTAATAAAAAAAAAAAGTGAATTTTTTAATATTAGTTTTAAACTAATTAAGAAGAAAATTTATGAGGTAAATTAACGGAAATTAACTATTAGGGGATAAGGTGAAAATGTTGATTAGATAAAAAGTGTAAAGAATTTTTTTTTTTTTTTTTTTTTGTAATAAAACAGAAAAAAAAAATAAAGGAGTGGGAGTTAATTACAAAATATTTATTTATGTGACACTTTGTTAAATACCTAAATATACCAATATAAATTTTGTTAAATATTTAAAAATACCAATTTTTCTATCTAATTTAAAATTGCATATATCTGGTAATTTAAGGTGTTTAATCAAATTTTTATAGGTATATAAAAAATTGGTAATTTGTAGGAAATGAAATGCAAAGTAAACGAGGAAGAATACAGTTGCCTTTGTCAACTCTTAGATACCCGTACGAACCGTTAGTATGTTCACAGCCTGTCACTTTGCTTACAATATTATTTTTTTAATATTTTAGTATTTTAAAATAATTTGGGTGAATTTTATAATTTCTAGAACTATGGGTTGTACATATATTCAAACTATATGTTTATATGTACATTCTTCAAAAGCAGATTCTAACCTTCCACATAACGATTATCAATCCAAAACTTTTTCAAATATTCTATAGTACCATTTAATACTAAGCGGTAAATGTATATTAAATTTACTAAGTACAAAACAGTAAATATAATTTTAAATATTATATTATATTATATTTAAATATTCCATTGACAGAATAATTTCTTATAAGTACAATAAAGTACATATATGTATGTATGTAAATACGGCGCTATATAATATACATCTATACTCTTATCATTCGTTCACTAGTGACATATACGATATGTAAATAAACATGATATTATATAAGTATGTATATATATTAATATCATATAAATAAAAATTCTTCAAGCAACCGTTATGTTGTTTATTTATTTACATTTTTATGTACTACGCATTATATCCTCAACAATTTCAAATTATCGAGTAAAACAAAATGGAAAAAATTCGTTAAAGAAATTTGGTAGAAAATTTGAAAAAATCAAGTAACACTTTCGTCAATTATAAAGTAACCCTATATTATTAAAAATAGTTGTTAACAGAAATAAGAGTATAATGTTGAAGCTTTAATTTTTGTGTATTACTTGAAAAAAATTTTAACAGGTGTTCAAGTTACAGGTGTTTAAAAATAGGAAATTTTCAGTTTTTGACCCCTTACAGCTCCTATACGGAGAGTGATACAAAAAAAATGTCTGAAATGACTCATACTTATTTTCAAAGATCTAACTTCTGTCAAAATTTCAAGTTTCCAACTTTAACCGTTTAGAAGATAGAAGGGTTAAAGGATTTTGCAAAATTTTAGTTTCGCATAACGGTAAATTAAGACACCGTATGCCACAAATATATATTTATTGTATATATACTTTTAAAGCTAATGAAAGTAGTAATCGTTTGGCGTTTTCAAAATGAAAATATACCTTATACAACTTGTGCTATAATAATTTAAATATAGAGCTTTTTTGAACCTTTGGGGAGCTGTAGCTCCGTAACGGGTGGGGCTACAAAAAAAAGTTATAAAATATAAAATTAATATTTTTGTGAGATCTATCAGTAGTTAAAATTTCATAGCTCTATTTCAAATAAAAGTCGGGATCTAAAAGTTAGGTGTTCGAGAGCTACCCTAAGTTTTGGTCCAAACTCAACCAAAAAAAATAGGGAACCTACAAATTACTCCAAGAATATTTTGTGTAAATTTCAAGATTCTAGCTTTCTTAGTTTTTGAGTTAGTGTGCTGACGGACGGACGGACGGACATGGCTCAAAAGTCTTAGAATTTTTTTCTGATCCGAAACATACCTTTGAAGGTATATCTAGCTCGCTTATTTCGAGGTGTTACAAACGGAGGAGTAATTTTATTATACCCGATCCTATCGTACGGGTATAAAAATATGAAATGTCTAAAGTAATGTCTTAAAGTAAAAAATTCATTAAGAGAGAAAAGAATAGAAAAGTTTATGCACTAATTGCATTGCATTACTGATTTTGTTTTATTGATATCTTTAAGGATAAAAATTTCTTGTTAAGAAAAAAACATCACTTCACTGAGATTATATTAAAAATAAAAAAAAACAATTCAGCAGGAGCTCACTTCTAAACATTTAAAAAATTGAATTCTCTTACACAATGCATCTTTAGCAAAGATTTTGATAATTTCTGTTGAAGCATTAACAAAATTTAGAGAGAATTTTGTTTTTTGTTTTTCTTATTGTTTTCTGAAACACATATCTTCTAATTTATCTCTCTATGTACCATGTACTACAAAAAATTCATTCAAGATGGAAGCGAAACGAAATCTGAAATTAATTATAAATCTCAAATTCCTAAATTTCAAGATTTCAATATATCAAATTGCAAAGTTCCAAAATATCAAAAACGAAAAAATTTTCGGATTTTGTATTTGGGATTTCATATTTGAGATTTTCATGGGCAGTTTTTAAAATTCATTGAATTTTGGTGAAAATCCAAGATTATAATGTCCGATTTCATTATTTGAAGAACATTTTGATTCCAATATTTGAGAAACATTCAGGTGTAGATAATTTTTCACAAATATATTTTACGTTATTCTGGATCTTTTACACTAGATTTTATATTAGTTCATGATCCTCCTTCCACAATATATGTGTATAACGATAAATCAATATCCAATGTAAATAAAATATTATCAATAAATAAATGAAAATATTTATTTTACTAATTTATACAAGATGTCCAAAAATCTTAAAACATTTTTTGAATTTTATAATCTTGTAAAAGAATTAGAGAGGGCTAAGAAATTTTTGAACGAAATTAATGATATGTTTAAAAGTTAGACCTTTTTCCAAATATATACATAAATGACGAGTTTAAAAAAGATTAAGAGGGCAATCGAACCTTGTGAAAGGGTATTCCAACCAGAAATATTGAAAAAAATATTTAATTCTTAATTATATTTTTTACTTTAATAACGATTTAATTTCCCATATTACAGTTTGATTATTTTAAATTTCATTTTCAAACTATTCTAAACCTAGATTATATCTACCGTATCTGATATCACATTTATTTTTATATATTATATGCTATATAGCATCAAAAGTATAAAATTAGAAAGAGAAAGAAAGAAATCATTAATTTTACTTATCCGCACATTTATTTTTATTTTATTTTATTTTATTTTAAGTAAAATACGAAGATACAAGATAGCGAAATAAACATATATTAACATTTCATTTTGTGTGTGTTTTTCTTTTTTTTTTTTTACTGTTATTTTATAAAATTTATTCTATTTTATTTTTAGTTTTTTTTTTTCTCTTTGCAGAATGAAAAAAATGCATATTCCCAAAGGATTTTTCTACATATTCACGTTTATCCTTTTTTAAAGACGTTGAAATACAAATACAAAAAAACACAAAAAATAAAACAGATCCTTAACCCGCCCATTTTTATAAGGAAATCATATAAAGATATTGAAGAGAAAGAAAAAATAAAAATAACTGCTGAACAGCAGCAACAGCATCAACGTTTGCAAACATTAAAAAATGAAATCTAAAAACAAGATAAAAACAATTTTATTATATTTTAATGTTTTTTTTTTTTTTTTGTTTTATTTCGCAAAAAATAAAAACAAAGAAAAAAATCAGTTAAAAAGAAAAACAATTTTTTATGCTTTTTTTTGTCAAGTGTAAAACACCGAAAAATCGAAAAGCATGACCGTACTCTAGAGTGAATTTTTCAAAATTTTAGAATTGTTTGACACTACTTTCATGTGACAGTACTTTATAATATTTTAAATACTATCATAAACGATTTGTGGATCTGTTGTTTTAAATAAGTTAGAACAAAAACCAAAATCAGATAATTAATGATTGTTAAAAATTAACTATCTAATAAACATTTTAATCTTGTAAATCTTTCTCCTGGATCTATTTCTTCCTTTTTTTTAATCTTGTTTTTCTGGTTACCTCATAAAATTAATTGATGCGCTCGGATCCTTTAGCAAAACTGATAAATTCGCTAGAAAAGGCATAAACCTTCAAATCCTCCAAGAAAGGAGAATCTCGGGATTCCTATTAGAATCTGTAAATATTCGTCTTAAGAACAAGTTCTATACACTTGCAAAGCACAGATAGTTTTCTATTGATGTACTGTGGTTAAATAAATCTGGCGTACATTAGATCTTAAACGATCAAATAGACTTTTATCTGTAAATTACAGCAATATCGGTAATGTAGTAGAGATTTTAACGGGAGACTGTCCGCCCAGCAGACATGCCAAAAGGTTAGAATTTCCCACATATGACTTTTGCAGAAGCTTCAAAGATGAAGGAAGGAAGAATCAATCTTTCACCTGTTGTGACAATGCCCAGCTCTTGCTTTCCGGGGAAATTCTTTTTAAATAACATTTTCGATCTGTTGAAGATGAACTTTATAAGAAGGTCCCAATATCTTAATTAGAAGAAATATATTGATGCAGGGTATAAAAAGTCACAACTGACCGATAAAGTCTTCTAAGTGTGTGTCTGCACCTACCTATACCTACCTATCAAAATCTCCTTTCATATACATAATTATTTTCATTACTATACACCAAAAATATTATAAAATATTATTTTTGTTTTTTTTTTTCTAATATTTTTAAAGATTAGTGTCAGTTCAGTCTTTCGAATTCTTATTTCATATCTAAATATCACAACTGGATGTTTAAAGGGCCATATTAAAAAGTTCTTTTCTTTTATTATTTTCAAATTTTCAAATTAAATTAATAACGGAACTTCGTAAACATTAAAAAAAAAAATCCCCTTCCTTAAGACGCTCATGTTTTTTGACTTTCTAAATAATTTTTATTTACATTTTAACAGTAAACAAAAAAAGTCATTATATGACATAAAACTAAACGAGTTAAAAAACAAAAAAAAAAACAACAACTTCAAAAAACAAAAATATAAAAAAAATTAGATGGAATTATTAATATTTAATGATTTACAATGTCCTTTAAATTTTATATGAGCATATAACAAAAAAAAAAAAACGACAAGCAAAAAAATAAAAAGAAAAAGTTAAAAGGATTCACCTACTCCTTCAGGCTATAGGTATATATTCTTTCATGTATTTCTTTTTCATCGAAATTGTTTTTTTTTTTTGTTTTTTATGTTGTATGTTGTATATTTATTTTTGTCGTTTATTTGCATTTAGTTGGAAAAAAATTCATGGACAATTCATTCTGATCCATAAGCACATGAATGTTTTTCAGTGTTGTCGTTGTTTATTTTATGTTTGTGTTTTTTTTTCTAAATTCTATTCAATTATTAAAAAGGTGATTGTTGCATTTTTTTTTTATTTTTTTTTTTCGCAAAATTGATTTATGAGATATTTAGTTGAAAATTTTTGATTTTTTTTTATTTTTTTTTTTTATTTTTTTTGTTAATTTCGTTTGAATTTTATTTGCAAATAATTCGCTTAAAATGTTGCTTAAAATAAAATGTTTATATAAATTTATTTGTTTTTTTGTTTTTTTGTAAACAAATTGTTTTGTTTATCTTAATTTTGTTTTTTTGTTTTTTTGTTTTTTTTTTTTGCGAAAAAATAGTCCTTTGATATAGAGAATACATGATTATTAACATTATTTTATATTTTTTATGTTTTTTTCCAGGATATCTTTATCTAAATGAGAACAATAAGTAAAGTAAATTGATTTACTTATAGGAATTCTTTTTTATGTTTACTATGGTTATTTGATGAATTGTTTACAAGGTTGTCACACAGTACATTATAAATTCACTTTGTTTAATATTTGATTTTTTCTTTTTTGTTTGTTATTTTTAATATTTTGGGATTGTGATTTTTTGTGTTTACAAAAATTTTACGGTAATTTAAAGGTAAATAAATTTGACAAAAGGTATAAATATTTATTTAACTAAATTTGCTATATAATTTTTTTTTATTTTATATTAAAAAGATTTTTAAAAATTTAAATCATATAAAATAAATCTAATAAAAAACATTCAGTGTATCTATTTAATATTTATATTCATTCATTATCGGAAAATCTTCTTTATGTAAATTTGTTAAAACATTCGCTTTATTTTGATAACTTAATCTTATATTCTTCATCTAAAGGTAAGCATTTTATAAGCACTCTTAATAAATCATTTATTGAAGGCTTAAAAATTATTGAAACTTGGACAAAGGAGACTGGAGCAAAGATTTCTTATTCTAAGTCTGAATTATTATATGTTTGTAGAAGAACTAAAACATATGGGAGACAGTCAATATTGCTACGATCTGGTAATGTATTTAATAAAGACGTTGTACGTATTTGCGGTTTAAATTTTACAAAAAAACTTAATTGGTATATGAAATGGGTTGGTCAACAAATTGACTCATGTAATAATTTACTCAAAATAATTACAAAAAAAAGTGGTGAAGCCCACATGAATACAACTTTGCAAATTGCCATAACGTTGACTTGGGGCAAATTTGATTACTGTATTACAATTTACGGTTTCAGTTCAAATAACATTCACATAAAAAAAATGCAAGCAAGCTTAAATAAAATTTTACGCATTGCTCTTGGAGCTTTACGAACAACCCCAATCGATGCTGTATCAGACTGGTTCCTGGTTATTTATTGACAATAGAAACTTTCTAGCAGCGAAGCTAATAACTAAAAATATACATTTTAAATATTTACGTCTTTTCGATAAAATAAATTCTATTGCAAATATAACTTCAGTAAATAAAATTTCGTCATTGTTAATGAAATTTTTCTCAATTTTTGACGATTTTAAAATTCCTTTACCTGCTCCTAAAGGTAATCTCTCCGTTCTTAATTTTTGGATGTTAAAAGAAAACATCATTCTACTGAATTTACCGAAAAATAAACAAGATTATTCAAACATTCTTTACAAAACTAAACATTAAGAGTTTTTAGAAAGTCATTATGATGTATAAAACGTATACATGGATGCAAGTAAAACAGAATTATCAGCTGTTTTTGCTATTGTTGACTCAAAAGGTAAATTAATCATGACCAAAATAGTGCCAAATCACTATTCAATATATGCTGTTGAAGCCGCAGCCATTCTGGTGGTTCAAATTCAAACATACATTCAAAAACTCCGAATCAATCACAATTATACATTCAAACTGTTTATCAACTCTTAAGTCAGTCAGAAACTTTAAGAATATTAATTTTCTACCAACAGCAATAAGAAACAACTTAATAGAATCAGAAGGCAAGATAAAATGTCCATGGGTTCCGAAGCATAAGAATATTTTTGGAAATGAAAAAGCTGATAAAGAAGCTCACAAATCGCTCCAGAACCCTTTAGAAACATTCATACTAACAGATGTAAAATCTATTATAATACTTCTTAAGAGTAATTTTCAAAAGCAAAGACAAACTAAATGGAACACTTCCACAAGTTTCTTGAAATCATCGAGGCTCCGATATTGAAATTATCTTGTATAAATAAATAAATAAATTAAATCTAATAGAAAAACATTAATGCAAATTTTTTAAGTAATTAAATATAAAAGAAAAAAATTAAAAGTAGGGGCCTCAGTGGCCTAGTGGATAAGTGCGTATAAAATACGCTGTAAACAACGAGGGAGTGTGGGTTCGAATCCCACACACGTCGTAAGAATTATTCCCCCTTGCGACATTTACAGCCACGCCTGAATAGAAATGCATTAAAAAAAAAAAATTAAAAGCTTCAGTTCCTAGAAGGATTAATTTAACTAAGCCGTTGATTACTCGACTGTAGCTATTGTACAAGGCTGTGAGACGTAAATATTTCTTTATTTCTATGCCATCTTGTACAAGAATTATTATTATTTTAGTATATATTGCAATATGATATTAATTATAAGATACTTATTTTTTAATTATATATATTATATAATTATATTTATATTATGTAAGAAAAATCTATATATTATTTTTTATTTAATCTATATGATCCAGCCGGCGTTTGAATCCGAGACCTTTCGGATAAAAAACTAGTGTCTTAACAACTACTTACTAAACCATTAGCTGAAAAGATAAATAGTTCAGGATAATTAAGATGAATAGTTCAACTATTATCCTAAGTTTTTAATAATTTGAAAAGGTTCTTAAATATGCAAGCGTTATTAAAAAGTTTTAAATAAGATGAAGCTGTTCTATAGCCATATTTTACAGAAATCTTATTGAATGACTAAGAATGCAATATATCATAGGATAACAAGGATAACGTGAAATATCAAAATCAGACATTTAACAAAAATAATTGATATGATATTTTGAAGATTTGAATAATTGATATGATATTTATTTAAAATCAAAAACAAAAGCAAAAAACAATAACAAAACTAATTTTTCTTTCTGTGTGGGCTAAAAGTATACTTATAATGTACTTAGATTTTCTTTTAATATTTATTTAATTGTCAGCCATTAGATCAAATCAAATAAAAAATTAAAAAAAAAAATGATTTTTCATTTTTCATATAAAAAATTATTCGTGGAAATTTTTTTTTTTGTTAATATAACAGTTTTTGAATCTACAAACCTCAAAATAGATTGTTTTTAAATATAAACTAAAATTCTAATATTTTGAATATTAAAAATAACTTTTCTAAAGAAAAACATAAATTTTGAAATATAATTCCTTATCATAATAATATGAAAAAAAAAATATATATATATATTTTTACGTTGTTAATTTTAATCTTAAAAAAAAAATATGTATTCTAATTTCAATTGGTTCAGAAAATCTATTAACAATTTAATAGTCAACCAGTCTCTGGAGGAAAATATTTAAAATGTTAGAAATTGAAAAACACAAAAAAAAAAAAGGAAAAAACAAAAAAAATATTTGAAAAAATTCTCACCTTCGCCCTAAAATAATGATAATGACATGTTTTTTTTTTTTTTTTCCAAAAACCGTATATAAAATTAAAATTTATGAATTAAGTTTTGCATTGCATTGCACACCGTCACCAAAATGAATCCGTAAAAGACTATACATATTAATTTTTACATCTAAATATATATTTGTATATACAAATTTTCTTCAAATTTCAGTAAAATTATTTTTAAAATTTTGTGACACATTCCATAAATATGCGTTGGAATGGAATTCGGATAAAAAAAATAAAAAAATTTATAACTTATAAAGCAAGTATATAATATGTTTACGCATTTATAGAGGGCGTATATACGTATATACCTAAAATTTTCTAATAAGACATATGAAACTCTATGCATTTAGTATTCAAATTAATTTACAGGTATATATGTATGTATGTATTTTGTGTTCTCATATTTTTAGACATCTAATCATTATAATAATCATATTATTATTGCATTTTGTATATATGCATACATATATGCATCAAATGAATTAAAATAAGCGTTTATTAGAATTTTATATTCAACATATTATTATAATCTATGTATATACAATATATTATATACTAAATATATAATATAAAAATCTTTTCCTTTTTGTTCGCTTGTTCGTTGTTAATAAAGTTATAAATTCCCCAGCTAATTAATAAAATATGACTAAACGAATTAATGCGTGTTTATCATGATGAAAAGTTTTTATTTTTTTTTTTTGTTAATTTTTTTTTTTTTTTTTTTTAAATTTAGCGTCTCCTAGAAGTGTGAACAAATTATATTTTATTATATATGATATGAGTTTAGATGATGCCGCATATCATTTAATTCAATATCTATATATACTGTACATTAATGTTCTGCATTAGAACACATTAACCATATTGTAGATATACTTAATTTTAGTCACTATATAAATAAATTTTCTTTTTTTTTTTTTTCTCTTGGTGATTTGTAATTAGAATGCAATTTCTGAATAAATATGGTGGAATATAAAATAAAAAAAATAAAAAAAGAAGGGGTATAGGATAGGTATTATACTTATAGTATAATACTCTTATACTACGAATAATAAATGTCAATAGATTTAGTTGGATGTCACCAAATAATTTGTTATCCATATGATGCTGTTGATGATACACAATTAGAATTACAATTTGATTAGCCTTAACTTTATCCTTTTTTTATTTTTTTTATATTTGGTGTTGTTCTTTTTGTTGTAGAAATGTTGCAGTATCGTATAGTATCTATACTATAATAAAAATAATAATAACATGAAAATTAGCAACAATAAAAATCTAATCTAATGTTGTTATAATTATATTTAAATATTAAGCTATGCAGTAGCAACATTTTAATGAAAATTTTCTTTAGAAAAATTTGAGATAATTCACTGTGACGATATGGTAATTAATTGCTAACCATAACTAATTTTTCAATGTTGATTTAATGGTTTTTTATTACAAACAACGGTATATTTTAACAAAAAAAAAAAAATAAAATAAAAAAAAAAGGGGCATAGAATTTACTGATGAATGAAAATTTATGATCCTATAAGTACTGCAATAAAGAAAGGAAACAAACAAAAAAAAAATCAAAATAATAAAAAAAAATTAATTTCATGCAATCCTTTTCTGCATTTACCTACATATATATTATGAATATTTTACAATAAAGATTTAAGTTTTATAGGAAACTTTAAATAAATTTTTTTTCTTTTTTTATGCAGATTTAAATAAAATTCTAATTTTTAAATGAGATTATGTTTAAAAAATATTGAAATTTAATACTAAACTTAATTAATCAAGATGTAGAGTATAGACGATTAATAAGCTTTAAAAAAATTAATAAACTAAATAAAAGTTGCAGGTGAGCAGAATTTTTTAAGAAATAAATTTTATATGTTAATTTTTTTGAAAATTTTGAAAATATAAGAGCGAATACAAGAGATCAGTTAAAAAAATTTTAAAAATTAGGTTTTAGGTTAGGTTAATTTTGTTGTTTACGAGAGTAGGTGGAATCTTAGCAGATACAAATGAGATAAACGTGCGAATTTTCTTTGGTATAGTGTTACTAAGCAAATGCCATCATATAAACCTATGGTACAATGTAATATTTGATTTAGGGATTAGGAATTATATATTAAAAAGTCTATTTAAGTTAGTAGTAAAAGAAAATTTTTTAAGAAACTAAAAGTGAATTGAAATTAAAAGAAATACGAAAATTTCTTTTATTGAAATCTTTTTGTACATGAAAAAAAGAAATCGGTGCTTGAACAGAGGTATAATTATTGTAAGTGCAGTAAAAGAATACAAAATTAAAGTATTTTAACTTTCTATTATAACTTATAATGTTATGCAAAAGAAATATTAAACGGTCAAATTTGTAAAAAACCGCAAACGGTCAAATCACTAAGAGAATAAGTTAAGGAAAAAAGAAAACAGCAGGTATAACATGATGTCTTGAGAATATAACTTAACCAATATTTTAATTTTTTTTTTTTACGAGGCTAGGTGGGAATCATCAAAAGAGTATACTGTAGAAGAGTGGAACAACCACAAGTCTTCTATAACTGCTTGGGACTCTAATCTTTTAAACTAATCTTTTTTGCTAATCTTTTGTGATAATGTTTTAAACACCACCTTTATCACCTAGGTTGTATAACCTTAAGTAGTAATATATTGCTTGGACAAGGGGAGTTTATTTTAGAAAATGAAAATTGTTTTCAAATTGACTATAGAATATTGTGAATTAATTTGTTAACATTTACCAACCTACAACTCCTATGGTATCTACAAAACAGAGTAAGTGGTCCTGTTATAGACGACAAAGATCAAGTAGAGAGCGCTTTGTGTTGACATTTGGGATCATTTTTAAAACGAATTGCTTTATTACCTTTTGCTAAAACAATATTTCTTTCATATTTTAACATTTATAGATGATCTTAACGTTTTTAAAGTTTTTTTTTTTATTTTAAATTGAAATAATTTTTGATATTATATCACCATATCTTATTATATTTTATATCTTCTTGTTATGTTGTCTCTTTAATCAAAACTATATATATATTATTACTACCAGTCTATTAAACGTAATGAAAATAATATTAACATTTTACAGTTTTTTTTTTTTGCCCAAGGCAATTATTATATCCTTAGAAATTATCCTTAATTATTATAAAATCAAATTTTCTCTTGTCAATACTAATACAACAATTTAATAATAAAATAATCCAAAATAATCAGAAACAATCCTTTTTTAAATATAATTTAATATGAAGAAATCCTTTAAATCTCCTTAAATCCTAAAAACATTAAAAATAGAAAACAATTGTTTTTATTTTTTGATTCCTGATGCCAATAAAACCGTCAAATCAAATTTTAACACAAAAAAAAAAAAAAACAATTCTAAAAATCTGTCAGAAGTGTTTCTTCCTATCAATTCTTTCCTATATATATATATAGTAGTAATATACTATGGTAAAAACACCCCAGTGTTATTGTCTCAGTAAATTTGCAAGTAATTGTTTGATGTTTTGTCAATTATCTTCTCATTTTGTCTCATATTCTTTTTTTTTTTCATTTTTTTTTTTTTACTGTCCTTGTTGTTTATTTTTTTGTTTTTGTTTTTATTATTGTTATTTAAAATTTTACAATGAATTGAATATGAATTTATCCATATGATTATTATGAATCTGGCTGGGTCATAATTGTCTACTAGTATTCAGAATTTTTTAACCAGATTTTCTTTTTTTTCAATTTCCAATTTTAAATGCTGCCTCTGTTGTTGTTTCTATAAATAAATATTGAATTGTTTTTTTATTTTGTTTTATTCTTTGTTTTTTTTTTTTTTTTTTTTGTAGATTTTTGGAAGCAATATGACATTGAATGTGGTTTTAAAATGTATAGTTAGTAATCAATTGCTATAAAATCGGTAATAATGAAAAAAAAAAAAAGAAGGAAATTCCTTAACATTTTTTTCAAAAAACAATTTTTTTTTTTTTTATTCAATGTTCAGTCTGAGCAAAGGATATGGTGCTGTTTTAGACAGAAGAGTAAAATGAGAATTTTTTTTTTTTTGTTACGATTAGTACTACAAAACAAAATAACCAGAAAAAAAAAAATCCAAAAAACAAAAACCAAAAAAAAAAATTTAAAAAAGGGTGTGGTAATCCCATTAGAGAGTAACGCCGACATTATCCTGTCTATCCGAAAAAATTTGTCCTACTAGTTACTAAGTATATTAATATATACATAATATAAGTATATGTATGTAAAGAATATATGAGTTTAAATATGTGTAGTGTACGTTGGTATATACGACGAATTACAAAAATTTACTATACTTACAGTATTTGTATATAAAATAATATTTTGGATCATGTAATAGAAATATAGGCATAAAACAAAAAAAAAAAAAAACCACAAAGGACAACCACTTTGGGACCATAAATGTGTTAAAAAAAAAATTTTGTATTTTGTTTTTGTTAGAATCGAGTTGTTGGTATTTTTGTTGATTAGGTTTTTGAATTTCTAAGTAAAAGTTATATTTTTTAGGCATATAAAAAGACTCGACATGTTTAGGAATTTTTATAAATATTAAACATATTTTTGTTTTTTTTTTTTTTTTTTTTTGAATATTTTGACTTTTGTAAAATTTGGTTTTTCTTTTGTTATTTTGTTTTGTTGTTTGAATGGTTGGTAATAAACATAAAAGAAAATTTTATTGGTTTGGAAGGATTGATTTACATTATTTATTCAAAATTATGGCATATTGAGAAGAATTTGAATATTGAATATTTAAAAAGTAAAGTTGCACCGCATGATTTTTTTATACATACCAATAAGTATTAGTTGAATATTGAAAAATTTAATTGGTAGAATTTAAAAAATATAATTTTTGATTAAAAACGGTTTACAATTTGACCAAATAGTTCTTTAACGTTTCTGATGTGACTATATATAGAAGTTAAAATAAATAAGAAATCGAAATTCACAATAAAATGCTATTCACAATAAAATTTAAAAAACTTAAAAAAAAAAAAGTCTTATTTGTTTTACTGTTAAAAGAAAATTAAGTTAAAACTCTTTTAAGGCACATGGAAATTTAATCCACCAAACACAAACTTTCCGCCTTTTGAGTAAACTACATGTTATTTAATTTTGAATACTGATATAATGCTTGGACAAAAAGAATTAAATTGTTCCCGCTATAAGACAAAATTACAGGGTTTTTGGAAGAACTTAAGATAAAACTATAAAACAATTTTATGAAACATAAAGTATAAAAAAACTTCACAATATGAAATTGAAGGTTTAGAAAATAACAAATGATCTTAAAAAAAATATTAAACATTATTTTGCTTATATAAAATTACTAAAATGTTGAGGAAAAAATCTTTTACCAATTCTTTATAAGTATATACTATAAACGATATTATGTATAAACAAAATAATAATAAATAGAAATAATTTTTCTATTACCCATTCATTTTCTGTTAGATATTTAAAAATATTTTTAATGTCTAGAAAATTGCACATTCAAGTTAAAATAATTCTTACAATATTACCGGCACATGCAGGATGTTAATTTTCAATTTCATTATAAAAATATTTGTAAAAAACACTTTTAGACTTCAATTATAAAATTGGAGACACGTTAAACGGATATTGTTTTCTTTATAACATACATGGATTAGGCGCTATGAATTAAGTTAGAAAACAAAAATGAATGAAGTAAAATGTTAGTAAAAATTTTTTTTTTTTTTCGTACGTATTTCATTTTTAATTTAATTCATAAGTACCTACAAAAATTTACTTTTTCTAACTTAATTTCGGTTTTTCAAAATAAAAATTTTTGCATTTTTGTAATCAGGCAGTTATTGATTACTGATTGGTATAGTTATTTGATTAGAGCGATACAAAATTTCGTGTCTTATATACATATGTACTTTTTTTTTGTATAATACATATATAATATATACATATATATATTTATATGTATTACATAAAAATATATAATATATATATATTATTTACATATTTATTTTAAATATTTATATAATATAGTCCCGTTCCGTGCGCTGCTTTCGAATTCCAGCTTTCTGAGATCAAGTTATAAGACTTCTGACCATGAGATTTCTAACATGTCACCAAAATTTAAAAAAAAAATCAGAGAGAGAGAATTTTATAAAAGTAGGAAATTGAAAATTTTAATTGAAAGTGGTGGCTCTGTTGGAAAATAAAAGAGAAAAAAATTAAGCATCGTAAAGAACGAAAAATTAAAGGAAGCAAATGAACTATTAGAAAATGGTAAATTATCCCCAATAATGTTCTTAAACAGAATTACATATATAATAAGGATAATAAGATATTTGGGAATTTTGATGAATTTGAAGTAGTTGATGAGGATAATGAAAATGGAAGCGATGTTTCAAGTGAATCGGAATGGGAATTGGAGCTCTCAATTACGAGAGGCTTCCCTAAATCCATGCTGTGTTTTGTTTCGCAAATGCTTTCAATATAGTTTTTCTTCCGTGCCGACATATGAAAATATACCACTTATGCCAAATGTCACCTATGTCTGCAACACTTGCCCATTACAAAAGTAACTACTAATGTCCGTATTGTAGAGAAATTGTTCAAAAATTTATTTAAGTTTTCACTTGAATAGATTCTTCAACAATTTCTGTTATTTTCTAACTAATTTATCTATTTTATTTTTCTAACTTAGTTAATTTTAAATTAATTCACAGCGACAAAAAAGAAAAACAATTTTCATTATGAATTAAGTTAGAAAAATTAAAAATGAAATAAGATCGAAAAAAAAACCAGAAATTTTTCTAACTTAATTCATAGCGCCCATGAATTATTCTAAAATTGTCCAAAGCCTAAGTCTAAGCCTAAGTAAAGTCTAATTAAAAAAAAAAAACCAATATATTATTATCCTATATTATATAGTGATAAAATATATTTAATTAAATAAATTTTTAATATCCTTTGTCTACTTCTTTTTGTTCAAAATTTTACCTTTGTTGGAATTTAACTTTCTAATTTTGTAAATTAAATAAAAAAAAAAAATGTTACCTCCTTTTCCTTCTATATTCTCTACTCTATAATTTAAAACGCATTTTTATTTCTTTTTTATACATTCTTTTTATAACATTCACTTTAACCAATGAAAAACGATATTTTTTTTTTTAGAGAAAGAAAAAAATTTAAAAATAAATACTCTCTGTTACCAATTGGAGCAAGTCGCTAAACTCAGAAAAAACTCAAAAAAAAAAAAACAAGCAATAAGAAATGAAAAAAATTAAATACCCACCAACTTTTTAATTTTGTATTTTTTATTATTTAGAAATACATAAATTAAAAAAGTTCTCTAAGCATTTTTTACAGTTGTTTTTTTTTTTCTTTGGTTAAATAAAAAATTAACTCAAGTTACATTAGAGTAAATATGCACTAAAGTTATTATATAAGATTTAATGTATAAAAACACTCCAAATAATCAAAAAATCCTTACTATTGGTTTTTTCCTACAATTAATAAATTTTTTTTCTTGTCTCTTACCTAAAAAATACCGTTACAATTAATTAAAAAACTAATAAATTCCTAATAAATTCCTAAAACATTTATTAATATTTCATAAAAATACACGAACTGTATTATCGACACGAACAAAATAAAAATCGAAAAAAACAAAAAAAATAAATAGAAAACCCACATTTTTTTCTAAATATTTATATTTATGTTTTTCTTTTTTCTTTTTTTTTTACATCAGCGCATAATTTTTATTTTTATTGTTTTTCCTTTTTATTGTTTTTTTTTTCTTGTTTTCGCATGGGCATTAAAAACGATTATGAGATCCAATTAAAATATTGCAGAAAAGTGTACCGTTAGGAATGGTAAAATGTAAAGACATGCCCATTGGTAATTAAAGGCGGTGACATTTACATTTTCCGCCATATATTATTCCCAAAAAAGAAACTACAAAAAAAAAAAAATTAACTATACCTATACAAATATGCTATTAATACAATACATAGAAAATACAATATACAATATACAATACAATACAATTACGTTACGACATGGGCCAAAGTCTGTACCAGTTAATAGTGTAGGTAACATAAAATCATTCATTATTAAAATGTAAAGCGACAAAAAGAGATAGAGAATGGGAAAAACAAATAAAAGAAAAACAAAATCAAAAATATTAAAATGTTCGACATGACAATTGGGATTTTGCGTATATAATACATTAACAGTTAATTTTATATAATAAAATGTTCAATTTTAAGATGTGTATGCACGTGTGTACTGTAACGTTTCTAAACAAGTGAAAATTATACTATTACATTTTGCTTATGTATTTTAGATTAAGAAATAATGCTTATACTGTTAAATAGAAAATCTGTTATATTGATATTTTTATAATAGTAGGTACACAAATGCAATACAATTTATACATGTTTTTAAATTCACATATACTAATACAAAACTGTTAATAGAATGATAACATTAGTATAATATAATTTGTTATTGTTGTATTTTAAAAGAAAAATAAAAAAAAAAAAAAACAGTAAAATAATTTTCAACAGGTCTGGAAAAATTAAAAAAAAAATTATTTTGTTTTTTTTTTTTTAAATAAAAATAAAAATGAAAAAGTGATTGCCAGTAATATTGTAAACATTGTGTTTTTTGTTTTTTTGTATTTTGTTTGTTGATAAAAGGGTTATTGAAATCAAATTCCCAATTGGAAAATTTTTTTATATTAAAAAAAAAACAAATAGTAACTGCCTGGGAACTGGGACAGTTTATGAAATTTTTTCATTCTATTTATCTTTTTTTGTTGTTACTAATCTATAAAATGTTTAAATTTTTAAATTTTTGGAATAAAAATTATTTAACAAAATAAGAAAATAAATTTAATGAATTGAAAGTTAAAGTATAATCATAAATTAGGTGAATAAAAATGCAAATTTATTGTTTTAGTTATGTATGTGTATATATACTTGTAAAAGATAGTTAAAAATAAAACTAAGTTGACTGATCATTTATTTATTATCAATAATTAAAATCTTAAATCGAAAATTATTGAAAGGCATAGCAATTTCAAGTGCGTTTTAGGGACATTTCCGTGACCAAAGTGATAGACGTCAATAAAAATTAAATAAACTTACAAAAACTTTATAGATTTTTAGGGTAGCCAGCTTTTCTGGTTTTATATTTCTTTTAAAATGTATTAAATATTACATATTTTTAAATTATTAGAGCATTAATATTTTACGCCAAACATAAATATAAAACCAATAAAACTCTAAAAAATGCAATTACACTAGTGACCTTTATCTGAACCTTATAGTTATTATATGGTTATACAATATATTTTTTTTTTCCACTCCTATAATAAGCATATGAGCATCCACTAAGTCATTTATTATTCATATTTGACTACAAGTGCCAGCATCTAGAATTAATAAATTCACTAAGCTGTTGATTATATGGTTATATATTATAGGCATTGCGTTTTATAAAAATAAGGTTTTATTTTTAATTGGATTTATTTGCATTCCTTGAATTGAAGGTACTTGACACTTAATTATTTTATTATCCGGCTCTTTACCTTTTGTCCCGTTATTTATATTTTTGACTTAAAAAATGAATATAAATACATATACTGGAACAAAATATCTAAAAAAAAAAAAATTCTAAAAGTCCTAATACTACTGCAAATATTTTTCATTATTTAAAAATATCATCTCAATTAAACTTTCAACTTAAATTTTAGAAAATTTTTAAATTGAAGCTATACTCACCTAAACTTTAAGAATCATTCTAACGGGCACCTCAACCCATGAAAAATAAATATTAACTTCGATCGGTTCGTTATTGTTGTAACAGTTTATATTTTTTATAGATACCTAGTACTATAATTTTCTAGTGAAAATATATAAAATTATTTAAAATAGGTATTAAATTTCTTAGGCAATTTTTAAAAATCAAAGAAAACCAAACAAAAACATGTCGAGGTTATAAGCATTCTAAAAAAAAACATAATAGTATTTCCCTAATTGATCATTTGGAATCTGTCTCATAAGAACAATATTTTTTTTTTTTTTTCTAAACTAAAAAAACCAATATCATTTCATACCAGACCTTTTCAATCTTAATTTCCAAAAATATTTTCATTCTTTTGTATATTATTCCATTGTGAATTAACAGGAATCGCAGTCTAAAGATAAATAAATACAAATCAAAATATAAGTGTGCATATACATATGTATGTACAAAATTTCAAATTTTATTTACTCCAATTTTGTTTGAAGAAAAAACTGTTATATTATGTACGTAATAAAAAAAAATAAAAGAAAAATTTAACCCACCCATTTTTTTTTTTTTTTTTGTATTTAATGTGTGTCTAATAGTAAAAACAAAAATGAAAATAAAAAGTTATTACAATAAAAATTAATACAGCAAAAAAACAACACTAATAGCCAAAAAAAAAAACTAAAAAAAATGTATCATATGTGTAATTAAAAAAGTAAAATACATACACAAAAAATATTGCATTCAAATTAAATGTTATACTTAATATTTTTTTTTTAACACTTTATTTATAAACACACAATTACACTTACAGAAATCTGTACACTTATTTTCATTTCAATATTTTGAAATATTTTTGCAAAAAAGAAAAACTGTTTTTCTTTTTTTTTTTTCATATTTTCAGTATGTAGTTTTATAACTGTTTTTGTGCCTGCCTTTCTGACCTGATGAGACCACACGACTAAAATTTTTTCACATTTTAATTTCACACAGCTACAACTGTTATCATTTCACTTTACTATTTTGTGTAATTTGTGTATGTCATAATAACATTCTTATATTATATTCTTAAATTACATTTCATATAACATTTTCTGTATATTACTTAACATTAAAAAATGCATTACAAATAAAAATGTTAAACTCACCTGTTAACTATTAATAAAAATAATATAATAATTTAATAATCTACATATACGTTGTACATAATATTATGATATGATGTTGTGTATTAGTATTATAATATAATTTTTTTTAACATGCAAGGCATAACAGTTTTTGTATAACAGTTTTAAAAATTATTTTATTCAAATATTTTCTGAACACTAATGTAGAATAAATCGAATTAGATAAAGTACGTCGTCTGCAAAACACATATCATTTACAATTAACATAGTTTAATTTTTTTTCTTTTTTCTTTTTTTTTTTTTTTTGAAATTTTTCATTGCACAATTAAATGTAATTCTAACTGGTTTATTGAACATAAAATACTGTTATAATTTCATAAATTGAAAAATCATAGTTGTAAAGTGTACAATATGTGTTTATGTATGTTAAGTGTATGTATGAGCAAAAAAAAAATATAAATGAAAATTTAGAAAAAGGGGCTGATATTAATGAAAAATAGTATGCAGTATTTTTATTTTATATAATATATGTATAGATAAATTTTGTATACAGACCAAAAATAACTGTGTAATTTAAAAGGAGTTGTATTTTGAACTGTTTATTAGTAGTTGTAACTATTATAAAGTGTATGTATACAGTACAGATAATGTATTATATTTTCTTTTCCTATTGTTTTTTTTTTGTTTTTTTTTGTTTTTTTTTGTTTTTTTATAGCCAGTATATTTTTCAAAAGGTACTGACTGATACAAGTACAATATTGGATGAAAAGAAGGCGCGAAGGCAGTCACAAATTGTTGTATAAATGATTTTCAGTCGATGCTCGACGGTGTAATATAACGTGTGTCGCTACGGGATTTCAGTTGGGGTTTAACAGTCACTCGGGATTGACGAAAATAAAAAATAAAATAATAAAAATTAAAAATAAAATATTTCGATACCTAATAATATAAATATTATAAAAAATAAAATAAAAGAAAATATATCTATAGATATTTTATTTTTTACCCTATATATTTATAAAATAAAAAAAAAAAAAAAAAAAAAAAACAAGTTAAAATAAATTGTTGTTTAGTTTTATTTATTTTATTTTTTTCTGCATTCACTTTTGATTATATTTTTGGGGATATTTTAAACGTAACGTTTGTTTCTTGTTCCAAATCTCATTGGAATTTTTATTTAATTTTTTGTTTTTGTTTTTTATGTGTGAAAAAAAGGTGAAAATCACACCAAAAATATTATATTAGAGACAACAGCGTTTAAAAATATATAACAATAAAATTGATAAAAAATATAAAAAAATACAATTTTTTTTTTTTTTTGAATATTTACCGTTATATTTCCAATAGTGCAAAATATATATATATATAATTTGAATGTCTCTGGAGATAAAAATCACATATTGTAAACTTTAAAACTAAAAATTTATTTTATTGCATTTTTTTAGTTTTTCTTTGTTTATATGTATTTAATCAATGTTCGAATTTAAATTTTCGTAAATCAATAAATATCCTTTTGTATATTATTGATCCTATATATATACATATCAATTTAAAATTTTATGGTAAATTAAAGTTTCAACAATTAATTAATAAAAATAAAAAAATTTTTTAAACATTAATTAACTTCGAATTGTAACGGGAAAAATTAAAAATAAAATATTAGAAATTCGAAAGTGATTTAACTTCAAGATTAACTGATTGGCAAGTACATATAGTTTAGTTAGTTTAGTAGTTAATTCAATCAAAGTGTAAAGATTAAAAATTTATTGTAAAAAAAAAAAAAAAAATAAACAAACCTGTTTTAAGAAAATAAAAAATATTAAACCTGAATTTTGATTTAACAATTTATTGGTTAACGAATTTGCACTAAAAACAAAAAAAAAAAAATTAAAATTAAAAGTCAAAACGAAAGTATTGCAATATGTTGCACAAAATGACAATTTTGTAAGAAAATTGTATAAAACAAAAAAAAAAGCAAAAGAAATTTAAATTGATACTAAATAAATTTTTCTAACTTTAAAACAAAAAAAAAAAAAAATTTTAATTTACAATTTTCTTAATTTTTTTTATATTTAAATTTTTCCATATACAATAAATTTAATTAATTGATTAAAAAGTAACGGTTAAAACATTTTAAATAAAATAAAAAAAAAATTTTCATAAAAATAATAACAATATATACTTACATATATTTTTTTTGATACCGTTTTAATAAAAATTTGTCAAAATTTTTTTAACGGCGTGCCAAGAAAACAGCTTCAATCTGCGTTCAGACGAACCAGTGCCGGGCTTTAGCTCGGCATCACCATGGCCTACATTAGAATTAGAATGGGGCCGAAAATTATATCCATCTGGTGGACCACGAACAGCTGGTGGTCTAATGTTTGGATTACCAACTGGTGCTGATTTAAATCAACCACGTGGTCCAATGACATCATTAAAAGAAGAACCATTAGGTGCTAGAGCATGGATGCAACCACCTGATCAAACAAAGTAAGGAAGTTTTTTTTTTAGTCTTATTTTTATTTTCTATCCTTTGTTTTTGTCCTTAACAGTGTTTTTTTTTTTCTTACAATTTCTTCTTATTTTTACTAAATTTCTTATTGTTTTGTTGATTATTTGATGTCTCGAATAAATATTTAATATTATGAAGGAAAGTGTATTAAAAATTTAATATTCTGTCTGGCTGAGCCAGAATTTATTTAATTTTTTTTTTTTTATAATTTTTTTAGTTTCCCTTCAAACAGTTTTTTTTTTTTGGTTTTTTTTTGTCAAATAAAAGGTGGGGAATAGGTAAGAAAGATGGACAAGTTTGAATGAATTACAATAGAATGGTGTTAGAATCCTTTTTATTTGTTTTGCGTTTTGTTAAAGAGTTTTAGTTTTACGATTATTACCTATAACCACTTCATATATAAAAATTCAGAACATTTATTTTTTTTTAGTTTTTAGTTTTTTTTTAATTTGGTTTTGTATTTTTTTTTTTTTTTTACACTCCAATTGGTTGTTTTATTATTATTTTGATGATGGCGAAAAGCAGTAACGGTTAAAAATAACGATAAAAAATTCAAAAAACGTTTTGGTATAATAATCACATTCTCAATGGTGTGTATAAAAAAATAAAATAAGAAAGTAGAAACAAGTTAGCAAAAAACAAAAAAACATAATAATAAAACAACAGGATAACAAACATAAGTCAATAAAGTAAAAGAAACAAAAAATGCTATATGAAACATATAGAAAGCATTTAGTATCATCCTTTGTATTTCTTTTCTATGTTCATATTTTGTCCTTATAAAAAATGCTCACAATCTTTATTGTACATTTAATAATATATATGTATTATGTATATATATATGCTTAGTTACAAATATATAAATTGAGAAAACGAAATTGAAAGTAATATTGTTGAATATTTTGTAACCGGCTTTGTATTGAAAAAAGAATGAGTTAATAGAACCGTTTCTTAATTATTTATAAGAAACTTCCTTCAGTTTTTTTTTTATATTTGAAAAAACACTTAAAGTTGGGTTGTACCCCTATATTTTCTGGTATATACATATTAAATAAAAAAAAGGAAATTTAAAATATTGTTAGAACTGAATTTAATTAATATACAAATAAATTGTCTTCAAATTCCGTAGTGTGCCTGTTAAGAAACTTCAAATTTTAATTTCGAATTATAACTTTTTAAAAATTTCAGTTATAGTTAGCATTTTTAGGTCATTTAAGGTTTTTTTTTAAAGCTATGTTACTTTCATTAATTTTTTGGTTGTAAACAAAATAATATAGAACTTTACATAAATAGAAAATCGGTGGCCTAGTGGGTAAGAGCGTATAAAATACGCTGTAAACACCGAGGGAGTGTGGGTTCGAATCCCACACACGTCGTAAAAGTTATTCACCCTTACGACATTTACAGCCACGCCTGAACAGAAAAGGCTGTGTAATTTCCTGTCCACATTTATGTGGCAGAGAAATGCATTAAAAAAAATAAATAAATAGAAAACAAAATTAAAAAAATTAATAATAAAAAACGAAATTAACAACAATTTAAAAAACGAATTTAACAGAAGGAAAATTAAAAGGTTAAAACTGTTAATTGTTATTAACTTTAAATTGTTTTTTATGGCAATTCCATGTATTTTTAAGAACATTTTATAATTTGTGAATAGATTAGATTACATATAGTAAGTTGAATTTGTTTTTATCTATTTAACGTTGTTGCCATTGGTATTGGTATTGAATGATGTAAACCAAGTGGTCTAGGTTATTTATACATTTAGATATCTCCTCAGTTAAGTTCCAGTTTAAGTTTCACAATCTTTACGTTTATATTTCATGACTTGTTAAAATTATGCTGTCAAAATTGTTTGCCAAATTTAATTATCAAATCAGTTATCAAATCAGTTTCATACTAGTTTTGTTTTACTTAGTAGATATTTGACATGCATATTAGGTACGGTATATAGGCATGCATATTACGTTTAGACATAGATTAGGTATCTTAAATCTTCATTGGTATATAATATGGTAAATATATAGATTTAATTAAATTTGCAGGGATTCTAGAATTCTAATTATTTTCTTATTAATTAAAAAACATAATTAATATTATTAAAATTAAATAATTGATTGATAACTGTTTAAATTTATAGTACTTATTTTAGTAGTTTTCTTTTCTGGGCAGACTTGTTTTATATAAAAATTAACTGACTTTTAAATGAAAAGTTCACTTAATATATTTTTATCGCACATAAGAGTCTTTATACTATATTTTTTAAAAATTATTAAAACCATTATAAATTACATAATTTATTCAAATCTTGGAACTATATGTATAACTTCTTCATTTTTAATAAGCCGGATTTAAAAAAATTTACTTTTATTTTGTGAATAAAATTTTTCTTCCGAAATTTTCATCTCTGTTAAAGAAACTAAATTAAAATATATATATTTACATGTACATAAACCTCTTATATTTATATATATATATATATATATAAATATACATAATATTTATTATATATATAAATAAATATATTTGTTTATATACTTATTTTACTAAGCACATTATAACTTGCTTCGACCTTTGACATCATGAGAGAAGTTAAATTATCCCAACTGCGTGAAAATACTTTCTGTTTCTTTCATTTATACTCTCTATTTAATAATATACCGTTTTATTTTTTTACTTGTATATACTTATAAAAAACCTACATATATAACTGTTTAGTCTTATTATTTATTAAAATAAAGAAATACAAAACCAAAACAAAACTTTTTAAACTTTCATTCAACAGAAAACGCTATCTTTCTTTTAATTTACAATATTTACAATATATCTGCATAGATATATACATATACATATATACAACTTACAATATATATATAGCATCATTCTATAACCCCAACAATTTAAACATCAGCGCAACAACAACAATTCAAACAACAATTGATTCCATCAACAAACCTGAACATTAATAAATTTTGTTTTGTTTAACAAAAAAAAAAAAAAGAAACAAAAGGGACCCCAATGTTTCTGAGTTTTTCCTGTTTTTTCACCGTACTAAGGTTATGAATGAAAAATATAAACAAAATACAACAGTAATACAACAGAAGAGTGAGGAATTGAGATTGGGATCCAAAACAGCTCTTTATTCATCCTTTTAGACATTGTTGTAACAAATATACCTATTTGGAAGTACGAAAACTCCGCTACCCCCTTCCATTTAAAATTCAAATTAAAATATACTTTTTCTCTCTTTTTATTTTTTGTTCTTTTAAAAAAATTTATGGTAGATCCATATTGAACTATTTTATCATTTTCTATCCATTTTCACTATAGATTTTCTTTGCTATAATGAGATTTTCACAATCAGCTGAGTTACGCACCCTGTACTTCTTCATAAAATTACTCTTATAACCTCCCAATGTACGTTCTTTTTAATCCATTCTATATTTTTATTCTGAACTTTTTTTTGTCACCCATTTTAAAAGAAAACAAAATACAAAATGCCCTTTTGGATTCTCTCAAAGGATATTTCATTATGTCTTGGAAGTTGTTTGGGGAGGAATCAGACAATAAAACTAAAAAAAACAACAAAATGGTTCTGATTACTTATAAAATAAAAAAAAATAAAAATGAGTGCGTATGTGTTTTTCTCTTATACGTGTTAAACTCGTGATTTTGTTTTTATTTTTTTGTTTTGGAGATGCTTTCTTTTAATTTTCTTTTTTTTTTTTTATTTATTCCCTTCTGAAATGAAAATAAAAGTCTCAATGGTATTGAAAACGTTTTCTCTTGAGAAACAGTTGCGTATGTGTATGTAGGTGAAAACATATACTTAGAAATATGCAAGCGACAGTCAAATTGAAGCGGCAAATTGTCCTCTTAAATTATAATATTTATTATTTAATATAAATTTCATTAATATAACGGGATTTTCTAACGGAAAATGTTTATTTTTTTTGTTTGTTTTTCAGAATTTAAGAGATTTTGTATTCTGATTTTGAAGTCCTGAGAGTTTCTTTTTTTTTTTTTTTCATATAATTTTGAAAAGGAAAATATGTTACAGGTTTGAAGAGTTTATTATTGTACAGTTGTAATGTATCATTCTATATAACGGTATAAACAAAAATACTGTGTTAACGGTACAAAATTATTTTTGTTGTTGTTGTTAAGAAAAACTTACACTTCTTTTTTTATAATGTTAAATATTTCTTATTGTTTTGTAGTATTTTTTTTTTTGTATTTTGTTTTTAATTGAAAAACAAAACCTTATTCTTATTGTAAGTTTTTTGTTGTGTTGTATTTTATGCGTTTAAAAGTTCTGTTCTCTGTAAAATTTAAAGGAAAAGAAATAAGAAAATTCTTTGAAAGAAATAAAATAAAGAAAAGCTTCTTTATTTTTTGTTTTCCAAAGTATAGAAATTAAATTAGAAAATATGAAGGACAAAAAAAAAAGGAAAAGAGAAACAAAATAAAGGATATTGTGTTGGAATTTTTTATAAGAGTCAAGAGTTTTGTAAGTTGTTTATTTTTTAGTTTAGTTTTTTTTTAGTCAAGAGATGTGCGATGTTTTGTAAAGAAATAAATAATTTTACGTCGGGTTTTGGTCGGTTAACAAAAACCTCATCATCTTCAAGGTGCGTAAAAATAAAATTTATTTTTTTTTTTAAAAAAAACAAAAACCGAAAACTAATTTCATAATTTTGTAATTTGATGATCATAAAACGATAAATTTAAATATATTTATATAAAAACCAAAAAAAAAAAAAAAAAAATTCATTCAATTGGGATTTAACGCGGAAAAAAAAAAACACAAAATTAAAACCTAAAAATTGATTTTATGAGTGATTTCAAGTGATATTTTAAAAATAATTATTTTTTTTTTTTTAAATAAAACAAGTCAATTTATTATTCAATTGAATTTGGAAAAAAAATTTTTTAATAAATAAAAAATTTATTATTTTAAATTAAAAAATTAAAAAAACAAAAAAAATGTTATATTTTTTTTTTTTTAAATTAATTTAATTGTATTTAAATATCTCTAGATAAACAAATATTTGTACTTGTGTGTGATTGTACTGATTATAATATACAAAATACATATTGTTTATGTGTTGTTTAAAACATGTGCTTAAAATTTTTGTTAAAAAAAAAAATATTCAAATTTTTCCCTAGATAATAACTGAAATGTGCAAATTACAGTTATTTAGTCCTTTATTATTTTTTATACTAAATTTTAACTGTTTTGTTTTTTTTTTTTTGTTTTATGAAAATTGGAAAAGCAGTTAATTTGTTTTTTTTTAATAATAATTTTTTTTTTGCAGTACTTTGTCGGATTTAGTCAGTTTTTTTTTCAAAAATGTGTCATAGTAAAAAAAGTAGCCAAAGTTTATGTTAAAAATTCAAAATTAAATAAAAGTGATTTGTTTTTCCATAGTTCCATCAAGAGTATTTGATACTTATTATCTAAAAAATAAAAAAAAACTTCTTTGATTTCTTTGATTCGATTGAACAAAAGACTTCTTTCTAGCATTTATTATGCAATTAATAAAAATATAATCAATTTAGTCATAGCATAAAACACATATGTATATGTACCTATACTTAGTCTATTCCTTTAATCAATCTAAAAACTTTACTAAATTTTCAACTAAAGAAAAAATATTGTCAAAAGTGGTGTCCACGATATATATATATATATATATTTAATTACATATAAATAAAATCCCAAGCCCATTTTATTTGTGGTTTTTAGTTTTTTTTTTTTTTTTAATCAAATCAAAAAAAAAAAAAATAAAATAAACTTAATAATTTTGCGATTTTTTTTTTTTTTTTAACTCAATAATTATGCCATCAAAATGAAATTTTCTGTTTTTTGCTTTGTTTTTTTTTTTTTAATAACTTTTTAGTGAAAAGATATAATGATACAAAGTCAGTTGTTTGTTATACAGTTTTTTATAAAGGTGTGTGATCTTATAATTTTAATGAAAAAAAAAAAAAAAAAAACTTGAAAACTTTTTGCGATTTTCATTATTTAAATTCAAAGCGTGTAAATATGATAGATTTTGACTTTCTTTTCTTTTTTTATTAAAAAGTTTTTTTTAAATTCATTTTAACCATTTGGTTATATATACATAAATGTTGTACAACTCACCCATTTAATGTCTGCACGCAATATTATTTCATTACTATATTATATACATTTATTACCCGTAAAGGATAATTGAAACGAAAAAAAAAAAAACAAATAACGTAAAATAAATGGAAATTCTATAGATACACTATTTATATATGTATATATGTTGAGATACTTTAAACAAACTATAAATGCAAACAAAATTAATAATGAAAAAAAAACAAAAAAAAAAGAAAAGACAAGAAAAAAAAAAACCTTCTAAACACATGACAAAATGTTTGTCCTTTGTTTAGTCCTTTTTCTTTCTTTTGTACATTTTTTATTTTGCATATTTTATTCGAAAAATTCTTTACATTTCTTTTCTGTCATTTTGAAAAAAATGCCCTATATGTCAGTTTCTCGGTTCCAATTCGCAGATTCTTGAACACTTTAATTATATATATATATACCGATAATAACTTAATTTTTATTATATGCATTATTGTATTTGAAAAGTAAATGTGTTTGATTGATTGTATACCAATCCTGTTTTTAAGTTGATTTTCTGAGAGAGAAAGATTTCTCAATTCTGACTAACTATGTAAAAAATGTCCTAGATGTTGATCCTTATTTATTTTTAGTTTTTTGAATTTTATATAATATTGTTTTCATGTAAGTAATATGAAACAATTATACATGTTAAGTTGGAGAAAGGAGAGCACAGAGTATATATATATATATATATATATATATATAGAAATATTTAAAAAGTGGCATTTAACATCTATTAGTTTAATTGAAATTGAAATATTTATTAATTTTTTTTTTTAGTTTTTGTTTTTTTTTTTTTTTTTTTTTTAGAATTATTTCTTTTTTTAATTTAATGAAAGTGTATACAGAGTAGTGAATTTTTAACTTGATATGTAATTAAATAATTAAAAATTTTTTTAAAAAAATAAAAACGATTAATCTATAAAAAATTTTATAATAAAAGAAAATAAAAATTTTTTTTATAAATGCTTTAAATTGTGATTGAATAAATTAAATTTGATATAATATAGAATAAAATCGAAATAGAATGAAATTTAAATTAGTGTTATGAACCTATACATGGTTTTTAATTTCTTAATTAAAATTTACAACTAAGTATAATAAATTTTCCACCAATTGTAACTTCTTCTTGACAAATTATAGAATTTTTAAAGTCATTTCAAGAATTATTGAGTTAAAAAGACGATTATCTGAAAATATTTAGTTATTTATTTTTTTTTCCCAGTATATGCGAAGTAGAAGTAAGACGATGTCTTTTTATATCTACATTAGAATATCTAATAGTTAATAACATAAGCAATTTTTAAAAAATCAAAATTTAAAATTTAAAACTAAAACTAAAATGAACGCGATGAGAGATATTTAAAGATATGGTTAATTATTGAGCATAGAGAAACATTAGAGTATATGAAAGTTCTTATAGAGACTGGAAGCGAATCCCAAAGGTTGGTCACATGAGTAAAGAATAGCCGAGTCGTTATAAGATATCTATTTTTCGGGATAATTATAGGCAGTAGATTCTTTCTCCACATAGAAACCTAAAATTAAAATACGTAAATATGTCACAGTTCATAGAACAGACCAAGAAAAAGGAGAAACATTGTCAAATCTACATAGTTTGAAGATATATCTTATATGATTGAATTAAAGGCAATACCTGATTTTTCTTGAATTTACTGAGTCCAATACAACAAAAACTTCACAACCATATACGTCAATATGCAGTTATAAGCAGAGATTTAATCCTTGAATATTTAATTCTAAATCAAGTTAAAGAAATTTATTGGCTCTCGAACGAATAACTTATTTAAAGTATATATGGGCGTAAAGTATTTTGATTATATATCTAACACTTGATACCTAAGTTGATATTTCATCTTGAATAAATATATTATCATATATGTTTTTTTTTTTTGTTGATAAGAAAATGATTTTGACTTTGCAATAAGTCTAAAATTCCAGTTCATCTTATTTTAAGAAAGTATTCTAAGTATATATATATATATATATATATATATTTAACACTTGATTCTCTTAAGTGTATGCATTACAAACTCAATGTTTCATCCTGAATAAATATATTATCAGTACATATCTTTTTTTTTTCGACAAGAAAAATGAGTTGTTCTTTGAAATAAATCTAAACTTTAGATCAGTAACCATAACATAGTTTACATTCTGCTATGACAATTTTTTTTTTTTTAAATGCGAGGAAATTTTTATACAAGTTTTTTAAAAATAACAAAAAAATTTAAATTTTAAATATAAATTAAGTGAAAAATTTTGACAAAATAACTAATAATATTAATTGAATATATATAAAATTTAAACTTATTCATATATCTCTTCATCCAAACAAATCCAAATAATTATTTGCACTTTAATTTGAATTATTTTTTTTTTTTTTAGATTTATTTTTACTTTGTTTTTTTTTTTTTTATATATTCATAATTTTTTTCTATATAATATTTGATGAAAAAATCTAATTTTTCCCCAAATGGGAATAGAAAAATTATTTTTAATGAAAGGTTATAATGTTTATGGTTAACCTTTTGGGAATTTATTTAAAAAAAAGGAAAAAAATATAAAACAAAAAAAAAATGCTAAAAAAAAAAACTAAAAAGTGGTAAAAAATCATTAACCTTTCTCTTTAGTATAATATTATAATAATCAATGACAAACGTACATATATACAAACAAACTAATTTAATATAATAGCGGGAGGACACACAATATATCATTAAAATTGGGTACATTGAATATTATTGACTTCCTAATTGTCTAAATTACAAAAAGTTTGATAATATTTATTTATTTACTTTAATTTGAACTAATTTTTAATAAAAAATAATAATATAAAAAAAAAAAAAAAACAAATAGTTAAATAATATTTAAATTTTAATATGTTTTTTTTTTTTTTTCATTGAGAACAATTGGCAACTCAAAATTAATCAAGAATTAAATTGAAAGGAGTGGGCAATGAAAAAAAAAAAGAAAGTAATTAAATGGCGGAACTAAAATTATTATACACACGCTATTCTATATATAAAGTACATTAATTTTAATAAATTTTTTAATTTAATTTCATAAATTTAATGTATATATAAAATGTAAAAACAAAAATGTGTATGATATAAAATTTTAATTGAAATTTAATAGAATTTCGATTTAAATTATCTGGTTTAATAAAACTCATATACTTATAGATTAAATTAATACAAAAAATTGTTTTTTTTTTTAAAATATGTATGAAATAATATTGTAGAATATATATCTATAATTATACTATATATTTATATATATTCAGATTGTGTTTACAAGGAAGGATGGATCAAAACATCAAAACGTATATAATTATTAGGGGCCTCGGTGTCCTAGTGGATAAGAGCATATAAAATACGTTGTAAACACCGAGAGAGTATGGGTTCAAATCCCATACACGTTGTAAGAGTTATTCCACCATACACGTTGTAAGAGTTATTCCACCATACACGTTGTAAGAGTTATTCCCCGACATTTACAGCCACGCCTAATCAGGAAAGGCTGTGTAATTTTATGTCCACATTTATGTGGCAGAGAAATGCATTAAAAAAAATATATATATATATAATTATTACATTTGTTGAAGAAATCTTAAAACTGAATGCTTCTATGAAGAATCCTTAAATCATTTGTAGATTATAAATGAAATATTTTTAAGTATATGTAATGTAGTTAACAAAATTTAGGTAAAACAAAAATTTCTTCGAACCAAAAATAACCGAAAATCAAAAAAAAAAAAAAAAACAACCGAAAAAATAAATAAAATTCTTCGAACCATAAAGAAAAAAGAAATCGATCTCCCGCCAAAAAGAAAAAATAACATATCAATCAATAAAAGTCAAATTAATGCAAATTCGAATATAAGATCGATTTTAAAATTTTACTTAATATTTTCCGGAATTTCCCTAAAATCATATCATAAAATACTAAGCACCGCACTAATATTTAAAATAAAAAATAAATTAAAACTTTTCAATTTAACCGAAATTCGGAGTAGGATTTTCTGAATTACAGAAATATTAACTAAAATTTAATTTGGTTTAACAAAAATTTAAGACAATAAACTGAAATTTTGTTCGAATATATATATTGAGTATTTAAAATAATTTTGCTTTATTTTTTATACCTATTTATTTAAATCTTTTTTATACATACCTTACAGGATAATATACTTATATCAAATTTTTCCTTAAAATCCTTTGTTCTTATTATGTTCCTTTTATATACAAATGCTTTCAAATGTTTCTAAACAAACTAAAACAAAAGTACCTAATATCTATATTTATATATATACGTATATATATATATATATATATGTGTATATGTACATTCTTTTTTCATATTTTTCTATTGATGATGTATTGGCTTTTAAATATTGGATTATTTGTAGTGTTGCATAATTCTTTTGAATTTGGATTTTATATTTTTATTTTGTATTTTTTGTAATTTTTTTTGTTTTTTTAACCCCATAATATTCTAGAAAAACTGCATAAACACTTTATCTTCAGCTAATAAATAAAATTATTGTTTAAAGATAAAATTTTTCTCTCCTTTATTTTATTTTAGAATTTTTTTTTTTCCTTTTGATTTATTATGGTAATCTGTGTATATAGTTAATAAAACGATTATAAATTTGTAAAAAGGTAAATTTTTTAAGTATTAAAGAAATATGATAACTTCTACTTTTCTTTTACTAGCTTTACCATTTCAATATCGAAGGATCGTTTTATATCTTTTTATTTTTTTAAATTTCTGATATTTTATGTTAAAATTTTCCTATATTTCATCATTTTTCTTAGTTCTATGGTACATAAAGAATCATGATCAATAACTTTGTCTTAATTTTAGCATTTTGATCTGTCAGAATTTGACTTATAGCTTTTGACATTGTTAGAAGCCATAAAGCCCTTTATATTTCATTTCTAGATGTTTTTTTTATGGTTTCTTAATTTTATTATGCCATTTTTATCAAAATAAACGACATATGCACTTGAGCAGCTAGCTTTTTATAACCGATTTTTTATTTTCTTCATGTACATACGAGAAATCTTAATATTTGAATGTTTAAAACGGAGCTGCAGATTATTCAACCGTATATAGTTAATAGAAAAGTAAAAATTAAGATCTAATATTTTTCATCAGAATCTTTTTTTTTTTTTTGGTCCAATTCTCTGCCACATAAATGTAACAAGAAAATTACCCAGCCATTGCCTTTTCAGGCGTAGCTGTAAATCTCGTAAGGAGGAATTATTTTTACGACGTCTGTGGGATTCGAACCAACACGTCCTCGATGTTTTAAAGCGTGTTTTATACGCTCTTACCCTTTAAACCACCGAGGCCCCTATCAGAATCTATAAGGTTACATCAAAGTAACTGTCGATTACAAATTACAATCTAGTTTATTTAATATTGATGTCATTATCGTATTCCTAAATCGCTTTAACATCGGTAACGTAATAGGAGGACACTAGACACTTAGACAATTTTACATTTAAACTGAACGCTGTCCGGTCGGCAGACGTGTCAGAAGGTTAGGACTTCCTTCATATGATTTTTGTACAAACTGCAAAAATAAAAAGGCGAAGAAATGAATCCTTCACCTCTTGTGTGAATGCCAAGCTCTTTATTTTAAAAAGAAGAAAGTTTCTGGAGAAATTCTTATTAAATAACCTTTTCAATCTGTCGGAGGTAAACTTAATTTTGAACTGAATTTACAGCCGTTTGTATAAGAAGCATCCATTGGTTTAATTAGAAGCAAACCTGATCCAGGGTATTACAAAGATCCTAAAATGGTTTAAGTGTGCATCTGCAGGCCCAATACCTATTTATCTACCTACCTAAATAATCGAGTTAAAAACAAATTAGTTCTCTTTAATGCAAATGATTTCATAATTAATGTCAGTTCAAAAGACAATTTTCATTATTATTTTAATAATTGAATAACCAAATCTCAAATTCTTTAATTCGGTAATCTGTTATTATAATTTAACCAAAATAAATTTCAAATTTATATAAAAAACAAACAAAAACTATTAAAAAATCATTTAAATATTTATTCTTTAAAGTGCAATCCATTACAATAAAATTTCATTTTATTTAAATTTAAATTTTTTTTTTTGTTTTTGTTTTTTTTTTCTTAAAGAATGCCATCAGTGTTAAATCGATTTTTGTTATAATAAATTTTAGTCTATTTTTTAAAGTAAAATTGAACGTTTAATTTGTGAAAAATAAAAAAAATTTTTTTTTTTTTTTGTATTTATTTTTACAACAAATTATTTGAAAAACCTGCAAACTAATATTTATGACCATCACTAAAAGAGTCATTGGCTTTCATAAAAACAAAAAAAAAAAAAAAACTGAAGTCAAAAATATGACTAGAAAAACTAATGAGAAAAAAATAAAACCATTTCCACGTGTAAATTTTCTTTTTTTTTTTTTTTATCATTTAACCGTTGTATTTTTTTTTTTGTTTTTTTCAAAAAAACATGCCAAAAATTTCACTTTATTATCCAGGTTTTTTTCTTTGTTTTTCTTTTTTTTTTTTTAATTTATGTTATTTTTCTGGCTAGATTATTACTAGTATTATGATCCTTCAATATCCTTCAACACAATGATGCAAAAAAAAAAATTTATTTTAGTTTTTTTTTTTTTGCAATTGTTTTCGAACATTACTATTTGCGTGAATATGTATGTAAGTAGAGTCAACTATTTTTTTTTTTGTGAAAAGTCTAATGGCTTTCAAACTGTCAAATAATAATATGATAAATAGCGCTAATAGAAAGATCTTATTAAAATTCCATTAGAAATCCAAAAATATATTTTTATTCAAAAATTTGTATCGTGTAATTTATGGGGTATTAAAATTTCCTATCTGATAAGATCAACAACTCGCCAAATTTTGATAATTTATTTTCTTTAAATTATCTCGAAATATTAAAAAAATTAAATAAAAAAAAAAAAATTTCAATCAAAAATAAATATTTTAAAGAAAAATTTTTTTTAAATTATATTGTACGGTAAAAAGGTTTAAAAATCGCTGGTACAATATACGAAAAACAAATCAACAAAAAGATAAAAACAAAAAAATCAAAACAAATGAATTAAAGGTAAAAATACGGATTATTATCCTTTAGAATTTAATAGATTTTCTTTTTATAATGTTCCTTCAATTATTTAAAATCGTAATGGGGGATAAATTTTAATCTATAAATGTGTTTGTATCAATGAAATCAATAGAATCAAATCAATAGTTGGTGTATTTTGTAAAGTTATGGTTTTTTTTTTTTTGTATTTTTGCCTTTGCCTTTGCCAGAAATTTACGAGAACGCAATATTTGAATTTATCTTTTACTTTGCCCGGTTTTCGACAATTTACTATATAGTCAATATTCTAGTAAGTATAGTTACCCATTCTTTTTTACATATATACATATGCATATATATGAAAAATTTTATTTGCCACTTATTGTTTTGTTTTTGAAGTACTACATAAAAAAAAAATGTTGGCCTCATTTTTATTTGCCTTTGTTTTAAAACAAATCGAAAATGAAAAAAAAAAAAAACGATAGTAAGAGATAGAAATACAAAAAAAAGAAAAAACCAAAAAATGAAACAAAAATAATTTTTTTTTTTTCATTCCTTTCAAAATTTATTTGATGTTTTTTGTTGTCTTGTTTTTTTTTTTTTATTAGAGTAAATTTTTATTGAACATTGATACGAGTCGATATTTTTTTTTACGGCAATCACTTTTGATATGCATGAATGTAACAATGTCTATATTTATGGTGTCTACATGTATATAATACATATATATATACTTAAGTATATATAAATACAAAAATTCAGGATAATTTTTATCATTTTATTTTGTATAAATGACGAGAAAAATACCACCTATACATATAATGTAATCATAGACAATTGTTCTACTACTAAATATGCAAAAAAAAAAAAAAATTTGTAGAATCAGGGACGAAGCGTGTGTTTTTCGTTTTTTTTTTCTATTTGATATGATTGCCTTTTATGTATTTTTTGATTGTTTCTACTTTAGTTTTTTTATTATTATAAGTAAAAAAATAAATATTTAAATTCATTTTTCTTTTTTTTTTCATTTATTTTTATTCTTTGTTTTATTAATTTTTTTTTTTTTTAGAATTTTTATTTGTCTTTCAGTTTTTTTTTTTGGCACATTGAATGTGCGGTTTAAAAATTTGGTATTAGTTGTTATAGACAGTTTATTATTTGGATATCATTGATATAAAATAATTTTTTTTTTTTCATTCATATTAGATTTTTTTATTTTGTTAAGTGTGTTATTGATATAGGTACTATAAAATATATAAAGTACATATAATATAATCTACGTATTATATAGAATTTAATATTTGAATTTAAATTTTGAAAAAGAAAATCAAATTTAAAAGGTTTGTATATTAAATGAATTTTAAATATAAAATTATTGAAGCAAAGGTGTAAGATATATAGAAAAAAATTTTCCTTTGAAACTTTAAAAGATCATATTAGCTAGTATTATTGGATTAAAATAACTACTTTTCTTTGAATACTTAATATCACCTTGTATCAGCTAGTTTTTTTTAATTGGAAAGCTTACTCTTACTCTTATGTCTTAAATAAGATTGTAAATCTGATTTTAATATAGATATACTGAGAATTTTATCCAACATTTTAGATTATTTAAGGGATATATAAGTAACACTACGACATTAATGTGGTCGTCCTATTACTGTACATGTAGTGGATTTTGTCCCAACTTATAATACTTCTATCAGCCCTACTGCTTCTAAGAAACAAATGATCTATAAAGAGTTTATAGCTGGCAATCTGTTGTGAAAATATTCATCCTCGGTATTACAATATATTCGTATAGGTTATCTTGTTTGGAATAAAACTCCACATTTTTTATGTATGTGTTCTTGAGATTCCCTTTCTACCTATAATTAAAGCTGATTGAGTAATTATTGATAGTTTGTTAATAAAGTTATTGTAACGGTTAATATTGTTTATCAAATCAAGACCATTTTACTTATTAATACTATACCTAAAGCTCTGACTTTAAGAGTTTACTAAGTAATTTTTTAAAGCTTAAACTTTAATTTTTTTTTTTTTTTTTTTAATGCATTTCTCTGCCACATAAATGTGGACAGGAAATTACACAGCCTTTCCTGTACAGGCGTGTCTGTAAGTGTCTTAAGGGGGAATAACTCTTACGACGTGTGTGGGATTCGAATCCACAGTCCTTCGGTGTTTACAGCATATTTTATACGCTTTTACCCACTAGGCCACCGAGACCCCCTAAACTTTAATTTGTTATTTATACAGCTTAAATTGCAACAACAGCTCAGTAAGTAGCCCATGTTTTGTTTATTTTTAAATTTAAAACCATTAATCCTGAATAAAAATTCTGAGGTATAGCTTCTTCTTCAATTATTATTTTTAATATATCAATTGTAATAAAGAGTGAAAAATTAAGAGAAATTTTAATAAAAAGTAAAATTTATGTGCATTTATTTTATTTTTTTTTTGGAAATTGTACGGGATCAAAAGTATTACAGAAGCTAAAGACTAAAGATTATTCATGTAAATTCTTTTTCATTTTTTGTAATTTTCAAAAATAAAAAAGTAATAAAAAAAAAAATTTTTTTTTTTTGTTTTCAACCTGAAAATCAAATAAAAAGCATTTAAATGTCTGTTGTGGTTTTTTTTTATGAGAAGCTCAGTTTTTTATTCTGATGTGTTAAATTTTGTGAAAATTATCAGAGAATGTAAACTGTATATGTTATGTATATTGATATTTGTGTATATATATGTATGTATGATTGTTCAACAGGAAATATTTACGAATAAATGTTAGCCACATAGAATTTTTGTTTTTTTAAATTTTCCAGGATTTTTTTTTTTAATGTTTATATCATGTTATATACGCTTTGAAGAAAATTTTTATCATTTTTTTAAAGACCATGTTTTTTTATTTATTAGTTTTTTGGTTTTTCTTATAAAAAAAAATTCTACTCATATTATATGTACATATAAAATAAATAAACATATTAAAATAAAAAAAAAAAACAAAAAATCTGGAATGATATAATGTAAAATCATTTTTATTGAGTTCTTTTCAACAAATTGTTAAGTTGTTTATTTTTTAAGAGTATTTATGATTGTTGAAAGAATTGTGTTTTTTTTTTTTTATGGTAATTTAAAAATGTATATGTAATGTGTAATAATGTGTGAAAAAATAATATTGAAAAAATTTTAAATATAACTTTAAGTTTTTTTTTTAATTAATTTAATTTCCAATTGAAAAGATTTTTTGATTCATTTTGACCTTTGATTCATTTTGTTGTTCCTATATTCAAAAGACACAATGTTTTTGCACCAAAAATATTGTTGAGAGGAGTTAGGAAGTGTAGAATAGAAGGGGCAAATGAAATACTAATGTAGCATGATCATATTTACTCCTATCTATTCTTTCACAAAGGTTGTTTGGAAGGAAGTTGGTTAGGAGTTAGGAGTAGAAAATTGTAGTTTCTATTCTTTCTCAAAGGCTGTTTAGGAGGGAGTTGGTTAGGAGTTAGGAGTAGAAAATAGTAATTTATTCTGTAAAAGGTATTCAAAAAATATTAAGGTGTAATTCTTTTGTTAAAAATGATTCCTATATACGGTTTAAATATATGTATAGTTACTAGTTATCAATATTCTTATGGAAAAATTAAATTTTTTACCTAATGGAATTTTAAAAAGAATATTTTTATCGGTTATTAACTTTTATCGTCACCATCGTCAGTTTTAACCAACTAACATAGTCTTAACATTGTATTTTTAAGTTTTGGGATAGTAGTGACCAGAAAATTCGAATATTATTCAATAAATAATTCTTTTAGAGAAGAATAGAATAATTCGTTATTATTACTTTAAACTTTATAAAGGTTAAAATGAGTTTTTTTTTTTTTTTTATTGAAAATTAATTCTTTTAATTTTATTTTCATATCTATTATTAGCATAATGTAACAATTGTGTTAAATAAATAAAAAAAAATCCATCCAATCCAAATCCAAAATTCATAGATCAATTACATAAGTAATTAATGGATTTTTAACTACCACTTTATTTAAATGTCACATAGTTATATATTACACAAAAAGGTTAACAAAAAAAAAAAAAATAACTGAAATAATTTCAAGTTACAAATATACAATAAAACAAACAATTCGTATAAAAAAAAAAAAACAAACTACAATTTTATATTATTAATATGACTTGTATTCTATTAAATAATATATATATATCTATATGTATATATATATATATACATACAAATAATATTTTGCTGACATGTTTATTAATTTGATGGATTCATTATTAATCTCCATCTAATTTGATTCAAACCACTTAAATAATGCGATTTATTTTACCCCTTTAGGTAAATAATCAAAAATAAAAGGTAAGTGGTGGCGATAATGGTGGTCTTGTATATTATATACATATTTATCAAACAATAAACCAACAATAATTAATAACTTACCAATCAAAGTAAAAAAAAAAATCCACAAAGTATAGTTAAAAAGAAGAAAAAAAAAATTATATTTGAGCCCCCCCTGAAGTCATTAACGCGAACAATATTACAATGAATCAAAAAAAAAAAAATACAAAATAAACAAATAAAAAAAACTTAAAGTTATAAGTGATTTGCAGATATTAGATATTATAATATATGATATACTATATACGACTCCACTATACAATAACATATAAGAAGTGTTTATTCTATTGTTCCTAAATCCAATATGACATATATAAAAAAAAATAAACAAATAAATAATAAATCGCTGAGTATTACCATAATTACCTGTTAAACTTATATACATATCTTTAAGGTGGTAATTTATTTATTTTTTTTTTTTTGTATATCTGTATATCTGTTTTCTTAAGAATAATGAGTTTCTAATTTAGGCAAATATTGAAATAATTTTTTCCTTTTTTTTTTTTGTTATACATTTTTTATACATTGACAAAAAATTTTTTTAGATTTTTTTTTTTTTTTTGACGTTTATTACAATAAAATGTCATTTTTTTTGTTCATTTAATCACCAGAATAAATTTAAAAAAAAAAAAAAATTATAGATATTCGAATTCAATATAATTTTCAGATTATATTTTATTATCTATATAAAGATTTTTAAAATTGGTTAAAATTTTTTAGTAAAGCCACCCACAAAATATACCACCTTGACGATAATCGATTACCGATAAATGCCGATGAAATTCTAAAAATGTATATGATTTGGCATTTTTAGCATTATGATTTTGTTTTTTTTTGTTCGTCAAAAATTGGTAGATACAAAATTTTTTTTTTGATCAAATATTTTTGTATTGTTTATTAGATAAAAATCTTTGGAATTTAAATAAATACAAAAAAAAAAAGAAAAAACAATGATTTAAATTTTTTATTCAAAAATTGATTAAAAAAATATATATATTTTTTTTTATTTTATAAATTACAGTTGCGGTGTTGGTCGGGCACATTTTGAAAAACAACCACCAAGTAATTTAAGAAAATCAAATTTTTTTCATTTTGTAATTGCATTATATGATCGTGCTGGTCAACCTATTGAAATTGAACGTACTGCATTTATTGGTTTTATTGAAAAAGATCAAGAACCAGATGGACCAAAAACAAATAATGGAATTCAATATCGATTACAGTTATTGTATGCAAATGGTATGTATATATTTAAAAAGTAAAAAAAAAAAATTAAAAATGAAAGTTATGAATTAAAATTTTTTTATTTATTTTATTTTTGGAGACTTTTTTCTGTAGAGATTTTGTAGACTTTTTATGGACTTTAAACAAACAGAAAAAAAAAAAATTACATTTAAAAATTAAAAAAAAAAAAATTGAAATGTTTTGAAAATATTTAAAATTATATGCAAAAAATATATCTGCACTTTCGAAATGAATGGAAAAGTTTCCATATTTGGAGATTATTTTTTTTTTTTTTTGTTTGTTTAAATATAAAATATTTTCATTTCAATAAAAATTACTTTTATTTGCTTTTATTTTAATTATTTTTTTTTTCTTTCTGTTTTAAAATAGGTGCTAGACAAGAACAAGATATATTTGTGCGACTTATTGATTCGGTGACTAAACAGGTAAGTGAAGAAATAAAACATTTTTAATTGTTAAAAATTCTCCAATAAATTTTATTTAATGTTGATTAAATATTTGAAAAAGAAAAGGAATCGAATTAAAACCGCAGAATAAGCAAAAATTTAAATTTTTCTTTTTTTTCCCTATATACATATATTATCATAATGTTTCTTGTCTTTATCCTGTATTTATCTGCCTGTATTATAATTGTATTATTGTATAACGGTACTTGTATGTAATAAAGATTCAATTCCATTTCCATATGCTTTTGTTAGTAAATTGGGCGTAAAATTTTTCTTTTATTTTGCTTTCTTTCTCTGACATTTTTAAACTTCTAAATTTAGAATTTTTCCAATTGAACAAATTGCTATTCGAAAAATACTTCTAAATATAAAAAACAAAAAAAGAAATTTCTCTAATATATACAGTTAGAATAAATGTTAAAAATAACAGTAATAATAAAATAAAAAATAAAAAAAGGAAGGATAAAAAAACTGTTTGAAAATCTAACATAAGTTCCATTGAAAATTAATTGTCGCACTTAATTAACTCTAAATTGCTACCGTTTGCTATAATAGTCATATATTTTATGCATTTTCTTTGGAACAGTCCAGACCAGTTTAAGACATTATTAATATACTTACAGGACACGTTCTTTTCAATGTGATAAAAAAAAAAACAAGATATTCACTACATTAAATAAAATATTATTTCATTTGTGTGTGTGTTTTTTTTTTTTTTTTGGCTACGAACAATGAAAAGTGCATTCCAAAAATAAAGAATTTACACTCTTGGTAAATAATCATTAAAGGGTTTGATTTATTGGTCTCCCTTTACATATATATACATACATATATATATGCGCTATCAAAAGTACACAAATGATTATTTGTACATTTCACCAATTTAATATATTATTAATTGTGTACAATAAAAATAGAAAAGAATAATAATAATAATAACAATAACAATAATCAATTTTAATGTACAATACATGTGTTAAAACTTAAATTGACCATATGGTGGGTTTTTACTTATTATGTAGTTGATTTTCATTTATATATATGTATATAATATGGTTTCTTTGATTATTTTCGTTCTTTTTAATAATATTTCAAGGACAATTAATTTCATTTAGACTTATTATATATATATGTATACGTGAACGTGTACTTACTTATATAGTTAATTTAATATTAGTTTTCGATTCGTTTTGAAATTTGATTCACTTATTATATACAGTAATACGAAAATAAAGGACAGAATTATTATATATTTTTTTTTTTTTGTAAAGAAAGGAGTAATTGTAATTTTTCTAGTGAAATGTGAATCGAATCCTTTTTCTGCAAATATACAATTATACAAATACACAAACATAATATAGTAAATATATATAAATAGAATCAATTGAATCTACAACAAAAAAAAAAAAAAAAAAAAAGAGACAACAAAACAATGATGGGTTCAATGATGTTGTCCTGAGAAAAACTAATAAATCGAATTTATTTATATTAAATTGTTGAATTTATATATTTATATAGAATTGGAATTGAATTTGAGTTGAATTCAATTGAATTTGATCGGGTATAAAATAAAATGTCATAATTACATATGTCACACTACTATTAAATTACCAAAATTCGTGAAATTTATAATAAGTATAACAATAATAATAATGGGTGGATTTTGTTAAAATGTTTAAAAGTCCAAATATAAAAAGGGTTCAAATAATTATTTAAGTATTAAAAATGTATATATATATATATTTCTAATAAGGGACATTGGTACAATCGAAGGTGTTATTTCGTAATAATTATTTTATTGAAATATATAAGAAACAAAATGTGTTTAGGAAATTAATTGATTTTAATGTGTATAAAAAATAATAAAAATTTCGGAAATTTATCATTAAAAAAACAAAACAACTTCTAAACGACAACGAATCAACTTAATATAGTTAAACATCAATGATTTTTTTCAATATAAATGCAGTGAAACTGTTCTCTAACTCGAACTTCTATAAGTCGAATTATTATTTAACTCGAACTAGATTTGCTTTCCCTTGAACCTTGGAAGTGGAATTAAAAAACTATGGGTCAAATGCATAAAATTAAGCTGGAACTCAAATTTCACTTTTTCAAACAAAAATACGAGTTCAAGCAGAGTTTTTGTTTGAAAAAGTGAAATTTCAGTTTAAGCTCAGTTTTAAGCATTCGACCTAAATTACCTACGGTATCAAAAATTTCTCTAAATCGAAAAATTTACGAAATTCTTCCTACAAAATTAATATTTTTTTTTATTTTGTTGCTAGAATGTGTATGCAGGCTCTTAAAATTTTAACGAATTTAACGAAATTTTAATAATTTAACGAAAAAATTCACAACTGTAACCTAATAAAATTATGTAAATGTCAATTGATATATTTTTATGTATGTATGTATTAGTTTGATTATATTTATTGAAAAATTTGGACATTAAAAACAAAATAAACATTTGAATATTATTCTTACCCAATACGATTTAAATAGATATAGGCATATACACATATACCTAGTATGATTTATGTGTGTTGAAATATCATTGGGAATAGTGATAACAAAATAATTACAAATTTTTTTTACAAAAATTTAAAAATCGCGCAATTTTAGAAAGATTTAAAAAATTCGCGCAATTTTAGAAAGATCGAAAATATTATTTATTTGAATTAAACGTGCGAAAATATACTTATAAAAAGGAAAAAATGTATACTTATTCAAAGTATTTAAATATTTATTTTTTAGCTGTTATATGAATTTTTTACTTAAATTTAATATTTTTGGTTAATATACCTACATACATATATAATTGAAATAAACGTTATTAGAATATAATTGAACTTTTTTAATCAAATGAAGGAGTTCTATTTGTTTTGTTTCTATAACGGGGAATCTCTCTACTAACTCGAAAAAATTTTCATTATACCCTTGCGAATTCGAGTTAAGGAAGTTCCACTGTATTTCAATTTTACCCGTGTTTTATTAATTGTTCATTGTTTAAAGATATCTCTGATCTGTCACCAGGGTCGGTGATTAAGACCCATAGATTCCCGAAGCACATAAAAAAAAAATTAACAATATTTTACATTAGCCATCGTAAACGCACTCTTGAAGTTTAGCGATGAAAAATTATTAAACACTAAGATATTTGACGCTATTCGTCATAATGCCGTCTTAAAAAAACATACCACATTTTGCAAAAATTTTCATATATTTATATTTATATGAAGGCAGACATTTTTATAAATCTGCTATATGACGATGCAGCATACCATAGTATAAGAATAAGAATGAGAAGTCGGAGTAGAATATAGTACAACAATACTAGGGTTATACTTACAATAGGCTAAAGCCATTGTACGATTAAACAATCTGGAGTAAAATTTATTTGTATGAATTTTTTTTTTTATTAAAAAAAAAAGTGATACTGTTCGTCATTGCAGAATTTATGTGGTGCTCCAAATATCATGATGCCCTAAACAAGTGCTTAGTTTGATTATAGGTTAATCCAGCACTTTCTGTCACTTCATTAAACTATACTTCATCGTTAATATACTTACATAAAATTAAAATGTGAAGACATAGAGATGGTCAAGAAATAAATTTAACATTTTATTTATGCTCATATCAGTTTCAACAAAAGATTCATTTAAAATAACGGATTTTTTTAAATAATTTTATTAAAAAACAAGAACTAGCTATTCATTTTAAGGATAAAATACAATTGTTATAAAATTAATTTTTGTTTTGTTTTAAAAATCTTTTTTACATGACTTTCATAATCTAATTTGATAGATACGCATACACACTCTATCACCACCTCCACCATTACCATAACTAAAAAAACTTAAATAGAAAAATATTGTAAAAATAATTCGACCTAATTGCGCAATATAAAAATTCGTTTCTTTTTTAAATTTTTTTTTTTTTTTCTTAAAATCGCCATTTACATATTTAATGGGCGTTTGCTAAAATTATTTGCATATATATAATATATACTTATGCAAAATATACAACAACATCAACTTTATTATCAAAAAATAAAAACAAAAATAGCAAAAAAAAAACAAGACAAAAAAAATCAGTGCAAAAAAAGAAAGAGATAAATATAGATATAGAAAAACTTAAAAATTAATAAACCACTAAATATGACTATGTAAGTAGGTATAAACTGGATATCTTTTGCGTGTAGAAAAAAAAATAATAAATTCTTTTTATAAACATAGTTTGTTTCTTTCTTCGTTTTTTATTTTTTATTTTTTTTGTTTCATTTTATTCACTATAACTTCTTCTCTTTTTAAAGCATGGGTTTTTTTTATATTAAAAAACTATAATATTGTAATAACGAGTGTTTGTTTTTCCATAATCTCAGTTTTATTATATTTTATTTTATTTTTTTTTTTTTTTGTAATTTTTATCTCTTTATTATTTGCAACAATTATAACGGTACATGTAATACATTATGTGCATAATATTACCATAATATGCAGTTTATATTTTGTAACTTATGAGTCACATTCATACATACCTACATAAATGCATGCATATAGGTATGTAATATATTTATCTTTTTAAATGTTATGTAATTTACATACAGAAAAAAAAAAGAAGGAAAATTCGCTGGCGTACTATAAATACCGCTTAATTCCTATAATTTTTCATTTTTATAGAAAATAACGGCCAACAAAACATTTTCCTTTTTTTTACTGTTGTTTTTGTTTATTTTTTATAATTGTGATAACTATATTATTATTACATTCCCGTTATATCAGCTACAATGATTTTAATATATTTATTTATTTATTTTTTTTTTTAATAAATGTACTGTTATTTTATTATTATTACAATATTATTTTATAACTGTTTTTAACCGTTTTTGTTTTGTTTTGTTTTTTTTTTAAATTGTTTTCGATAAGAATTTAATAAAAAAAAAAAAAAAAAATGTATTAAACGGCATTTCAGTATAATTAACGAGTTAAAGAAAAAATTTAAAGTGACGCGGGAATGATGCATATTTACCGCCCATTTTCATTTAATTTGAATTAACAAGAAAAAAAAAAAATGAATGTAATATTGTGTATGTGCTTATATTAAATATGTGAATTAAGTTAAATTCCGCGATTTATTTTATTATTAAATATGTAGTTTTTTTTTTTTTATTGTATTTTTAATTGGATATTATAAATACAATGTATATATGATAAATATATATACATATATTATAAAAATAGATATATATTTTTTTTGTATTATATATGTATAATTGTACATATTTTTCTTTTTTCGCGATTATTATTAAATTGTTTCGCGATAATATTTTAATGGTTACAGTTATTTGTATATTTAATATATTGTAATATATGAACATTTTTATCTTTAAATATATTACACAAGATATAAAATTTAATATTAATAGTAAATAATGAAAACATTAAAAATTGGTTTTTTTAAATCAGATATTTACAATCTGAAAGGCATTTTTTTTTTTCAATTCTTTGTTTTTGTTGTTTTTTTTTTTGATAAATGAATAAAAAGAACTTTAAAATGGTTTTTTTTTTTTTTGTTTTTTGTTCTATAAAATTAAATGTTATACTTTTGAAAAACTTTACTTTTTTCTTAAATAAAAAGTCAATCTTCATTATCCAAAGGTTTAATTTTTTTTATAAATTTATATTTTTATTCATAGTCTAGCATAGTCTAATTTATACATAACCCATGTTATATATAACCAAAATTATGTACATACCTATATATTCAAAACAAAATTTAGTCAATAATTAATTCAATTAGTTTCTTTTTAGTTAAAGTTCTGTTCGTCTACAAATGCTTAAAGGTATAATCCAAGAATATGAAATCTAAAATGAATGGTATCTGAATTATTTTTGTGTTAAAGTATTAAAGCTTTACTTCCCCATTTTGATTAACGGCTACAAATCCTTTGTAAAATTTCAAAATATCACCTAATTCAAGGTACTTTTCGGGTTGGTAACCAAATCCATAAACCGAAATCCATAAATAAAAATCCAAAAGGCAAAATCCACAAAAAAAAAATCTATAAATTCAAAAATGTGCAAAAAATATTCTGGAAAAAGCAAAAAACTCTGATTTTGTAACAAATTTTACAATTCTTCCTAATTATTTTTATTGCATACATATTTCAGCACAAAAAAATATAAAGCTGCGCCCCCCATTAAACAATTTATTGGACCCTGATTTTGAAAGCATCTCAAACGTCCTTCCTAATTATCATTTTTACATAATATATTTACACAACAAATAATTTAAAATAGAGGGGACTGCCGCCTCCAAACCTTCGCTTAACAAATTATTGAACTCTGATTTTGTAACGAACTCTAAAGTCCTTTCTTATTATTTTTACATACATACATACATATTTCAACAACTAAATATTTAAAAGTAAATAAATTGGGGATTTTTTTTTTTGTGGATTTGTTTTTTCCATTATGGATTTTGTTTTTTTTGTAGACTTTGGGACTCTCATCCGCAATTTTCTTTTAATACTTTAATTTAATGAAAGTTTTATTTATTAATTTTAAATTAAACTAAAAAAATATTTACATACATATTTACTCATTTTAAATAAAACTCTTATTAAAATATCATTTAAATATATTAAAAAGAAATTACAAATTAAATAAACAATTTGTATATATAATAAAAATCCGATATTCTTTAATTATATTATGTCAGGAAATCATTAATTTCCAAAACATTCATAACACTTATATAATCCATTTAATGAAATTTTAAATACCCATCCGGCTGAATACAGTATAGTCATTGCCGGTCAAAATAGTTTATATTATTTTCTTTTATTATGAATTTTATTTTTATTTAGTATATATTAGCAAAAAAAAACAAAAAAAAAAAAAAAAGAAAGACTGTTGTCTATAAAAAAAAAATTGTTATTAATTTTTTTTTTTTTATGAAATATAATCCTATCACTGATTGTTGTTCATTTTTATTTCTAATTATTATTTTTATGTTTTCTTTTCTTTTATTATTTCCCTGTTATTTTGTTCCTCCCCTGTGTTATTTATTATAATTTTATCCCTCTTTTGTATATTTTTTTTTTTATATTACTAGTCAGGCACTTATTTAAATCCAAAGTATTGTAATTCATTCGTATTATATAGAAAATTGGTAACTGGTAAGTCATCATTCGGATTCTTTACAAAAAAAAAAAAAAACGGCAGACCAGTAATTATATTTCACTCCTGTTCAAGAGTTCCTGCAGTTTCCGATTATATTTTGTTTACTGTTAAAAGCTGAAAAATAAGTAGCTATTATAGTTGTTGAACTCAACTAAAAATGACACACGGCAATACATGAAAAATGCAAAAGATGAAAATCTTCTCTGGATGAAGAAAAAACGAAATATAGTTAGTATCATAATACCGGATTATAACCTTTTAAAAAAAAAAACAATGATATGAATCCCCCTCTTAAAGCAAACTAATAAAAAATAAAAATACGAAAAATAATAGAGCGAGATGGAAAATAGAGCAGTAAAAATATTAAAATAAGATGAAATATTTAATATGAATTTTTATGCCAGGCAAAAAATAAAAAGGGTATATAATATACTATACAGATACTGATTTTTTTAGTATAAAGGTAAAAGATTTTCTTTTTCTATGCCGTCTGTATATTAAAAACGACATTGTCGTTTGTTGTAACATACGTAATTATGCAATAGTAAACAGTTGCTAGGCTAGTAACAAAAACATAAAGATAAGAAAATTTACTTTTGATATATAGTCAATTTTATAGAGAATTTAAAGTAGGGCAACTACTAACGGTAAAATTCTTATCAGAACAGTTATGTCAAGGATTAAAATTGTTTTACATTTTTATTTTTTTAAGGATTTTTTTTTTGCATTTTGATAAGATGAGGTGACAGGTCAAAAAAAAAATGTGTTTTTTCTATTTTAATGTAATTTTTCATTTTTAAGTTTTAAGGCAAATTATAGATAAGATTTTATATAAGTTTTAATGTTAAAATTTGAAAAACTAGAAGGAAAATTGAAATTTTACAAGTGTAGGAAATTTTTTTAATTTGATATATGTAATAGGTATGTGCATACATATAACATACATAGATATGATGACATTGAAAATTTGAATTGAATTTATTTTGTAATGCAACTTAGAAAAAAATTTAGGATTTTAATATTATTTTATTCTGAATCGTATTTTTCATTAATGATGCCACCGCTTTAAAAACAGAAACATAGAGCTCAAGTCACATCAATCGTGAAATGAAACAAGAGACTAAATTCAGGAAATGATTGGTTTAAAAATGTTGTATTTGTGTATTTAATTAATTCTTTTAACATTTCTTAATAAAAAGTTACAGCTGTTTTTTTGGATCTATCATAAATGCTTTAACTTAACTGATAATTCTCATACTTTCGGTACGCTTGTACTTTCGGTACGCTAAACATATACATATACGATGTTTTGAAATGTCAAAATGTGAACATGACATTTAAAACTCGCAAAGTAATTGACGTTAGAATAAAATAAAATAATAACAATTTTAAATATAAATATAAATTGTATTTGCTTTAATATATTTTCTTTAAATTATCTCCATCCTTTTCTTTTAAACTAATAAACAAAATGACTGACATAAATTAAAAATTAAATTTTTATTTATAAACCAATAAATATGACATTCTAAAGCGTCTTGCGGGAAACATTAAAATATAAATTAAAATTTAAGTTTCTCATATTATCAACTACAGTCGCGTTTCTGACACGTCAGAGTAATCGGTTGAATACGATTGAATTTTCTATAAGTAATAATTTTTTGACATTTCAAAGCGTTATGGTTACATCGTGTGCGTTCAATTAATTCGAGAGGTTGAACAGACAAAAATCTTTAGTTAGTTTTTTTAATATTTAATATTTCATTTGGAATGCAAAAAAAGGCAAAAAAAAAAATATAAATAAAATTCGAAAAGAATTTGAAAGGTTTAGGATTAAATATACATCGAAAGAAGTAATCGAAAAATTTTATTTTATTTACAAAACACCGTTTCATTAACCACTAAATACTTCCTTTGATTATAATTTTAATACAAGTAGTTATATATAGTAACTTAAAGGAAGTTGAATCTATAACCTATAAACTTTTCATTTCTATTGACAAAAAACTCTTAATTTTTAAATACACGCGGTTTTTAATTATAACGTTTACTTGTTTTTCTTTAAACTTTTTTTTTCCATTTGTTAGGTGAGATTTTTTATACATCTGTATACTAAAAATAAAATTTTCTAGCTAATAAATTTGAATATTATCTTTAATATAAAATACATCGTTAGATATTGATAAAGTTGAGACAGATAATTGTTGTTTTTTCTCTTATACACGTGAAGTATGTTAACGTTATTTTATTTTTTTTTTAAATTTATGCAAAACGCGAATAATAAGTAAAATCCAAAACAGTATACATATATCTAATGTACAAATGTTTAAATGTCTATATTGTGTAACTATGTATAAATATAGATCTTATTGATAAAAAAAAAAAACATTTTTGTTTTTTTTTTTTTTTGTTTTATTACAGAAAATAGTAGAAAAGAGGTGTAAAAAGCAGTAAATTTTCAAAGTCTTTAGATAAAAGTATCTTTTTTGTTTTTCTTTTTTTGAAAAATTATTATGAATAATATTTTCATAATAATTTTTATTTTAAAAAATTTATTTTATTTTATATTTTATTAGAAACAAGTTGTATTTAACGTTAAGGAAGAGTTAAAAGGGGGTTAGATAGACAAAAACAGTAAGAGCATATATAAAAACAAAGCATAAGGCGAAAATTTTTAGATTTATAGATACTAAAAAAGATATACAATTAGATACTTATTATTTTTTTTTTTTTTTCTGTTTTTATTTTTCTAGTCGTGAAGGGCTGAGTGACTTTAAAAACTGGATTTTTTTTTTAGGGGTATCAAAGGGTAAAAATTAAATAATAAAAAATAAAATAAAGAAAAAATTTGAGATAATTTTATGAATAAATTTAAATATAATTGCCAGGAATAATTTTAAATGTAAGTTTGGTTTTTTGTTCAAAATGGGTGGTATGTTGTTATTAGAAGAATGAATGAATATCGAATGAATGAATAATATGATAGTTTTTTTTTTACTTTTACACAATTTTTTTTTATTTATGTTTAGTTAATTTTTAAGGAGGGGTACGCAAAAAAGTTGCATAACATTTATACAATTTATATATATATATATATATATATATATATATACATATATAGGTATACATAAAGTAAATTATTTTTTCATCTTTTATGAAATAATATTTATAATTAAATAAAATAACAAAACAATAAAAAAAAAAAAAACGAAAAAATAATTGAAAATGATAGTTAACTACCTAAGGGAGATTCAAAAAAAAAAAAAAAAACAAATCATAAAATGTGTCGAAATTCATTAGTTATTTTATTTTGAATATTATATTTTGGTATTGTTGTTACTTTTAATGTTGTCGTATTGAAATAATATGTAAAAGAAAAAAAAAAATGAATTATAGGAATTTATGTGTTCAACAACTAAACATCAGGTATTATAATCAACAAAATAATATTATACATGTATAAGACAATAAATTAAATGTGCAAGGGTTAATTTCATTTATATATTTTTGAATCTATAAACTACTTGTTATAAATACTTTTAAATATGGTTACATTTAAAAAAAAAAAAACATTATTTATATATAAACGTTTATATTCATAACTTTAAATTACCTTTTTTTTTTTTTCTTAAGGTAAATTTAATTTTGAATTTTTTTTGTTAAATTAAATTGTCAGATGCATGCATATATTTAAAGTTCCTTCACACTATATACAATTTATAAGTATATATCTTTTCATCATATATGACTGTCATTAAATAAATTTGATTAGAACGATCTTTGCATTTCAACACTATTATTTTATACGTTTACAGAAGATTAAAAGTTTTTTTAAAATCCCAAGGAAATCCTAATAAATGCAGTCCCAACAAACCCATTTTTTTAATCTCACTTTTTTTTTTTAATTTCTGGCTTATTTAGCCTGAGTTTTCAGACTCTACTTGATTACAATATGATGGTTACATGGACCATTGCGATTAAATAAATTTTATAATAGGAAAATATCCATTCAGCCGATATTAGCTGTAATCTTTAGCTTTTGAATTTTAAAGTTAATAAAAAATATATATATATTTTTTAACTATATATATATATATATTTTTTTTTTAGTGTGCATTTCTCTGCCATATAAATGCGAACAGAAAATTTTCTTTTCAGGCGTGGCTGTAAATGTCGTAATTTTTGAAAATAAATTTTTCATTTTGAAATCTGTTAGATTTTTTTTTTTTTTATTTATTTTTCTTAATAATTTCTAAACAATTAATTAATTAATTGACATATGTTAGAATGCTCTCGAAAGTAAGCATTATTTATTTCCTTTAAATTTCATTTCTAATTTAAAACTTAATCTTAAAAGCAAATTAATATTTTAAAATTTTAAACATTTTTAATTGATTTTTTAAAACAAAACAATCATTTCAATCTTCCTTTCATTTATTTATTAATTAAAAAGAAATTAAATTGGAAAATTCTATAAAAATTTGTCTTAAAGGTACAAAAAAAAAAAAAAAAAACCCAAAACAAAAATTCTATTTTTAGAAACTATATTCTTAATTAATCACTTTGCTTTATAAAACAAAATGTAAAATTTTCCAATATTTTTTTTTTTAAATAAAAGAAAGAAATGGTCCTGAAATAAAATAAAAATATATATATATATATCAACCCTTATTAAGAATGCAATACCATCAAAAAACAAAAGCTAATAATATATCCACAAAATCTAAACAAATCCTTGTTGATCCTTAATTTTTTTTTTTTAAATAATAACGTAGAAAAAAAAAACTAAACTATTAAAAGAAAGAAAATATGTCTGATAGTATAAAAGGGACATTCTAAAAAAAAAAAACATTGAAAGTCCATTAAAAAATAAAAGAAAAATAAGAATTTTTACCCAAATGTTCTAGAAAAGATGAGGTAAAATGTTTTTTTTTTTTGGCAAAAAAAATTACTCTTGACCTCAGCTATTACCTAAAAAAAATTTCAAAAAAATTGAAAAATAATAAAAAAACAATCCAAAATACATTTATAAAAATACAATAATACATTTTTTTTTTTATACATTATTTTTATTAATTTATGTCCTTGCAATCTTGAAATTCAAAAACGAAAAAAATATATATATTTAAATCCATCTATAATCTTTAAAAAAAAAATTTCGTTTTCTATCACATTCTTAATATACATTTTTCTTTAAAAGCTGATTTTTCAACCTGTTCCAATATATTTAAGAAATAATATCAGAATTGAACTTACATCCCTCTCTTTTCTCTGTTTATCCTTTAAATAACATGTTTGTTTTATTTTTGTTCTTGTATTTTTCTAATCCAAATATTAGTATGTTTAATCCCAAATATACAACTAAGTAAATAATTTAAAACTATTATGCATTATGTGTATATTTATATATATATATATATATTTATTATACCCATGTATGCATATATATAAAAGAAATAATCCTATGATACAGGATAAGCAACAAGAGGTTCAAAATATTTGCATTATTTTCAATATACACGACAAAAGTAAACATAAGAAACTTTTTTTAAAAATCAAAAAAATTGTCAATTCCCCTCTTCTTTTACTAAAAAAAAAAAAAAAATTTTTGAAAATTCTTAATAGATTTTCTATTCTTATATTTTCTTTCTCTTTTTTTTTCACACATTTCTATTAATTTTCTTTTTTGTTTTTGTTATTACTTTTGGTTAAAAATTAATTTGTGATTATCTGTTTGGAATAAGGATGTCGCATATGTGCATCTTAAGCTTAAAATTGTTGGATGAATGAACAGTAGAGTGGAATTATAGTACTAGTTTGTATATATTTTGAATTCTCAACTTACCAATTGGTAAAATAAAACCAACCAATTTTCTTTTATTTTTTGTTTTTTTCTGTTTTTTTCGTTTTTTTTTTTTTTTTTTTTGGAAATTATCTCTTATTTGAAATTGATGGCAGGCAAAAATTTGATACTATAGAATATAGAATGAAGGGATGAAATAAAATGAAAAGCTACCAATATATGTTAGTTGTTTGTTGTATTAAGGGATAATAAATAATCTGTATGTATATATATTGTAGTTGTAATTTTTTTAAATAGGTCTAGTCTTTTTTTGTTGTATAGTTTTTGCTAAAAATCTAGAATATACAATAATAAAAAGAAGGGTGACAATAATAATTATTTATGAATATGATAGATAGTTAATCAGTGATCATCTTTTTTTAAATGTCAAATGTATTTTTTATTGTTTTTTTGTTTTTTTTGTGCTAACATAAATTATTTAGCTTGCTTTGGTAATAGTGTTGGAAACAACATATATAGGTGAAAAAATTTGAAAATTTTTATTAATTTAAATACGATGAAATCTAAATAAATCAATATAAAATATATATGAGTGATTATCGTAATCAATCGCAATAAATTATTAAAAGCATTTATTTAAAATTACATGTAAGTTGAAATTAATGAACATTTACTTTATGTACTTGCTTAAAAATTTGGTTTTTTTTTTTTTTTTGGTATGAGATCCGAAAATCTAAATATAAATACTTAAACGTATATATGTAGCTATGTTTTTAAAAAAAAGTGAATATTTTAAATAGTTTAAATCTTTTTAATCATAGTATAACGTTTACATGTTATCTCCTTATTACCTGGACCCTGCAAGAACTTAATAAGACTGTACGAATATTAAAGGAGAATTTAATATGAACTGAATATAGAAAGCGAATATTCAGTTCATATTAATTATCAAAATATTCTCTAAAGCGAATTTTTTTTTAAAATTATACACAAAATTATCGTATTTAGAATGCATTAGTCCGAAATCCTTTTATGTCACACCTTTTTTGAAAATCTGCCTTTTACTATAAAGAAAAAAGTCTTGAAAACAAAACAAAAAAGAAAGATAAAATATTAAGATTCTAACCCCTATAATGACCATCAAGGCTGACCATTTTCAGACGAAAATAGATGATGATTAAAAAATTTTTGAAAAACGTTGGAAAACCAAAACAAAATATGAATATATTGGCATAAACAATTAATTAAACTTATAGTTATATTCTTGTGTATATATATTAAATTTTCCTTGCATATAATCTTAAACATAATTATGGTCTGAGAAGGCATACGAAATAAAATAATTGTAATATTGGCACACCACTTTATATAAACCCTAATTCAAAGATTTTTATTATTATTTGTTACAAAAGTCATAAATTCTATATCTATATGTATATTGTATAACATTTAAACTATTTGTACATACTTTCCAACTCTATACAATCTAAATTTTGTTTTTTAAATATGCTATTGATTGAACAAAACGTCCTTGTTTGTTATCTATTTATGTACCTATTTATGTTTTAGTTTAGTTGAATAAAAATCCCTTTAATAAATTTCTAATAAAAATATTATATTATTTTTATTTTCATGTTTTTATTTTTGTTTTTTGTTTTTTCTTTATTTTTTTTTTTTTTTTTTCATAATAATAATTTTTAATTTTACAACAAAAATTGTATCTGTGATCATCATCTGATTTTTTTTTTTTATTAATTTTTGATGAATAACCCTCCTCTTAAATTTTTAAATTACTTTTGTATATACATACATATATACATAAATTGTTAATAAAAGTTAAGGCTGGTTAGGGTTTTTCTATATACATATAACATTTTATCTAAAATATAATATATACGAAATTTATATTTAAAAAAAAAAAATATATATGAATAAATAGTTTTTTGTTGTACTAGATAAATCTGTAAGTACGGTGAGGTCCTTTAAATTTTATTCATTTTTTGTCAGCTTAAAATATTATCTTATGGTTTTATAAAATACAAAATGATACTTAGTTTTGTATCTGTAGATACTTTTTTTTTTTTTTTTTTTTTGTTTTTGCTTTCAACTGTAATTATGAATTAGTATTAAATTACACTTGTGTTTCACTTGTACATAAAAAGAACAAAAAACGAAAAGATGTGTTTTTATTCTTAAATGAGTAGGTATAGGTAATAAATAAGTATAGAACAGAACGAATGAATAAATAATTTAAAATTAGAGGATCGATAGCATTATTCTGGTATTTATGTATTAGTATAGCACTTAGATAATATGTCAAATAAGGCACTTGTGGTTATGGATTTTTAAATTTATTTTTATTTTTAGTTTTAATGCATTCATATTGTTTTTTTTTGTTTTTTTTTTTGGAATTTTAATAGTAAGGAGGGGGTTTGATTGCAATAAAACCGGGTCATCATTATATTATTATATGTTTAAAAAAATATAACTTGTATAAAAAATATATACAAAAAAAAAAAAAATTGTTGAGCACATATGTTTACTTTTTGTCAGAAATTGATGATTGATTTAAAAAACAACAAAAACAAAAAAAAACAAAACAAAATATTTAACATTGAAAATGTAGTTTTTTAGTTTATTTCGATTTTTTTTACTTTGTTTTTTATTTTTTTCAATTTTAATGACTTCAATTGTTAATGAGGTCAGAATGTATACTTATGAATAGGGCATAATACTATATTAGGAACATATGACTTTTTTATTGTACACATATTTTGTACTCGTATATAGGTAATATAAACATTGTTTGTGCTCCTTTTACAGAGTAAACTATACTTTTTTCTACCCCGAACTATATCAGCCTTGCAAAAGGAGTATATAGTTAGAATATAAAAATAAATGTACAAACATTTTTCAGTTGCAGATGTCTTTAATTAAAATTTCCATCCCATTTATCAACTTTTACTCTCAACTACTCTCAACTCTACTCTTTTCGTGTAAAGGGGATGCAAACATTAATAACTTAAATTATACGTTTATGTTTACATGAAATATATGATTTTTAGTTGATATTTTACACCGAAGTATACTTCTTTAGACTCTTTAAACGCAATTTCGCAATACTATTTAAGAAATTCTTGTTTTATTTACACTTTACAATATGTTAAAATACAAAATTTAATTTGATTGTCCAACATTTGATGTAATCATATATTACATTGAAAGCAGATTTAAAGACAAACTTGAAAACCTATAATTACGATATTTCAACATTCTAATCTAATTCTAATCCATAGCCAATGGTGTAGTGATAATGACATTTGAAATGCCTCAAGTTATTTTTTTTGAATGCATTTATCTGCCACATAAATATGGACAGGAAATTACACAGTCTTTCCTGTTCAGGCATGGCTGTAAATGTCGTAAAGGGGAATAACTCTTACGGCGTGTGTCGGATTCGAACCCATACTCCCTCGGTGTTTACAGTATTGCATACGCTCTTACCCACTAGGCTACCGAGGCCCATCAAGTTATTTATAATATATAATAAAATAAAAATAAAATAATTCTTGTGTTGCAATAATTCTTGTGTTGTTCTTGTCTTGTGTTGTATTGTATTGCACGTTGCACAAATAAATATATTTATTTGCATTCAATATAGTCTTCTATAGCTGCAGCTGAATAATCAACTTAGTAAAACTTAGCTTAGTAAAACTAAAGATTCCAGAAACGGAAGCTTAGTTAAATATGAATAATAAATGCCTTAACGGATCCCCTATAATTCTTATAGGAGTGAAAAAGAAGAAAAACAAAAGTCTAATATTAAACCAAACAAATTTTCCAATATTGTAAAATATTGATTTGATAACGTATCTAAACTTATACCAGACTTAAAGTTTTCAAATATTCTGTTTAATTTATTTTCAATATTGTAACCAATTATACATATTTAATAGATCTTAAATATAAATTTATAGAACATTTTTAATATTTCTTCGACCTTTACATGCTTTATCTCTTTATCCTTCTTTTTAAAGAGTTTATAAATTTCACAAATTATAATTTTTATCTTTAGAGCCTCCCAAAATAATTGTCACAAAAAATTATAGAATTTTTTTTTTGGTCCACATTTTAAAAATAGTATAATATTTTGTCTACTTTTTAAATTTTTATGAATATTATTTGTGCAGGATACAGGATCAGGATGTAAAGTAAAAACGATAATGTTTTTTTATTTTGTTTTTACATTGCTCCCATTTTTTAACGTTTATTATTTTAATTTTTTTTTTTTTTATGCAGAGAAATTTCACAAAGTTTATCTTTAACCAATTTTGTGCGACTTTTTTGATTTATTAACTGCAATTTATGTATTTGTCAGGAAGAAAAGTAGTCATAGTAAACAAAAAACGGGTTTTTTTTTTATTATTATTTTATTTTTTTGAATTTAGTACTGATTTTATCTTTAATTTAAAAAGGAAAAAAAGAACTAAATAAAATATATAATATTTTAAATTTAAAGCTTTACATAAAACGAAGCAAATGATGTAATGCAATAATAATACGATAGATGACCCACATCCTTATTTATAAATGTAAAGTAACTGTAAATATTTTAAAACTATAATTAATTAGTTTTATAAAAATCATCAACATAATCAAAACATTATTGATTAACTTTAAATTTTACTTATTTGCCAAATTTTAAACTGCCGATTAAGAAAATTTGTGATTTATGGAAAAGGATTCCGTCAAAATTACTATAAGATACACGCAAGACTTAATTTCGGTTTAAAAAACCATTAACGCAAAAAACTTGTAACAAAAAAAAATGTTTATTACTTATCTACGAAAATTACTGTAAAGCGCTTTTTTCATGATACAACGGTTGTTCAATGGTTGAATTAGCTTGCATTTAGCTAAAATTGATAGGGTAATACGATGTTGTGTTGATTTGATGTTGTTAACATAAAGAATACAATCTGATTACAATTTTAGCTCAAAAAAAATATTTATCACTCATATTGCTTAATCTTTCAATGAAAATGGTTCTAAAATGCTAAAAATATCTTAATTATTATACTATAAGCATTATTTACGCAAGAAAAACTATTTGGGAACGGAAATGAACGGAAAACATATTTTAATCAAAAATTTCAATAACAGTGGCTTCTATTTTATAATTATTAAAATTCTTCTATTTATAATTAAATAACTCAAAATAAACGAAAATTTTCCATTAGGCGTTTGTTCCCATTCAGATTATCCAACCGCTTAATATATCAACTGTTTTAACTGTTGGCAAATACTCAATAAAACCGTTGTTCAACAGTCGCTTGATATTTACAAATTGATTCAACCGTTGATCAACCGTTGTATCGTGTAATAACTGCTTAATAATATTATTAAAATACACATTAAAACTTCAAATAATTGATGAGAGGAAACCTTGGAATACCTATAAAAAAATTCACTTATCAAAGTATATTTATAGATTATGCAAAAAATTTCATCTGATAGTTTTGATTTAAAGACCAAATATTAGATGAAAATTCTACATATATAACAAATATTATCCAAAATATTTTAATCATATCTATACTTGGATAACTAACATTTAGTTATTATTTCTTGTTTTTATTATACCATATATTTTTCTTTTATTTATCCTTTAATTTAATTAACCGAGAATGTGACTTTATATATACTTTATTGGTAATATTAAAAAAACCCTTTAAAAACTCAGAATATATTTTACTTCCCTCTACCAAAAAAAAAAACATGAACTTTTATGTTTTTTATAATTACCTATACTCAGAGCCCCACCAATTAACATTGAAACTTTGTATAAAATAAGTTATTATATATATATATATATATATATATATACATAATATACATATATAAATTATATAAAACTTGTAACAATAAATTGAGTGTAAAAATATATAAAAAAAAAACACCAGAACAAAAAAAAAATTATCTCAAAATAATGTCACAGTGATAATAAATTCCTGTGATGTCTACACATATTTTTATATTATTATTTTTCTCTTTCTTTTTTTTTGAAAATGAATTAATTTTTATCGCTTAATTATTACACTCATAAAGTGTCAAATATTATAATACATATATATATATATATATATATACATTTAACAATATATATATATATATATAAAAATTTGATATAATTATAAAAATTACAGCGCGACATAATAATACAGTATAACATCGCGGAAATATTATGTCCTCTGGCAGGATCAATTATTTAAAAAGTTGATAAAAAAAAAAAAAAGAAGCGATAAATTGAACAAAAAATTGAATATTGTATATAGGTAATTTATAAATATTTGCATTTAACACTTATAAAATAATTTTTCATTCATGTTTACTTTTTAACTATATATATATATGTACATTTATACGTATACCTGCGTATATTTTCATGTTCATATTATGTTTTTTTTAAGTCTTTAATTAAATTTTAACATTTCAAAAAAATTTTTAAATTCAGTAAAAAATAGCAGGGTTATTTATTTAATATAATTGTTATATTAATGTATTTATATATTATGTGTTATTTCAATCCCTAATTTCTTTGTACTCTTAACTATTAAACAAATTTTAATATAATAGTATTCAATACATATTTGATTTCTACCTGGTTACTCATACCTGTCCATTATAAAGAACCACTTCATCTATAATATCGAAACTCTTTTTAAAATTTTTTTTTAGAAAAACCTTCAATGTGGTTTTATTACAGCTAATTCAGAACAACTTTTTTAAGATAAATAGAAATTACTAAGTGGAAATCTGAGAAGCATCTTCAAATCAGTGTCAGTTTTTATCGGTTTTAACACAGTAAATCGAGTATTTAATACTTATTTAGCGATTTATTGAAAAAAAAAATCTGAAGAACTTTGCGTAAAATAATATTTAAATATTTTCAAATATTTTTATTTTATTCAATATTTAATTACTTTTGTTCTATCTTCGAACGTTTATTTAGTGGTGTTTGAACTTGGCAAAAGCTTTACTTAGATATTGTAAATTTTGTTTTCCCTTTTTGTCTAAATTTTACAAAAACCAGATAAAATTACATAAACCTCATGTATTCGATCTAATTTTTCCTAGAATTTTTATATAGACTTACTTCATAAAAAACAGAATAAATAAGTAAAAGATATTTATAGATACAGTATAGATATTTTCTAAATAAATTAACTAAATGATCAGTACTAATTTATTCTGGCATTATATAATTTGTCTCTTTTTATAAATTTTTTTTTTTTTGTTTCTTTCTCTTAGATTCTTTTTACCCGAAAATTAACCAAATATTCTTAGATTACTCGTCTTAATAATTAAGCACTGACAAGTTACACTTAAGTACGGCCCAAAATAGACGTAACGAGACGAGTAAAAACTCTACCATACATTTACATGTACGTATATATGGACGTCATAGCTAAAATAGACGATGTAAATCTCAAAAAAAAACCAGCACGAAAAATTATGTGTGATACAAACGGAAGAAATGTCACATAAAGTCTACGTAAAAAGTTGCCGTTACGTTTTATTTACGTAAAAAGTTTTGTTTACAGTCGCTTTGAATTATAATTTTTTTTTAAATTTTATATAAAAATTTTTTGGAAAAATTGTGTAGTTATATTTTTAAATTTTTTTTTAATTTTTAATATGTAGTTTTTATTTTTAAATATGTATAAACAAAACAATAATTTTTGTAATTTTTTAGTTATAATGGAGACTGAAGAAACAGAACAGAACTTATTAACAAAAGCATATGATTTTATCGTAATTACGTTTTCATTTTGATTAGTTATTCGTTTACAATTCAATGTCTGTCTGTCAATGTATGTCTCGTCAAGTTGTCACGTCTATTTTGTACTTAACTTTAATTTTGTAACTTACTTTTACTTAGTTATAGGCGTTAGTGAGACGAAAATATTTTCAAAGTGGAATAAAATCAAAAAATTACTAATACATTTTGTATTACTTATAAAATTGTTACTTTTGAATAAATTACGCTTAATTTAAAATCAAAAAATGTTTGTAATTCATTATACTTTTTTATTTTTTAATCAAAACTTAAACATATATCTAAAAATTAAAATATTTCAAGAATTCCATCATCTTCTAAAAAAAAACAAAACAAAAAAATTATAATTTTTAAAAAATATACACCTATAAATTAAACTTAGTCTGAACGACATTAAAAAAAAACTTTAAACTTAAATCATTTCACAATAACTCGCCACATACAAACATCGCACGCACTTAAATGTATTTATGTTGACATATACAACTGAACTGAAACTATAAAGGTATATATTACAGTGAACTAATAGATAATACGCATTAACGGAAGAAAACTTATTTCAAAACAAATTTTTTTTTTTTATCGCACAGATGTGTGCGACTACTTATCAGTTAAGTATCATACCTAAAAAAAATACACCATTTCTATACGCTGAGATAAGCTCAAAAAATCCTTTCAAATCTATTGAAATAAATTAATTAATTAATCATTTTGCTTATACAAACTACAATAATAGAAATTTTAAGGTTTTTTTCGCACAAAAATATATAATTAATAAACTCTCGTTATTTTTATTGCATCTTTTAGTTTTATCGACAACATCTTTAACATTAAAGTGGTCATAAATCAGTTGAGTTGCAATATTTCTTATCCTTTATACAAAAAAAAAAAATAATGAAAATGACAACATACAATAGTGATTTCCACCTATACACATAACTTTATAGCGGGTTTCATTTAATTTACATACAAACATATCATTATGTGCAATCATAATGAACAAAAAAATAAAATAAATATGAACAAATTACTCAATTGTTTGTCATTCATTCAGGAAACAACCAAAAAAAAAAACAAAAAGCAACAGGACAACAAAATGAATACCTATACGAAAAAAAAAAAAAACTGAACCACTTTAGTTTAACAAAAAAAGAAAAAAAGATGAAAAACGAAAAAAATTAACGATAAAAAAACATAACGGAAGGAAGGAAGTACATAAACAATATAAAAGGATACATTGAATAAATAAATTTAACATGAACAGCAGCAACAGTAGTAAAAGATATAACAGTTAAAATAAATTCATCATCAGGATCCATTTAAAGATTGCAAAAATCAATTCATCTCTTTGCCTCTCAGGACCATCCCATCAGATCATAATTGAACTCTGCTTTGTTCAGACATTGACAAAAAAAAATAAAACAAAATAAAAAACAAATTTGCGGCTAAATTGAAGAAGAGCGGACACAAATAGACATTTAAGAGACAAATAAATTGAAACTTTCTCCGCTACTAAAAAAAGTCTATATATTTAACAATTGTAGAAAAACTTGTATTGAGAATGTTGACAAAATGACGACGTTAAAATTCCACAACATCATAGAAAAAGAAAGAAAATGAACAAAGAGAAGAAAAAAAAACACAAATAACGGATTTTTTTTTTTAGATTTTTTTATTTGTTTTTATCCTTTTCTACCTTTAAAACTGCGATTTATCATTTTATCGCTTTTTCTTTTCCTTTTGTGCTCTTTTTGTTTTATCGTTTTTTTTTTTTTTTTTGCAACAATTTCATAATATCATCTGCTGATTGTACGATCTCAATAGTCAACTTGGTAATAAAAGCATCAAGAAAGCAAGCAATAAGCTATTCATCTTTTTTTCTTTTCTCTAAAACACTTGTGGAAATTGAAGATAATTTTAAAATAGTTGATATAGTCTAAAATTTATGGTACTTTTATATATGGAACGGGACCAAAATTTATTATTTGAAGTCTAAAATTATTAAATTTTTTTTTTTTTTTTGGTTTGAGATGAAATCGTCACAATGGCATATTGTCATTAGCTTATTTTAGTTTTTTGTTTTTATATCGTGTAACAATAGAAAAAAAAAATCTAAAAGTGTTGGCCGAAATTTTTTTTTTAATACAACTTTTGAATAAAATTTATTAAGCTGTCATCAGCTATTTTTTTTTACTAATCTGGATATTAAAATTAAATCCGGAATTTAGAAAGGATCCAAAGAGTCGGTTTTACTTTTACATTGGTGTAAGTCTGTAATTGCATAGTTGCAAACTTTCCACAATTAAAATTTTATGACTATGGAGAAGAAGAAATATAACTCTTAGTTATTTTCCTAGAATATGTATAAAAAGAAAATATTTTAACTACTAATAGTTCTAATTAAAAACAATACTTAAGTAGCAACTTTCAACTAGCGGTCGAACTAGAAAACTAAAGAAAACTAAAATTTATTTATTTGATATCAGAATAATTTTTTTTAAATATTCTAGAACCTAAAAATAAAACTAAAGTAATTTTGTTATGGAGAGGTGAATTGATACACTTACTAATTTTTATCATTGTTTACAAAAATAAAAAATCCTGATGCAGAATTAAAGGATATATAGATATAGAGACAAGAAATAAAAATTAAAAATAAAACAAATGTTTTAACAAGGATTTAAATTAAAGAGGACACAAAATTTTTTTGTTATGTCACCATTTTTTGTTTTTTTTTTTTTTGATTTTATTTGAATAAAACAGAAAAAAGAAATAAATAGAAAATAAAACGATAGAATATTTAAAGAGTCCCATAACTACAATTTGTTTCGCTAATTGTTAAACGATGATGCAACAGGATATTCAGTTTAGTCTTTTTTTCCGTTTAGTTTTTATTTGTTTCTTTACTCCTTTTTTTCTGTTAAATTGTTAATTCTTTTACTTGGAAGTATATACATCCTTCCTACTAGACGTACATAGGAATCTACATTTTTAAATACATATGTATAGATAAGTACATACATATACATATTGTATAGAATGTGATAATTCTGTTTAGAGATTTTTATAGCATTAAAAGATTTAAAAAGTATAAAACAGTGTTAGAATAAAAGATTAAAGAGATTTTGCAGATTTAAAAAGTTTATTAAAAGAAGAAAAGAAAAGTATGTGTAAATTTAAAGTGAAGATTTAAAGAATTTAAAGAGAAGCAAGAAATAATTCATAAAAAACAAATAATTATTAAAATATTTAACTAAAAATAATCTAAATTTTTGCGGAGCCGATTAAATTCTTTAGAAATTTTATTTGATTATCTCCATTTAATCTAATAATTTCTAATACTATACACTAAGTTCTAATATTTTACACTTAAACAATATAGGATTGAATTTGTCTAAGTTGTGAACACGTATAACAATAAAGCTAATCTAAGTTGTAAACACGCAGCAATGAAAACGATGCTAAGTTCTGAACACTTAAAAATTAAAAAGCAATGGTATTTATGGTTTTTTTAGAATTAGAAAAAAATTTCTTTTTGTATGTGGTCTAGGAAAAAACGGACTAAACTATTTAAATTTAAAACTTTCAATTTGCTACGAATTAAAATACAGACTGTCCAAGAATATAATCATGAAGAGATATAATATGAAAATTCTGATTTTCTTTGGTTTCTATGAATTTTACACAATTATTAATAAATAAATACACGGTAAACAAATGTGAGAAAAAGTAATGAAATAAAATATAAGTTTAGCATTACATAAAATAAAAGTATTTAAGTAAAGTCATAGTTCAGTATGCATCCTAATCTATATTTCGTTATATCAGCGAAATACTCTGTCTCTTTCTACAATATTTTTTAATCGATAACGTTTCATATTATTAAATTGATTAGAAAATTTCGACTTTCTGTCTGTCTGTTGTTCGCACTTAATCCAATTTTGTTTGTTCATATTTGTAAAATTTTATTTTGGAACATATGTACATATGTATAAAAAAAAATCTTGTTCGCGTCGGCTTCAAATGCTATTAAATTTTATCATATGTATGTACATAAGTTTCCTCTATGATTCATTCTGATTCTTATGAGATATTTACATTTGTTATTCTAGTGAAAATATCTCGTAAATTGTGCAATGGAATTGCAATTCCTAATTAATATATAGGTGTTTTGTTTTAACATTTCCGGCAAGTGACCACAAAAAGTTAACAAATTGTTAACAAATGTTCACTATTAAACTATATAAGTTATGAATTTCTATGTATGTCTGTGAATGAATTGTACATATGTCTGCATCTATACTAAAATTCTCTTCTTTTATTGAAAATTAATATTTCCTTTAATTAAAACTCTAAAAAGTCACATGAAATTTCAATTCATATAATGTTTTTAAAAATATCTGAACCATAAAATATAACACCCAATTGCTATTTAACAGTCAATAACTATATACCTATTTCTATTTATTAATTAATATTTACAATTTTAGATAATTAATCACCTGTTCCAAGAAAAAAATAAAAAATAATTTTTTTTATAATAAATTGTTATAAAATAGTTTCAGTATTTTTAAATAGAAATCATGAAAGCTATATGGCAAAAACAAAATGTTTACAATAGACTAACAAAACCTAAACAAATAAAATGGGTGAGCTAAATAAAAAAAAAACTCGAAATACGTACAATACATATACATATACAAACATAAATAAAGTTTTTTTTTTTGATCAACTCACATATCCATCAAAAAATTGCAGCAATGAAAATTTATAGAATAAATTTCTCAGCAATTTTATTAAAATTGGGCAAAAAAAAAACAAAAAAAAAAAAAATTTAATAGAAAAAAAACTGTTAGAAATTCTAAAATAAATATAGGCATAAGGTCAAAGTAATAAAATAAACATAAAATAAAATTCATATAGATATTTACAAAAATTTACAAAAACAGTATAGTAGTGACAACAGCAACCAGCCCAAAAACTACAAAAACCAAAACTATAGCCATTGCAATTTCATAAAAATTCTAAATGATATGTTTTTTATACATATTATGTATACCGTTGATTTATTTCAATATATACATACATACATATATTTTTAAATAATGTGTATATTTTAAGAAATATATATGTATGTACATACATACTTACATACTTACATATGTATGTACATACAGTTATAAAGTAATAATTAAACAATGACTTTTTAAAATTTGACAACAATACCTTTACTACAGATGTAGTGACCGCCTCTGCTTAAAATAAATACAAACATATTCATAAAGATGAATGATATCGCTATTATTATCATTTTGTTTTTTTATATATGTATGTACATAATGCTATTATAACGGTTATTGATTATATATGTACTAAGCTGTAAATTGTTAGCCAACAAACCGAAAAAAAAAACAGTAAAGTAACAAAAAATAACGGTTAGCCTAACGGAAAAATGAATTTATATTATTTATATTATTGTCTATTTTTTTATGTGTGTATATGTACATATTGTGTATTAAAGATACAAAAATATACATACATACATATATACTAAATTATGATCAAATAATCTACAAAAAAATCTATCGGTCCAATGTCTGTTTTTGTTTTTAGTTTTGTTCATTTTTTTTCTTCATATATATTTGTTTATTCGCCCCATGCACACATTTTTTTTCTATTTTTATATGTATTCAGTTTCTAGGGCGGAAAAAAAAAAATGAAAATGAAAAGAAGGACAATTTCGACCATTGTCCAAATAATAACGGACAAAAAAAAAATGCTAACACCAAAATCAAACATATTATACCGTTATTGTTCATATTTTTATGTATCGAAAGATACAATCAGCAAATAAACAACTTTATCAACCGTTATAGATACTTTTATTATTATAACGATTCTTACATATTCATATGTATGTTCATGTAATTTTTTTTTTTTATGCATATTAGTATATACTTCTACAAATATATATACATACATATATATTTATATAATATTTATTTTAAGTACATTTTGTTACTTTTATTTTTATTTCTATATTTTATAATGTACGTCAAGTTATGTGTGTACCTTTCTGAATATAAACATTTAAAAGGATATTTAAAGGATATTTGCTTTTCTTTTTTTCGCTTCTGATTTTGTCATTGTATTATTTTTATTTTTTTGATATGTTAAAACAAACAAATCATAAATAAAAATATTTTGGTTAATAAAACAAAAAAAACAAAATAAATAAATATATAAAGACAAAAAAGAAAAAGAGACAAAAAAGAGAAAGTATATAATTTTCATTTTGCGTATACATGAATGCATACAAAATGAAAAAAAAAAACTAAAGTTGTTAATGATATCTATAAGAAAATGATTTTTGTTTTCTATACTTTTCATAATTTTAAAGAAAATTTGTTTTTCCATACATATGTATATGTATGTAAGAATGTACAAATATATAACAAAAAAAGAAAACTACGATTCAATGTTAGTTTTTATTTTAGAAAATGACATTATATGGCTTCAATTCACGGCCGCGTTTCTTGAAAATGAAATAATAAAATAATGCAAAAGGGAAAAAAAAACTTAAAGTGAAATTTTTTCTATAAAGTTAAACTTTCAATAACCGTTTCGGAAAAAGCGAAAACGGTAAATGCAAAAAGGAAAAAAAGGATTTAAGGTGATTTTCTTTCATTTAGGTCTAACTGTAAATAAAATGCCATACGAAACAGAACTTAAATATTATGTTTTAATATTCCTATAGTACATGTATGTATATACCACATACACATACATGTTCTAAGAACAGCCAAAGTTAAATAATATACTTTTATATTCTATCAAGGATTCTACCATAATTTGTTCATCCTAATTTTTATATTTTTCTTTCCTACCATATAATTTTTTTTTTTGCAATACACCATATATTTTGTTCCTGTGGTCGGTAGTAGGTAAGATACCTTAAGGTAGGTGGTAACCTACACGATACTGCGTCAAGGCCTCAATTAGATGTAGTTTGGGCCATTTTGATCCCATTGTACTCACGTGACCTATGGTTTTTGGTTATTTCCGATTTTATAACCAACCTGAGGAGTTCAGATACGAAATTAATTCTTTGATTCTGTGTTTAGATAATTCGCTAAGATTGTGGAAGAACGGTTTACCGAGTGAGAGCAGTCTGGCTCTAACTCGGGCCAGACATCCGCAAAGGAAGTGCTCAAGATTTTCACTTTCGTTTTTATTCTATATTATTTGTTCCTTACTTTTTGATTTTAATTTTTTTAAGCTGTAAAATAATTTTTTTATAATTTAATACTTTATCTGGGCTCTATAGCACCAACCAATTATTACTAATCAAATAAAAATTTTTTTGATAAGTTTTTGTTGCATCAAAACCATTTATTTGGTAATAAATCAATAAAGTTTTGATTAGTATAAAACACTCAATTATTTGGATATTTAATTAGTTGTAGGTTAGTGGTTGGTGTAATACGGCCATGATAGAGCGATTATTCAAAAAAAAAAATCAAACAATTTGTCCATTTATTATTTTAAATTTTTATCATTAATTTCAAAATTGACAATGCATATACTAATTACAAACTTTAAATGAAGTACAGAAGACCATTATATTAATCAAATAATAAAAAACTTGTCAAAGAGTACAGGTGATTCCGAGAATATTTATCAAAATTTAAACGTTAAAAAACTATAAAAAAAAATAAAAAAATGAAAAGGTAAACAAATATTATAAACATTTATCTACTATACTGCGTATACATATGTAAATATTACTTAGGTACATATTCGTTTTATATTTTTTTTTCATTTTTACTACTATTTATTATTTTTATTTATTTAATTATTTTATTGTTCATTTGAAGTGGAGAAATTTTCATTTTTAATAATTAATTATTTTTTCATGAGTAACTACTGACCATTGTAAATGTAAAAAAATTTACATGTATGTAAATTTATTGTAAAAAAAAAATTTTGTATAAATATATATAGGGGTTTATAGTACGACTAAAAAACACATATATGCACATACATACATTTTTTTAAATTCAATTATTGAATACAAGTTAATATTAAATATATTTAAAAAAAAAATTAAATGAAAATTGTTTTTCGTTAATATTTTATAATATCCTTTTTTTTTTTCTCTGCTCCATTTCAGGCAATTATATACGAAGGACAAGATAAAAATCCAGAAATGTGTAGAGTTTTATTAACTCATGAAGTAATGTGTAGGTAAGTGTTGAATTGATTTAAAAATATTAATCTCTAAATATATATATGTATATGTTTTTTTTTTTAATAATTTATTTTAATTGAGTACTGTATTAAAATGTAGATGTAACTTGAAAAGTATGAAAATGATCCTGTGTAGGATTTTTTTTTTGCGAGGATATAGGTGGGAATTATCTAAAGACGCCATAAAGAAGTGGAACGAGCACCCTGTCCTCTATGTTGTATGAGACTCTAATCCACTAAAGACCACCTTCCTTCTTTGATGAAGCAATAGGCTATATCTATTTTAGTATTCATGCAAGGGGAGCTAAGTTTAGTGAACGAAAATTGATTTCAAAATGGTAAACATATTGTGAACAAAGTTGCTAATGTTCACCTTGAATCTCTGCACATTGTATATGTAATCAATTAATCATTATCAAAATTCTGGGGAACACAAAGGTGGGAAATAAGATAAAAGAGATCTTCAAATTAAAAAAAAAAATTAATTTAGAAATAGTAATGAAAAAGGCTTTTTTATTGTTTCCTTCTCAATATTTTATTCTACTCTAAAAGCTCTATACTATTTAATTATCACAAATTCTAACAGCTCGAAAGTTTAAGATCTAAAAATATTTAGCTATATATATATATATATAAACATCTATAGTTTATTCTTTAAAAATACAAGGTAATAGCTTTGTTACTAGGTATTATATTTTAGGTAACCAACTTCCACGCTGTATATAAAAATAATTTCTTATTTACTTTGCCTAAATATGAATAACTGGGCAAAATGTTGGGATCTATGCCAGCAGCATGGTATCTATTCTGAATTAAATGAAACTCTTTTATCATAAAGGTGATTAGTAGCATAATACATTTAGGAAATCAAGGAAAGGTGAAAAAAAAAGGAAAAATTTCACCTGTTACATTTCACTTAGAAGAAGATATAAATTATGGATTTTGTGAGAACATATTTCAAAGTTTAGGAGTCTGTTTATTTTGAGACAATTGTAATTATTGTACCTAAAATAGAAACGATGTTAAACTTATTTCGACAATCCATATACAGTCTTTTTTTTTGTTTTGTGATCTATCTTACCCCGTCCGGTACTCTGTGAAAGTTTCATACATATTTTTAGCTTTAGATAATGTTTCTATCATATGAATTCAGTTTTATTCCCTTTTATTTTATTAAATATTTTGGATTTTATATTCAATTATTTTTAAATTAAGAATCCATTCAAAAACATTAATTTTATTTTCTATTTTTAATTTAATTTCACTCCATTAGAGTTAAATAACTTAATTTAACTATCACTATTTATTAACTCTTTCTTTTTATTCTTCAAAGGTTTATGAATTCAATCTATTCATTATACATATATATATATATATATATCCATTATGTATTTATTTTTAAAGTTTCAACAGATTTCTATATTTTATTTATTATCCAAAAACAAACCAAAAACAATAGAAAGAAAATAAAAACTAAAAACAACCACAAATAAACTAACTAAAAACCGAAATAAAATAAAATAAACATTCAAAGTTCCAATTTAATCCAATTAATCCGAATGTTTTTATTTACTCTTAAAATGTTTTTTTAATTATGCTATAGATTCTTTCGTCTTACATCCAAAAATACCATCTCTATAAAAATAAAAATGTATACTTACATTGTAATCAACATTCTTGTTGACTATTATTAAAGCCCATATAAAAATGACCATAGCACTATGGTCCTTTTATCCTTTCTTAAATATCCATTTTATTATATTATTTTGTTTTCCTTTTAATTTGTCTATATATATGTTAGTAATGTGAATGAATGTATTTTCTCGCATTTTCTCTGGATTCAGAGCATATTAAAAAGGACCTCTTTTGTTCATTTAGAAAATAGAAGAATATGAAAATGTACACATGTACAAGCATAAACCTACATACATATATTTATATACATATAAATAGAGAAATATAGTATTATAAGAAGTTTAATTCATTATTATTGGTCTTAATTGATCGAATAAACGCTTAGAGGTACAAAATACGATTAAAATCGATTTAATAAAGGAACACAAAAGATAAAAACCAAAAAAAAAAAACAAAGGGACATTTACTTTATTCTAGGAACTAAATTGTATTTATGACGCTTAGTTAATTGTATTTTTTTTTTCAATTAAAGTCTGTCTGTTCTCTTGGTTGTCTAATTTTTAGAATAAGTTCAGAAAGAAAAAAAAACTTGTTAGTTGGTTAGAAAACTGTTTATCTATGGTTGTAAGTAGTTTTAATTTTATTATACCCTTAAAACTTTATCACAATAATATATTTTGTAAACTTACTCAATCAATAATGGTATCTACAGTATTTAATCCAATATAGTAGAATCAAGCCGGATTTCAGTATATTCGAGTGGTTAAGCGCATAAGTGATTAACTGAAGGAGCACTCATCTCAGTTTAAATCTCAAGAAGAGGTAGCAAGTTTTTTTTAATTGTCACCAAATATAGTGCATATAATACTTAACTTATAATGACTATTATAGTGATGGATAGAAGTACAGAAAACCTATATATTGCATTATGCAACCTATATTAGGCATGATTTCGGTTTTGCATTATTACAATCAATAAATAAATTAGTGAATTCCAGACGAAAATCTATTCAAATAGTATCTTTTATAGCTATTTAAATAATATCTTACCACTTATTTATCAGTTTGAAAGTTCATAATTTTCGTTATATCTAAGTAACTAGTCTTATAATGTTTTTTAATATTGATTACCTAAAAACAAAATTGCATACTTTTAGGAATATTACAATTAATCCCCCCCCCCCCCCCCCTTTAAAATTAGGAACTTACAGTATGTTTATTGTAAATATAAATGTGTGGGATTGAAAAAACGCTAAGATTTTATAGCTTTTAATAATGGTTGCTTGCAAATTAAATTAAAACTATTATTTAGTCAGAAGAACGAACCTGATTTTCAAAGTGTTATTTATCTATTAATTATAAAATTTCTACTGTTTGGAAAATTCTTCAATGAAAATCTGAAATAGTTATTTAGCAATGAAAATAAAATTATACTCACATATGTTTACAAATTAGTTACAGTGAAAAAGTTTAGAAAATAAATCAAAAGTTTAAATTATCAAATCGAAAAAAATTATTTTTTTCTTTTTAAATAAAATATATAATAATAATAAAAAATTATTTTTTTATGTCCTTCGTATTATTTCAATTTATTTGTATTCCGATATATGTAAATATAAAAATATATAATATAAATATATACATATATAAACGTTAATGTATAAATTTGGTTTTTTTTTTATATAAAATAATGTAACACCACCCTTGTTATCCTTTTTTTTTTCCTTGATATTTTTCAACTGTTTTAATTTTATATTTGTTTTTAGTTCATAGATTTTGATATCAAAGTAGTAATTGAGAACAAGGACAATAGTAAAATGAAAAAATGTATATATTTTTTTTATCAAAAAACTAAATAAAATTATTTGCCAAAAAATAAAAGAGTACATATAGCAATGAAAGGATTTTGCAAAAAAAAATAAAAATAAATGAATATACATAATAGTAATAATAATAATAAAGTAAAACAATAATAGGTTTTAATTGTAGACATGGTCAATTTATTAGGTTTAATGTTATTATATAGTATCATATATTTATATTAATACAATCTTATTTTTTCGCGAATTGTCAATACGAAATCAATATTTCATATCTTATTCTAACATTTAGAAACATGTGTTTTTGCAGATTTTTAACAAACCCATTTATATATATAGTATATACTTCTGCAATTTATGTAAATATTCTTTGACTATTATGGAAACATATTTTCATAAGGAATGGAGTGGCAAAATAAACTCGCAAAGTTTTTTTCCTTCTCTTAAAAAAAAATTAATATAGTTCCTTCTTTAGTTTTAGTTATTTCAAAATCTTTTTAAAGTTTAAAAAATCTATTATAGCTAGTAGCTATTCGATTAGATCAAAACATTTCAAAATTCAAATGTTCCGAAGATATGAAGAAAACCAAATGATGCATTCAAAAATGAAGATACATAAGTTTCCATTTCTTGAAATTGTTTTTAACCGTAAATCTCCTAACGTAGAAGCTATTCTAATAAATAATATTTTAGTTTTGGGCAACGCTATGAACTATTTTCTAAAAATATGTAATTCTTTAAAGAGAATAATGACAACAGTATGCATTTTCTTTAATAATGTTAAACCTTAACCTATTTAACAACACCTGCCTCTTAAGCCAAACCATATTTTGAAACCTTTGATACGAATGTTTTAAGACTATGGAGAATACGCAAAGGTGATGACAAAAGTATTAAAGTCGGAAGGGGTGATGGCTAAATTTGTAATATGAACAATTAACTTAACGGTTTAATTAATATAAAATATATTTTTTAATTAATATATATATATACATTTTTCTTATAAAGTAAAATTTTTAATAGCATTCATAAATATAAATTTCAAATTAATTCTTAGTGATAATCTCAGTTCAATGATTCCTTTTTTATAGATTGTTATAAAACTATTCCAGTGCATTTTATATTTAACTAAAAGAAAAATGCATTTATTAATAATGCATTGAGAAATTTTCCAGCACTGTACAAGTACTGAAAATTACTTTTTTATATGATTTTAGATATTTACTACCTATATGTATGTTGTACCACCTTAAATAAATATCTTTAAAAGAGGGGGTTGTTGTTGTTTCACCCTCATCATCGTAAGGTATTCCTTCCATATGTACAAACTAACTTTCTTATACACGATATATATGTATAGTATATATATTTGTATAATTGTATATAGATATTTACTTTTTGGTAAAACGCATTAAAGAATATTGACTTTTATTTTAACTTAGCTGCTTTTTTTTTTCCTTTACTTTATTATTTTTATTGTTTTCTCTTTATTTTATAATATATATTATTTATATACGTATGTATATATCTAAATCCTCCATTTCTTTACAAATATATACACATAATACACCATAATTCTTGTAAGGGTTTTCATCTCTTCTAAGGATATCATATCATTCCGTTATTAAAATGTTATACTATTGAGTATATATTTCTAAAATATAATTGAGTCGTATGATATTCGTATGATATAAGTCGCATCGTTGTATCGTCATTGTTGTTGTTATCGTCGTCGTCTTTGTCGTTCATTGCCTTGTGATACCCATTTAAACTGTGATACATCTATTTTTGTATTATTATTATTATTTTTTTTTTTTTATTTCACCAAAAGAAAACAAAAAAAGAAAAAGTAAGTGTGTAAAAAGGATGAATATCTTTAAAAAAAAAAAATAAGAATAAAAATCAAAAAAAAAAAAAAAGAATTTCTTTTTACACTGTTTTTGGCCGTAGATAAAAATGTTTTGAGTCCTTTAAGATAGTACGCCATCATATATCTAAATGTCTAAGAAAGCAATAATATATCTGATAGATACGTGGTAAACATATTATATATTGTAGATTTGTATATTGTATGTATACAATGCACGTAATATTAATCGTCATTGGAAGGAGATTCCTTTTATACTACAATATACTTATTCTGTTATATATCGTAAATATATTTTATTGGATAGATGGAAATTTGTGTATTTCTTTCCTCAATGAAAAGAATTTTTAGTTTAGTTTTTTTTTTTTTTTTGGTTTTTTTCTTTTTGTACAACAACTATATTATATAATATAGAAATATATAATAATAATAATGTCGGCCGAAGAATCTTTTTAAATTGAAAAGAAATTTTTTAAGATTTTCAAATCTAAATGCAAAGGAACTTAAACTGAAAATATAAAACATAATGTACAGTAAAAATATAATCTATAATATAATGAAATAAAATATAACATAATATGTAAGTGTGAGAATAAAATATAAATAGTATATACATTTATGTAATAAGAATATAAGAAGATCTAAATATTAACAATGGTATATGATGGTCATTTTTTTTTCTTTAAATAAAATAAGGAGAGATTTTGTATTCAGTTTTTGGGGTTCCATTTCTTTCTCTTTATTTGTTAAAACATATTTTTGTTTTAAGTTTTAAATTTAATTTATATTAGCCAGATTTAATAAAATTATTAATTTCAATATTTTAGCAGAATTTATTCACAATCCATGCTGTATATAAGCAAGTTGTTAGTTTATTTATTTACTTAAGCTTACTATGTTTTCACTTTTTCTAATTTTATTTTCTTCATCACAAAGATCTATTTTGAGATGAACTTTGTACGAATTACTTAAAAACCCACGAAATATCCGACAGCATTATAAATTTCAAAATTATTTTTTTTATATCTTTTAGAACTAGAAGTCACAAAAATGTACAGAAAACACAGTTCCATATTCCAAATTTAATATCTTTTTCTATCCTTTAATATTCTGAATTAAAAAATTTTCCTGACATTATATAATGAAATTTTTTTGACCTTTTGATCTTTATTGAAAATTTTATTAAATTTGTATATATATATATATATAATTATTATCTTTTGCCAAGTTTTAAAACAAATATAACAATTCTGTCACACATTTTTTCATTTACCTTAAAAAACCAAACAATATTTAATAATCCTTGACTTTAAGGATAAAATATTTACAAAATATATAATTTTTATTTAAATTGAACAGTTTTTTTTAATTATTAAATAAAAATATTTTAATTATTTTTTAATTTTTTTTTTAAATTTAACATTTTAATAATTTTTTCTTAAATTTTTTCTAGTCGATGTTGTGATAAAAAAAGCTGTGGTAACCGAAATGAAACTCCCTCAGATCCTGTCATCATTGATCGGTAAGTACATATAAATGACAATTTAATCTTCTTATTTTTTTATCATAATTTTATATATATAGAGAAATTTTAGTTTAGAAAATGTACCATGAGTATTTCATTAATATTTTTCTTAGTATGTGTATGTGTATTGAAATTTCTTGAAAATGAAAAACAAAGAATTTTAGTAAAAAAAAAACAAAACTACAAATATTTTTCATAAATAAAAAAAAAAAAAAAAACAAAATCTATATTGTTATTTAAGAAAAGATAAGAATATATAGAAACAATGGAACTTCTTTATATTGATTTAAATAAAAAAAATTTTTGTTAGTGTACAGAAGGTTATTTAATTTATATGTAGTAAAAAAGTAAAACGAAAATCTGAATAATATACCAATACCGAACAAATATAATTTTTTTTTGAATAAAATATTATTTTGGATTATTCTGTTTAAAATCGTCTCTTTAAAAAAAAAAAATTACTTATTAACTAACTATAAGCAATATATGTACATATATATATATGAGAACAATATACCTATATACATATACACATATATAAGAATAAATAATAATAATAAGTCCCGTGACCAATTACCTTCTCTGACCTCATGTGGGAGAGTCATTATTCTCTTATTATTATATATTTGCATATAATACGGATCGTCGGCACACAAACCGAATGATTAGCATAAAGAGAAAAATATTGGTTAGTGGGGCTACTTAACTTATAGGACAAGTATCAGAAATATGTACATACATAATATATTCAATAATTTGGTTATTCCCGCATAATTATAATGATAAAAAGCACCAGGTGATTAGACAGATTATAGGTACCTATATTATATTAAATAAAAAAATTAATCGCCATTTTCCTAATTATTTTTAATATGTGGTATAATTAGAATTAAATTGTATTTTTTAAAAAAATAAAAATTCCATAATATGATAAAAATGATATTGATACTAAAATACCTATTTTAAATTGCTTTAAAATTTACCTTTTTATTTAATGAGCCGTATTTCATTTCTTTCTATAATAATTATTATCCTTATTTAATTACTATATGTACATATTATAAATCGTTTCTTTCCTCTTTCACTATCCCTCTAAAATTTTCATAATTTTCCTATTTGAATTTTGAATAAAATTTCATAATTCGTTAAAATATAGTATAGTATTCTTATTATATATATACATACATACATAATTATATACATTCCACAAATGCATATTTCATATTCAATATTCATCCCTTTAATTCCAATCTTTTATACCTGTATAATTTTCAAAATCCTTCGGAACAAATAAAATACACATTTATTAATAAAAAACGAAATTATGCTTCAAGCTCATTTTAACAAATTAATGCATTTTATTAACAAATAAATTTATTAATTTCATGCAACAACATTATGCAAAAACAAAACATCCATACATATGTAAAAGCAACAAAGTATAATAATACCTATATATAATAAAAATAAAAAAAATAAAAAAAAAAACTGTTAATATTATTAAAAAAATAAATAAATAAAAAAAAATAGGTACTTACCAAAAACATAATTATATAATTATCGCTATTAATAAACATGTGTTATGTTTCAAATATAACCTTTTTCGATATTTTATGAAATATACATATATATGTATGTATATACATATATATGTATGTATATACATATACAAATAATAATACACTTAATCTCTCTCCAACAACTATCTAATGCATCGGTTCTTAAACTGTGGTCCGCGGACTACTAGTGGGCCACGGACTCTTTTTAAGTGGTCCGCGAAGAAAAAAATGATTAATGTAGATAAAAATACTAAATATGTTGTTAAAATTAGTTTCAATGTTAGTAATAAACAAAAAAAATATTTTGTTTTTATTCCTTCAATAATTATTATTGAAATTTTCAAAATATGAAAATATTTTTTAAAAAATCATTAAATTTGAATAAAATCTAGTAGCCCGATCATTATGTAATATATAACTGACTAGGGGCCCTGTAAACCTGCGTACGTAATTTCAAAGAAACAGTTTATAAATTTACATCATATATGTATGTACATATACACTTTATAAATATTTAAATTTAACGGCTTTCAAAAATATTCAAAATAAAAACAATCAAACCAAAGCAATCTATGAAAGTAAAATTAATAAAACTAAAATTTCAATCAATTTCATTCATCATAATATTTTCAATGCATATGTATATAGATGAAAGATGATATTTTATCTATTTTTAAATTTGTTTTGCAATATTTTATTTTTTGTTATACCGAAACTTTATTCGGTGGTCCGCAGATTTCAGATTTTTTAATCCGTGGTCCGCGAAGTATAAAGTTTAAGAACCGCTGCTAATGCATTCATTTCATATATTGCATAACATTAAACATAATTTGTATATATGTATGTATGTATGTATATGTATATATAAAATGAAATGAGGCACATTCATAGTTCAAATAAAATTTGTCAAAGCGCAAATTAAATTAACTAAATGACTTGTATGACTCGTATAGGTCTTCTTCTTCATCTCTTTTCACTTCTTTCATTTCCCGTATACATTAACATATTAACATAATATTGCCTTATATTTTATACTTTTTGTCTTTTTTTTTATTTTTTTTTTTTGCTTCAATTATCTAAAAACGAATTGAAAACGTCAATATACTAAATATAGGAAAAACAGATTATTGACTTTACTGAAAAAAAAAAAAAAACAAAACAAAAAACAGAAAAAGATGACCAACCGGTAACCATATAAAAAAAAAACACGAGTGTAAAATAAAACACAAATGAGATTCATTCAAATTATAATTTTGTGGTCGCATGTCCAAAAAATATTACCCATACGAGAAATTATTTTGAAAAAAAAAAAACAAAAAAACAAAAATACGATATTGTCCATTTAAAATTCAAAAAACATGTACATATATGTATGTATGTACATATATGCAGTGAAAAGCAAACACAAATATTCTAAATGTTAATATGAAAATATTCCGATTATAATTTAATTGAAAGGTTTTTTTTTTTTTTTTCAAAAATCAGTTTATATCTACTAAAATAAAAAAAATAAAAATTTTATATACGCAACATTATTACATACATATATATGATATAACAAATGGCATCGCAATATTCAATTTTATCAAATTGTATTTATAATTTGTACCTATTTCATATGCTCCATAATATCGCACGAAAAAAATATGGAGGGACAAAAAAAAACGCATACATTATTATTTTTCATTAAAAATACAAAAAAAAAAAAACAAAAAAACTTATCAAAAATTATTATTCAATGTATTTTTTTTACTCTAAATATACATAATAATAAACTGAAAAAAAAAAAAAAAAACATGAAACATAATTATAATAATGGTAATGATGATAATAATAAGCATAATAACGAACTCAATCCCTCTCATAATCATCATTAGAATTATCATTTTTTTTAAACATCACACGCCTCATCTAATACTATGTATATATACATATTATAGTGTATACATAAATATACAAATGTTGCATAATATTTTAATGTCTTTTAAAGCACACGTTTCATAATTTTGTTTTCTCTTTTTTTATTTTTATGAATTTTTTTTGTTTTTTTTTTTTGTGTTTTTCTGCATCAACACTTTTATCATATTTATGTATACCACCTTCATAAGGATTCGATTGAAATTTTTTTTTTTTTTTTATATTCATACCACCTATCATTGAAATGGTATACGATAATAACATGGTCATGTTGTTGTTAAAACCGCATTTCATTAATAATTTTGTTTTTTTTTTTTTTTGTTTTTTTTGGAGAAAAATTAAAGCCACTTGCCAACACTATATTTCTACCGCCCCCATATATCATTTATATTTTCAACTAAAATATTATTTTATTCTAATATGTATTTTGAAAATGTTAAATAAAATGTTTCACAAATGCAACATTTACCGTTAGTTTGTATAAAACAAAAAAAAAAAAACAAAAAAGAAAAGCAAAAACAAAAATAGATATTTTTGAATCTCATTATTTTACGTTATTATTATTTTTTATTTTTTTTATTGCTTTTCTTGTTGTTGTCAATGTTAGTGGATGTTGCTACAAATTGCAATTCAATTAGCCTTATAATGTCAAAAACAAAAAAGAAAAAAAGATTTAGAGTTATATTTTGAATAAAACATGATTTTAGTTATAATATAAGTACATTTTATTTTACTGTTACTGTTTTTATTTTACCGTCGTTTTCTAAATTTTTTTTTTTTGTTTTTAATATTTCATTTTAATTTTATTGATTTAGTTGTTGCTGTACTTACTGACTGCATTGTATAGGGTTAAATAAATGCTATAGTTTTTTTTTTTTTTTTTTTTTTAAATATTTTATATTACAATTACCATAATTCGGTTGACACGTGTCAATATTGTAAAAAGAAACAAAAAAAAAACATAACAAATTACCCAAATGAATTTCATGTAATAGTTGGAAGTATGTACCTACTACCTACATACTTGAACCCAAAATTTTGCATCCTTATAATTTGTTATGTATCCTTTTATAAGAAATTAAATGTTTCTTATGTTGTTTCTTAAATATATAAAAAAAAGGAATAAAAGAAAAAAAAGAATTTTCCTTTTTTTTTTTTTTTGTTTTGTTTTTTTTTTGTAGTATAAAATAAATTGTCAATCAGAAAGGATTAAAAAAAATATATATTTACATATATGTATACATATGTATTATATTGTAAAGAATTTAATCAAAATATGCAATAGACTTATTTTAAATGGAATTATTGTAACTATTTTACAAATATGTTGCATATAATAAATATTATTAATATTATTAATGTAAATGTCAGACATGTTTGATGATGGAAAAAAATATTAATGTAAGAAAGAAAGATTTACATTTTTCGAAATTTTAATACAATTGCTATCAATATTGAATTTATATACCAATTTGAATCAAATTACTTTCATATGTTTTGATTTTAAGCTTGTCATTCAGTATATTGGTATAAAAAAATTCACTATATTGGTATATGTTTTGGTAGATCATTTTTTTTCTTTAATTATTATATTTATTTTCAGAAGATTGTTTTTATATATTATATTTAAGTTGTTTTACTTCAAGCTATTTCTTTATTCTTCTTGTGCATCAAAGTACTTTATAAATTAATATTGTTAAAAATCAATTCCAATGATGTTTTGTAAAAATATTTTTTTTATATTTAAATATTTAAAATTCCGATCCAAAAATGCATGTACTATCATCCAAATAGCTATAAGAATACAGGACAAAACTAGGTAGAATATCTAAAAATATATAGCAAAATTTTGAAAATCTAATTGCAAATTCTTTTAACAACTGATACCCGCTACATATCACCTTACATTCGCTCTGAACGGGGCTTTATAATTATTTTTGTTTCATACATTGTCTTTTTACTTTAAGACATTTTAAAAATCTTTTAAATAGTTTCAGTAGAAGAATTTTCAAGTCAAAATCATATAAATATCTCATAAAGTTGACAATCATATTGACTTAATTAGATCTTTAACTATAAAATAATTAGTTGTCCATTTCAAAGAAAAAAATTCAAAAAAAAACTCAAAAATAATCCATCATTATATTACTTCGCATCATTAAATTTACTTTATACTATATATAAATAATTAATTGCATTTAAATTTTCGATTAAAGTGTCCATTTTAAAATAAAATCCACTTCATTATTTTAAAATTCCAATTATTTTAACCAGTTTTTACTATAGATATTTAAAATTTTCTTTCTATAGTATAAAACAAAAAAAAAAAATTAAAAAAAAACCCCAACAAAAAACTTAATACAAAATTAATTCCCCTTAAAGATAAATAATTTCTTTTAAGATTTACAATACATTTGAGAATTTTTAACTTCCTTTAAATCCATAATTGAGTATTATTAACCAAATTAATGTTATTTACAATTTATTTAATTTTTAACAAATTCGAAAAAAATTTTTCTTCTTTTCTTAACTTTATTATAGATTTAACAAAAAAAAAAAAATAACTCCCAAACGCTTACAGCTTAAATAAAAAGATAAATATTAAATAGTGAAAAAAAAAAATACTTATTAGCTTCCTAGCACTTTCAATTCAAGGCACCAAAAAATAAAATAAATAAATAAATAAATTGCAATAACAAGCGCAAAACTCTCTCTCTTATACTACTCGTATATTGAAAAAATAAGAACAGAAAACCAAAAAAAAACTAGCGTTCAATAAATAACATGACAAGATAAATCTTTTTTTTTTTTGTTGTTTCTGTTGTTGTTGTTGACCAGAAAAAGAAGAAGCATCAGTATCAAAAACAAAAACAAACAAACAAACAACATGATACAAAACAAACAATCGTAAAATACCAAAAAAAAAAAAAAAAAAAAAAAAAACTGATCAGCAATCTGCCGCTATCATGGAGGTCCTTGTCATTAAATCACTTACCCGTAGCACAAGTCATAATACGCTTATATAAGTTTAACGACTTGTGCTCATCATCATTTTTAATTTTCAATCAAATCAAATCAAATCCAATATCCCCAACAATAATCTCAAATCTATATCCAATCTATAAAAAACAATTATACAAAAAATAAATAAAATGCTACCTATCCACCATCTATCATCATTCTTCTCCGTCATCATCAATGTGATCTTGAGCACATCAGCTTAGATTTTTGTGAATTTTTTTTTTTTTTTTTTTGTAATTCCTTTATAGTGGCGCATATATGAAATTGAAAATTTCTGATAAAAATAAAAACAAATCAAAACATACATAAATAGCAATCAAAAAAGGAACAGTAACAACAGTATAGCAACAATATTGCAATAACTATATATAAAACAATAAAAAAAAATATATATATATATACTTACATCTGATTTTTGTCATCATCACATTATTATGATTTTGATGCGATAATGTACGCGCAATCAATAATAATATTTCTTTTTACCTTTTGATTTAATTGATATTGATTGTTATTTTGATTATAATATTGATGAGATCATGATTTTTATTTTGTTTTTTTTTTTCTTTTTTCTTTTTATTTTTTAACAAACAATTACAATTATCGTTCAACTTCATAAAAACAAACCGACCGATCGACCGAAACCGACTTCAAAATAAATCAAAAAAAAAAAAAAAATATCTATAATATATAGAAAACGTTCAACAAGCTGTTATTTTCTCTTTTAAAACTTATTTTTTGACTTATGTTTTATTGATGAACTCACATTTACTTACGTATATTGCAGCCACCAAGTTAGCTAGCAATAGTTTTTGATATGATTTGATCTGAAGTGAACTGATCTTGATCTTATTATTGCAATAAGTTTTCAAAATATCTTGGAATATATGATAAAACTGTTTTTTTTTTTTTTTCATAAGAACAACAATTGATAAATAACAAACAAAATATTGTACTGGAAAAAAAACGAGTCTTTTGTAACTGATATGATGAAAGAATGAGACAAAAACTTCAAAAAAAAAAAATTAAAACCATAAAGTTAATACACAATTTAATCATGGCAACAAACAAGAAAAAAATGACAAAGAAAACGACGACGACGACGACGACATTGGACACGATTGTTGTAGACACTTTGGTTTTGTCCTGATTTCTATTTATTGTTGTTGTTGTTGTTTATGTAAAAGTTCAACACTAGTACATATAACACAAAATCCAAATTTAGGAAATGTAAAAATCAATCATCAGAAATTCAAGTCTCTAACAAAAAAACAAAAAAAAAAAAATAAAAATATACAATGATGGATTGGCGGGCACCTTTTTCTTCACTTCGTTAATATACGAATAAGAAAAAGAAGAACAACAAGTGGTTATTATTGTTGTTGCTGCTTCTATTTCTGTTGCTACTCTGTTTAAAAAAAAAAAAAACACAAAAACAAAACTTCAATGCTCATAGTATTATAAATAGTATGTAGAAATTTTTAATAATAATGATAATCTTGATTTAAAATGATATTGATGATGAAAATGATTATGATGATCGTGATGATGATTTTTGATAATGGATTGAGAGTAAAAATGATGAGGACATAACAAAAGAATTTTTACGCAATGTTTATGGACCTTATTGAAATTCTCAGATCATGTACAAATGTGGAATTTCTCACAGATTTCAATTTGGAATTCTATTTTTTTTTTTGTTTTTCTTTCGATTTTTCCATTCTATTTTTTTTACCTTTTTATTTTAATTTTTTCTTCTTTTTCTATTTTTCCGTATTGAATTTTCATTATTTTACATAGTTTTATGGATTATTATGTGAATTTAGAATTTTATTTCTATTTACCATTTCTATTTTTTTTTTTTTTTTCTTAATTAGAATTGCATAAATTTAGGAGTTTTTTTTTTTGTTTCTTTTTTATCTTTTAATCTAGTTTTTTTTTTTTTTTTATTTCGTTTTCCGATTCTTATTGATAGATAAGACTTTTATTTTAATCTTTTAAATCTGATTATAATCCAAAAAGAAAAAAAAAAAAAAAATAAATAAATTTAATATATGCAGCTATGTGTTCCATATAAGATCAAATCACACACACTTAAAATATTTTGATTTAAATTAATTCAATAAAATCTATTTCAACTTTTACGTCATCCACTTTTCAATTCATTTAAAACAAAAAAAATTCAAATTTAAATCTATAGAAGAGAATATTTTCTTGTATGAATTGAATGTCAGTTAAATCAATTTAAATTAAAAAAAAAAATTCTATTCTTCTTTTAAAAACTGTCATATTCTATTTAAAAATCATAAAATTACTTCATATTTATTTAGAATCCTTATAGGCATATAGTATACACATTTACATAATTATTATTTGCAAATGTAGAATATAGAATATGGAGTAGGAGAGGAGTCATTCAACTGTCACATTTTACATGTGATGTGACAATAAAAAGTCCAATAAATTAACACGCAAATTGACAATTTAATGGTTAATTACTATCAAATCATTTATATAAAAGGGAAGTCAGTACCTTTTTTTTTGTTTGTTTGTTTGTTTTTTGGGACTATTTAACATATTTTATATATAGATAATTAAATGTTCTAAATTAAGGTTACCAGCTTTACTAGATTATTACATTATAGAATATTTAAAACATTAAAGTCTGGATATAGAATTAAAAAGGGGAATTGTGTTAAGTTTATGATGAAAAGTTTATTGAAATATAGGAAATACAGAAGCTACAAAAATCTGAAAAAAAACTGATTGAAATTATATATGAAATTTGTTTCATTTGTTGTTATAAATTTATAATGTAATACATAATATAATATTTAAAAACTTTTAAAAACGCATCAACACAAAAATTTTCTAATAAGGGTTTGGAAATTTTCAGCTAGTGCAGTTAGTTTAGCGTACCTTCGATTGATTATAGTAAACAAAATTTCAACACTCTTTTAATATAAACTACATATTAGATTCAAAGCATCGTATTAATTTCAAGCTAGACAAACTTTTTTTTTTAGTTTATTGCCCCGCCACATACATGTCACAAGGAAATTACACAGGCTTTACTTTCCAGGTATGGCTGTAAATGTTGTAAGAGGGACTTATTCTTATGACGTATGTGAAATTGGATCCCACACTACTCCCTCGGTGTTTACTTCGCATTTTGTACGCTCCTGCCCACTAGGCCACCAAGGTTCCGAAATGGAATTATTTCCAGTTGAATCCATTTGATTTTAAGGAGTCATATTTTTTAGTTATATGTATAAAAATTTATGAACTTTGTGGGTTTCCTAGACTTTAAATTCAATTGCAATTGATATGGGAAAATGCAATGATAACGGTTTATTCACATTCAAATTACGAGAATATTTTAAGACGATTTACTACTCTAATTAAATACAAACATTTAAAATTTCTTTATTTGGGTTTTTGCCTCTGCCTCAAAAATTATTTTCATACAGTATATTCAAATTTAATTATATATAAGTATGTAGTTGAATGGTAATCATGGATGATTTTGTTTTTTTTTTTTTTTGAAAACCATTATATTGGCCTACCAGTAACCACTAAAGTAAATAAACAAACAAATAAACATGTTATTAAATACCAAGTATATGTATAAGTAAAACAAAAATTAATTCAATGATAAGTAATAATTACAGGTAATTTTAATATGATTTAATTGTTACTTTCCAAATAATATATTTAGATATGATTTATTTGAAGGACATCTTTATTATTGGATATATATAGAATAATGTATACATATATTTTTAAAATCTAACAGGATAATAAGCAAGTCATTATTCTGATGTACATATATATATATATATACATTATATCAAATAAGGATTTTTTTACCACCATAAGTGGTCATCATAAAATTAATAGGATGTTTATATTATTTATATTCTATATATTTAGTTATACATATAATTAAAATCTATTCTAGAAAATTATATTAATTTTAAATATGTATAATCAACTTTCTAAACCCATAATATAAAACAAAAAAAAAAAAACACAAAACACAAAACATATAAAACTAAAAAATAAAATAGAACAGAAAAGGGAAAAAATATAATGTAAACACGATACAATTACCTCTGATTCCAATATGATCGGCACCACTTATTACCTTATATTGAAAATGGTGTGCGTCGAGTTATGCAAGTAATGTTAAAATTCTTGTAAACGATGCGAATTTTAATTTAATTTTTTTTTTTTGTTTTTTTTTTTTTTTTGTGTACGTTAAAGAAAAAAAGAAAAACAAAATTAATGGAAAAACGTGTTGATGGTAAATAAAAAAAAAAATTTCATTTTTTTTTACACATTAACGCTCTAACGCTCTAAAAACGCATATGTACGAAAAACTTCCAACATGACAGGATTTGAAAACTTCGAAAAAAAAAAAAACCTCTTTTTTCAAAATAGACGTGAAATTATTCGGAGCAAATATTGTCGTTGCCAAGAATTACTGAACTCGTGTAAATCACATTTCTAGAATATTGAGAGTAAATTCTTAGCTTAATTTTCTTCTTTTTTTTTTTTTTTTTTAAAGATAATTATGAGAATTAAAGGTTCCATCCACAAGTAGACAATATTTTCTAATATTCAATATCAATATTGTTGCATTATAATTACATATGACAGTTTTTTATTTATAATTTTAATTTCAACTACATCTTGGATGTTGTTCTTGGTTGTTGCAATTTCTTTTTCTTTTTTTTTTTTTACTTTTAATCTATGATTGATTGATGAAAATTATAAAAATCAAAACTGAAAAAAAAAAAAAAAAAAAATTGATGTGCTCCTTGTAACTGGACAATTGCCAATTAAAAAATCTGTTCAAAGATTCAAAATGAATTCGGAGGTCTTTTTTGCTTGTTTTTTTGTTTTTTTTTTTACTTTTTTTTTTTGCAACTCATTGTGATTGATCTTTTGCGCTTTGATCGCGTATATTATGATCTTACCTTTTCTATAACTGATACGAATCAAAGATCACAAAAAAAAAAAACAAAAAGAAAAATAGTAAAAAAAAAGTTTAAAAAAAAAAAACATTATCTAAAGATTTATTGAAAATCGTTAGGGAATTATGTCGAATTTTGTTTTTTTTTTTGGATTATTATATATATAAAATAAGAATGTAATTTTAATTATCAATTAAAGAAATGAATCAGATCAGATGGATTGTGTGATCTGATTTAGGAAAATCAAATTTAAATTATATGTTATTTAACATTTTATATTATATTTTTATAGATTTTTTTTTTTTAAAACTTAAAACTTAAAGATAATATTATTTAGACCTTATGATTCAACCGTCATGATTGAACGAATTGTATATCGATCCAAACTCGTTTCATTGAAGAAGAGGAAGTTTATTGCTTGTGGAAAGTCTTCTAAAAGAGTAAGACCTCTTTATAAAATTTTTGGAGAGAATACATTTAGGTAATCAGAGATAACAGTAGATGAAGAAATAATTTAATTCAAAAGTTCTAATATTTATATTAGCAATTCAAATGTATAGGTTGTTATTTATTTTCTTTTGATTTTCATGATTCTCCTGAACCTAAACTTATAGATTTTCAAAAAAATCTTTTCAATAGATTTGTTAATTCATAATAATTTAAAACATTTTCTTTTCGCTTTCTCTATACAAAAAAGAATGTATTATAATATCTATCATATATAAATAACACTTCTAAAGTATTTTATGTAAACTTTTTTTTTTTTGTTGAATCATAACTTCTTAATGTTTTATACATTTATGCGCAACCAAAAAAGAAAAAAAAAAAAAAACCATTGAGAAGAATTGTTAAGATAATAAATACCAAAAAAGGCGTTTTTATTGAATTCAAAAAATATTAAAACAATAGACTATACAAAAACAGCAATAGTAATAATAATAATAAAAAAAAACAAAAAAGCAACAGAAGCTACTAAAAATGTGTAATAAAAAAAAGAAATCACTTTGTTAGATGTCGCTTAAATCGCAATTTTTATTTTTTGCTTTAGAACAGTTTTAAAAATAAGTCTCTCAAGCTCTCTCAGACACAAAATATGAGAAATCAGTCAGTTTATTTTCAATTTCAACTCCTATTAAAATATGATTCGTTTTTTTGAAAAAAAAATAAATCAAAAAAATTTATTAAAGAGAGAGATGGCAACAGAAAATATAAATTTTTTTTTTGAATAAATATACCGCGAGCGTACAAAAAACTTATATTGTGTAATTACGTCTAGTTAAATTGAATGAAACAAAAACGGTATTGAACCGACCATATAATTTTTTTTTTTATGATGTTTCGGAATCTGATCGATAACAAGATAAAATTTTTATATGTAAAATTTTTTAAAATAAGAATCGTCCGGAATTAATACAATTCCTCTAAAATAACAATTTCAATACTATAGTTTATATTTTTTGTACGGAAAAAATAGTTTAAGTCTATTTAAAGGGACAATGCAAAGTTACTTTGACAACAATTAATATTTTATTATTATATAATCTATAAGATAATGATTAATTTTTAAATGAATTCATTGATTATACTGATGCGATATTAAGAGAGTCTCAAAACAAAAGATACAAGTACAAATTTTATTATTATTTTTAAGAGAAAACGAAGCGATAATTCAATAAAACTTCATACTTCATTTTCCACAAGGTATAGGAGAAAATGTGGTCATACTAAAAAAAACAAGGTAGAATGTAAACCAACGGTTTTTAAAAGCGCACATTTCCAAACTCAATACAAACTGTTTAGAATTTTGACTTGCACAAAAATTTGAAAATTTCATGTAATAAGAAAAAATGTGAAAATAGGACATTTTCGAAATTTTGAGGCGCCGTAAGTCCGGAATCCTATATAACTAAGAAAAGCCATTAACACGCGTAAAAATATATTATTGAACCTTTAATTTTCATGCCGAAGAAAAATTTTTACAGGTGTCTAAAAATAGCAAATTTTTAATTTTTGAGGCGTAATAACTCTTAAAGAGGGGGTGTTACCAAAAAATTTTTTGAGGAAACTTATACTAATTCTAAGAGTTCTTTCTTGTCTCAAAATTTCAGGTTTCTATCTAAAGGCGTGCCGGAGTTATGAAAAAAGAAATTTCATGCAAAATATGGTTTTCACATAACGGTAAATTTAAATAGTAAATTACAAAATATTGCATAATTTTGATATTGTTTTATATAGATAATAAAATTTTCGATCTTCTGGCGGTTTTAGATTGCAAAACTATTACGCAGGGCGTGAGATATATACATCTGAAAATGGGACTTTTTCGCAATTTTGAAGAGCTGCAACTTTGGAACCCTTTACAACTAAAACAAACCTTTAACACACATTAAAATATATTACTGTAGCTTTAAATTTTATATCTTGCAGAAGTAAAATGTGTATAGGTGCCTAAGTTACAGGTGTTTAAAAATAGCAAATTTTCAATTTTTAAGCCTTCATATCTCATAATCAGGGGGTGGTCCAAAAAATTTTCTGAGCAAACTTATACTAATTCTAAGAGTTCTTTCTTGCCTCAAAATTTCAAGCTTCTATCTAGAAGCGTGCCGGAGTTATGAAAGTAGAAAAATCATGCAAAATTTGGTTTTCACATAACGGTAAATTGAAATACTAAATTTAAAAAAATTGTATAATTTTGATATTAATTTACAAAGATAAAAAAAATACCTGTCGAATGCCGTTTTCAGATTGAAAAGATCTTAAGCAGAACATAAGATATATGCATTTAAAAATAGGGCTTTTTCAAAGTTTGAGGGGCTGTAGCTCCGTTAAGGGGGGGGGCTACATGAAAAAGTTGTTCCACAAAATTATTTTTTTTATGAGACCTATCCATGGTTAAAAATTTTTTTCTCTATCTTTAACGGTGTAGAAGTTTTGTAAACAGACGGATGGACGGACGGACGGACGGACGGACGGACGGACAGAGTGAAACTAATAAACACATTTTTTCAAATTTTTTTTGGAAATGTGCTAAAAACATTGGGAAACATTGGGATACAAAATTTAAATTATTAAAAGAATTTAGGACTTTGGCTGGAATTCTGTATACAAATAGAAAATTATTATTAAAAGAAGAATAACATACATTATATACATTCTATGTGATATTTTAAATTAAAATTATAGATAAATTACAGTTCCATCAATAAAAGTGCAAATAAAACAGATCAAAATTTTTCTATATAGATCCTAAGTTTTCTATCATATCGATAAAAAAAATCCCAATTTGTAAAATCCTTATAAACCAACAACAATTTAAACAAAACCAAATCAAATAAAATAAGATTGGTTGGTTGTTTTATTAAATTAGGAAGCAACAAAAAAAAAAAAAACAAAACATAGAATCTTAATTATTTCAAAGAGTTATATTACATCAATTTGATGCAGATAAGCATATTTAGATTGATTTTAATTTCTTATGCTGTGATACTTGAATCTGTTGTTAGTTACTTTTGTTAATTACTCTTATGGAATGATAAATGATTATTTTTTTTTTATTTTCTTTGATGCTACTGTTATGTTAAACATGATTTTCTTTGATTTGTGCAATTATCCTTTTAACTTCTTTAACTTGTTCAAGTATACATTGAATGCAACTTTTCATATATATATATGTATGTATATTGTGTACCTATATTATATAAATATAACAATGATAATATCTAATTTTATTTTATTTTTTTTCATTTTTTTTTTTTGTTTTGATTTTATTTTCACTACGCATCTTTAAATGTTATGTTATTGATGACAATGAACAACGCAATTTCTAAATTCTTATTTTGATTTATTTAGATTTAAATTTTTTTTTTTTTTGAATATGAACTTTAAATAAAAAAAAAATTCTTAAATAGAAACTATATATAATATAAATATGTAGTAAAAAAATGTACACAGAGAAAATACAAAAACAAAAAAAAAAATCAAATGATTACTTTGAACGATTACAAACGATATTTTATTGTATAAGTAAAGAAAAGCATATGGCTTGCAATTGTTATTGATTCCTTTCACGTGCCATGTATGACAATAATTTTTTTATATGTATTTTACAAAATCGGCAAAACAATTGAATGAGTGCCGACTTCTTCTTTCTTCTTTTTTTTTTTCTTTCTTTCTTTCTTTCTTTCTGATCCAATTAGCATCATCTTTGTCTATTTTATATTATTATGTATATATATGTATACAAAAATTTACTCATCAGTGTATCAGAAAATCGCATGAATTTTTATGTTTCGCTTATTTTTATTTCACTCTTTAAAAAAAAAAAAACAAAAAAAAAAATAACATAACATAATAAAAATAAAAAACACATAAAATTATGAGCATTCAATAAACTTTATTAATTCAAGTCCACTTTTAATAAATAATTCAACTATAATTCTATAGAAATTTTAACTAATATGGTTAAAATATGTTTTGTTTACAATTATTTAAACCTATACTATATATAAAGTTAAAAAATTTAGATCAGATCACTGTGTTGCTGGGCTTTATTGGAATTATATAGTGGCAACAAATTTAATTCAAATAAATTCTATTCTAAAAGAAATTTTTAATACTAGAAAATGTTATGAATTAATAAGTGTAAAAAAAAAAAAACAGTGATCATAAAAATTAAGTTCTCATACTACTTCGTAATTGTAATAATATTCATCAAAATTCCTAACCAAACAGGCAGTAATAGTCCAAGTTAAAAAAAAAAAAAAAAAAAAACATACTGTTCCATCAATGGAACAACAAAAAACATAAGAAAACTTATATTTATGACGAGTTAACATAAAAGCTACTAAACATCTCACTCGCATTTGATTTCGCATTTTTTTTAATAATTCTTTTTTTCTTTTTGTTGGTTGTCTTTTTGAATTCTTTTCTTCAATTTCTGATAAAGATTTCTGTTGTCCAAGAAATTTTTTATTTTTTTTATAAGGATCTTACTTTTAATTCTGAAAAAATCTTTATAAAAACAAAAAAAAAAAATTTGGATTTGCAGAAAATCACAGAAAATCAACGGAAAATCGTAATATGTATTTGGAGGTACAAGAAAAAAAAACAAAAAACAAAAAAAATAAAAAATTCGATAAAGCACGCAAAAATAAATAAAAAAAAAAAAAAAATTTATTTCGAATTTTTTGTCGCATACCTAATCAAAAAAAACAAAAGAAGATATTATATATAATTCTTTACAGGTGGTACATTATGAGATCATCGCACAGGGGGATATTGATCACCAATAAAACACGTTTTTGATTAAATAAAGACCACCCATGAGAACTTAATTTATATGAAAATTTTTTCGAATGTTCACAGTATAATTGACATAACTTGTCATACATGTAACTTACCGGGAACAATTGGCTCCTTTAATAGGATAACAACAAGGAGAACAATATAACAATAATAAAAAAAAAAAATAAAATTAAAGACCTACCAAAGAGCTGAAAATTGTTGTGTAAAACAAAAAATTAAAATTTATTTTTGTAACCATTTTTTTTTTTTTTTTTTTTGTTAAACATCTTTTCTTTTTTTTTTTCCTTTTTGTTTTTTTTTTTTTTCGAAATAAGTTAACAAATAATTATCTTTCTAGTTCAGATTCACATTAAAAATTCAGATCACATTTAGAAAGGGACAACTTAAAATACATAAGTTTTGTGCTCCTTTTATTTTTATTTTATAAGTAAAAAATTTAAATTCATTTTCTGTTGTACAATACAATTAAAAGTCATTATTATACTTTTTTTCTTTTTTTATAGGTATATTTTGGGTTAATTTTAGAAAAAAAAAAAAAAAAAAATTATAAAATTGGTGGAAACAAATTGAAGATATTTTTATAATTTTAAAAGTTTTTGTTAATTTAATTTCAAATATAAAAAATTTAAATTTTAAGTAATTTTTATGAAATATTTATGTATACTTGTATGACTTCAAGACGTAAGTTAGAGAAAATTTGAATATCCTTGATCTCTAAAATGTTCGATGAATTACTAATTAAAATCCATGTTTAAATAATAGAAAAAGTATCCTTGTAATTTAAAACCTTGTCTTTTTATTTTTTTATTTTTTTTTTTTTTTAAAAAGTACTCGTTACAGATAAGCCCTAGCATATAAAGTTTAAAATATAATTAAGTACCTATACAAACTTCTCTTCTTCTTCTCCCACAGAAGAAACTTTCAAGACTAGACAATATATTCAATAGAGTCACAACAACATAATTTTTTTTCCAAAATGGTTGGTTGCTTAACAGTTTAAACTTACTGCAGTTTTTTAATACTTAAAGCTGATTCATTTACTTTATATAAATTTCTGTGCTTCCTCTTCTTCCACAGAAAAAATGTTCAAGACTGGACAATATGTTCAATATATTAAAAACAATATTATTCGTTTTCCAAAAGGATTAGTTGCTTAACATTTTAAACTTATTGCAGTTTTTATAATTTTCATAATTAACTCTGATTCATTTACTTTCTAAATATTTCTCTTATTTTTTATTTCTACCGCAGAAGAAACTTTCAAAAGTGGACCAAATATATTCAATATATTTACAACAATGTAATAATTTTTCAAATATATTCCTTAACATTTTAAACAATTTTTTATTTCTTTCATTTTTAGAAACTCTTGGTCTTGTACCAAATTTTCATAAGATTTAATAATTATAACAAGTATTGCATTTTTATATGTTTATATTAAAATTTTTTTTCTATTTTATCCCTATGAATTCTTTGTTATACTTTTTATTCTATGTAAAATATTTTATTTTAAATTAAAAAAAAAAATAGAAGGAGTTTCTTTAAAAATACAAATATAGTAGACATACAATCTCTTCACTTTCTCTTCTCAATTTAAACAGATTTGAAAAAGAATTGTTTTGCTTCAAATTTGATTTAACTGTTGTAAAAGAAAAATCTTTTCTGGAAAACTTTTTCAAAGAAAGTTCCGTTTTCCTTTCATTTTGTTTTTTTTTTTTTTTTTTTTTTTAAATAAAAACTTTTTTACTTTCACTTTTACTAAGAAAACTATTTGTACATTCTTCAATGAATCTTTTACAGTTTCATTTTATCAACATGAAAACTGACTGTTAAAACTTTATGTTAAATATAGTTATCTTATTATTTTAACCCTTTGAGCCGTTAGAGGAAATTAGTAATTCACTTAAAAGGAAAAAAAAAACATACACAAATTAAAATTTAATTTTTGAGAAATGAATGATTATATAACATATAGCTGGTTTTTTAAAGGACTATATGGTATCTCAAAATATCGGCAACCGTAGCAATATAAAAAATTAGAGTGGTATTATTTTATAAATTGAAAAGATATTTTCAATTAGATTATCATAGTCTCTTTTATTAATTTATTCTAAAATAATAAAATTTTTTTTAAAATTTAGAGGTCTAATAATTAAAGGACAATAACTTTTTATAAATTTATCCATTTCCTTATTTAAAATTTTCAAAAATTTATAACCTTAATAACCATGAAAATTTTCTTAAAAATAAATCAATTTTATTTTTTTTTCCTTTAAAAATTTTTTTTTTTAAATTTAAATTAATTATCTAAATTTGTAACGAACAAATTTATTTCTGAAGATATTTTCTTTAAACATCCTTCTATATATCTATCTAATTTAACTTATTCTTTAAATTTTCTATTTTTATAAAAAAAAAAAAAAATTGTATTTTTGTTGGAAAAATCAAACATCAGAATAATAAAGACTTATCAGAAATAAAACACAGAGAAAAAGAAGAAGAAAATGAAAGAAAAAAAAAAAATTATGAGCCGACAATTTAAAGAACTCAATTCAACCATATCAACATTGTCTAAAAGTTTTCAGCCCCATTTTGTTTATTTTCCTCTTTCTTCTTATCCTTTTTTGTTTTTTTTTTTTTTTTGTTTTTGCCATTTCTTGTATTTTTATTCCTACTTAAATATTATACACGAATACCTCAATACCAGTGCCACCAACAAATAATAAAATACAAACAAATTTAACAAGAAAATATATAAAAATAAATAAAAATAAATAAAATAAAATACAAAAAACAAAAAAAAAAAAAAAAAAAACATTTTAAAGAATTAAATGCGAAAGAATAGGCAAACAAAACCAAATCAGCTTTAGTATTTTACACAAAAATATTTCCCTAGGTCCTTCTTTACGCATTTTTGTTTTTTTATATTTGTTATTTTTTTTTTTTTTTTTTACAAACAAACATTAATATAACCAACATTACAATATATATATATATATGAATGTATACCTTTTGGCAGGATATTATTTTGATTCCTTTGTAAAATTTTGTATTTTTGTAACGACCGGATTCGGATTCATTTTTTTTATTTCTTTCCTTAGAAATATCTAACAAAAAAAAAAAAAAAAATGAATTCTTTTGCCCACTCATCCGCTCAATATGACTTAAACTGATCCTCACCTCTTTCAGTTCACATCTTCCGACCAATATAATATTTTCATTTTTATGTTATTTTATGTTTCTTTTTTTTGTCTTGGTTTTCTTAGAATGCCTTCATTTTTTTTTTTTTTATTTGTGATATCCCTTTATCCCTTTTACTACCCCATTCCTTAAAAGGACTTTACTTTAACAACAGATAAAATATCCTGACAAAAGTAAAGGAGCTATTCACTAAAAACATTTATATTGGATTGTTGGCCTTTGTATTCTTGAATTCTGATGAATTTTATTTCACTTTTACTTTTTTTTTTTTTCGGAAGAAAAATATAAAAATAAAAAATAAAAAACAGGAAAATGAAAGAAGTAAAAAAAAAAAAAAATTGTTATCCCTTCATTTTTAAATGCTAACAATAATATACAACACATTTGTATTTATTTTTATAAAAATGTCCTCGCTATATTTTTCATTTGTCTTGTATAAAAAAAAAAAAATAAATTAAATTTAGTTAACAAATAATAAGGACTTTTTTTATTTTTATGTAAAAATAACTTTAAATTTTATATTAAATTATTATTATTATTACAATTTCTATGAATTTTAGTGGAAAAACATTTCCCCATTCTCTTCTATAGAACTTTCATTAATCTCCTATTTTTCTTTCTTAAATTGACAAACTTTTCGGCCTTCCCAGGAAATATTATTTGTATTTAATTTCCGAAGATTATAATAAGTCTTGTACATGATGATTGATGTCACTTGAATCACTCTTGCTCTTGGTTTTTGAAAGTCCAACTCAAGTCTATGTTATTTAAAAGGTTTAATCTTTATTTCAGCAAGGTAACTCCTCTGCCAAGTTGTTTTTTTTTTCTATTTTTTTACTATGGGTTCATAGTCAATTAGTTTCCAGAATTAAAAAAAGTAATAGTCTTGAAAATTTATTAAATTTAAATTTACTTAATGAAAACTTAAACAATATTTGGATATTTGTTTTACATACTTTGTTAATAATATCTCTTCATTAGACTCTGTTAAAATTAAGGTCTATTAAATCTTAAAAAAAAAAAAAACAACAGAATCATATTAAATTATTATTCAATCAAGTAAAATTGACACTATGCCACAACATTTCTTAACAAAACATGAAAAAGAATGATACCAGTTTTCGAAATATTAAATTTTTGGTACTATAATTAATTTTATTGCACTAGAAGGACATCGTCTTTTATTTTATTTCAATATAATTTTAATTTTTTAAGCAATCACATAATATTATTATTGAAATATAAAAAGAAAATTTAAAATTTTTAAATAAATATAAAATTTTAGAATTGAATAATGATAATTGCAAAATAATGATTTCTGCTTTAAGGACCTCATAAACTGATTATATATTTGTATTTTTTTTTTATTTCTTTTTTTGTGATTGTATACGCATTCTTAAATTTTCGCCCTTTTTTTTAAAAATCAAACCAAAATTTACTTTTATTTTCTTATATTTTATTTTATTTTATTTTTTCACTTGGCTACTGATGCGAAAAGTAAAATTTCTTTTCTAAAATAAAATAAAATAATAACAAAACCCGCCAATATATCTTATTTTTCATTTTTTCATATAATTTACTATAAATATATGCAGCATTATGTATATTCTATATAGATATACATAAATATTTTTAAATGCCTATATCTACTAATATCTACCTATATATATGTATATAAATACTTTCTAAATGTCTATATATAATATTAGTCATCTATATCTCATATAAAATTTACGTTTTTTAAAAGACATCGAGACAAATATAGATTTTCTTTCCTTTTTTTTTCTTCATCCCTTTCATCTCTTTATACACAATTTTAGTTTGTTTGTTTATGTTTGTATACATAGACTTCTACAACAAAATAAAATCTATATATAGTACATGTATATATATAGTATATAAAAAAAAACGGCTTTCCCTGGTCCCAACAGCATGGCTGGAATCCCAAAGCTACCCTTCATAAAATAATCTCTTTTTTTTTTTCTACGTTCTTATTTCATCCCCAAAATTTTATTTTTGTTTTTTATTTGTTATGTACACAGACAACATTATTCTCTAACGTACGTAACAAAATAAAAAAAAAAAAATACACACAAACACGTTTACACTTAAAAAAAAAAAAAGCGCGTACACAGACCAGAAAAAAACAAAAGAATTCTAAAATAAAAAGTAATAATAATAAGAAAATAAAAATCATATACAAATAATGGCATCATCCACCATGATCGAAATATATGTATATATATCTTTATATACATATAAATATACTTAAACATTAAACTGTACTCTCTTCAAAATGAATTTAACAAATGTCTGTCCTCCCCCTCTATATTATTTTATGCCACCCACAACTCATCATTCATTAAAAGAGAGAGAGAGAAACTCTTCTCTAATATCTGATTAAAATAAATTTTCCTCAAAAAAGTAAAGAAAAGAAAAAATATTAAATAAAAAACAAAAATAAAATATCCTTAGAAATCCTTTCACTTCTTCTTCTTTTTTAAACCAATTTTCCATCCATTCGTTGATTTTAATGCGTTTTCTACTAACAATAACAATAATAACAAAAATAACAACGACAATAAAAAACAATAACAAAAAAAAAATTATAATAACGGTTTTTTTTTCGATGTTTTCGATTATGGGGTCTAACTTAATTTTTTTTTTCTTCAATAGTAACATATTTCTATTTAACATACATACAAAATCATATAAAAGATATTATTAACTATATGTATATGCCTTTTAATAAATGCGTGTGTATATGTGCATTCCATACGAATTTACCTTTTGGCGTTGCAAGTGACAGCAAGTGAAAACAACTGTTTTATTTAAACGATTAATTTTCTTTCTTTTTGGTTAAAGACATTTAAAAAGTCTAGCTACAGTCGAATCTCTTTTAAAACTCTTAGTTTTTGTTTGTTTACACAAAACAAATCACACAAGCATTTAAAAGAAGAGCATAAGTTACGCAAAAGACAGACAGCTTTTACAAAATTTTCCATTCTCTTAAAAACTTATTATTACCTATGAATTTTCTCTTTTTGATTGTTGATTGAATAAAGGATGACTCTTTAGTTAAAAAAATAATGTCTCTCTTTGGTTTTTCTTGGTTGTTAAGTTTGTTTGGTTTATTAATAGAAAAATGGGAGAAAAAAAAAGATGGTAGAATTTTAACCGACCCCCCCACCCTATCACTTACTTACAAAAGAAAGAGGTATTGTGTTGAAAATCAAAGTTCAAGAGGCAAAAAAATAAAAGCAAATGAATCTGAAGAAGAAATTTATTAAATGAAAAAAATTTTGAACCGTTTGGTTTTTATTTAGGAAGTAGGAATATTAGTAAAGGGGTATAAACATAATGCATCACTACTATATTCTCTTGTTTTGCCATTGGATGTTCCTATCACTAATATTGAAAATTTAATGGCCGACTGGCTGACTAACATTTAATACACAAAAAATACTGTGTTGTTTAATGGGAAGGGGGTGGAAGGAGGATTGAAGTTTTTTTCAAAAGCATTTGACATTGAATTGTGCTGTTGTTTTTTTTTTTTTTATTGTTTTTATATTTTTATTTTGACTTTTTTATATCGAACAGAGTAAATAACCGTTATGACAATGAAAGTTTTATTTTTTTTTTCTTCAGTTTAATTTTTTTTCTGCTGTAACTGTAACCCCCTTAAGGATATTTATATTTTTTTTTTACTGTTATATTATTGTTCTTATTATTGTTTTATATTTTTAAGAAAATGGTCGAATTGATTAACTTGAAAGCCATTTGCGGGGAGACATTTAGAATTTTATTGTTGTTTAGAATTTGTTTGGTGTATAGTTATTGTTGTTGTTGTTGTTGTTGTTGTTGTTGTAATAATAATTGTACAAGTATATAAAGGATATAACTATAATGTACCACACAATATTCCATTATGATTATTGAATGATTTTAATTAAATTTAATATTTACAATATATGAATTATTAACAAGTTAAAATTTTTGGAGGGGTGAGAGAAGGAGATTAATTTTTTTTTTTTAAGCTAAAAAAGCAGGATGAGCGTTAAATAAATGAGATTAAGAAAGGAAAATTGAAATTATTTAAAATAACGTTTTAATGATATTTTAAGAAAATTAATTTTTAGAAGGAGGGGGAGGGGTTAAAAACAATTAAAAATGGCGATTTTTTTAATATTTAAATAAAAATAAATAAACCACAAACGATTTTTTTTTTGTAATAATAAAAAAAATTTTTTTGTTATAAAATATTTAACACAACTTTCACTTTTTTTTACAGAATCAAAATATGTTAAATTATACAAAATATTAAAAAAAAAAACAAAATAAAAAGCTTTTTTATACCTATTTTATACTCCACTTGATTTCATTCCATTTAAATTCTGAATTGTTTAACATTTTTATAATTTACTTTTCTCTTTTTCTTTGACTAATTTTCAAAACAGTCTATACGCTCTTTTATTTGAGAGGATTTTCAATAGAGCCTTTCAGTGTAAATGAATTGTTTATCTCTCAACATAAGAAAAATAAAAGTCAAAAAAAAAAAAAAATTTAAAATAATATAAAAGAAAGTGAAATGATTTTTATTACTTTTATAAGCATATATTACGAATATATGTATGTATTTAGTATGTACGTGTATGAATATACATTATACAGTTTGATTTAATTTTTAGCACTTAAAATCAAAAAGTGAAAAATTCTTACTGTGTTTCCATTTAAAAAAAAAAAAAATTGTTTAAATAATCGATGAGTTCTTTAAGTTAATAATAATAATTTTATTAATACCTGTAGGTTTTAGGTTTTCTGATTACAATAAGTGATTGTTGCATTTATTATGGCTGAGGAAGTCAAAGAAGAAGTTTTCGAACCCAAAGAGCTATTTTAAACCAAGTAACTGATTTCATTGTTTTGATGTGAAAATTTCACACATTTCACACAAATACTGAAAATTTTTTTTATATTAATTCAAATTTTTCTTTCACAAAACTTTGTAATTTTTCTTCCTTCTAAGTCTTCTATATACTTGTAAGTTCTGTTTACTCGATTTCTGAAATTTTAATATTAATAATTCTATTGAATCATGTATTCTACGATTTTTTACTCTGAAATTTTTTGTTCTTATGTCAACACTTTTTCTTTTTAAAAAGTGAAAATGTAACCTTTTTTTCAAACAGTAAAGAAATATTTATAATACAAGGAGTTTGACTCAACAATGATTTTTAAAATGGTATTATGAATTCGTTAAACTTTTAAAATTTTTATAAAGATTTTAAAAAATCACAATTGACCGCAATATTGGTAATTGGTCGGTAAATATGCCTGAAGATTAAGATTTCCCTCATATGACTTATATACAATGCTTTATAAATATGAAGAGAAAGCAATTTATTTTCTCTTGTATATGAATGTTCAGCACTTGCTTTAAACAAGAAAACTTCGGAGAAAATTCTTTTTGACCAGTTGGAGTTAATCGATTTATATACTCTTTTGTAGTAAGCTCTCAATGATTTAATTAGAAGATAAAGTGATCCAAATTATCACAAATGGCCTAAACTGACCTTAGTGTGCATCTACAGTTTCTTTCTATTTACCCACCTATAAAAACCATATTTTAATAAATTTTAATACTAAAAAATCATTGTAAAAAATTCATAAAACACAAGAATAAAAAACACAAAAGTATACAAAATAAGAATAACAATTGGTTCTTTCTTATTTCTTATTATTTTGCTGCTTTAGATTTGTCTCTAATCTTTTTTTTTTTAAATTCATTTAATTTTTTAATTTTCGAAACGTTCATAATGTTAGTCATTTTATTGTTGCCCAGTTTTGGAACTTTGAAAAATTTTGTAATGGTATCTTTTTTTCATTATGAGACTGTTAAGACAAATATGGCATTTTCTAAGCTATCCAGAACAAAACTTTAAAATAAATGTAAATTTATGAAAGCAACAACTTACTATAGCTAATTATAAAATTTGAATCTGTTACAACGGGGAGAATAAAAATTTAAATCAATTATATGCGAATATTTCTGTGCAGTAAATTTACTACATCAAAATTAGGCCTTTATTGCAGTGTATAATATATATAATAAAATACAAAGACTTCTGCTCAGCTTTAATAAATTTCTTTTTCTTTTTTATCATTTTTTTGTTTGTTTTTTTCTTTTGTGTTTTGGTATTTGAATTCAAAGTTTTTCTATATTTTTATTTATTTGTTTATTATTTCTGTTTCTACTCTTATATCCTTTTTGTTTTTAGGTTAAATCATTTGTTTGACTTTAGACTTGTTATTGCCGTAAATTATTATTTTAAAAGTTTTTAAGTTTTGTTGTTTTTATTTTATTTTTTGTTTTTTTTTTTTTTTGTTTGTAATTTACTGGCAAAAAAAGCAAGGAAGGAAAAGTAAAACATTCACCAGAAGTTTATGTTTTTCTCTTCTATTACTTTTGCATCTTTTATCAAAAATCTTCAATTTTCATCCCTCTACTTTATAATATTTTAAAAGGAGTTTAAGAAAATGTAAAGGATTTTAAATTTTTTTTTTTTTTGCTAAAAGAATTTTTTATTATAGATACAAGAGAAAGAAAATTAGAAATGTCCTATCATTAAATAGACTTTTAGATTTCTTTCAGTATAGATATATAGGAAAAAATGTGATAAGTATATGGGGTAGTTTTGATATTTCCTTCACGATTTTATTTCATTTTTTTTTTTTTTTTTTGCTGATTACATCGGATTGGAATCGCGAAGTTTTATTTTTATTTAGTTCGCTATAAGCGGATTTAAATGGCCAATTATGCACTTCATTGATTTTATATTTTGATTTTCTGACAATTTATTTTATTTTTATTATTTTTTTTTTTTTTGTTTATAAAAGGAAGATATGAAATTAGATATTAAACAGATACAGATATATAGAGATTTTTAAGTTGTGCTATATATAGATAAAATGTTATGATGATGATCAGATTTTGGTTTCGTTATTTTAATTTTAATGAGGTTCAAAAATAGGAAAAAAAATGTTATTGTTTGTTAATTGGGAAATAACAAAATAAAGAAATTTTTCAAAATGCTAATTATATTTTAGGAAAAAAAAAAATTGTTTAGAACTATCGAATAAATTTAAAAGTAAAAAGAAGAAGAAAAAAAAAATAAACCGTTATTATTATTGTTGTGTATCTGAAATTTTTAATTATCTATTTATTTATTTATTTTTAAGCAAAATCTTATGAAAACTTTTTTAAATTGGCAGACTTTCAAATCTTTTATAATTAAGTATAGAATATACAAAGAAAAAAATATTTATTTTAAATATTGATGAAGTAAAAAGTTAATTTACTAATTTTTAAAATTTGTTGACAAATAAATTTAAAACATGATTTTAACAACAACTTCTTTTCGTCGTTCATTATTCTAACTTTAATCATTTTGCACATATTAACTTCAAAGTTAGCTGAGACACATTCTTTTCTATATAATTCTCAAGCACTATAAAAAATCCTGTAAAGTCTAAGGTACATGTCTGAAAATTTGTTAAGGTTAGTAGAGTTCATCACCATTCCCTATTTTTAAGTGAGATGAAAGATCCCTCGTATTGTTTTCAATTTATTTTAGCTGTGAATTATTTAAGATTGCAAATTTAAGATTTTAAAAACAGATTTCTCTTTCCATTTTATGTAAATTGTTTTGATTAGAAAAAAATAAAATTTTCCTTGATATTTCATCGATAGCAATGATTATTTAAAGAATCTTCCGTTCAGTTATTTTTAAAAATTGCTGTAAATAAAATATTAAATTATGAACTATTGCACTGCAAGTGGTTCTAAAATAACAATAAGAAAATTAAAAAAAAAAAAATTAATCAAATCACTATTGTGTATACTATAGCAACAATTAATCAAGTTTTTTTTTAAAATCCCTTATTTTTAATTTTTTTTTATTTTTATTTTATTGTTAATTTGTGAATCAAATTAGCTCTAGATTAACTTTCTTTCGACTTTGTTCTTTTTTTTTTTTTTCTTTATATCTAATATGAAACATTTATTATTTCCGATATGAAATAAATTTTATGAGAATTATGATTACCAAACGCAAAAGAAAAATATTAAAGTTTGAATATCCTGCTGAGCAATGTTTATATTACAAAAATAAAAATAAAAAAATTGCTAACTGATCCGTTTTCCACAATAAAACCAGTGCATTTTGACGAAAGAATAATTTGTTAAACAGGTACAGGGAGAAAAGCTAAAAAAAACATTATATAGTCGTCATATACGAACGTAGTTTTATTTTTCCCCCGTTCATAAAGCATTTTAGTTACTATATTAGTTTAGATTACAATTTGTTATACAATATACTGAATGTATATATATACGTAATGAAATCAGGCCTTTAGGGCAGACATCTGTTCAGATGTCAATAATCTAACCACATGCCAAAGATTATTTTAAATATTTACTATATATATATTTTTTTCAAAAAAAAAAAAAATTAAAAAATAATAGTGGAATTCGAACTGATTATTATTATTGTCCTTTAGTTATATTTCAGTTTTCTTTGTTTAACAAATTGCATCATCACCATTTCTTTATCCAATAAAGAATAACAATTTAATAGCACACTTGAAAATACTATGTTTTAATTTTTATTTTTTTCATTCAAAAAATTATGGACCTTTTATTTTTAATAGATATATACGTATATAAGTTTATATGTTAGTATTTGTTATATACTATTTATATATATGCACATACAAGAAAGGCAAAAAGGAAGAAAAAATTAATTTTGATCTGTGTGTTAATCATATTTCAAATTATAATTTCAAGTTTTGTTATTATTATTATTACATGCAACTAATTCGTTTCAAGAGGTCCTTTTTACTACCCTTCTAAATAAAAATCTATGTATACATTTTTTTTTTTTCGCTGTGTTTAATTTCATTTACTTAAAAGGAAAAAAAAAATCTGTAGTGTTTATACTTATAGATACCCTAAAGGCTAAAATTGTTAAATTTTTCTCTTACTATATGAATAAAAAGAGTTTGGATCATATAAAAAAAAAAAAAAATTCCCTCCATAAAACCGATACGATTAAATGCCTTTTGACTACTTAATATATTTTGCGTGTAAGTTGATTAAAGTTCTATAATAAAAAAAAAAAAAATAATAAATAAATAAAACAACATTTTGGTCTAATTAAGTATATACAAAATTCTTGAAAATATCTTATCATGGTCTTATATTAGAATAAAAAAAAAAAAAAGGGAAAGGATTTGTTTGGTTTTGTGTGTATACACTTATATTTAAATATTGACATACATATGTTAAAAATTTCTCTTTTTAAGTCACTATATATATATATAATTTAATAAACAAAATCATAATTTAATTAAAACAAACTTTAAAAAATGTTAAGTTTAAACTCTGAGAATATTTTTTGTTTTTTGTTTTATTTTAATCCTTTATTACCTATAGCATTCCTTTATTTAGATTCTAATAATTTTTTTTTTTAAATAAGTGGAAGCTGCAATTTTAAACCCATGTGAAAACAATTTAAACACCAATTAATAAAAAACTAATAAATTTTCTTTTTTTTTTGTTTTCTTTTAATTGTAGCAAATTGTACAAAAAAAAAAAATAAAATAAAATGTTTAAAAAACCCATAAATTAATAAAAATGTCAAAATATATAGGGTATTCAGGTCCAAATATTATTACAAAATAACTTCCGTTCAAATAAAATATGAAAAAATAAAATGAAAAATGAAAATGTCACTTAAAAATTCCCTTAAATCAGAATAAAATGTCAACACCTTTTGTAGATAATTTTTCAAAAAAAAAAAAAAAAAACAAAATTGATTCTACAAACCTTCTTTTCAAAGCCAACAAAAGTCGTTTATTCATTTCTTAAATATTAAAAGATCATAAAAAAAAAAAATCAAAACATATATCTATACAAAATAAATATATGGTGTATCCTTTTCAAAAGTCATTGAAAATAAAAAAAAAAATACAAAAATAATATCTTCCCTTTATAATTAATATGTAAATGATCCCTAAATTTGTACAACTCACTTAATCTTAAATCGGAAACATTTTTCATATTTATGCTCTAAAAAAACATCAAAATGCATCCTTAATAAAAATAAAAAAAAAATAAAAAAAAAAACAAAACAAAAATAAAAAATAAAAAATTATTAAGGATACTTTATAGAAAATAATTAGAAAAGCCACTTAAATAAAAAAGAATGAAAAAAAAAATCTGTTCACAGCCACTTGAATTAATTTTTCATCATCATCGTCATCATCGTCTTCATCGTCATTATAATTTCTATTAATTTACTAAATCTGTTGTTACATAATCTAAAAAACAAAAAATTGTCTTTAGTTTTAATTTAGAATTTTTGAATTATTGAACCTATTATAACCTATATTAAACCTTGTATATATACACAGTTGTAGGTTTATAATAAAACTGAAATTGACCACTTTAAAAGATTACAAGTAATATTTTAAACATCCTTTAAAAAATCCTAAATATGTAAGAGACTCTTGTCATCACATACAAATCGATTTGTATATAATATAACACATTTAAATAAACGTCAGATAATATAACCACACAATTCTCTAGATTTGATATCTGTTTTGAAAAATTGAACGATTCTAATCAATTAATTTGAACATGAAAAAAAAACATATACTGGTCATTGATATAGACTTTTATAATTGCCGCATTTCTTCTAAACTTCATAATATGTATAAATAAAAAAAAAAATTTTTTTTTGCATATTTAATGAACTGATATCGATAGAATTTTTTTTTTTTTTTATTTTAAAAGAATCTCATTATTATTTTATTTTGTTTTTGTATGCCATCATAATAATGGCACTTAAATTCTTAATGTTTTTACCGATTTTGTAATCAGATACGAAATTTTATGAAAATTATTATGTATATATTATTCTGACAGTATACCCTGCAGTACTTCTTCTTATAATACAAAATAATTCAATAACATAAAAATTATTTAGAACAGAATCTTTTTGGTATAAAAATAAGATACGAAAAAAAAAAAAAAAAAACATTGAATTGAAAAGTGTTTTTAGTTGTCAAATTGAATTTTTCATCTCTTTCTAAAATTTTTTTTTTTTTTTTCAAATTTTCAAATTATACGTATAAAACGTGCACTTTAGACGCCCTCTTTATTGTTCGTGGTGATATCTGATAGCCTTGAAATGAACAAAAATTATTAGATTTATTTAAATGTTTCGGACCAGATGGTATTTTTTTTTTTTTATTTGGTTTTTTTTTTTTATTTTAAAAATTGATTTGAACAGAAATCGGATTGAAATTTGATGATGATAGTCAAAAAAATTTTTTTTGTATAGTTTTGTTAAGAAAAATCTTTGATTCCATTATCGACTGTCAATGCTAATTTAAGTTTTTTTTTTTATATATAAATTAAGACTATTAAAATATTTCAAAAAAAAAGTTATATATGACATAAAAGTATATTGAACATTAAGATAAAATAAAATAATTTTAAAAGTATATTTCTTTGATATTAAATTTGAAATAAAAAAAAAAAACAGATTATTTACGAGTACATGGTCATAATATAGGAATTTTGCAACTAATTTTGAGCTCATATGGTATTGCTGCCAATGTGATTTATTAAATTATGGAACATTAAATAAGCTTAAAAGTCTGTTATTCTTCAAAATGTAATATTAATATGTACTTATAGTAAAAAGATTTAAGAAACTTAAAAAAATTGTGTAGATGCAAAAGGGAATTTAAATTTTATTTTTTTACTTCCAAAACAAAAATTTTTAATATAAATTTTAAATAGAATATTTTTAGATTTTTATCGGATTTTTTTTTGTAAATTTAAATATTTATATATGTATATTGAATCTCTAGAGCTGTGTAATCAACAGTTACATGAAAATAATAATTGAGGAAACTGAAATTTAATCTATTCTAAATAATAAGTTAAGTTAGTAAATGTTTTATGGAATTTTTACTACAATTTTTTCCTTAAAAAGGATTTGAAAGAAAAAAGAAAATTGTGTTTCACCTAATCTATTTGTAAATATATAATGAAGGATTTAAATTTTTATGTTAATCATGTTACTACTATATATACTGATAACAATTCTATATGAATAATTCTTGATCTATATACAACATGAAAATTCTATTGAAACACAAAGACTCTACTAAAGAAATCACTAAGAATTCATATCTATATTATAAAATATTATCAAAATAGGGTAAAATACCCTGAAATAGGATATTTTATTAAATTCATTTAATAAGTACATATTTCCATAATTAAAACTAAATTATAAAGTTTAGTTTATAGGAGTTTGATTCAAAAATGCATTTATATTGAATTGGTGCTCTCAAATCCATTTAACGGTATTTTACAATGCCACCTAGTTGTTTATTAGTTTTCATTTGTTAAGAAAACGCATGACATAAGTGCGTACTCTGTAAGTATAGCTGTATTTTAAAAATATTTTCCTATTATTAATTTTTTTCAAGATCAATCAAATTTAGCTACTTAACACTTTGCATACCGGGTCATTTATATTCGAATGGGACTTCAGTTTCATATGAAGCCGTAGTCATTCGTATTCTAAGAGTAAATTTTGTTTTCTAAGAAATCTTTTACCAAATTGTAACTGGTGTAAAAATAATCGACACACATAGTTTTTCCTTCATTTTATTAGATTTTTACATTATTACTGAAATGTATCAAAGTAAATGCATCCGTGGTTGGAACATTCTGTTTGTAAATATCTTTGATTTCCAATCGAGCCCAGCTGTTTTACAAAACTCATTCACCATAACGAACCAAAAATTTTTCAATTTCAGCAGATTTTGTATGCTTCATTTGTGGTTGCATAACTTGGTCAACATGCGAGTATCTATATTGGTTTCCAGTTGTAATAAAATTTAAAAGATCGTCATCTATCATCAATCGGAATATTCAAATATGAATGATATTAAAAACATTAATAATATATGTATATACTAAAATTGTGTGCAAAATCATATACAAGTGTTTAGCCTTCACGGAAAAGTTTTGTAAAAATGGCTTGCGGCGCGGAATGGGTTAAGAAGTATATTGTTAGTTACTTATAATTTGTTTCCTTAAGTTTATTTGATTTGTACTTAATAATCTATTTCAGTTAACTTAACTAACAGTTCAATAAATATGTATTATAATTTACTGAACTTTCAATACTAAGGAAAAACACTTTGAAAGTATACGTCTGTGAGAACCCTCTTTGATATTTGTGAAAAATTAAGATATATTTGACTGTACAATGGGACAATGATGACAACATTGTTAAAAAAATATACTTAACATTGTAATACATTTAAGACAATCAATATAGCTTAAATAAAGGATTCAGTACTATTAAAGGAGATCTGGAAGCACATATATTAAAAACTCAAGTCATCCAAGATAGTCATTATATTAGAGTAAGAGGCTCCAAAAAAAACTCAAAATAACTGTTACAAGTAATTATAAAACAAATGACAAAAAAAAACGTTAAACATTCTATAATTCTATAATTTTTATAAATTCAAAGAATAAAAAATTCTTAAAAATTTCTACAACTACATAATATCTATACATAAATATAACAGAGAGAAGTGTGACTTTTATTCACGGTATTTAAATTTTCCCCTCTACTCCACAAAACCAAAAATAATTATCTATATAAAAAAAAAAAAATTTTTTTTTTGTTGAATTTATTTATTTCAATTCCCATTGGAGAAATTTATTTCAATGTTAAAAATCAAAAATATGTAATGCGTACAATAAGCACTCCATTCAAATTCGTATTTTTCATAATAACAAAACAAAAAATTGTCACTTATTTTCAGTTAATTCAACATATCCTGTCATTTAGTTCCGTCCCATTTTTCAAATATATTTGGAAATAGAACATACCGCAATTTTCTAAAATTTGTTTAAATTATTTTCTTCTTTTATTTAAAAAAATGTTTTTTTTTTTTTTTTTTTTTTTTTTTTTAAATTAGTTACTAATTTGTCTATTTGTTTTCATTTAATTTTCCATTTTCTATATTAAAAAAAAAAAAAAACAGAAACAAAACAAAAAAACAAATAGTATAGAAAAATAGGAAAATTAAAGAAAAACAAAACGCCACCAACAACTACAGAAATAATAAAAAAAAAAAAAACAAAAAACATTGATACACGCGACTACTAACCTACCTTAAACTATGGTAATTTTTTTTTATTTTTATTATGCACATGTCAGAGGTATTCTCAAGGGTAATCCCCGCCATCTGATTTCATTTGAAATTAAAAATATTAAAAATGTGAAAAAAAAAAAAATGAATTTTATTTTTATTATTTAAATTTATTTTTCAACAAAACATCCGTAATTATAATGTGGCTTTAAAGGTTTTCTACACCACCCGGTAAATTTAAATTATTGATGACAGTTTTAGGACGAAATTTTATTTTCACTGTCAAACCAATTTAAATCAATGTGTAACTAAAATATTTTTTTTTTTTTTAAATTATTTAAATAATGACACATTATTTCTAGGAAACTCTTAAAAAAAATATTTTTACTTCTTAATTAAAACAAAATGAAATCGTTATACTTTATATTTAAAAAATAAAAATGTAGATAATTTTAGATATTGATCCACTTTAAGAATAAAAAATTATTTATAAAATTAAATTTAAGAACTATTATATAAAAGCAGGTGTGTAAAAAGAAAAAAATGAATTACATGTATTAAGATCTAGAAAATAAATTTTTAGATACCGGATAATTGAAACCAACGAATGAAACAAGGAATTAATTTCGCAATACATACGACTGGTTGAATTGCTTTAGATCTTTTGCTACATATTGATTCAACTGTGATTTTAATTCTATATATAGTAAAATTCTTGATTGATGTAAATAAATTTTATAAACGATAAAGGATTCTTCTATTATACCATATATAGGTAGCCTACAATGCACTAAATTTTTATCTAAAAAAAATTGCTGCAGCCCCTGAGTCCACTATGATTTAGTTAAAAATTAAACAAATTTAAACTGAAGTTTCCTTTTTTCCAAAAATTAAAGAATAATTAAACAATTTTTCTTTCTATTTATGACCTTTACTTACTTATATTTACTATAATAGGATTCTTTCCAACTGTAATGCCTGATACCTGGATTTTAATACATCTTTTGCATAGGACAAATAGTTTTTTCTTACTAATAACGCTATAAATTTTTAATATTCACGGGATAAGCTGAGTTAAAGAATATATGTAGTTAATTTCCTGATGAATCTATTTAAACCAGTTTATCCTAACATTCTGCAAATAATGTCCCGATGTTTATAATTAGCTGGATCTTTGAATTAATGAATTAATTTCGAAAAATTCGTAAAATGAACCTTAATGAAATAATTTAAGTTAAAATTAAACAATAATTAACTTGAAATGCTTTGGAGGGGAACTATATTCCTAATCACAATAAAACCACTAAAAAATGTCCTTTTATAATTCTATATTATTATTTTTTTTACTATCAACATCATCATCAATTATGATTATGATTAAAATTATGTCAATTGACTTTGTTGTATAATAGATGATAAAATTGCACACACAACAAATTCAATAAAGTCAGCATAATTTAATAACCTTAAAATAAATATAAAATTTTATTTTATAATGGCTAAAATATAACATTAAAACAGGACTCGCAGTCCTGTAAAAATCATTCAAATCAAAATTCACATCCTTTACTCAGAGATTTTTATGTCTTAAAGTTAACAAAAAATAAAACAAAAACAAAAATAAAAATTTGGTTTTTGCTGATGATAGCGAATGTATTGGAAGAATACTTTTGGGAGGAACTCTGATTTTTTTTTTTTTTTTGACATTTTCTTTTTATTTTTTTATGGTTTTAATATTTTTATAGTCAAGCACATAAAAAAAAAATATTTTTTTTTAGCCTGTTATAAATTGTCATATCTATGCATTATTTTTATTCCTTTAAATTTCTTTTCTCTTATATTTGCCCGATAATTACATACATACATTTATATAGCTAGCTTCCTATCTCTTTCTTTCTTTCTTTTTTTTTGTTTTTCTTTTATTAAAAAAGCCTTTGTTTTAAATTTAATATTTTTTATGAGTTTTGGTGTTGTTTTTTCTTTCCATAACCTATAAAATATCAGTCGACAATTACTTAATTTTTATATTGCACAATTTAAGTACAAGGATAGCGTGAAAGGATAACACCATTATACCATTATGTAATGGTATAAAAAATAATAATAATGAAAAAAACAAACAACAAAACAACAAAAAACGCATAACGAACGCATCATAAAAAGTGACGATGGGTTTTTGACTTTAAAAAAAAAAAATTTAACGGTAAAAATTCATTCTTTTTTTTTTTGTTTTTATTTTTGTTTTCTTCGTTGTATGATTTAACATTGTTACAAAGAGGAGACCAACTAGCCAAATAACGGGACACAAGAGATTTAAAGGAGCGCGACAAAAGAAGAAAGGCGAAAAAAAAGGAAAAATTTTTATGAGGCTTCAATTAAAAAAAAAGAAACAATAACAAAAACAATGAACAGGACATGACATATTGTACAAAATGATAACAATACTCTATTAATATTCTGTTGGTAAAAAGTTCTTAGTTCAATGGGAAAAAATTTATCTTTATTTGTTGTAATTATTATTATTTTTTTTTTTTATTTTGTATTTTTGTTGTTATTGTTGTTGCTGCAGTTATTTCTGTTGTTTTTGCTATTATTGTTGTAGATGTACTTGACGATTAAAAATAAATTGAGAATTAAAATAAAATAAAATTAATAGACAGAGGGATACCTTGTAACATTTTCATTATAAAAATTTTATTAAAGGTTACTTACGTGATATGTATAAGTATATTTTGTTGCAAAAAATGTATGCACTTTATATAAAGAAATATGAATGATGTACATCCTTTGTATCCTTTTTTAATAAATTTCAATATAATTTAGTTATTGTTTGCATATTAATAATTTATGTATAGGATCGGTTCAGTTCGTAAGTTCCTAGTTAGTTGAATTTCTTATTTCAAATGTTTCAATTTAGCGCAATAACGATAACACAAAAAGTTTATTTAACGCGTGAAATCTTTCGCAACTAATACTTTTTACAAAATCCAATTAAGTGTACAAGTGTAATTATTCCATTGCTACAGGAGAAAGTTTATAAAATTTTCCATTTCTCACTTTTCTCAAACTTTGCAGAAAAGTATCCTATAACATTAAATTAAGTATTCCAATGAATGAAGTCTTGAGGAAATTATTACGTCATCTTGGAAATGAATTTCCGAAAACTGTAGTTTTACGCTTTTTCTCGAAAATTGTATGCATATTGTTCTAATATCTAACTTTTTTATAAAATTTTGTAATTCAGAAAAAGGATTTTATTTATCTACCAAACATAAGGGTCTTATTATATCAAACATAAGGGTCCAAACGCTGACCACTTGCTTAAAAATTCCTGATTATGCTAAAATGAAAATTTGTGAAATGACTCTTTTTATCAAAAAAAAATTTTAGGAGAAAATGCTGTTTACCAATTTATAATTCGGTTAACTGTACTAATACTCTATTGATACTTATACTGATATTCCATTAATAAAATTATGACTTTATTTTTATGAAGAAAATTAAATTTTTCGAAAACGAAAAAATAAAAACATTTTTATTTATTTATTTTTTTTTTTCTTCCTTTTTTTCAGATTTTTCCTGAAATTTTTCTTAAAATGTAATCAAAATTGTTTAAAAAATGCAGGAAATCCACGTGATATGAGAAGATTTCAGGTAAGTTCATTAATTTTATATCAGTTACAAATAAATACAGTGGAAATCTTTTTTCCCTATAGTTCTACACCGAATTTATTTTAATCTATAAACATATTTCTATAACATATTTAAAAACAAAGAAGAGTGTGTAGTTGAGTGTGTCAGTTATAGTCATCTTTTACAAAATTTCAGATTTCTAACTTAATTAAGTACCAAGATATATTTATGTAAATTTTGGAGTTCTATGATACCTATAGTCGAACCTGTTGCCCTAGCTAGAGCAATCAACCTTCACAGTATCTAGCATAAAACGTAACTCATTTCCACAAAATTTCAGATACATATACCACTAAGAGACACTGATTAGTTATTTTCATATAATAAAAGAAAAGTTATATGGCAGCTACCCGAATCTGTTACTGTAAAGCAATCAAATTTTACAGGGCCTGTATATATTTCTCAATATTTTTGATGATAACCAAATTTTAAAATATCTTTTTTAATTTTTTCAATTTCTTTGAACTAAATATCGTTTTACAATATTTACATTAATATTACTCTAGGATTTCAATTGTAATTCTAGAGCTCTATAAATTACAGTTTTATTTTAATTTTGTATTAAAAATATACAGTCCTTCAACGAAAAGAGTCCTTCAAGAGAGAGAGAGATGATTCAAAGACTAAAAATTTCAATAATAATAGTTCAATAATAATGGTTCTACATCTTTACTATATCTTTAGATGCTATACTTGCATCTCATCTCTCGCAGCACAATTTATTTAATAAAAAAATTAAATTTTAAGATTGTTTAAACAACGATTCCTTATTAATTATTTTATATACTTTAAAAAATTTTTAAAATAAAAAATAGAAAATCATTTCTTCATATTCATTAGTCTGAACATTCCTTAATCGATTTCAATATTTCATATAATAAAAATCTTAAGATATATTAAGTTTTCTACTAGAAAAAAAATTACAAAAACACTTGTTCCTTATCAAAATTTTTCATAAACTAATGAGAATATTCTAAATTTAATATTAATTAAAAAAAAAAAACAATAATTAACAAAATTATATTTTATCTTATATCCTTTTTAATTTTTTGTTTTTTAATTACAGGTTGTGATAGCAACACAAGTTAGTGTTGAAGGACCATTATTAGCTATATCTGATAATATGTTTGTTCATAATAATTCAAAACATGGTAGACGAGCAAAACGTTTGGATGCAACGGAAGGTACTGGAAATTCTCCTTTGTCCATAACGGGTCATCCCCTTGCACCTGACAGTACATACGACGGTCTGTAAAAGAAATTCAAAACAATAATTTTGCAAAATTTGTTTTGTTTGATCTTTTTTTTTTTTTTTTTGTTTTGTTTTATTTGTTTTTTATTTTTATTTTTTGCGTTTTTAGTTTTTTTGTCAAAATTTTTAAAAATTAAAAGAATTTTTTTTTATTAAAATTAAAAAAAAAAATAAATTTCAAAATTTAAAATGCTAAAACAGAAAATTAAATTCAGAATAATTAAAGTTTAGAAAATTTTGAAATTTTAGCTTATAATTGGTAAACGCTTGATGTGTGAAAATTTTTTATTTTTTATATTCTTCTTCTTTTTTTTTTTTTGTTTTTTTTTTTTTTTTTTTTGTAAATAATTGGAATGCAAAAATACAAAAATTTAGATTTATTTTGGGAAATTTATTTAAATATTTCTCATAACAATAATTATAATATACTTATATGTATATAAATACTGGTCAGGAGCAGGAGGACAGGTTTTAAAATTGCAAACAATTTATTTTCAAATTTCAATTTTTTGTTCTTCCAAAAATTTTATTCATCAAATTCATTAAATAAAATATTTTATTCAAATTTTTTTAAATTAATTTTTAATAAAACTGATTTAAAAATTTTGAATTTAAAAAAAAAAAACAACTAAAATTTTTCTTATTAGATCGAAAAAAAAATTTCTAATTAAAAAAAAATTTAACATACAAAAAAATAAGAAAACATAACCTCAAATTATGAGGACAATTTCGGCACTTTTTATTATTTTTCTTCATCTTCTTTTTTTTATAAATTTTATTACCGTTAATCAAAATTTTCAAACAAAAGAAAAACAGAAAAAACAGAATACTTTATTTTAGTAAACATTCTTTTTAATTATTTTTCATTTATAATTAAAACAAAATGGCGTTTATTAAAAAATTCTATATTATATAACAGAATGTTTTTCTTTCAATTTATTTTTAAATTTGATTTTTATTTGTTAGTATTTGAATGTAAAAATTAGTATAGGTATATGTGTAGATATTAATGTAGAATTTATTTTTTATTTTAAAACGTGTGTTTGCTTATGTAATCTGCTTTAAGTTTTTTTTTATTTCTTACTGTACTTAATACTAAAAATTTAACACGCTCAGTCACAGTTATCCACCTGTGAAATGTGAATACTTAAAATATACATTTCGACAGTCCAATGTATATGACCGGTAAACCGGTAAAAAATTATCAATAATTGTTATATTATATACATACATATGTATTTGTATCCCCGGTTGTACAATGGACTATGGATACTTTTTCTTTTTTTGAGCTTACCGTGAATTCATATGTGCTATAAAATAAGAAACATGTACCGGTTCATTCACTGGTTATAAAATAATGTTGAACGTGCGTGTTAAATAAATCTATTCGTTTTCTGTGTTAAACTTAAAATTTAAATTTAAAATACAAAAAAAAAAAAATATATTTTATCCAAAATGTTATTGACTGATGATGGTTAAAAAATCCAATTAAAATTAAGATCAATCATATTTTATGTATACAGGTTTATATCCACCATTACCAGTTGCAACACCATGTATTAAAGCGATATCACCAAGTGAAGGTTGGACAACTGGTGGTGCTACTGTTATTATTGTTGGTGATAATTTCTTTGATGGCCTTCAAGTTGTATTTGGTACAATGTTAGTATGGAGTGAATTATTAACATCACATGCAATAAGAGTTCAAACACCACCACGTCATATACCAGGTGTTGTAGAAGTAACATTATCATATAAAAGTAAACAATTTTGTAAAGGATCACCCGGACGTTTTGTATATGTTTGTAAGTTTTATTTTTTTTTTTTTTATTATTTATTTATTTTTTTTTTTTTTTTAATTTCTAATTTATTATTTGAACACATTTTTTGTTGTTTTTTTAATTTATTTAGCATTAAATGAACCAACAATAGATTATGGATTTCAACGATTACAAAAATTGATACCAAGACATCCTGGCGATCCAGAAAAATTACAAAAAGAAATTATATTAAAGCGTGCTGCTGATTTAGTTGAAGCTTTATATTCAATGCCAAGGTATAATATTTTAAAATTAAAATTTTCTTTTTTTTTTATATTTTAGAATTTATATACATAATTTTATTTACTATACATAATGTATACATTTACATATATATATATGTATATATATTACTCAATAATTTTTTTTTAAGATCACCAAGTGGAACATCTAGTTTTAATGCATATACTGGACAATTAGCTGTTAGTGTTCAAGATGGTACTGGTCAATGGACTGAAGATGAATATCAAAGAAATCAAAGTAGCAGTGTTAGTCCACGTGGTGGTTATTGTAGTAGTGCATCAACACCACATTCATCAGGTGGTTCATATGGTACAACAGCAAATGGTTATGGTTCAACAGCAAATATGGGTACATTATCATCATCACCTGGAAGTGTTTTTAATTCAACGTCGAGTGAGTACAGTATTTAGTAATACAAAATCAAAACACACATACAAGATTAAATTCAAGTAAATCTATTACCTAAATTCTATTCTATATAATTTTCTAATTTCTATTTGTTTAAATCTTTTATGTATCAAATCACTTGAATTTTATTTCTTTTAATTTAATTTTTAAAATTTATTTATTTATTTATGTTATTTATTTATTTTTTTTTTTTTTTTTTGTATAAATATTTTTATTTTTGCATGTGTTGCCAAATGTTCCTATAACTGTTCCAAAATGTTTCCAAAAAAAAAAAAACACAAAAACAAAAAACCTAAAATCAAAACAAAAAACAAAACAAAAAAAAAACATAGCCAGTGCCTTTTCACCACTTATAACATCGGCAACATCACATCAATGGCATCATAGTTTGGTACCACCACCACATCCACCACCAACATCTGGTGCACATCATCATCATTCTGGTCATCCTGGACATCATCATTATCATCATCATCAATCATGGCATAATCCTCAAACAACTGTGGCTGCTACCGTTATATAATTCACAAAAAAAAAAAAAAAAAAATGTATAGTAGTTTTATTTTTTTCTTTATTTTTTTTCGAATTTTATTTAATTTTTTTAACTTTTAATTTTTTTTTTCTTTTCTATAATAATATTCTTTTTGTATTTTAATCCTTTAACCTTTATCTGTCTATGTAATTAATTTTTTTTTTACTATTTAATATAAATAACCTATTTATTAATTTTAAGATAATATTTGTTTGGAACAATTCATGAGGATGTTTTTTTTTTTTTCTCTTCATTTTGATTTCGTTTCAGGAGTTGGCAGTCTTGCTTTCAATCCTTTTGCTTTACCAACATGTAATACACAAGGTTATAATGCTAGTACACTCGTTACATCATCGAAATAATATTTTGATTAGTCCTCACAGTATATGAAGAATGATGAATTATAGGAAAAACAAAAATCGGAAAATTAATTTACAAAAAAAAAATAATAAATATTTAAAAATATTTTGTATTTTTTTAATTATAATTTTTTTTGCCATTTCAAAAATCAAGAAGAAAAAAAATCACAATAAAAGAAAATTACATATCAGTTTTATTTTTCATATCATATCCTTTTAATTTTATTTAAATATTAAAAATAATAAAAATGTAAAATTCTTAATTTAGAATGCAATTAAAATATTCATAGTATATATAAATTTCTCTAACACTAAGGCGAGTATTAAGGCCTATATTAACATATATACATATACATACAAAATTTTTAATTAAATTTTTCGAAATTTCTTAACAAATTTAATTTTCGTTTTTTTTTTATTTTTTTTTTTTTTAATTTATTAAACTTTTTTCTTTATTTATTTTTGAATAAAGTAAAATTATTTAATTTTTTAACAAAAAATAAAATATTTTAAAGCGTCCATTGTATTTTAAAGCTTTTTATAAAAGACTTAAAGCCAAACGCTTAACTGTAATTATCAAAATAAAGAAAAACGATACAAAAAAAATGTATTAGTTCGAAATTCGAATTATTTATCGATTCGAATAGTAATTGCTATTTATATAACTGAAGTTTGGACACGATTAACTGTTAAAAACTTTAAAAAAAAAATAAGAAAAAAATATAAATTTATTATTTTCTGTAATAAAATGAATATTTCCATGATAAAAAAAAAGTAATAAAACATATCGCCTCTATTAAAAAGTCATACTTAATAGAAATTTGGGAACATTGACATGTATTTCCATATTTTATATAAATAAAAATAAAAAAAACAAGAATTATATTAGTGCAATATTCGTTTAATTTTTATACACTCCGTTTATTTTTCTTAAATATTACAAAAAAAAAAAAAAATCTTACAAAAAATTATAAAATCTTTAAAAAAAAAAAATTTTAAAATATACTTAAAATAAAAAAAAATAAAAACATTTCTTAGGTTAAGAATTAATTTTTGAATAGAAAAAAAACATTGTAAATAATTAATTTAAATTTTCAAATTGTAGCTAAATTTAACACTGAAAATATTGTAGAATTTGAAATATAAATATAAAAAAATAAAAAAACTAAATATACGAAGAAAAAAGAAAATTATGCACATGTATTTTAAAAATTTTACAAAAATATATAACGAGAATAACTCAAAACAACAAAATCAAAAATAATTTTTTTTTTAAATTTAATATAAACTCTGAAATAAAAATAGAAAACAGCTCAATTAAGGTGTATTATTTTAATTATTTTTTTTTATTTTAAAATAAACTTATTTATTAAATAAAGAAATTGTTTTATAACGTTCAGCGTTTTTTTTTTTTTTTTTTGAAATACGCATAGCTATCATATATAAATTGTTTATGGGTTAAACTTCACATAAGTATGTACATATTTTCTATGATTATAGAATATTTCATAAGGATTAAAAGTTACTCTATGTCAGAATAGTCGTTTTAAAATTGTTGGAGTACAGTTTAAATAATTCCATAATATCACATTTAAGAAAAATTTCCTAAAGCTGTAGTTGGCGTGTAACTCATCTGTGACTTTAAAAAAGTTTCATGTCAGCGTTTTTTTTTCATTTCAGTCTCCAATGCTGACGCAACTTCAATAATCAGTATCAAGTGCCATTATATCAATATTAATTAAATTTAAAAATAGGTAGTGAAGAATCAAAAACAAAAATAAATACATATTATTTTTCACAATTACAAAAAAAAAAACAAAAAAACAACACAAAAAAGAAATTTCAATTTAATCAAACTGTCAAATAGTTCAGCGTTCAGCTTTGAACATTGCTCAACTTTAACTTTAAAAAAGTTACACGCTAGCCGCCAACACCAACATTAGAGAAGGTTACATTTATTTCCATATGTTCAAAATAGTTTAACGGTGAAGGTACATGCCAACGCCAGCATTTTAGAATGTCCCTATAGCATTTCGAAATGCACATTTCAGTTAACAGAGTTAACTTTTATAATCCGACACGGGACTCGGGAGCAGAGTTAACGAATGTTACAAATGCCAAATTCTTATCAAGTGTCATTATTATTTTTTAATTTCAATTTTTACTATTATAAATTTACATATTGAAGTAATTGGAAACGAAATGGTTCAATTAAACTTCTAATAAATTCTTCTTAAAATTAAATTTTTTCTGAAGTCCATTATTTGTTCTATAAAAAAAAAATCTTCTCATCTAATGTTGACATTTCAAATTTATATTATTATTTAAATCTATGAAGTCATTTTGAAAATGAAAGAGTAAAGTTAACTCTGCATGTAAGTGTATTAGTTTACCAATAAACGCATAAACTGTACTCTGACTTCTGAATTACGATTTTACGAAGCGAACGTCAGCACTTCAGTAAAAGCAGTCAGAGGCAAACCAACAAAATAAAATAAAAATAGTAACTTTTCCATTTCATATGGAGCGTAAAAAGCACAAATTTTAATTTCTAAAATAAATTGATTAATATCTTAATCGATTAATCGATTTTTGATTTGTAATTTTATTGAAAAGAGTCATTTTGTAAATTAAGAATCTTCACATAATTTTTCAACAATAAACACCTTAAAGAGCTACAAAAAAAAAAAACTTAAAATCAAAGTAAAATAAAAAAACAAAAAATAAATAAAACTATTAGAAATTGTAAATATTGTTGTATACGAAACTATAAATTTAATATTTTTCAAAAATTTCTGTATTTAAAAAAAATGATAATTACTACTTTTGTATTCATTTGAAATGAAAAAGAATCAATTGTAACTATTAATTATTAAAATGTATAAAATCAATATGATTGTGTAAAATTGCTTTAGTTTTTTTTTTTTATAATTCTTCTTTTATTTTCAAATTAAAAAGTTTAATTTTAATTACTTAATTCAATAGAACCATTTTTCATTTCTGAATACAAAGGTAGTACATATTATGTATTTAAAATAATTAAAAAAAAAAATTCTTAAATAAAAAACGAAAAAAATTAAAACAAAACACAAACCATATCTTTATTTATACATACTCAAAAAAAAAAAAAAAAAATTTTCGATATCACTTAAATTAACAAAATAAATAAATAAATATCAAAATATTTCTTCATCTTTAAAATAGAAAATAACAAAAAAAAAAAAAAAATCTTTAAATAATCAAATTAAAAATTGTTCTAAAAAATTCAAGAAAAAAATAAAAAAATTATTATAACAAGTTCTTTTAATAATAAAAATCTCTAGTAAAATTAAAATAAAAAAATAATAAATAATTTATAAATTAATATATCTAATATATCTAATATATTATATACATATATATTAAATACAATAAAAAAAAAAATTTATTAATAACTTGTGTATATCATCGAGTTTAAGATTAAAAAAAAAAAAAAATTAATATAAAATAAATTTAAATATTAAATTTTTTTCTTTAAATTAATAATTATATATAAAAAAATAAAAATAAAAAAAAAAAAAAAAGATATTTTTTAGGTTAGTACTTGTTGCATTTGTTTTTAATTTTTAAATTATCAATTTTAAATAAAAATAAAATAATTATTAAATTAAAAATGTTGTGTTTTTTAATTTAGCAACTGTCAATATAAAAAAAAACCTAATAACACTTCAGAACAGAACTAGTTTTGACCAGTGATAGAATTTTCAAAACAATTGTATCTAAATTCAATACAATGAAATGAGTAAAATACATTCAATACATTCTACTAAATTTTAGTACAATTCTATTTAAGTCCAGTAATTCCACTACAAATCTATATTTATTTATTTTTTGGTCTAAAACTAAATAAAATATTAGTGGAAAATTTAATTAAAACAAAGTTACGTAATAGCTTAACTGTAAGTACAGTTTTTGCGTTACTTCAAATGAGAGATTTATTGAAGTAAATTTAATTCAACTTGCTACTACAGTTATTTAGTAGCTGCAAAAAATATTCTTTTTCAAACAATAAATACTGGCAATATTGAAAATATGAGTGAAAATGATCTCCTGACTTAAAAAATATGTACTTAGGTTTTTTAGTTTAACTTTAAAGCTTTTAAGGATTTACAATTTTTGGCTATTTTGATGGTGTTTTTGTTATATAATTCAAAAAATTAAAGTTCTTTAAAATTAGAGTACTACACTGCGTAATAAAAAGACCAAAATAGCCAAAGAGTGTAATGAATTAAAAGTGCAAACCTAGGACTTCATAACTTGGTCAAATAACTAAAAACAAAAGTTTTTTTTATTTTGAAAATAAATGTAATTTTGTGTTTCCGCATTCGTTTTCTTTTTATTGGCCAAATTCTTCTGTAAATTTGTGAAATCTATTTTTAAAATAAATTATTAATTGTGAGTTTGATAAGTTTATCGCTAATAAAAATTTTTCAGTACAATTGACCTCAGAAAAGTACAATTTTTAATTCTAATACAATACATTTAAAAAATTTGTAATTTCATCACTGGTTTTAACTGAAAAATTTGAATTAATTTTATATATTTTCCATTTTTAAATTTTCTCCACTGTCATTTTTTTAATGAAGAAAACGAAAATACTATCAATATCAAGAATCAATGTCAAAAGTTTATATTTAAATTCACTATGGTAAAAAGTTATTCACAATAGTTTTTTTTTATCATTACTTTACTTTCATAAAGTCAAAACTTAAATAAATGACAAAACTCTAGAATATGATTTTAAATTATAGAAATTATAACTTTTTCCTTGTAAAAATTTAATTTAGCTTATGTCTTTATGTATTTGTAAAATAAGAATAAAATATAATGAGAGTATAAAATAAAAACTCTTTGCTGTAAGACTAGCCAAGACTAACTATATCTATGCACGTACCTTTTATTTGTTACAGTGTTAAAAAAAAAAATTTAATTCTTTTCTTTTTAAGTTGTTTGATGATGCTAAAAAAATAAAAATTATCTAATTTATAGCGAGGTAGTTAAATCCACAATATCAAAATGTACAAAAAAAAATTATACTTTTAAATTATTAACTTCTAGCTGATTTTAAATTTTTAATACTTGATGTAAAATATGATGTATGATACATTCTATGAATGATTGCAGAGTCTTCAATCTCTTTGACCTTGTCTACATTTGGAGGAAAAGCGTACGTTACTCCAAAATTTTTAGCGAAGAGAGGAAAGTGGGATGATAAAAGAAAAGCCCGGACGAAAAATAAAATATTATACGCGTCGGAACAAAATGAAAAAGAAATGCTAAGAAATCGTCCTTTCATTTCTAATGTACCAATAATGTTCTGACATGATTTTGCCAAGAAAAAAAAGCACTTTTTTTACTCTGTTGTAAATATGAAATAATTTTTGAAAGGATTGATTCATCAAGATCAACACCTATTACTTTTTATAAATAACACGTAAGTTATGGTCAGATGGACAAGCGACAACTGCAAAAATGTCAACTATTTTTGACAATTCTTTTTTTAATGGTAACGCCAAAAGTGAGTGATAGGTATCATAAAAATGTGAATGATAAAAACAGACAGACCACATTTAAAAAATAAGTTTACTATAAAAATTATTATAAAAACTAATAAGAGAAGGGATTTTTTTTTAAAAGTTTTAAATAAAAGTGATAAAAATAAGTTTAAATAATATTAAAATTCTGAAAATAAAATTCCTGTAAACAATAGTTTTTGTGAATTTTTTTTTTATAATCACATTTATTAAATTACTAATAAATGTTACTAATAAATTACTAATAAATAAATGTTTCATAATCACATTTATTAGCAAACTTAAAAACTAAAACACTTCATTCACTTTTTAGTTAATAAAAAAAGAAAACGAAAAAGATATATAAAATATTAAAAAATAAGAAAAAGGAAATTGATGTGTTAAAATTAGAATGGTGACAGACGTCAAAATATCACTTTCGCTTCGTAAAAAAAAACTGTTGCAGAAATACTATGTTTTTGACAGTTAACATTGCGTCAATTAAAAATGCCGCTTTTGCGTCTGAAAGAATAACAAAATATGGCGTCAGATATACTTTGTAATTTGTATAACACTTCTTGAATCTTGAAGTGAAGGATGATGAGAGTATACGACAATTTATTTTGCTGTATTTTCATATGCAAAACTACAATTCCTACATATATATATGTACAATAAATTCGAAGAAAATAATCGGGTAATTATAGATTATATAATTGTTTAATAATTATAAATAATACATAATTAACCGATTATTTTAAATTATGGATTAATATTTAATAATTTTTAATGGAAGTTTTTAATTATAACTATAACTTATTAACAAAAAATTATAAAGAGACCTATGAAACTTCATAAAATTATATAGTACCAATAAATATTCAGATTCCTCAGCTGAAAAAACTTTATGGGATTTTCTCAACAAAAACTAATAAATTTTTTCAAGTAATAACGCAGCTAATAGTGATAGTACCAGCAGAAATTATGTACCAGCTAGTACGCAAAGAAAAATATAGAATCTAAAGACACAAACCGACAAAGAAGATGAGTTTTTCCCGATATTTTTCTAGCTACATTTTAATTTTAATTTTTCTCATATCATATCACATCTGTCAAAAAAAATATATTGAAATTCGTCTTTTTTATTTTTTTAAATAAAATTATTTATTTTATCTTAAAATTAAATTTTATTTCAAAACAAACAATTGTTTACAAAATTAAATATTATTGGTTATGATAATTATAACAAAAAAAAAATGTCTATCTGTAAAGTTTTTCTTCAAACTATCAAAATTTTATCAGAAATTATATACATATGTATACATTCATACATATGTATCCATATATACATATGTAGGTATATAATTTCTGTTCAAACTTAAAATATTTAAAAAATAATTTACTACTTTCGATTTTTGACCATTTTAAGATATAGTTCAAAAATTATTTACTGCTAAAGCCAAAAGTTATTTGATGATTTTTAGTCTATACACAAACCATGCTTCATTCAATTATACCATTTTTTTTAAACATGCTTACAATGACGTTGAAATGTCGAAACTATCTAGTCAATATTAAACATGCTTTTCGATTTGTATTTTTTTTGTCTTGGTTGAATGTTGAATCAGAAATAATATATATATATATAATTTCTGGTTGAATAGATTTACTGTTTTGCCATTTGTTACAAAAATTTAAAAATTCTAAAATATTTAACGAAAATCAATTACCTCAACGCCTCTATTAATTATTTCTTATAACTTTATGTTCCAAATTTTTTCTTTAGATGACGTACCAACTCAACTACCATACCAATCATATTTTAATTTTGACAGTATTTTCATTTATACACAACGATTGAATTGCCATCTATTTCTTTATCATTTTTATTTCTGTTATCAAATTAGACGTCATTAAAACGATAACAATGGCAATACTATACTACTTAGTCATTTAACTTCAAAATAGAAAATTCTTTAAATGTCAAAATTTGTACAACTACACATAAAAGCTTTCAGTTGGTTAATCGAAGAACATGGCCGCGAAGATTCGGTGAAATTATTTTTTTGTATTATTTTCAATTTTCCTTATTTAAACTAGTTTAAGGGTTAAATTTAAACCGAATTATATATAACTAAAATAAAATACTATTGAAAAATTTTATGTTTAAAATAATTAAAGTGTCAAATTATCAATTAAAATAGTGTACAATTTTTTGAAACAAGTAAAGAAAAGTAAAAAAAAAAAGTTCATTGAGCGTAGGATGAGGTGCTGCTGCTGTTAATGCTGCTCTGTCGTTTCCATATAGAAAAATTTACCTAGCAAAAAAGAGGAGTCAACCATTTTGACCTCATCAAATTGAATAAAATAAAAAACATAGTTTAAATATATTTGCAAAAATATTTAATATTAATTTTATTAAAAAAATAAATAAAATTAATTTCAAAAAGAATTTCATTGAAAAATTTCATGTTTTTACAATAGAAAATCAAAGTTAAAGTTAGTAAAAAAAAAAAAATTTCTTTTGAAGTGAAAAGAACTTTTTTTTTTAAATATTGGATTTGGATATGGAATTGGAGACACCACTGACAGTTCTCTTTGTGGGATGAAGAAAGGTTTTGGTTGATCGTTTTATAGTGATTTGACATCATTTTCACTGTAAAACACCAAAAAAAAAAAAGGAGTAAAAATTTCAAATACAAAAAAAAAAATTGCAAAATAAAGAAATTGCGAAAATTTTCATTGTCAAATATTTTAAAAGTAAAAAAAAAAAAGTTAGCAATTTAGAAGAGAAAATTAAAAATGATTGTGTTTAAATGAAAAAGAAAGAAATAGAAATTTTAAAATTAAAACGTGAAAATTGTCCTTATTTTTAAAGTGATTTTTCTGTTTTTTTATTATTTTTAATGTTTTTTTTTTTCTTTTGTAAAATAAAATTTGTGATTTATGTTGTTTTTTAATTGCATATTTAAAATTTGTATTCGTGTTATTTCCAAACAAAAAAGAAAAAAAGGAAACTTCTAGCCAGATCTTAATCACAAACAAATTTTTTAATTTAAAAATTTATTAAAAGAAAATAAAAATGGATATTGAAACACAAGAAATACGACAGGTAAGTGTTAGAACAATATGGTTTTTTTTTAAAGATTTATTTGATTTACTAGTATAAATTTTAAGTTGTCTTTCAATTAATATATAATTTTTAGTTATCAAAAATTGTATTTTCAAAAATTAAATAATTTAAAAAAAGAAAAAAAAAATTGAGAAGAGTCTCTAGACAAAAAGAGGCCCCCCCATATATTTAAGTTTAACCTCTAAAAACAATAAGATTAAAAAATTATTTAATATAAATATATATTTAATTTAAACAAGTAAACTTCATACCATATGTGAAGTGTGTTGTTTTTAGGTTGTTTTATATATTTAAGTTTCGATGAAACTCCTACATTAAATTACATTTTAACACCTACAAATATTTTTTTTAATTCAAATTTTTTTAAGTTTTTTTTTTTTTTTTTTCGTTTTTATATATTTTTGCAATAAAAATCCATATTGAAAAAGTAAATAAAAGTTAATATATTAAAGTTTTTTTTTTTTTTATATTTTAGTTTTTGTTCTTATTTTTTTTTTTTTTTGTTTTATATAGAAAAAAAATTTGATTAAAGGTGACGTAAGCTACAAGTTAAAACTCATTGAAATGTTTCAAGACGATTTAATTCAAATTTTTATTTTCTTTAGACACACAGTGTCATAAAATTGAGTGCGCATTTAAAAATTGATTACTTAGGTAATGGTAGTACCTATATAAAGGATTTGAAATACAGTATGGAAAGTAAGGGGATTTTCATAAGTAAACGGGATTTGAAAAAATTTTATAAGTCATTTTTTCAGTTTTAAATTGTTACAAATTTTATTGCTTTTATTGTAAAATACTTACTTATTTTGCAAAAAATTAAGGATGAATTAAATATTTATGTAAAAAAAAGCGAATTGAAATGATAAATGAAAATTTTTCTTTCTACTTCGAAATACATTTTTGTTTTGCAAAATATATTTATGTAGATATGAAACAACACAACCAAAACATAATTAAAGGTTTCATATAAAAAAAAAAGAAATAGGTATATGTTGTACATTTAATTCAAATAATTTAAAAAGTAAGTACCTACCTACCTATCTAATATCTTTCTTTTTAACAATTGTTTGAAATTTGAATATATCTTAATCTAGAAATTACTTATGTATTTCTTTTACTTAAGTAGTTATGATTTAAATAATCCAAAAACGTCAATAAATATTGTTTTATTACTTCGAATTTAACAGATGTTCCATAATTCAAACAGTTTTATCTTTATTACTTACCTACCTTAATAAAGATTAAAATGAAAAAAAAAAAATCATATTAGGTATAAAATGTATTGACTATTTTTAAGTCATTTACTGTGTTAAAAATTTTTTTTTTATATAAAAAAGACTAAATCATATTTTAATATTGTTATTGTTTATTTTAAATTATAACACATTTTATGTGAGGTTCGTCTTCGTATTCTTAGAAAATTTAAAAAAAAAAAAATTATTTTTCCCTTGTTGTACTTATCTGTATAGTAAGTAGGTATAACTCGTACTGTAAAATCGTGAACTAACGAAAATGTTATACCTACAATTTTAGCACATGCGAATTGATTTGAATTTATTTTGCTGTCATTTTTTAATTTTTTATTTTTTTTTTTTATTTTTATGTTTTTTTTTTTCTTACATTTTATTCATAAGATTGACGGACTTGTTGTTTTGAAATAAGAAGAATAAAACAAAAAGTAACTAATATAAATTTTTTTATCATTATTTTTTAGGTACTACTATTTCTTTTTTCATTGTTATTTTATTTTAATGTTATTGCCTTTTATAACACACTTTTACATTCAAAAAATAGAAGAAAAAAAAAATTTTTTTTTTTTTTTTTTCATAAACAATACTTGGGAATTTGTCAGCATTTTCTTTGATTTCAAACAAAACTAAAATAAAGAAACCGAAAAAAAAAACTATTTTTTTTTCACTACTACTTATTGTTGAAAGGGAAGAAAAAAAAAACGCAACAAAGAATGAAAAAAAAAGTAAAATTAAATAAAAAAACAAAATTAAACAAAATTTTTTATTTATGTATTAAATTTCAAAATCCAAAACTAAAATTTTAAATGCCCCTATTCTATATTTACAATTAAATTAAGCAAAAAGTTTACTTACATATTTGATATTTCGAGTTAGTCTTCAAGAGACAAGAATTATGAAAATAGAAATAACTACATACATAAGTACATACATATACATATATATATATATATATTAATAATACGTATATAGGTACATAAAAGTATAGAAAAAACTGAAAGAAATGAGTCAGATATCGAAAAAAATTTTTTTTTTTTTGCAATTTCATTATTTTTTTTTTTTATTTGTCTACTGCTTAATCAACTGAAAACCTTCTATTTCATCAAGTTTTTTTTGTATATATACTTTATGATTATGAATGTAATCTCTAACTTATGTTTTTGTTCACGAAAAAATTAAAATTAAATTTTAAAATGAATCAATTTAATACGTACGTATACATACTGACATACATATTATTTTATTTTAATAATTCATTTTTCATTCAGTTTATAATAATTCAGTTTTTCAGCTCGATATTTTATTATTGGATTCTTTGAGTTCCACTTCTTAGATTTTAATTTTTTGTCATTTATATCTGCTATCGGTCACAAATAAGTATCTATAACGACTCTAAATATCCGGTCAGAAATGATTTTGATTTGAAAAAATTCTTTCGTAATTATACGTATAAGTAAGTAATAAAAGAAAAAAAATCTTAAAAACGGATTAAAAAAATCTTAAAATTATTGATGGACCCTCATAGAAGATAATTTTTGATTCATAAATCGGTTCACTTAAAATTTGCTAAAATTAACACTTCTAGGTAGGTGTAGAAATGCATTAAAACATTTTAATATCAACATATTAGATTCTTTGTGAATTTAAATCTAAAATGTTTTTAAAAATAAGTTCGTAATATTTAATGTATCTATAACTATAAGGAGTTAATTAGGTAACGGTATAGTATAGTAAGGGATTTGAAATACAGTATGGAAAGTAAGGAGATTTCCATAAGTAAACGGGATTTGAAATAATTATATAAGTTTTGTTTTTCAGTTTTACTTAAATTGTTACAAATTTTATTAGCTTTACTTAAGTTCTGACCCATCTATATTCGAAAAATTATTCAATCAATTCTTAGGTACTTAAGTACTTAACTGTATACGTATACATTCATATACACCAATATAAGTAATTTGTAATTCATTGGTTTAATCATTGCTGGTTATATACCAGGCAATCTTGTAGAAAATTTTAATCGAAGTTTGAACGAAGTACAGCCGATAATAATGTTCGTAAAATAATATTTCTCTATTTTCTATCATTTTTTTCCTTTTGTTCTTATTCATTTCATATAAAAAATTAAAATATGACTTCGCTTTTTTATTTTTTAGTTAGTCAGTACTCAGTAGTCAGTGTGTGCTTAAGCACTTTAATCGAAGTGCGTGTGCATTTTTCAATTTCATTACAGTTCTTCTAAAACTCAATTTTGACCATGATAATGATTAAATTTTTTAAAATGATTTTCACAGTTAAGTAATAGAAAATATTCCATTTGGTCATTTTGTAAATGATGTTTGATATCATATTATATCGAACCAACTCTAAAATCTCTCCTAACTAATTATTAATTGTTCAGTGAGTTGTTATATCTTTATTGGATAAATAAACTACTTGTGTGCAATAAGAAGTATAATCCTTATGCTAAAGTGAGATTTATGAAATAAGAGATTATAGGTCAAATTGCATTATACTAAATGAGAGTTTGACATATAGATTTTGCGAACAGGATCGCTCTCACATTCATATATATATATGATTATATGAATTATAAACCAAGACATTTCGAATGAAAGGCGGTTGTCTTAACCAATATATACAACATTGACTCAATTTCATTTGAGATTTGAAATGTTCTATTGATTAATTAAGTAGTCTCTATCAAAATTTAATGGCTCCTATAACTTACAAAAATAATGTTATAGCTCACTAACACACAATTATATCAATATTTATTTCAATAGAAAATATATATAAAAGTGTCTGTATAAAACTAGAATTATATGAATAAATCCATACATATATATATATATAGGATTAAATATGTCGGTAAATTTGTATACCTATCCTTTTTTTTTATGTTTGTTAGTATATAATTGTGTGGATAAGTAAATTTTAACACAAAATATATTATGTCATATGATATTTTCCATAAATGTATCACGATGTTGGTTGAATTTTTTTTTTATTTTTAGTTTTGTGTTTCACTGTTATAACAAATAAAGGACTAAAAAAGAATTGAGTATAAAACAAAAACAAAATTTATTCGGCGACAAGGACATTTCTTTAAATATTTTTTTCTTTTTTTCATCTATTGTTAACATTTGTTTTATTTTATTTTATTTGTTTTTTTTTATAAGATGTCTCTCTATAGATTTTATTGATAAAAAAAATCTCTGTATGTGTGTGTATCTATAGATTCTGATTTTTAACTTAGTTAAATCTTTTTTTAAAAGAAAATCTGCTTTAGTGTATATATACATACATATATATACTTATTTGTTAGTATAGGGGACAATTTTAAACTTAAGGTTATAACTGATTTGAATACTTAAGTATTTATTGCAAAAAAAAAAAAAATCTTGTGAATGGGACTAAAAACTATAAAAAAACCGTTATTTTGTTTTTTTTTTTATTTTAAATAAGTATTGATTTTATTTTTATTCGCAACTAGCAAGCTGCATTCCAAATCAAAAGACGACAGCTTGAGTTTTCATTATTCATTTTTTGCTGTTGGATTTTTTTTGCTTTTTTTTTTCTTTCGAAAATAACGTTCTTTGAATCCCATTAGCATAAATTCAGTTTTTTTTTTTTTTTTTTTGCGATTTACAATTAGGTACATAGTTTTCCTTTTATTTAAGTATTTTTAGAACTGTCAATTTTCATCTTTTAGTTATATTTATATACATATTCAATATTACTTCAGATATAAAAAATCAAAATTTTTTATATTACATTTCACAAAAAAATTTTAAATCTTGACTGAGTAGTTAACATTGAATTTCAAAATAAGCTAATATTAGTTAGTTGAGTACATACATTTTGTCAATTTCCGATAATTTCGATTGAAAAATAAAATACAAATACATAAGTAGTTAGGTATAATTTGAATTTAAATTTTGAGATCAAACTTGTACAGGATGGATGATATTATTTCAAACTTAGTTCATTACCATTAAATATGTACCACTATTACAATATCTTTGAATTGAACGTGGAAGGTGAAAAAATAGCGTTTAAAATTCAATTAAATCAAAATTTATTACGTACACATATATTTTAATGTCAAAAAGTAACTACATACATACTTAATGTATATACATAAATTTTAGGAACATCAAAAAAAAAAAAAAAGTCTTCCAGAAAATAAATAAAAAACTTTTAAAACAAAAAAAAGAAGGTAAAGGAAATTGGTAATAAAAAATAAAATGTTAAAATATTATTATGGAAAATAATTTTTTATTATGATGGTTATTATAATGATTATAAGAGCAATCAACCTACACCTTTACTTACCCATTGAAAAAGGAACACCTTAGATTTTTTTTACTCTTATTTATTGACTAAGAAATTAAACAAAAAAAAAATTATAAGTATATAGGTATACATATATATATTTTTTATTTTCATCTAGATCTTCTGTTTAATTTCGACAAATCTAATAATAATAATTTGCTTTTTGCGTTTTTTTTTTTTTCTTTTTCTTCAATAAATTTTAACATAGACACGACTTCTTAAATTAAATTAAGAATGAATTAAATAAAAACAAAATAAAAGTGATTTCCTTCAAATAAGTCTATCTATCTATCTATCTATTTACTATGTACATATATATATGTATCTTAAATCGTGAATTTAATAAAAAAAAAAAAAAATCTATAGCCAAAAATTAAAAGCCAAAAAAAAAAAATTTTTTTTAAATATTAAAAATAAAAATGTTACCTAGCTATATGTAAATATATATATATATATTTATAACAGCTCTTTAAAAAATAGTATTTTTTATTTTTTTATTACTTATGTTATTTTTGTTTTTGTTTTTGTTTTTTTTTTTTTTTTTTTTTTTTTTTTTATTGATTATCGCCCACTTTTTTAATTTAACACAAACATTTTATTAGTTACTTATTTTAATAATAATCAAATCTCAAATTTCAAAAAAAAAAAAAAAAAAACTCAAATTTCAAAAATTACTTAAAAGAATTTGAATTTTTAACTTTTGTTGTAAAAATAAAATTTCAAATACATATTCATATTTAGATTTGATCGTTATGGTTGTTATTGTAGTTTGTTAATATATGCTTTGGCAATGCCATGCATTTTCAAAAAAAAACAAAAAAAAAAAACAATAAAAAAATATGAAAATAAGTATACAACATTGGAATTATTGAATTTTCTATTGATTTTTTTTTTTCTTGTTTGGTCGGTTACACAAATTGATCGTGTAGGAAGAAGTCTCAATAGTGAATATATATATCTGTGAAGTGACAATAACAATAACAACAATAATAAATATACCACCACCTGATTTACACGAAAAATAAAAAAAATTATAAAAATTTTTTTAATCTGAACAAAAACTAAAATAGAAAAAGTATATCTATATATATATATATATATATATATATATATATATATATATATATATATACCTACCAATATTAAAATTATAAGTATAAAAGTATATAAGTACTTAAGTAATATAACTATTTATACTTATACAAGTTTACTATCAGTAGTCGTCGATGTTGCGGTATGGCTGCCTTTTATATAATGCTTTTTTTTTTCCAAAGGAAATTAATCTTATATTTGGCAAATACAAAAGCAAAAAAAAAAAAAAAATTGCACATAAATTGTTTAAAAAAAAAATAATTATAAATAGTAAAAATATTTGAAAAAATAAAAAAAAAAAAATTGTTAATTTTTTAGCCACAGGTGGTATTTAGTTCAGAAAAATCAAAAACACAAAAAAAAAAACAAAAGTAGGCGAACTTAAAAGTAATGCTTTAGTTTAAAATATTATGTTTTTAATAGGTAATAATTACTTTTGCGATTTAACAAAATAAAATAAGGAAAATAAAATAAAAAATGAAATAAAATTAATTCAATTGAAGCATTTTGTGACAAAATACTTATTGATTATTTAATTACTGATATGTATGTACAAAAAGAAATATATGTAGGTATAAGTAAGTATATCTAGAATTATTAGTAAGTGATAAGGCAATTAAAGTATACTTAATTTTAATTTAAATATGCAAAAAATTTATAAATGATTTTAGTATATTTAAATAAAATAAATGTTCTCAGATGCAAATTGCAATAATTAAATACAAATTCTAAATTATTTGATTTTAAGAAAGTTTTTTTTCTTTTTGTTTTTTTTTGCGAGGGTTGGGAATCATCGTAAGACACTATAGAGGAGTGAAATGATTCCGAATTCTCACATAAATGTGTGGAACTTCAACTCACTAAACACTAACTCTTTTTTTTATTAATCAAACCCAATAACCAATTATTTTTAATAACCAATATGACCTGTAGTACTCAAGTACTGCTCGGTCAAGGGAAACTTGGTTTACGAAATGAATATTTACAAAACACTACCAATGTTCACTATAAAGATAAATTTTTGATTGGCCGATCAAATTTTTTATCGGTTTTAAAGAGGGATTCAATGAGAATTTTTATGAGAATTCAATGTGTATAAACAAGAACAGTAAGTACTTAAATATCATTTATCAGACCTAAGCATATTAAGTATATTTATTTTGTTATCCCTGATAATAGAAAATATAATATGGGATATTTTTATTTTATCATACCTTGGATGGATACCGTGGATTCTCGTAATAAAGTATTTACTTATGTAGAAATTTTTTATGAAATTATATGCAGCCGTTTATTTTTGCCTTTAAGTATAAATTCAATATATATGTAGGTACTCTCTCTCTCTCTCTCTCTTTAAAACCGATAAACAATTTTATCTACCAAAAGTTAATCTACCTTTGAGATTTCACTAACATTAAATTTTAAATTTTATATTTTTTATATACTTTAACTTTTTGTATACTGTAACTATTGTTTGGATTTATTATAAGATTTAATAAACGGAAATCTGAATTTATGTAGGTCAAAATTAATTCTATAAAATACATAAGTAAGTAACTATCATATACTTAAGTAGTTATTTTTATTTTCATTTTTTCAATAAGTAAGTATTGATTACCAATAGTTACTGTATTTTTTTTTATACAATATAAATTTGAAAATTTCTTTTAATAATAAAATTATGTTATATGGTAAATGTACCACTTATAGTGAATGTATAATTTCAGCCATTTTTATTATATACTTAATTTAGGATATTATTAAAAAGAAAATAAAATTAAACAAGGTAGAATGTAAAACAAAAGGTTTTTAAATGCGCACATTTACCAAAAACAAAACAAAAACATTTTAGAATATTGTGACTTGCACCGTAATTTGTAGTTTTTTTTTTAGAATTTTGTATTACATAAGTACTATGTATGTATAATCAAGAGATATTTTCTTCAATTTTAAGGAAACCCTATACTTTGTATAGATAGTTAATTAAGAAAAACTGTTTAAGCTGCCTAAATTACAGGTATTTCAATAAGTACGTACTCAAGTATGTATAGTTATAGCATATATTTAATTTTTAATTCTTAATAGCTCCTGAACATAAAGAAAGGTACAAAACAATTTTCTGAAAATAATCTATCCTAATTCTTAAAGATATTTTTTATCTCAAATTGTCATTTCAAAGTTCTAACTAAAAACGATCGGGAGTTATAAAGGAAGGAAAATTTTACAAAATTGGTTACGAGAAAAAAAAATTTGCTTCCATATGGTTAAAATTTCATGGTTCTATCTTAAACAATAAAGAAATTTTGTAAACAGACAGAGGGACAGACAGAGTAAAACTAATAAAACAATTTTTTAAAGTGTTTTTTGAAACAAAACGTAAAAGTAACTTAAAACGTTTTAAAAATGCGCTAATGAGATATCGTAACTACTTATATAGGTATATAGACTTATCGTAATTAAATATCGTAACAAAATTACTTACTCGTATATAAAAAATTAATCGAAGTTTCGAATCTTTTTTGGTTGACGTTTTGGTTAAAAACAAAAATATAATTAAGTACTTTACTTAATATTACGATATAATTTTAATAAAAGCCAAAGTGGATGTGGATTTGTTCTTCGTACTTTCTTTGTTTGTTTATTTTCATATTTCCATTGTTATTTTGTTTACTTTATTTCAATTTTAGAATTAGAAATTTTTTTAAAAGCTATTAATTAAGTTTTTTTTTTTTAACATTATATTTTGCGGATCTTATATGAAAAATGAAAAATTAAATGGCGTCTTTTTAACGTTTCACGTTTTGCGTTTTATATCTCTCTTTAAAATTAATATACGTATAACATGTCTTATGTATTTTTTTTTTTATATAAATATTTATTCAGATTATATTAATAGAATTTTGTTCGCATATCATCATACAACTATTAATATTTATATGTTTATATATCAGCTGATAAACTTCTAACTAATCAATTTTTTTCCAGTGTTATTTTAATATAAAAAATGGAACGTAGGTACTTAATGTGAATAGTTACCTTTATTTGTATGTCTTTAAGTAGATTATAATTTTTCACTTAGAGACATGACTGAAAAAGCAAAACTGATCTTTAAATTGATCTTAGCTGGAAATTTATACCTATAAGTAACTACTTACTTACAATATGAAATACAATATTTATTACAAAGCTTCATTTTTATATGTTTCAACTCCGTAGAATTTTCCAAAATCCTTACTTAAATATACATATAACAATTTCCTTAATTTAGTTTCAAACTTATTTTTATTGTAAACTAATAATACTTCAGTAATTTCTTACTTATAGTTTTGAAAGTCAATTTTTTAATCGCCTCAGAGCTAAGAGGGTTTTTAAATTGTCCAAAAACAAATTTTTTAATGGTCTGTAAACTAATTTATAAATTCTTACTTAATTTAGGTGATAAACAATTACATAAGAGGTCTCGAAGAGCGTATAAAATACGCTGTAAACACCGAGGGAATGTGGGTTCGAATCCCACAAATGTCGTAAGAGTTATTCGCCCTTACGACATTTACAACCACGCCTGAACAGGAAAGGTTGTGTAATTTCCGATCCACATTTATGTGGCAGAGAAATGCAATAAAAAAAAATTACATAATTGATTTCATCCTAATAATTACAAATAATTATCCGTGACATCCAAATTGCATAAAAAAAATGTTTTTATGCGCTACAAACACACATAAAGCTTTTTAATGCATTGTAAAAACGATGTTTTGCAGCTAAATGCAATGTAAAATACAATTTGAATCAACTTCTTCGCCGGTTAAATAACAATAATAAATATTGAAATAAATAACATAAATAAATATATAATAACTATAGATAAAATAAAAGTGTCCAGAAAATGTTAAATGCAAACATTTTAAACAAACTGTCTGAATGCAATTTGGATCATATTACTTTGCGTCAGATGCTTTTTTTATGCAATTTGGATGTCACGGATATTTTAACTAAATATGCGTTATTTTTTTTTTATTTCCTGATTATTATATATGGGCTATGAATAGCTACGACTTACGAGTAATTAGCTATTCATAGCATAATTCATTTCGCTAACACCACCAGAAACTGATTATAAATTACACAAATAATTATTTCTATCTGCCTGATTTAGGCATTATCAATTAATTCACTTTCAATCGAAATATTCAGAAAAAAGAAAATCTAACTAAAGAAAAGGTATAATATAATCATAAATTCAAGTGTTGTAATTGTAATTTTTATATGGAATATTTACAATATCTGATCCTACTAAACAAAAAAAAAATATTAATTCACGTGTATTTCAAATTTCAAAGATTTAAAAATTTACCATTTCTTGCATATATCACTTATATATGTATTTGAAGAAAAAAACTTATCCATGGTAGGTACATAATTTTTTCTTTGATAATAATGTTAAAACTATCTATAGAATAAATATTACAGACTTTGAATTATGTATTTAATGATAAAAATATTCATAAAAAAAATTATTCCCATACTTACTTAAATTTTTTTTGAATAAAAAATAAAATGAACTAAAAAAATATTTCAACTCGTTTTCTCTAAGTATACTTAGTTATATATATATACGTATACATATATGTATATACAATCAAATCATTTATTGTTAAGTACATCCATATAAGTATATATGTATATACATATATGTATATAAATTCTTTATCAAAAATTTTAATTATTAACAAGAGTAAGTTATTCTTTTGATATTATTTTTACATATATATACAGGGTGCTCTGCATAAGAGTGCAAATATTTGAGTTGGTGATTCCTGAAACTAAAACTAACAAAAAAATTGTATGAGAGGGGGGGAGAGGAAGTCTGTTATTAGTCGCTTTCGATATATTGGGAGTTACCCTCCATCCATGCAATTTTTTTATAATTTTAGTCTCTGGAGTCACCTCCTGAAATATTTGTGGAATACTCTGTATTTCACTCTTATGTGGAATACCCTGTATGTATATTCATTTTCTTTGGTATCTAAATTTAGAATTTACATATTCAACTATATAAAAGTAAAAAAAATTAAATGTAAAAAGTGCTTTAGATACAAGTAAGTAAGTAAATGATTTAAATTGATTTCAAAGTTGGCAATTGAATTCTTCTTTTTTATTTTTTTTCTGTCTTTGTTTCATTTTATTAATTCAGTTACAAAAATAATATTTAAGTATTATTACGTACTTATTACAAAGAAAGAAAAAAAACGGTTTAGATAAAAACTTCATGACTTTGGTCTTTAAAATAATTTGATTTGAAATTTATTTTATTGTAAGTTAAGTATTCCTTAACCTTCAATTTATCCCAAATCTTTATACATATATTTACTCTTACTTATTTAAATATTATTATACTTAATTCTTTTGATTTTTTAATTTAACCTTAAAGATTGAAATTAATAAAATAGAATAAAATTAATATATATATAAGTACTTATGTACTTATATGTATATGCTGATGAAAAGAAAATAATACCTAATTTGTTTTTAATTTGAAAAATAAAAAGGAATTTTTTAACATAAGTACAACTAAATATATTGAAATATAATATATACATAAACTAAGTAAATAAGATACTTACATGTACATACATACATAAATTTTGCTAAATTTTTATTGTAGTGCAATATAAGAATTCTGATAACATTGTCATCTGATTAATCATTATTCAGGTTATTTAGATTGTTGATAATTTTTTATGTATGATTTCGAATAACTATTCAATATAATCAAAAAAAAATATGATAACATTTTATTGTAATGATTCACAAACTTAAATTTAATAAAAAAAAAAAAAAAAAGAAGAATTTTGCAAATAATTTTTCTTTCGTATAGTTAAATTAAGATTTTTGAAATTTTTTGTCAATTGAAACTAATAAGGCCACTTCACATTAGATATATTTGTCATGTGACTTTTTTTTTATGTATATGGCTTATGTTAAACAGCTGATCAGTTAAAAGTTAATTAAATGTCGATAGAAATTTATTTTCTGTTCATTTTTTTTCTATTGTCATTTGTATTTTAATTCTTTTCACATCAGTTGTATTGTCAAAGTATATTTTTTTCTTTGTAGTTAAAGCTGTAAAGTGAAATTAATTTAAATATTTTGGCTAAAAAAAAAAGATTTTAAATATTTTATAACTAACATAAATTAAATAATACTTAAATATTTAACTGAATTATTATTAAATTGACATAATAATTAATAATAATTCATCCTTACGACATTTACAGCCACGGAAAGGAAAGGTTGTGTAATTTTCTGGTCTTGAAAAGGAAAAACTGTGTAATTTCCTTGTTACATTTATGGGGCAGGGAAATGAAAGAAACACAAAAAAAAAAAAAACAAAAACAACTGAATACTTATTTATATTTTTCTTTCTCATTTGACAAAGGTCCAAATAGGTTTCGAAACGATCAGTAATTTAAAAAAATGCTTTTTGACTATAACTAGATATGTAATATAACATAAGACCTGATACCAAATGACAGTTCTTTTACGGTCACACTGTATATATATCCTTTTGTATTGTAAAATTTTGTACAATACACATTCCAAGTCATATGATAATAGAAATAATGTGAAGTGACCTTAAAGTAATCATATCAGTTTCATTTAAATATTTTTATCGAAACTTTGAAGTTAATACGTAATATTAGAGTTTTTTTTTTTTTTTTTTTTTTTTTTTTTTTATTAGAAAACTTAGATTTTCTTTTTATCAGCAGTTGATTAAATATTTTTTTGGATTAGCTAAATTACTTCTTATTAAGTATAAAATTTTATCTCAAATTGTTTGTTTTTTTTTTTTGGTTTTAATGTCCTATAACCTAATTATATAGAATAATATGACCAATTAATTTTTTTCCTTCCTTTTTTAATTAAAGTTTTAATATCGATTGAGGTCATCCTACTAAATTTTTTTTTTTTAAGTTGAGACAGTAGTTATATTCGAAGTCAATTTCAAAAATTAAAAGAACATTTTTGGAAATATAAAATTTAAAATTATTTATACTTATTTTAAAAAATGATAATTAAATATAACAAATTATCTTGGTTTAAATAAGAAAATAACTTAAAATATATTAATAATTTGAATTAATTAAGTATAGCACAATGGAATGAAATGGATTGTTATATTAATTTATTTTCTGAACTGAAAAAATGGCAAAAATTATTGGCTTATTTTTAATGTGTTTCAATTGTAATACCTTCTCATCAAAGAATGAAGAATATTTCACATAAATATTATTGACTTTAAGCTACTAAACTTGTGATCTATATAATTTGTTAAGAAGGGTTTTTACGGTAGAAGATTCTTCATTAATAAATCAGCATAATTACATAGAAGTGATCTCTACAAGAAAAGTTATTGAGGATCGATAACTGTTACTATTAAATAATTAGTATAAGTAATTTTTCAAATTCTTAATTTTTTTTTAATTACCTTTAAATATAGTTTTAGAGCGATTCGAATACGACAATATTATTGGATCATTGAAAATTTTTTTGACTTCACACCGCAATGTGACGTTCAAAGCAACGCAAACAAAAGCAAATACATAACTGTAGTTTAAATATTCATTGATCACACAATTTTAAGAATTTGTTGTAAAGTTTAAGTTTTGTAAATCTTTTAAGTAAATTTAATTACATTAAGATCTCTGATACTTTATTCTATTAAGATCTCTGATCTTCCTTTAATATTAAAAAAAAAAAAATAATAATACATTATTATTTGCAGAGACAATATATATGTAACATGCGCATTGACAAATCTCAGCTAACTGTACTTTATTTAAAGAGTCCTATTTGAACATTTCTATCTTAATTGTACCTAATCTATATTCACACTATGAACTAGAACAAGATTTTTCGAAGAAACTAGCTTTATGCGTGGTTTGCAGCTAGATTTTTTCATATTTAAAATTACTGTCAAAATGAATCAGGATTTTGAAAGTCCTAGTTAATTGTAAGGGTTATAACTATAAATTTTTATTAAAATTTTTTGATATTTTCGATTATTATTTGAATTTTTTTACACCCCTACATGATTTTGTTGTGTGAAATATCATTGTTGTTTATTTGCGAAGGTCGTTTTGTTTTTTTCGTTTGAATTTTGAAATGAAAAATTTTTTTATTTATGGTTTAATAAAATGTTCAAAACAAAAATTAAAAAAACAAAGTGACGGACTGAAGACGCAATTAAAATCTTCATAAGAATATGGAGAGAAAAAAAAGAATCATCAAATAATAATATTTTAAGCAGTAAATTAATTTTTTCCTTGTTCATTTTTAATATTTATGATTATTGACAGTCAAAAATATTGCTGTTAAATTGAAACGTCAAATAATAATACTATAGGTTCATGCATAACGATCGTCTGAACGATTGATTTTTAAACTAGGCTATTTAATAGGTTTTTTGCGTAGTGTGAACATGGTATTATAAGTATACTTAAGTACTGATAAGTATACATTTAAATTTTATTCAAGAAAATTATATTCTCTTTTATCCATTTTTTTTTCGATATATCTATACTTAAGTAAATGCTTAGTTTTTAATTCGGATTAAACAATTTATTGGATAATAGGTAAAATTGGAAATTGGTAAAAAAAAAAAAAACATTCAAAATCAATTATTTCAAGTTCAATACTAAAAATAATAATGGTGAACTAGGTAAGCAAAAAAACAAAAAAAAAAAAAACCATTTCTATCTTTATCCAACAATTCAATTAATTTTAAATATATTATAAATATACAATATACATACATTTTATATATACATATATACTTACATACGTATACATAATGATTAAGTATTAAATATATTTATTATGTCATGTGTATTAGTAAATTTGACAGAAAGAACAAAATTGATCAATTTCGAAAAGAAAAGGGGAAATAGGAAAAGAATTTTTTTTTTTTTTTTTTTTGATGAAAATACGAAGAAAATTCGGAATTGGAAAATAATTATGAATTCAAGTATCTATAAAATAAGTATGACACTCCTTAGTTAAATTAGTTGATTTAAATTCAATCAAAAATCCAAAAAACAATTTTTAAAGATTTTTGACCTTCTAGTCATTTTTTGTTTTTAGTATATTAACTAATAACTATTAATTTCACTATACACTTTAAAATATTATTATATATATATATATATACTTAGTTACTAAAAAAAAATTTTTCACAGTCTGTGAATTTCTAAATTTAGAAGAAAATCAATTTTGAATTTTTTTTTATTTTGCTAATTTTTTTTTATTTTTCTAATTTTTTGTTTTTTTTTTTTTGGTAGGTAGGTATGTCGTTAAATTGAATAAAGAAAATCCCAAAAAAAAACCATAAACTAATAAAACTAAAGAAAATTGTTTTGTTTTTTCTTTTGTTTGTTCTTTCTATTGTCAAGGCCTTTCTTGGGACCTATTCTTACATCATTTTGTGTACTTTTTTTTTTTTTATTTTATTTTTTTTTTTTTATGACGTGTACAAATACATGTGTTCTTTTATATTCTTCTAATCCAAGTCATGGCTAATTTTAGATTATACTTTAATTTTTTTTTTTTTCAATACATCTATGTAAGTAGATAAAAATAATTTTCTTTAGTTATTCAATAAATTTGCTTATAGTAAAATGAATACACATAATTCATTTTCTTGTCTTCATTTTTAATTTCCAATTTTTTGTTTTTGTTTTTGTTTTTTTTTTTTTTGTTTTAAATTTAAATTTTTTTTTTTTTTTTTGCCCCTTATAACCTCTTTAATTTATTTTCAAAATATTTTTTAGGCATTAACAAATTTACACTGATGATATTAGAGAGGAATGAAATCTAAATGGAAATTTGAATTTTTGTTTTTTTTTTTTTTTAAATCTGTTTAATATATTTTTTGAAAATGTTCTTTGATTTATTATGTTATAGAAAATTAATTTTTAGATTATTTCCTACTTATATGATGTAAGAAAAAAAAGAATTATTAAAAAAAAGTGTTTAGGTCTGATATCATCATTTAAAAAAACAAAAATTTATTTTTTTTAACAAGTAAGTATATTAAGTAGTTATAGAAAATTGGGAAATTAAAATGGAAAATAACATTTTAAAAATATTTCAAGAAATTTGTAAAGAAAAATCCATTTTTATTATGTAAAGTAAAAAAAAAAAAAAAATTCTTACTTTTCCAAAGTTAAGTTAACTTAGTAAAGTTCAACAGTACTTATCAGTATTTACTTATTCGATTTACGTATACGATATAAGTATCTGGGTGTTGATAAGAAAGTTAGGATAGGTTTTATTAACTGTATATATACATATACATATATTTAATCGTTAAAATCTCTTAGGGTGTGTGTAACCCATAATTCATTAAAACTAAATGTTTCTCTATAAATTTAAGAATCAGTTCAAATTTGTATAGTAAAATATTTCAGAATTTAAGTATTAAATTTATCAATTTTTTTTTTTTTATTGATTTCGGTTATATAAATCAATTTTTCAAATCAAATTATGTACTTAAATTTTAATGTTAGATGGAAAAAGTACTTTAATATGTAAATTAAATAAGTAATAAGTATAAAATTTTTATGTAATTGCTATGAATTTTTTTTTTCTATAAATTCAATCTAAATAATTGGTATAACACTTGAATATTGCAATAATTGTTTGACATGATTATTATTTGAATTTGAATCATAAGGTGAAATCGAAAACGTCATTTGCACATCGGATGCTACTTTATTATAGATTGTCTTCTTTTAAAATCATACTGTAAGAGGAACTAATTTGCAAATGAAGTTTTCGATTTCAGATTCAAATTTTAACTATGGTAATGTATCTTTTATATAATATGTTTATTTTAATTAACTTGATCTCATGTATTAAAATTATAATCTAAAAGAGTTTCGAATTAAAAACTATGGCTTCTTATTACAAAACGTATACTTATAGTTAGATGCGAGTCTTTTCCCCCATATCAAATCAGATACTTATTAATTAGACCAAATAATACTTATTTTTTTTTTTTTTCAATTTAATTTCTCTTTCTAATTGAAAATTAATTAAATATTTTTTTAATTTATTTGCAGAAATTAGATTGTAACTATATTTTAGAATTAATTAATTTCTGTTTAAGCTTTAACAATTAAAATTTTTTGTGTTTTTTTTTTAATTTACAAAACAACTAAAAAAAAAACAAAACTATAAGTGTGTAAAGTATTAAAAAAAAATTAAATTTTCGATTCAGTGAATTTTTTTTTATGTTTTGTTTTTTTGTTAATTAATTATTTTTAATTTGAACTAAAAAACATTAAACATTTTTTTTTTTTTTTGTTGTTTACCTTTTTCTCCACTCAACTACTCTCCAATCTAATATTAAATTATTAAAAAAATACCATAATTAAGTATAAAAAACAAAAAATTTATTTGAAAAGGGCACATAACTAAAAGATTGTTAATCATAATATTTAAAATATATATATACTTATATGTATATGTATGTATATTAAATATATGTATATTTATAAAATGGATAGTAACTATACCTAGTTATAAATGGCACGCGAATTTCATTATCTGTCATATATATCTGTACTAATCCTTACAATATGATGATGATTTTGATGAATAATGTGATGTTTTGTGTTTTATATATGTACTTATATCTGTTGGATATATGTATACTTATATTCCGTTAAGTGTGGATGACTCATGGATGTTCTTTTAACTAAATTAACAACACATATGTAGTAATAGTTACATATAAGTTTTATATATTCAGTATTGATATTACATATATACTTATGTATATAAATTTTTTTTTTTTGACGGCATCCGTTTTTAGTTTTATTTCGTTTAAATTCTTAGCACTTACAGGGAAAATATTATAATCGGTCTAAAAAATAAAAATAAAACACCCACGTGATTAAAACTAATGTTTCTTTAAACGAAAATACATAACTATAACTTTTTTATTTTATAGTTATAACTATAACTTTTTTACTTCTCTTGTCTTAAATACGTATATCTAAAATTCCGAAATTAATTTTCTAACAAAATCGTGTACTGAAATCATCACTTAAATTATTGAAAAATAATTTTAAAAAAATCATCTATAAGTATCTATATATGTATATCGGTTAATGATTTTATCTTCAGAAGTTAAACTTTTAACAAATCATTTATCTAGATAAGGTTAAGTCAATAGTTGGCCGTCTCACAGAGCCAGCTTTATTTCTTTATTTACTTAACTCTAATTTTCGATAGTATACTGATTTATCTTTTAACCTTAGTCTAACTAATTAGTAGCTTATAACTAGATCAAACTAGCTAGCAATTGATCAATATTCTTGTTTTCTGCGTCAGGTTCTTTTATAGCAATTCAATATTTATTGTTTTATAGCAAAGATTGAATACAGTTTCGTTTTTCTTTAAAAAATGTTTGAGTTTTCAAGTGGAAAACGAAAAGTTAATACAAACAAGTAATGAAAAAACCAAAAACTTTCAATTTTGTGCACAGCACACAAAATAAATTTATAACAATATAAAAATTGAAAAAATTATTAGAAAAATTTGTTAGAAAACATTGGCGATAATATTATGGAGCTTTAATTTTCGTGTATAACTACAAAAAAAATTGTGGACAGGTATTCAAGTTACAAGTGTTTAAAAATAGGAAATTTTGAGTTCTTAACCCTTTGCAGCTCCTAAACACAAAATGGGGGCGACACAAAAATATTTTCTGAAATGTCTCATATTTATATCCAATTATTCCTCTTAAAATTGCAAGTGTCTTAACTTAAACCGTTTGGAAAATAGAGCTTAAAAATTTTCCAAAACTTGAATTGGCATAACGGTAAATTAAAATACCGTATGGCAAAAGTATATATTCTCACTATATACATACATACATACATATTTTGTAAAGCTAAAAAAAGCAACTATCGTTGGCGTCTTCATATTGAATATTATTGATATTTTTTTATAGAACTTGTGTTCTAACAATTTAAATATAGAACTTTTTCGAACTTTGGGGGCTGTAGCTTCGTAACGGATGGGGCTACAGAAAAAACTTGTTCCATAAAATTTATTTTTTTAGGATGTCTATTTGTAGTTAACATTTTATTGCTTTATTTTAAACGCTGCAGAACTTTTGTAAACATCCAGACGAACGGACAGTAGACAGAGTGAAACCAATAGGTAAATTTTTTTGTAAAAACGTGCTAAAAATTAAATAAATTAAAATACCTAAAAACAAAAAAAAAACAAAGAAAAACTAAAACAAATTCACAAATTTGTTATTTTTATTTTCCGTTACATATTTTTTAACGATGAAGATTAACTAAGCGCTATATTTCGATAAAAAATTGTTTCGTGAGTTCGTTAATATAAATTCGGAGCATTTTTTTCATTTTTTTTTTTTTCTTTATTGCTTATAGTACAAAAATTTTCTCACTATAGGAACATTCTGTTTAATATATCAACAAACATATAATATTATGTATTATATATGTATTATTATAATATATTATGTATACATAAGTACTTACATGTATACTTAATATGTGTTTGACTGTAAATTTTAATTTTGTTGGCTTGTATCTGTAAAATGATATAATTAAAGAATTCATTCACCTTTTTTTCTTTATTTTTTTATTTTATATTTCATTTTCAATTTGTTCTTAAAATAAATAAAACAAACAAAATTAAAAAAAATTTTCCAACAAAATTTGAAAAACGGAAAATGATTTTCTTGAAAAAATCCTTTTATAAAAGAAAAAAAAAAACATATAAAATATTTTACTTGCAAAATAGAATAACACTCTTATAAATTAAGTATTTAGGTTTAGTGATTTAAATTTTTATGTTTTTTTGTATATATATACATACATACTACATAGTATACATGCAAGGGGCAATTTAATAGATTTGAAAAGACCTACTTTTCATAATGTTATTATTGATTTTTGACCAAAGGTCAAAGGACTTAATAACTAACTATACTTACTACTGTTTTCTTTCATATTCTTTTTTTTTTTTTTTTTTTGTTTTAATATTTAATGAGTTTTTTCTCTTCTTTTACTTTTCTTTTAAGTATTCTATAGTATTTTTTTTTTTTTTTTGGTTTTATTAGACTATTAGAGTATGCATAATACTATAAAAAAAGTCTATACAAAGAGGGGAAGAATAAAAAAAATAAAAAAAAATATCGCAGACAAAAGTAAGACAAAAAAAAAAAAAAAAATTAAAAAATAAAGAAGGGTTGTAAAACGAAACAAAAACATCATGAATTTTTCTTTGATCTTAAAGAAAAAAAAAATTAGGTTAAAAATTAAAAATTGATGAAAAAATGGAACCTGCTTAAAATATGTAATAAAGCAAAAATATGATTTTATTTTATATTTTTTAATTAAAATTCAGTTCACAAATTGACAAAAAAAAAAATAACTTTTTTAAAAAAATTCTTTCAGAAAAATTTTTAAAGAAATTCAAAAAAATCGGTTTTTTTTTGTTTTTTTTTTTTTGTATCTTTTTTGTATTAACTCCCATTTATTTATATATATATACATATTACATATGTGTGTATGTAGGATTTTTCAGGGTTGTGTTATACAAAATAAATATAATTTGTTAATAATGTTTATTTGTTAAAAAAAAAATATATCTATAGATAAAATCTGTTAAACTTGAACTTATAACTAGTTTTGTATAATGAAGCACAAAAATAGGTCATTAATTATTTAAGTAAACCCACATACTTTATTATTTTATTTTAAATACATTTGTTTTTAAGTAGGTATATTTATTTAAAATTTTCAAAATGTAAATACTTAAGTATACTTATATACTTATTTATATTTACATTTCAAAACAAATACGAAAACTAAAACCATTAATTTTGGCTAAATTTAATAAAAACATAGTAAATAATGCACGTATCCTTCATAAATTGTATTATATGTACGTATAACTATATATATATTTTAATTAAAGTAAAAATATTTGTTAATCAAAAATACCGCAAAATATACCAAAAAACAAAAAAAATGAAATCGGTTCACTGAATTTCATGAGTATATGAACCAGTCAAGTCATTTAATATACAATTTACAACATATTATGTAGGTACAACAAAAACAAAAAAGAAACAAAAAAAAAAAAAAAATTCACAAATTAACTTGAACTTCAATATAAATTTTTGTGGTCATCAATTGAATTTTTTTTTCTATATCAAGTTTCTGACAGATCTCATTTTTTTTTTTTTTTAATAGGTACACAAATGGGATACCAGAACCTCGAAAAATTTTGACATTGAAAAGGTGTAAAATTGCTACTACTATACACCTATACCAATACATGGTGGCACTCCTTAACAATACATTTTGTTTGCGTTTTTCCTTTTTTGGTTGAGTTTTACTTTGGTTTTAACCCTGACATCGTTTTTTGCTTTTTTTTTTTAAATTTTAAGGTTTTCCTCATTTTTTGTCAATTTGTTTATTAAATTTTCTATTCTCTTCTTAAGCATATTCTGAGTTTTTAAATAAAGAAAAGATATACATATATATATTAAAAATACATAATGAATTCACCTTCATTTTTTCAATGATTAAAAAAACTCAGAAAAAAAAAAAAAGAATGTGCGTTCTTTATTTAATAATTTCGTGTGGATCACTTTTTTTTTGTCTTTCTGTAGAAATATATTTATATAATTTTCTGTCCTAAGGGTTTATTTTTTTTTTTTTTTTGTTTTTTTTTGTATAAAATTAAAATTGGATACGTTTACTTGAATTAGCCACAAGAACATATTACTTATTTTGTTGTCTTTAAGCGTTTAAAACTTGTAAACAAATAAACAGTGAATCAATTGTGTTTGGGAGGGTTTTTTTTTTTTTTTTTTTTCTGTTGTACTGAAGGTGGCTCATATTGATTCAAACATCTCAATTTACAGTTATTTAAAAGTAAATTAACTTTTAAATTGTTATGCGGTTCAATTTTAAAATACAAAGTAACCAGTTGAATTTTTTTTTTTTTTTTTAAATTGTTTAATTGCAAAAAAAAAAATATAATTAATAATGGTTTTGCAATTATATACATTAATACTTTTATTTTATGTATATATTATATACTTGTATTTTGTTTTATTTACTTAAATTGTATTTAATTTTTTTAATGAATTGCTTGTAGGTGTTCTTAAGTTGTTTATTTAATTGACAAAATATTAAAGCGTTTATAATACGCACAAACATGTATCTAATATTATGATAGTTGAGCAAAAAAATAAAAAAAAATAATAAAAAAATAAGTTAAAAATTTTAAGCTTTTTCAAAATATTTTATTTTTATGTATGTACATATATATATATACATTTAAGTATAATTAATTTGTATTAATTAAATTCATTTGAAAAAAAAAAAAAAAACTGGTTTTTAACAATTAAATTTGTGGAAGCACTGGAATATATTGTGTTTGTTTTGGTATTGACATATTGGGAGATCATACAAAGTAGTATTATATCTCTGATTATACTTAAGTAGAAGTATAAATATAAATAAAAGTTAGAAAAAAAATTTTGTAGAATCGGAAATGGTTTATTTTAAAAGATCGACCGCGATTTAATTTGACTACTTAATGCTTAAACAAATTCTAGTTAATATTTTATTTCGTTTTGGATTAATTAACGAAGAATTCATTAATAATTTTGATTTTTTTTTTATATGGGATTGTTTAATTTTTATATATATGGAAGTTTTTATTAAATATTGTATTTTTCAGTATAAAAAGACATTTTTGGTCTTGGGTCAGATTATTGCGTTGTAATATTTGTTTTTTTTTTTGTTTTTGTTTCAGATTAAATCTTGAATAATTTTATTTAATTTAAAATATTATTATATAATATATATACTTAATATATAATTTTATAAATGTAGTCTTGACTTAACTTGGATGATATTAACAATTACTTTTTGTTTTACATATACTTAAATAAGTGTATAAATATATATAGAACCACTTAATACTTGGCTATTTTTTAAGTAAAATAAAATACTTTTTTTTTTTTTTTTTTTTTTTTTAATCTCAAAAGAGCTAAAATGCTCGTACAGAGTGTAACATGTTATAATAATTTTTCAATAATAATAACAACAATATTTATATCAAATTGCAATTTTAAAAATTAACATAATATTCTTTATGACCAATGTAATATGTATTAATATAGTAATTACTAACAATTCTTTGGTAACATTTGTATTTAAGTTATATTCAATTCAGTATTAAAGAAAATTTAAAATTCAAATTAGTTTACATATATTTAGTAAATTTAGCTTCATATTTTAGTTAAAAAAAATTCATTTGTTTTGTTTTTAAATGTATGTAAATGTTCAATTTCTTTTAAATCTCTAGGTAAATCATTATAGTACTTATATGCTAAATTGTAAATAGTATCTAATCCGTTAAATCTTTTTCTTGAAGAACTTATTCTAATGTTTGTTGTATTTCTAGTATAGTATTGGTGATATTCGCTGTTTTGTAGTATATTTTGTGTTGTGTTTATATTTTCTGTAATCATCATATGTGCTTTGTATAACTAGTTTGTATTTAATTTGTAGATTCAGTGGCAAAATTGCATGCGTTTCATGGATTTATTTAGTTGAAGTTCTGCATTTATAAGCGTATAAATTTTTTATGGCTTTGTTTTGCAACTTTTGTAATTGATTTAGGTCTTTACTAAATGTATTACCCCAAATTTGTATTGCATAGGCAACAGTGCTATGGAACATACTGTAATATAAATGTCTTTTTAGTTTTAACGGCACCCTATTATTGACAAATTTAAATATGCCAACCAGTTTCCTTCCTTTATTAATTTGTAGATCAATTTGAGAGTTCCAATTTAGTTTATTATCTACAACAACACCCAGATATTTGTATTCCTCCATTTGACATATATTATGGTGATTATATTTTATATTTAAGATGTCAGTACCACCACCTTTAAAAATCATATATTTTGTTTTGTTAGAATTTATTGTCAGTTTGTGTTTGTTCATCCAACCATTTATACTAAGTACTAAGTCTGCATCTATGGTCTTTTGGAGATTATTTAATGTGTCTTCTTTATAGACAATACTTATTATAAGTATCATATTTACTTATAAGTATCATGTTTTTGAATAGATATTCAAAATTAAAATAATATTTTAGAATATAAAATATTTAAAATGATTTTGACTGTGATTTAGATCTCAAGTTTTGTGTTGATTTTAATTCAAAAACAAGGTAGAATGTAAACCAACGGTTTTTAAAAGCGCACATTTCCAAAACTCAATACAAACTGTTTAGAAGTGTGACTTACACAAAAATTTGAAAATTTCATGTAATAAGAAAAAACTTGAAAATAGGACATTTTTGAGATTTTGAGGGGCCGTAAGTCCGGAATCCTATATAACTAAGAAAAGCTGTTAACACACGTAAAAATATATTATTGAAGCTTTAATTTTTATGTCTTGCCGAAGAAAAATTTTTACAGGTGCCTAAGTTACAGGTGTCTAAAAATAGCAAATTTTCAATTTTTGAGGCGTAATAACTCTTAAACAGGGGGGGGTCCGAAAAAATTTTCTGAGCAAACTTATACTAATTCTAAAAGTTCTTTTTTGCCTCAAAATTTCAAGCTTCTATCTAGAAGCGTGCCGGAGTTATGAAAGTAGAAAAATCATGCAAAATTTGGTTTTCACATAACGGTAAATTTAAATACTAAATTTAAAAATATTGTATAATTTTGATATAAATTTACAAAGATAAAAGAAATACCTGTCGAATGACGTTTTCAGATTGAAAAAATCTTAAGCAGAACATAAAATATATGCATTTAAAAATAGGGCTTTTTCAAAGTTTGAGGGGGTGTAGCTCCATAATGAGGGGGGCTACATGAAAAAGTTGTTCCACAAAATTATTTTTTTTATGAGACCTACCTATGGTTAAAATTTTTTTTCTCTATCTTTAACGGTGTAGAAGTTTTGTAAACAGACGGACGGACGGACAGAGTGAAACTAATAAGCACATTTTTTCAAAATTTTTTTGGAAATGTGCTAAAAACGCTAAAACATACTTAAGACTACTGATAATTTTAAATGATTTTAAATAAAATGACAAACGATTTAGTTTTTTATTTTCAAATAACATGTGTTTAAAAATTTCAAATATTTATTTTAATATTTTTTACATAATTATACAGGGTGTAACAATGTACAAATTACAAAAAGAGTTATGAATTAACTGATAATAATTACAGCATAATTTTATGTTATGAGATGTAACCTGAATAAAAAGATGAAATGTGTTTGTAAAAAACTTACCGTTATATTGATAAAGATAATTAAAATCTTTTTGTTTTATTGACTTTTAAAAGAGCATAAGTATACAGACTCATTATAAAATATCGAGGTCCAATATTTTTTTTTTTTTGCTTTTCTTTTACGAAGGTCGGTGGAAAACTTTGAAAGTCACACAGAAGAATTGCATGTGATTCTTCCGAATAGTGTTGAATTTTAACCAATCAAACTAAACTTTAGGTTGGGACCTTTGATACAAATGTACAGTTTGGTTTATGAGATATATTTATCTTAAAAAATCATTACAAAACAAGAACTCGTCTTCACGCCTTACAGTATTTTGCTTTTTCTAACGTCATCCCCTATACTATTTACTTTTCGCACATTTTTAAGAACACCTTGTATCAAAACTGATTGTAGGTGATAAATACCTCATTAGTTTTTATAATTAAGTATTACTGACTTATTTAAATCAGTTTATTTATAACTAATTAGTTAGTGTATTTTATTGTTTTTGTCGCCACTTATACGATTTATAACTACGTAAATATATTAAAATAAATGAAATGCAAAAGTATTTGAAAAAAAAAACGATAATAAAAATAATAATGCTAATGCGTGATTTATTATTAGTATCTGTTTAATTTTTTATCTTTAATCATATAACAACAATTGATTGCGTATATAAGGGAATTTTTAGGGAGGGAAATATATAATGTAGTTTGTGTGACTAATTGTGAATGCAAATAAAAAAAGTAGTTATACTTAAATCTTAACCAAAATTATGAAAAAGAATATTATAAAGTGATTTTTTTTTAAAATTTATATTATATATTATTTATACAAAATTCGAAAATTTAATATACGAGTGTATCATATTTAAAAGTAATATTTTTTCATTATCAAGGCTAAGGCATTATTTTTTCATAATGAGGGCTAAGGTAACAGGTCAGTAACTACTAGACACTAGATTCGTAGTGTTCCTTCAAAAAGTAGTAGAACCTATTTAGAGAGTTGATATTATATGTTTCTTGTGTCATGATGATACGATGATATTTCTATGACGGAAGAAGTTTTGAATGCTTCTTAGATCCATATATGTTAGAACGTTCATCTCAATCTTCAAAAATGAAACTACCGAGATATTTTTATTTTTCTTAACATACCATTACGGATACAAAGGAAATGTTTCACTTGCTCTATATATAACAAAGTGTAAAAAACCGGCAATGCTACAAACATCAAACAGATATCACACAGCTGTCAAAATAACTGAAAAAATCATCAAAATAATTGGAAAAAAATAAAGAAAAAGTTTTTAAAAATGTTACAGAATTAACTCAGTCATCAAACAATCATATTTTTTTAGGTTCTAATCGGAATTAATTTAACATAATGAATTAAAATTACTTAATCATTAAAAGATCTAAAAGATAAATCAATAATTAATCTTTAATGATAAAATCAACATCTATCATTTAATACATGTACATATATATATACTTACATATAATATAAGTAGGTATCAAAACTATGTAAAAATCATTAACAATCATTTTCATTATAGCATTTTTTTTTTATTTATGTTTAGTTTTTAATTTAAGCAATAAATTTTTTTGTATAATAAATATAAATGATCTCAACCTCTTTTGTTGAAATATATCATTTATTAAAAGTCAATAATCAGATATAATCAAGTAAAAAAAAAAAAAACAAAAAACAGAACTCCCCCTACTTAATAATAATAACAAATTAGGAAACACGGAGAAAAAAAAACAACACAAATGAAAAATGACCAACGAGACAAAAAAAAACTTTTTTTTAAAGTGTATTTAAAAATGATGAAAATGCTGCACTTCTTTTATATTTTATATATTATATCTAAAATGCATAATGTAAAACTTCCCAACGCCCACTAAAACCGATTTTCTTTTATTTTCTTATTACTTATATCGATTCAACATATATGAAAAGGCACAGAAACTTTGTTTTAAATCATGTTGTAACTTATTTTAGTTAGTTGTTGTCATCGTTTTGTTTGTTCTAAATAGATTAAGAGTAACTTTATAATGTAAATCCCACGTTCTTGAAATAAAATAAAATTAATGATTCTATTCTTAAACACGAAATGTGAATGAATTTATTGAATGCATGATCAAAAGAGTGAGTTAAACATGAATAGAAAGTTTAACCAAAAAAAAAAAAAAAAATAAATTTAAAATGATAATTTAAGATAAGTAATTTTGGTTTTTTTTTTTGTAAGGTTTTAATAATAAAGAATTTCTAGAATCATTTATTTTTGTTAATGAAATTGAATCGAAACTCCATTAACTCCGGTATCATAAAGAGATTTTTATTATTTAATTAATTTAAATATTAAATATATATAATATATAAGTATTTGTTGTATCCAACATCGAATGCTTACTGAAAGACATAAAATAACAGATCAATTTTAAAGGAGACAATAAGATTTTTGTTATTATTTAAGTATATTCTTATAGTGGGGTTGTCTTCAATTATTACCTCATGCAGGAAGATGTTATATTATACTACTGCATGTTGTAACTGTTGATGACCATATAGTCACTATTAGTAAATAGTAATAATTATAAGCGGATTCATTGTTTCCTTACAGTCTCACTCCCAATTCAATGTTTCTGCATCCTTGTTTTATCGTTTTCTATCCCAACTCCATAGCCAATATACTGAGTTAGCAGATAGGGGTTTCGTCGCATTATATTGGCCGAAGACGGAAGAGGGTTTAGTCAGTAATAATCTGACACTACTCAGCGAAAATTCTTGATGTCTTTGCAAGATTAGCACTTTTCTTAGGAAAAAAAAAAATATGCATATAACACTTGAGGAAATTTAATAAAATTTGTAGATACTTTGATTTACATAAAAAATTAAATTTTTTTTTTTGAGTATTTCTTTAGATTTTAAAGTAAGTATAGTTCTCAAGTGCCATATAGAAATTTTTTTAAAATGAATGATAAACAAATGTTACAGTTATTTTGAGAAAAAGAAATGCATTTTATGCTTCAAATCTTCGATGATATTAGTTCATGTTTTTTTTTTTTGGTTTTTGTTACTTTAGAAAAAATCACTCAAAAATTTTTTGTTTTATGATTTGAAAATTCCTAAAAATCACTCATTATAGATAAATAGAGTATTCAGATATTTGACGCCTCCCCAAAACAAGTTCTGAATAGAAATTTGTTTTTCTTATTTTTATTTATCAATCAAAATTTAACTGTAAACTTTAACTAGTTTAGTTTTTGTCAGAATGTTACAAAATTTAAAGTTAGATAAAGAATTCCATGGTAAATTAAATTGAAATGTTTTTTATTATTATTTTGAAATGAGATTATTGCATGAGTACTCATAATCAAAATTTCGAAGTACAATATCATCTGAGTGATCTTAGGAAAAAAAAAAACAGTAACAAGAAAAACAAATATTTGCGTGTTAAAAATATTAAAATATACTTATATCCGTTTTTTTTTTTCAATACAGTTAACTCTTTATAATCAACTGTGAACTGAGTGATATGATTTGATTCGAATAACTATGTGATGTGTAATGTTCTGTTGTGTTTTTTTCTCTCTTTTTCTCTACTTCTTTAAATCTTGTTAATTTTGTTTTTATTATTGTAAATTGCAATAAAAAGTACATACTCAAATATAATACAAAAATGCATTACTTATTATGCATTTTTAAGTTTTACATTTTTTTTTTTTTTTTGAATTTTATTTATTTTCAACAAAACACTAAAAATAATTATAATGCATATATACATACATATATATAAGTATACATATGTATATAAAAAGATCGTTTCGCTACACTAAAAATACATCATTAAAAAATCTAATTGCAAATTTTAATTTTACAATATAAAATACAGGGTGACTTTAAAATATCAATTTAGGAGAGATTATTTTTTTAAGTGCCTTTTAAAATTTGGTCAAATTTTTTAGATACATAAGTATTTTATTTTTTTTTTATTAAATGTAGGATTGTTTTAGTTAAGTATTTAAGTAACTAACTACTTACTTATATTTAGGAAAATGATTTTCGTCTAAAAATTGTTTTTTTTTGTTTTTTTGATGTGACACGCAGATTTTGGGAATGGATGAAAGAACTTTCTTATAATTTTATTAGACATATTGCTTAATACAAAGCCATCAATTACATATATTGTTTATTTAAAAAAACTATCATATTAACTGTTAACAGTAACTATTAACAGTAAATGATGCTAAATAATAAGTTAGTTTTGTTAATTAATTTAGTCACTAAAAGTATAACTAACGATTAGGAATCACGAAAAAATATGTAAACATCTCCTAATGGGCATAAAAACATGCAAACTACGTATTTAGCTATACTACTGGACCACTGTTGTTGTTTATGCTTCCATACAGCCTGACTTTAATAGTATTAGTTTGGTATAATAATCATTAAGCATAGATCTATGTATAACTATATAATGTTGATAAAGATCGATATTTTTAAATAATCATCACAAATAATAAGAGTACTTACTTAGAGTAGTACTTAATAAGAGTACTTAGTAGAGTATTTTTATGTAACATTGTTCGCAATAAATTAGTATTTAATTATTTCAAAAAAAATTTAATTTTGGGTTTGTATTTAAAGGTTGACAAGGCTGTGACTTTTCAACTATCTGAAATTTTGAAATCAATAAAAATCCTTTGCAAAATCGACAAACCTTATAATATATTTGTTTTAATAGTACCCTATTAAATTCAATTCATTACATATCTGTTGTTGATTAATCGATTGTATATTAGTTTTCTTTATTGAAGTATTCGATTTTAAATTTTATTGGAATATGTACTAAGATTTTTAATTAAGATTTAAGAAAACAGAAAACTAAAAATTTGCTGTGATGTTACACACGTTTATTGAATTAACAACAGAAAAAAAATATATAAAGTACACGTACGTATATATATATACTTCTAAAAGTAAATTATGTTCGAATAATAAACATTAATTTTAAAATTAAATCCGTTAAATCTGTCAAGATTCGTCTGTAATTGTTGATTTACTTAACTAATTTTATTGAGCATAATATTTTACACTTTAATTTTAAGAATTATTATTTTATTTTAATAATTTTCTATCTCACTCTACTCATTATAACTTCTAATAATATTTATTTTATTGTTATTTATTATTATTTGTAGTTTTTAATTTATTTTATTTTTTTCTGTAATAAAATTTAACAAAGCCTAACACCATAAAAAATGAACCGTTTTATACCGTTGATATAACAAGTGTTTATTTCACTGATTATTACATTTAAAGTTATATATATATATAGTTCCTCACCCATAGAAACTATTAAAGTTTAATTATTTTATTTTTGATTTAATTAAAAAATTTTATATAAAAATAAAATTTTTAAAAATGAAAAACTTGATATAAGAGAGATATAAAAGAAAAATAAAATAAAACAGAAATTTAAGAATGAAAACAACGTCATCTATTAACGAATTCATTCATAACAAGTTCAGTTTAGTTTTTGTTTAAGTATAATTTTCTTTATCTATTTTTTCTTTCCTTATAGCTATCTTTTTCTGTCTTTCCTTTTCTATCCAAATTGAATTGAATTCTTTTGAATTTTGATAAAATAAATTTAAAAAAAAAATTTATGATTATTACAAAAAAAAAAAAAAAAAAAAAAAAAATAAACGTATCTGTCAAGAGCAGCAGATAATTTCAGATAATTTTTTTTTTATTTTGTTTTTTCAAAATTATTTTTTTTTGATTAATTTATTGTGGTTTTGTAATTTAAAATGTGATTCAAATCAAATCAAATCAAATTGAACCAGAAACAGAATTGAAAATTAATCACATTTAAATGTGCTTAAATTTAATTTTTGTTTTCTATTAAGTATTTAATTATTTTCTTTTCATTTTCTCTCGTCATTAACCAAAAATGAACACTTTAAAAATCAAAAACAAAAATTAAAAAAAAAAAGGAATTCTAATTTCTAATAGAGGTATGTTTATTTTTTAAGAAAAATAAAAAAAATTTCTTTTAATTTTTGTCACAATTGAAATAAACTAAAAAAAAAAAACTGAACAACCAAAAAAAAAAAAATTTTTTTTTTTCGTTTTTTATGTTTTCACGATTTTCAATGTCACACAAAAAGTTTTTTTTTTTTTTTGTTTTACTGGCAAATATTTACATATAAAATAAATTTGCCACCAATTACAGATATATATATATATATTGTGATTGTATATCTATATGTGTATATAATATGTATGTAATATATAAACACATATGTTTTTACCGCCACTCCCACACTTTTGAAATGACGGGATGACAAAATTTTATTATTATTATAATCGTTGATTATTTAGAAAAAAAAAAAAGAAAAAAGTAAAGGCGAAATAAAAACAGCGAAAAACAAAAGCATGGAATTTCGCTATCTTAAGAATTTTATTTTTGTCTCTTTTTGCAATATTCAAATGAGAGAATACTTTGTATGGTTGAAAAGTTTTTGATTTGGTTGATACTTAATTATTAATGTTACATATAAAATTTTTCAGTATATTAATTAATTTTCATTTTATTTTAGCATTAAATTTAATTTATTCTTCTTTTGATGTCAATTAACGATTATTAAGTGAATATAGATATTAATTATTATTAAGTAAGTATTTCCAAAGTTTTGTTTTACTGTTATTTATTTATTTAGTATAGATAAGTATTATAAATATTTTCACATTAAGTAGTTAAAAAAAAAATTTGTTCAGTTCCTTACCTTATTGTATAGAGAGATATATTACACATAATTTAATAAAATTTGTTTTGAAATGAATCTTAAGAAATCATAAAATGATGTTACCCAAATTAAAGCTGTCATACAACAATTATTTTAGAATTAAACACAAATAATAACATTATATCTAGTTAGACTTACTAAAGGCAACAACTGTTGAATGGAAATTAAAGGCTCATGCATGATTCTAGAATATTATTATGTTAAGTTAATAAATCGATGTGTTGTAGCTATCTTAAAATTAGTTAGTTATATAGGTTCCTGAATCGGCAGAAATTTAAGTATAGTATAATATGCAATATTTCATTTATAAATATAAGTATACATAGGTAAATAACTTTTGATAAATCAAATGGGATATAAAAGTAAAGTACTTATATGAAATAAAGTTATTCTATAAATTAAAAGGCAAAACAATAACTTGATATAGTTTTTGTCTCTCTTTTATTTAATGATTATTACGAACAATAGATACTTACTGGATTTTACTATTAATACTGTTATTTTTTATTATTAACTTTAAGCTTTTAAGCTACGGTTATCATGAATTGATTCGATGTTTTAAGATCACGTATTCTTTTTTAGAAAAATATGTTACATATTTAATTCTATACATTCTACTCACATAGAACTTATCTAAAATCTTCTAAGCCAATTTATTTATCTAGAATTAATTTCAGTTTTTAAACTATATTAACATATATAGGTATATATAGTAAAGAAATATTCATAATAAAAATTAAATCATATCAATGTTTAAAAGATATATATATATGTATATTTTTTACCCTTACTACGTAATTAAAATTTTTCTTTTATAAATAAAAATAGGTATTAAAGATAGTATGATCAAATAAATATAAAATTCGAATAATTTTCGAAGATTTAACATGATAAATGTGTGTTCAATTAATTTTGTATAATATTAAAAAAAAAAAAAAAAAAAAACAATTTTGAATAAGTTTTATGGATTTATTTTAATTAAATATAAATGTATGTAGACATATATATATATATGTATTATAGAATTTATAATATCAACTTGGCTTTCAAAAGCTTTATTTTTTTTTTTTTTGTACATAATTTAAATGACAAATTAAGATTTTATTCGTTATATACTTCTTTTAAAAATTCCCTTTTATTTAACTTTACAATGAATTAATAAAAGCCTTTACAAAATGGAAAATATATTTTTATATTTAAAAGAAATATATATATATATATGTATCATTTATATTTCAAAATATAGTTATGACAAATTCAACCTGACCTAGTTCAAAAATTTTGTACATGGTACAATAAAAAAATTTTTTTTTTGGAATAGTTACTGAAATACCATGATTTTCTTCGTGACATAATCTAATAAAAAAAAAATTTAATGAAATAAAATTTCCTCATTCCCTTCTAAATTTTTCATCCACTTGTTTTGAATTTAATTTTTGGGTGTGATTTTTCGTTTTTTTTTTTTTTTTTTTTTTTTTTTGTAATTAAGAAGCACATACAGGTTCATAATATATGTATAAAACGAAAAATAAAAGTAATCTCAATTATTGCACATTCAAGGTTGTTTACAATAATACAATTAAAATACTTATTATATAGTTTTTAATCACTTTAGTATCGCGCTTCATTAAAATGGTTGTCATTTTTGGAAAAAAAAAAGAAAATTAATTTTTAACACTTTCAAAATTGTTGAATATTTGTAATTTAATTTTCAAAATTTCAATGGGAAATTTTTCAAAATAACAAAAAATTAGAAAATAAAAAAAAAGCACACACAGAAAATCTTTTTTTAATCAAAAAAAAAAATTTACAAATTTATTTAAAAAAAAAAAATATTTAACACACAACCCAGAAATTTTCATAACAACTTTTTTGTTTTTGTTAACCCTAATTTGATATAAATGAAAACAACGTTTAAATGAAATAACAACTTATACAATTTATTTACAAATTAAAGCAGAATACAAAAAAAAAAAACAAAAATTCTCCCAGATCTAAAGCTTTAAAAACTGCATCATATCATTTTAAAACTGTGCTTGAGCAAACATTCATATAATTGGTATGAAATTCTTTAATTTAAACTCTTCAAAAAAAAAATATTTCAAATAGAAGATACATTCGTAAATGAAAAACAAAAAATTAACTGCTGTTTTTTGTTTTTACTGCGAATTGATACAAGTATATTTTTTTTTTTTTCACTTTTATATTTCAGTTTTTATTGCAAACATTAAGTACTTGTGTTGTATTCAACATATTCATCAAAAAATATTGAAGTGTTTTGCTTCTGGTTTTATTTTTTGTTTACATTAAAAATACCACACAAATCGTGGAATATGAGAACTAACTATTGCCTTTTATGTTTTTTTTTTTTTATTTTCAATACAAAGCAGCAGATAATTTAATGATTTCAACTGAAAAAAAAAAAAAAAAATCAACTCAATTAAACTTAATTTTGTTTTTGATGAAAAAAAAAAAATCACTAAATAATTATTTCTGTTTACAATTAATTATTTCGAGGGGTAGAAAAGCTTTTTTGGCATTTAAGTAAAAAACAAAAAGTAGGCAATGAACACTAAAAAACTAATTGATGTATTGTCACTAAATGAATATTTGCGGTTGTCTAAGTTGTCTTGTTTTTTTTTTTTTTTTTGATTGGAAATTAAAAAGCACGTGAAGAGGTAAAGAAGTAAAAAAAAAAACATTCAATTTCCTACCATAAGTATATGACATTTTTAAATCACTCTGTTTATGCAAAAAAAAATTCATATTAGTGTCTTCACTTTGTCTTGTCTTATTTTGTTTTGTCTTCCCTTCATCTGCATAAAATTTTCTCCATTACTGTTTATTACACATATTCACTAATTTTATTTTTTGTTGTTGTTGCTTTTGGCTTTGTTGCTCATGTTGAATATTACGCTATTAAAAAAAAAACAAAAAAAGTGTTTTAATATGAAAATGATTGTAGTTTGAATTGCAACATTGAAAATGTTGTGCCGGTATTTCTTCCGTATATAAGTGTATATATATGTGTATAAAAAAATTTTTTTTTTGCTTTATAATGAGTTTTTTTATTTTTTACTTTAATAAAACACAAAAAACTGGAAAAAAAAAAGACTGAAAAAACTGAAAGAAGAAGTGAAATGAAAAGAAATTACACTGCAATAGGGTTTTTTTTTCTTTTGCGATCGTCGTAATTTGAGAAACTGACGAACAATACTCGCTATACATATTTAAAAGTTAAGACTATAAGACTTAACTATATTTGAATTCTTTTCAATAATATTTAATGGAAAAAAAAAATTTTTTTTTCTTAATTTTGTTATTCTGTTTTTTTTTTGTCTTTTTGTGCAATAAAATGTAATGAATGAGCTCAGCGGATATAAAAGCATCAAAAATATACATGTATATAAACGAATACACTGAGAAAAAAAATAAATGTAATAAAAATATTTATTTAATTTTCTTTTAAGAAAAAGTTAAAAAAAGAAAAAGAATTTTGTAATAAAGAATTCATAAAATATTAAATTTGTTATGGATTTTTTTGAATTTAAATTAGATCGTAATTTGATTTTTCTTAAATTTCCTTTAAAAAATTAAAAAGAAAAAATAAATTTCTTTAAAATGTCGAAAATTAAATTTAATGTATTTTTTAAATACAATGAAATAAGTCTAGAAATAAATTTTTTTTGAAATGCGAAAGGTAACCTTCTGGGACACTTCAAATATATTTACTGACGTTAAAAGTTTCTCACTATTAGCTGTAATTTGTAATTCCCCCAAAACACGTTGATCCATTACACCATAAATTGGTATATCTACAGTATGTAATAAGTCCCTAACTAATAGAAAATGAGAAGAAAACAGACAAAAAAATGAAGGAAGCAGTTCATAACTATTACTTAAGTCTTAAACTTTTAACATTCAATAGTATTAATACAATTGCTTTTGGTTAAATTTGAAATGTAACTATTGAAAGCTTAAACTAATACATTATTATAGCTAAGTAATTGTATATTAAATGTATTAAAAGTTTAAGTGTAAAAAAGGAATCCTATTTTGGGGTTTCAAAAATTTATATTGCTAATTTAACACTATACCTTCAAAATATCATTTTAAATTCATTATTTTTTTCATAATTTCTGTTTTAATTATTTTTTAATCTACAGATTCTTTTCAAAAGATAAAAATATTAAATTAAGTAATCTTTTTTGTAATAATTTTTCATATTCTAAAGGTAAAACAAAACATCTATTCAAATATTATTTTCATTTGGAACAACCTGACTTTGAAAAACATAACTATTTGAGCGCCCTTAATATATCGCCTAAAAGTATGCCGTATGATTTAAGAAATTCCTTTCTACAAGCACTTTTTACATTTTATTTTACAAATTAAGCTCCAAAAATATTGAACCCATTTTTTTTTTTATTATTATCTAATCCTATGTACATATTTGGGTTTATTGAAATATGTAAAATATGTAAAATTTGAATGTATAGTTAAAACTTCATATTTCTTTAATTTTCTTGAAGTAAAACGTAATTACGTTTTTTTTTTGAAATTATTATTTATTATCCACCTAATTTTCTTTTTCATAACCAATCCTATTTGTCCCTATTTATTTATTTTTTTTTTTTCAATTTCTCTATTGCATGCCTTACGTTTTTGTATTTTGATGCTGTCTTGGACTGTCAATTATTTCCGACATTTTTATATTCAATAATTCATTTTTTTTTTTTTTTGTAATTGATCTTTCATTGAACTTTATTAGTACTTACAAATAGGTTTTATTAGTAGTTGTTGCGCTGTAGTTGTCGTCAGCTCTAATTGAAATAACTTAATGAGCTGCAAAACAAAAAAAAAAATTTTTAAAAAAAGCTTTACATCAAGGGCTAAAAATACAAGATCACAACAATATAAATGATTACTACACAGCAATATTACGATGATCAATTATAGAATATTGTATCTATTATAATAAACTACTGTAGTCTGTAATACAAAAAAAAAAAAATTTTTTTTTTAATTAAAAACTATACAAAAATGAAAACATATAGATGATTATATGGAATTTTTATTGTTGTTGTTAGAAATGACCTCTGAATTATGTTCAGAGTTATCAACGATCATTTATAATCAAAAAAAGAAAAAAATGGGGTGAAAAAGTTTTTCAACACTATAATTAATAATAATTACTTAAAAAATTTAACTATAAAAAAATGAGTACTATAAAAAAAAACAAAAACTATTTTATCTATTAGTTCTCGCGTCGCTTTGCAACACTTCATTTCATTGATAAACTTTAGATAAAGAAGACAAAAAAAAGTTTATTTTAAAATGAAATTTTGTATTGTAGCACTTGAATTTTTATAAGTATATGTAGAACGAATTGAGTAGCAGTCATTTTAATGGTTTTTGTTTTTGTTTTTCCTTCTTTTTCATTTTTCTTTTATTTGCAGTTGTACGAGTAGTAGGTTCATATTTCATAATAATCTTAAGCGTTTTGTCGCTTTAATATTTCTTAGATTTTAAATTTTTCATTTTTGAAGTTTCTTTGATTAGGATTGAATTTGAAATCTTTCATTTCTTTCCTATTTGGTTTTATGTTTTATGTTTTTGTGTTTGTGTTTGTTTCTTTGTGGAAAAGCTTTTGTTTTTTTTTTTTTTTTTTTTTGTTTTTTTGTGGTACAAAGCTTGAATAGTTCGAGTGTTAGTTTATGTCCAGAAAGGTTTATTGTTATATGAACATCATGAACCCTGCGGAACGGTACGGTACAAAATGATCGTTTCATTTCATTTTTGTTTTTTTATTTATTAAAATAATTAAATTTATTTAAATATCGAATTACATCAAGTTCGTGCTATTTGGATTAATTAAATTAATTTTATTTTTTCGTTTTATATAATTTCGACAAATTTCAAAATAAAACAAATTAGTGCAAAAAAAAAAAAAACGAAATATAGAAATTTTATTAAAAACGCGAAAATATATTAAAAATAAATTAAGTAAAGTACAAAAAAAAAAATAAAACAACAAAAAGAAAAAAAACACGATCATTTTTAGTGTTTATAATAATGTGAGAAAATTAAAAATAGAAAGAAAATAAAATTAATAGTCATATAGAGATTGAGAAAAAAAAAAAAAGAAATTAAATCACTAAAAATAAAAAAAAAAAACGTATTCTGTGTTGATTTATTGGTAAACGAAATAAAGAAATCTTAAGAAAAAACAAAAAAAAAAAAAAACTAAACTCAGCGGTATATCAAATATATATATGTATATATAAACGTCTGGAGGAGTTTAGCGGGTTTCTTTCAATATATTTCTTTAGTTTCCGTTATTTTATTATGGACTTTTTTTTTGTTGTTTTTTTTTGTAATTTCCTCATCTGAAATTTCATAAAACAAAATTAATCTGTAATTTTTAAAGTGGTGAATTTATATTAATCTATTTTTTTTTTTTTTTTTTTGTATATGAAAACAAATAACAAAATTCTTGTGAAAGTGATCAAATTTCCTAATTACTTACTTAGTCACTAGAAATTTTTGTATAAGATAAAAAAAAAAAAAAAAATAATAAAAATAAGCAATAAAAAAGTGCAGTTAAAAAAATATGATATATGTACTTATATATATATATCGTAATATATCTACTAATTCAAATTTAATTTCTTTATACTTACTTATGTATTAAAATTAAAAATAAAAATTAAACAAATTTAAAAAAAATTATTTTAAATAATTATCTGTTTGTTGTTCATTCATTCAATCGTTTTGTTTAATCATTCATTTCGAAACCAAAAAAAAAAAAAAAGAAAAACATTTTCTTAAAAACAAATAAAAAAAAATTTTTTTTTCAAAAAGGGAAATTAAAATTAAACTTTTTGTATAATGATATTTCCAATCTATATATATATATATATATACATATAATATTTAAATTACAAAAAAAAAAAAAAAAATATTAAAAATAAAGAAAGAAATTAATTATTGAAAAATAGTAACAATAAAAGAAAATTCAAAATATTATACATTATTAGTGAAAGTTTTATATATATATATGTATGTACCTTTAAGTTTTTATCGTTTAAAATGTTTTTTTCTTTTTATTTGTTTTCAAACTTCTTTAAATTATGATAAACAAAAAAAAAAAAAAGAAAAAAATGGAAATGATCGTATGTTAGTCAGTTTTGGTTGAATGAATTAACAATATTACTTAGTTTGTTTTTATATATATAATATATATATATATATAGTGTTATATACTTACTTATGTTAAATGAAAATAATAATTTTATATATCTTTTTACAAATTAATGATCATATATATAACTATATATATACACATATATAGTTATATATACATATTTAAATGAAAATGCATTTTCTTTGACCAATCGAATGTTATATTAATTGATGGATTTAAAGAAGTTGTAATAAAAAAAATTTAAAAAAAATATTTTTTAATTCATTATCAAATGAATTATTCATTACAATTTTTAAATATTATAGAAAAAAAAAACATTTTATTTAATGATTAGTTACTTAGTTTTCTTTTCTTTTTTTTTTTTCTTCAAATTGAATTACAAATTTTTTTTTTTGAAATGATCGCAATTTAGAAAATTTGATTAATTGAAGCGTTACGTCATAATATACATTCTATTTGTGCGATCATAACTTTTGAATATGTTGTGTAATTTTATATTTGATTATTTGAAATTTTTGGAATAATTGCAGTCATGTAATTTCTATTGTGCGCATGTAAAGAAAAATTTATTTTTTAAATTTTTCTTACATGCACAATGAAAAAGTGGGTTCAGTAGGTTTTGGTTTAGCTATTTGAAGTTATACTGTTTGAAGCTATACTATGACTGATTACTCTTCATTTAAATTTTTTTTTTTGTGTTTCTTCATAATTTTTATTAATGTAAATGACTTTACTATAAAATTGAATGAAAAAATTTTTGACTATGGCTCAAATACTTTTTTTTTTTAATAACTAAATTCATGTGCTAAATTTTATTATTGTGCTATAAAATATTGCAGAGTCTTTTACCACCTTGATTTATCGATCTTGTAATAAGATAAGAAGATTATTAATTGTTGAAAATTAGGTTTTCAATCGCAATCGTGTATTATCATTAAATGTAAAATATTGCATATACATAAAAGTTAAATAAAAACTTTTCAAAAAATTCTTAAAATATTTTCACTTTTTAATCCCGCAATTTACCTCGTATTATTTTTTAAACTCATAAGTCATAATTATACAGGTGAAAAATGTATAATGTAATTTATTAAAAAAAAAAGAAAAAAAATCTTTAGAAATTGCAGATATATTAAAGTAGATATATATGAGAATATTGTACATCTCTTATAATATTATAATAACATGTTATATGAAAACCCCCACAAGCTATGAAAAAAAAAACGGCACTTAAAAATGAATTTAAATTTTTTTTTATTTTCCTCTCTTTCTTTCATTAAATTTCGATTTTCATTGGAAATTGAATTTTTTTATTTTATTTTACATTTTTTTTTTTTGCTTATTGTACATTCCATAAAGTAGCATGCAAAGGTGTTGATCATTACATACTTAAATCTGTAAATAATAGCCTATTTGATGTTGTGAAACACTAACAAAGACTCTTCAAACGTGTCAATAGAAAATTTTGTTAGCTCGTCTTCTTTTTCTTTGATTGCGCATTTTTTATGCTTTTTCTTTTCTTAGTACATATTTTGTTTTTGTCCAGTTTTTTTTTTTTTTTCAATTTTAAGTTTATTTTGCTTTGGCTAAAAAAAAGCATACTGTAATAATGATGATGAAACTACAAAAAAATTTAATGATATTTTTTTTCTGTTAATTTTGTAATTAGCGTTCTTGTTTGCCAAAAAAAAAATAAAAAATAAAAGTGGTAGTAATAATAATAAATTTCATAACTGGCTATTTTTTATTATTTTTCAAATTTTAAGTTTATTTAAACAATTTACCACTTTTTTTTTTTTTGCCATATGTTTATTTTTTATTTTCTTTCTATTAGTTTTGTTGTAAATACCGAATATTTAGTGTAGTTTTGATTTAAATTAAAAGCAGATAAACCGTGGGTTCTCCTCTAAGAAGCTTTCAATAAAATATACAAAAAATTTACAAAAAAAACAAACAACAAAAAAAATATGATATTTATGGCAAGGTTAATTAATTGTTGTTGTTTTCTTTCTTAAAATTATTTTAAATCCAAGTTCAAATGAAAAGCAACAAGTTTGACTTGTTGTCATTATCGAAAAAAAAAATTATAATATTAAAAAAAAAAAAAATTTAAATTTATTTAAATGATAAAAAAAAATTACTTTTGTAAACTTTACCAAACTAAAAAAAAAAAAACGACAAATAAACCCGTCTATTAATAATGAGGTAACACCTTAGATAAACTTAATGAAAAAAAAAAACATTGTATATATATAAAAATGGAATAAGACAAAAAAATATTATATTTAAAAATTATGGTAACTTTGTAGTTATTTTTCGCGATCGGCATCGGATATATATGATTAAATTTTTTTTTTGGTTGGTTTTTTCGTAATCAACTCTAGGTAATAACCGCACAATTATTTTACATTTTTTGTTTTGTTTGTTTTTTTGTTACTAAAAATAGATCAACAAAATGAAAAGAAGGCTAAAACCGAAATAAGTTAAAAGAAAGGTTAATGGGTGGTTTTTTTTTTAAATTTTCTTATGTATATAAGTATATATATATATAAAACTTCATAACTGACATCTTTTCAACTTTATTACGTTTTTTTTTTTTTTTTTTTATTATTCTATTCATTGCATTCATCTATTTCCATTCATTCATGACTCCTTTCTTTATTTTTAAACTTCAAACGGTTGATACTTACTTATTGATAATTTTTTTATTTCATTATTTGCAATTTTTTTTTATTTCTTTATATTGTTTTATTTTTTATATTATTTATTTATTTATTTTTATTTTTTTTTGTTTTTTTTTTTATAGTGATTGCGCTTTTTTTTTTTTTTAATTTGATTTATAACGGTTAATTTAGACGGTTTTAAGGAAAATTTATTGTACAAAAAAAATTTAACAATACTTTACTTACCTTTTTTTCAATAAGCATTTAAGAATATTGTTTAAAAGTCTTTTGTGAAAGTAAAATTTTGCTGCTTCTGAAAAAAAAAACGATTTTTTGACTGACAAGCAAAAATTTTGCCACTATATAAAAAAAAATTATATAAAACAATGATTTTAAATTTGAATTGTTTCTATTGATTGCTTTCATTAGGAAATTTTTGCAAATTAAAAAAATAATTTTTTTTTTTCACTTTACAAAATATACATATTTGAAAATATGTACATACGAGTACATATAGTAACTTTCTTAAATATTCAGTTTAATTGTCGTTGCTTTGAGTTCAAGTTTTTTTACTTTTATAAGGAGCAACTTAATTAAGTAAGTAAAACGTTTTTGTATACAATGCATTGTAATTTATTTAAAAGAATATCATAATGGAACTCACGTTAAAAATTCACTTAATTTTGTTTAAATTCTATTTTCAAATGGATTAATCCTGATTTTATCCTTGAAGTATGCAATATTTTTTAATTCTTATATGTTGTCAACAAAGTCGAAAGTCTTTATGTTCTTTTTACTTTGATATTCTTTTCATCATATAATCTTATATTTGTGTAGGTTATATAACAATAAAATAGTTAATATTTAATTAATAAAAAAGTAAAATAAATTTCATAACTTTTTACTTAATAAATTTTAAAACATTTTGAATAGAATGTTTATTTTTTTTTTTTTACATGTGCGCAGTTATTAGGTTTATTTCATTGTTTTATTTTTTTTTTCATTATTTTTACATTTATATTTTGTAAGAAATTTTCATCCCAAGGACATTACCTACTGCATCCCTATACAATATTTTTCACTTAAAATATATAAAGTGCATTTCCTTGCATTATAATTTATAAAGTAAACTAAGTATAGCTAACATAAGAAAAAAATACGGTCAATGCCAAACCATTTTTATCATAGTTTTTATTCAGTTGGTTTAAAACCTTTTAATATAAAAGTGGGGAAAAACAAACAAAAAAAAAAAAAAAGCATAAAAAGCTAGCATTTTTGATAAGAAAAAAAAAATCAATATTTTCAATACGTTTTCCCTTATTTTTGTTTAAAAACAAAAAAAAAACAAGTTGCCAAAGATTTTTTAAAAAAAGTTTTGTTTTTTAAGTTGGCTTCTCAAGTTTTATATTTTTTTATTTTTTTTAAACACCTTTATTTGTTTTTAAAAGAAAAAACCGTATAATAAAAAGTTCTGAGAAGGAAGGAAGAATTCAGTTCTATACACAATGGTTTGGTTTTACAGTATTGAGGTTTGGGTACCCCAAAAGCATATTTTAAAAAATTACATTGTAATTAAAATTAAAACGTTTTGTATTTTTTTTTTTCAGCTTTTATGATTTATAAATGCACATTACTCAAAAGCAAAAAAGAAAAATCGATAGTTTCTGTTTTTTATTTTTGTTTTGTCAATCTCTAGTAAATTAAAATGCCTGTTCTTTTATGTTTTTTTTTTAAGTTTTTTGCAAATCACAGAATAAATGTAAAATAAGTATAAAAGAAAATTTTGAACAAAAAAAAAAAATGACCTCAAAAGTCTTTGGAACAAATAAAAACCAAAAATAAAATAAAAAAAACAGAAAAAAAAAGGAGAAGAAGAAGAAGAACATAAATATTTCCGGCCCTTTAATATTTTTTTTTTTTATTTATTCTTATATTAATTTTTTTTTATATGAAATTAATATTTAGTATAATTAAAATGGGTATGGCAGAATAAAACATTATGTACTTACGTACAATTATTTTATATTTAAAGCATAACCATTCAATATTACTTAAAGCAATATTCTTTCTTAAATTTTTTTTTTTTTTCACTTCCTTTTCTTGTCGTTTTACGAATAAAATATAATAAAAAAAAAAAAAAATTTTTAATTAACCTTTATTTTCCATTAAGTAATTTCTGTAATTTAATTTTGTCTTTTTTTTTTTGGTTTTCTTTACTTTATTTTTTTTTTATTTCATAAATATATTATTTCTGTCGATGATCCGAAATTATTCAACCGCAAATTATTAAAATTGAACTCTAAATGGGCATAAGCATATAAAATCTTATACTTATATACTTAAATATATATATATATAATATTTGTATTTGTATCTTAAGATATCGCGTATAAAATCGCGAATCATTAATCGCAAAATTATTTTATATATTTTATAGAACTAAAAACTGAATTATTTATTTACTTATTAAAGAAAGAAATTTTTATTTTAGATTCCTATGAGCGCAATATATATGTATATATATATATATATATATATATTCACTTAATTAATATTAAAATGAAAAAATAAATTATATTTTGAGACATTAATGTTTTGTCACACTTAAAACATAAAGAAGAAAAATATGACAGTTAATTAAATAATAATAATAATAATATGTTTTGACATTTTGACAATTATTTATGCTAAGATTTTTTTTTTTTTTTTTTGTTTTGTCAAAAAATCTTTAAAATAAAAACCAAAAATTGATCTGGATGAAATTAAATACTTAAAAATACTTGAAAAATTAATTCTATAATTAAAAATCAAATGACAATAAAATTAAAAGAAATGTGTGTGTGTGTGTTTGTGTGTATGATCATAAAATTTTATTTAATAGAAAATTTGGACTAACAAAATTATGTAGTTAGTAAATGGAGAATTTATTGATCCATTAAAATAAAAAGAAAAATTTTAATTTATTTGTGAATAAGTAATTCTTTTATTTATAATTTTTATTTCATTTTATTTCATTTCATTTTTTTTATTTTTTTTATTTTTTTTATTTGATGAATGAGATTGTTGAAGACAAGAAAATCGCATTACGAGAAAGAAAAAAAAAATTAACATTGTTGTTAATATATGTATCTCCATTTATTCTTATATATATAGTTAACTATATATACATACATATATATATAAAGTAATATAAAGCTTATTTATATTGATCTCAGATCTTCTGTCATACCCAGGCATAATAATGACATCATCTAAAGAATATTTTTGCATATTTTTTTTTTTAATTAAGGTTCTGTATAAATTACAGAAAATATTCATATAAATAAAGATACATACATGTACATACGTATATAAGCATATTGGAATTCATATGTGTAGTTACGATATTTAAGTATATTGTAAATATACCTAATATACACCTATTTTTCATGGTTTTACCAGATCTTAAATTTTGAAATAAAATTTTTCAATCAATTTATTTAAATTGAGTATACACTTCAGTTCTAAAACATATTTTTTATTTAAAAACTATGTAATACTAATTCTTGTATATATATATGTATATATACATATTAGATATAGTATGCCAAATTGTTTTAATGCTCTATTAAATTCAGCCCATTATACTTAATATCGATTTAAAGTTTATTTTATTCATCGCTTTATTTAGTTCATATTTGACTTAAGCTTCAGTTTCTGGAATCATTATTTTCATTAAATCGTTGATTACACGACTGTAGCAAGACTATTGAATGTTAATAAATATATTTATTTGTGCGACATCTATTATCTTACACAAGAATTATATTATTTTAATTTTATTATATATTATGTATATATATATATATATATATATATATATACATGTTTATTTATTTATTTTATAAGAAAAATCTTTTTCTTAATTTATATAACTCAGCCGGGGTTTGAAATAGAGATCTTTCTTATGAAAGGCCGCTATCTTAATCATTGGCTGAATATACTCAAATTAGTAAAATTGTTGATACTAATAAAGGATGAAATGAAGATAAAAATTAATAAAAAAAAAAAAACTTAATCCTTTCATTAAATTTCTGTACAATTGTATACGCATTAAATCCTGTGAACGATTCAATTTTATATTGTTTAATCACGTGGTTATTAAGTATGTAGCGAAATGTTTAAATATAATCACTTCTTAGTTAATCACTTAAAATATATCAAGATTTTGATTAATTTTCTTATTCACTAATTTTTAATCTGTTTATTATTTATCAACTTAACCATATATTTAAGTTAGTTGATATTTAAGAGGTTCAGAATTAACATTTATATTTGAATTAATCTTACGAACGTTTACTTTATTATATTTTATATTAGAAAATTATCTTTAAACGTTCCTATACATTATTATATTATTATTATTAGTTAACTTTATTTCAAACAGATGTAGTAATTTAGTTTTTTTTTTGTTTAAGTTTAGCACGATGTTTAAAAAAAAAAAACATATTAGGTATATACTTATATAACTACATATATATATAAGTTAATACATATAACACAAAAAGCTCTTTGTTTATTTATTTACATATTTTAATGTAATTTGTCAAATTGTACATATTATCTTATATACATTTGGAAGAATAAAAAAATAAATGCTTTAACACAGATTATTTATATGAATATAAATATATGTAGTTATTTATCGGTATTTTTCAAAAGTGTTAAGTATGTCATTTGACCATGACTCTCATCAAATTGTCGTAATCTATCTGTGAATTTAAATTAAGTATGTATTAATTTTTTTCGTATTACTTAATCTTATATATGTAGATACATATGTGTATTTATTTATAATACTTATGTATCTCATCATATCGTATTTTTTTTTGCTATTTGGACAATTAAGTAATCCTTAAAAAAAAAGAACAATTTTAAAGTCTTCAAAAATAAAAATTATAATTAATAATACTCCTTAATCTTTATTAATTAAATTAAACTTCTAGACATTTTATGGACAAAAACATATTTAGTTATAGATTTAAGTTTAGTAGAGAAAAAAATATTTTGTTTTTTTGGTTAATTATTGTATAATTTTGTGAAGGCCGAGAGTTATTTAGTTTAAAAATAATTTTTCAGGCAGGTAAATTGTTATATATACAATAATATGTATATAAAAAAATAAGGTTGACAATTAAATGAAGTCCTCTTCAAAATTAAACAAGGCAGAATGTAAACGAATGTTTTTAAAAGCGCACAGTTCCAAAAATAATAAGTACAAACTGTTTGTAGAATTGTGACTTGCACCAAAATTTGAAAATTTCATATATAAGAAAAAATGTGGAAAAAGGACTTTTTTGCAATTTTGAGAGGCTGTAAATCCGAAAGCCTAATAACTAAGAAAAACCGTTAATACACGTAAAAATATACATATTACTGCAGCTTTAATTTTTATATCTTGCCGCAGAAAAATTAGGATATTTTTAAATTTTTGAGCCCTAATAGGTCTTTAACAGGGGGTGGTACAAAAAAATGTTGTGAGGAAACTTATATTAATTCTAAAAGTTCTTTCTTGCTTCAAAATTTCAAATACATATCAATAAAAGCGTGTGGGAGTTGTGAAGATAGAAAAATCATGCAAAGTTTGGTTTTCATATAACGGTAAATTTAAATACTAAATTTAAAAAATATATATAATTTTGACATTGATTTACCAAGATAAAAAAAATCCTGTCGAATGGCGTTTCCAGATTGAAAAAATATTAAACGGAACATGAAATATAAACATTTAAAAATAGGACTTTTTCCAAGTTTGAGAGGCTGTAGTTCTCTCATGGATGGGGGCTACATGAAAAAGTTGTTCCACAAAATTAATTTTTTTTATGAGACCTACCCATGGTTAAAATTTTTTTTCTCTATCTTTAACGGTGTAGAAGTTTTGTAAACAGACGGACGGAGTGAAACTTATAGGCAAATTTTTTCAAAATTTTTATGGAAATGTGCTAAAAACCATATAACCATGTACTTATTTTTTGTCATTTTTTTTTTTAACTAATTGGTATTTTACTTGATTTTTTTTTTTCATATTTAACCAATTTTTTATCGAAAATTAAGTATATATAACTGTTTTTTACTTGTTAAATCTTTGAAAAGTTTTAGAATTTTTAAATGGCAAAATAATTTTATATACTTATTATGCAATAATTTGAAATTATGGAATAATTTAATTATAAAAATTGCACAATTCTCAAAAGCAAGCAAATTGCAATTAAAATGTATGATTTCATTGATTAATTATTAATGAATTGCAAAAAGCATGTGAAAAAATTCTTCAATAAATTTTTTTTTTTATTTATATTTATTCAAATTTAATAAGTAGGTAAAATACATATTTTTTAAAGATATATGATAATCGATTCATTGATTGCAACGGTATTGAACACCTGTATATATATAAGAAATATGTTATAGAACAGGAGGAAGGTTACAACAAAAACAAAAAAAAAAATGTAATAAATTCAGGTTTTTATCGGAGTCTAATGTTGCGCTTTAAGGCGCCTACATAATTAAATTAATTTTTTTTTTTTGTTTTGTTTTTATATAACCAATAAACAATTTTTTTTTTTTTTAATTGAATCATTGGATACATCGGATGGTATAACAAACTGTGGGGAAAATTATGAATGAATTAATAAAGTAATAAAGTGGATGTGATCAATTTACTTAGCTATTAATTAGAATTACAAATTTGACTTTATTCAAGAATTTGTTAAGGTATTTAAGAAAAAAAAAGGAAAACAAGAGAAAAAAAAAGTTAAATACTTATATACATAGGTACATACTAATTTCCATTGCCATTAAATTAATTTTTTAAATGCGGTCTGAATCTCTTTAAGATAAATTGAGTGAGAATATTTTCTTTGTATTTTTTTGTTTTTTTTTGTTTTTTTTTTGTAATGGTAAGAACATACAATCTAAAAAAAAAAAATTTTGTTTCTTTTTGAATTGCATTATAAAAAAAAAAAAAAAATAATTTTTTTAAGATTCCAATCTAAAGAAAAATTATACATTTTGTTTCCCATGAAAATTTTTTAATATGATCCGAAGAACTTCTCGAGATTTTTTAATAAATGCATTTTCAAAAGATTTAAAATAGAAAAAAAAATAACTAAACATTTTTATTAGTTATATAATAATTTTAAATAAAAAATTTTTTTTTTTTCTGATTTTTATAGAATTAGTATGTCTTTAATTAACGACTTTTTTATTGCGTTAATATCTTTTTTAAACATTTGACACAAAAATAAAATAAAAAACAGAAAATTAAAATAAAGAATTTTTTGGCCAGTTTTTTTTTATTGTTGTTTTTATTTTAATGTTTATAAAATTTTATTAATGAATAAAATTTTTTTTTTTTTTGTTATTTTTTTAAAGAGCGGTCTTTTGATTAGTTGTAAAAACTATTTATAGACAAATAAAAAAAAAAAATTGTTTTCTTTCTTTTTTTTTTGTAAAAATGTGAAAATTTGTGAATAAAAATGAAAGAAAAAAAAAAAGAAAAAGTGAATGAAATCTAAAAATAAATTTTATATAATAAGTAAATAATATTTTGAAAAATTTCAAAAATTAAATAATTTGTTTATAAAAAAAATTAAGATTCATTAAAAAAAAAAAAGAAAGAAAAAAAAATCATAATGGTGCTAAATTTAAGTCATGTTCCACCAATTCAATGGAGTTTAAGAACAATACCAGAGATGCCAACTGTTGCTGTTAATGATACATATCTTGTAAGATTTATTTATTTTTTCTTTTTATTTAATTTTTGGTACTTAAATTAAATATTTTGAATGTTTTTACTTTACTGAAATGTTAATGAAATGGACCTATATACTTAATAGCTGAATCTTCTTTTATATTTTATATCAGTATGCCCATTGTACATTTTTATTTAATATTAGTTTTTACGGACTACAAATTCTAATTCTAATTCGTAATATAAGAATTTCTAGAAAATAATTAATTTCTAAAAGACTAATATGAAAATATTTGATATGCATCTATGTAAGATCTATATTACATAAACATGGGTATGAATAAATAAAACTGCAAATTTCAACACAAATCACATTCTTTCAAATAAAATTTACACCTGAACATGGATCGTAGTTTTACTCCATTCGATAACCTATTATATTAAACTAAACTTTTAGTCTAATGTATCTGACTAACATAAAGTACTTACACTTGATACGTACTAAAATTCTTTTTATGTTCTTCACTGAATGTATATATTTGTAAGCGATAATGAAAGTTTCATTAGATACGAATAGAATAATATTTTATATCTATAAGTACATTCATTATAACATTGTATCTGTTACTAATCTCAGAAGTTATGACTGAAATAAATAATTGCCATATTTCATTATTTTAATTAGTCATATATTAAATGACATTAGAAAAAATGAAGTCTGGTTAACGTTAAAGATATTATGGATAACATTGTGGATTATATGGATTACATTTTTCTATGGTAAGATAATGTAAGGTTCTATAAAATTTCAATATACCTATTTATGTCCTGTAATTCATAGTAAAAGAAAATTTTCTTATAAATAATAAATAATAAGCAATAAATCATGAACCATAAAAAATTCAAAATAAAGAATAAAAAATGTAAAACCAAATTGATTTGATTTAACATTCTAAGTTCAAGAGTTTTATGATTTTCATAATAAGTTCAAGAATTGGAAAATTTGTGGAAAACCGAAAATATGTAGTTATAAATAAAATAATTCTTATACAGAAATTTATAATCTGCGATTTTAATTCATTTGATTTAATATATAAATTTACGTATTTTCATTAAAATAGATTTTACTAACTTTTCTGAAGGATTATAAATGTTAAATTTTTTTAGATATAGATTTTGTTTAGTTTCATACCAAATTTAGCATGAAACTATGCTAAAAGAACAAATATTTATTTATTTATTTATTACTTAAATAATCTAAATTACTTAATCTAAAATTAATATTAAGGTTATACAAAACAAAATTTATTTTATAAAAAAAAAATAATTTATATTAAATATTTCACAAAATTTTTACGCAATTACGGAATTGTTTTGAATAGTGATTTTTTTATTACATCCTTTACTCATGTTGATATTTATTATAGTTTTGTATTGATTCACATCAACATTCTATTAATCGGCTCGTATTTGCCGTAATTAGTCCTATGGTATCTAATCGAAAATGTGTTTTCGGACCTAAAACGTGTTCGTGTATTGATTGAGTTAATTAATATGTTGGTAAATACCTGAGTAATAAAAACAACACCCTTGACTGGTTCGTCTACATTCTAAAGTATTCATGTCAAGTAATTTGAGACGATTGACATATGGAGGCAATATAAGGGAATTAGCCCAATTTAGATTTCTTAAGCCGAATCTTAGAAAATTTCTTTGTATTGCTTTTATTCTAACAATATGTTGATGATAGTGTGGAGACCAGAACTGATTTGCATACTCCAGAATAGGTCAAACTAAAGTCATGTAAAGAGATTTTATAATATATGGGTCATTAAATTCTCTAGACCATCTTTTTACAAAATCTAACATTGAGTTTGCTTTACTAATGATCTTATTAATATGTGTATTAAAGGTAAGTTTACAATCAAAAGTTACGCCAAGATCATTAAATTCAGTGACTCTTTTTATTATGTTGTTATTAAAAGTGTAATCATTTGTGATTAAGTTTAAGGAGCGGGTAAATGAAATGACGGCACATTTATCAATGTTTTAAATAAGATACGTAATATATACGTAAACAATATTTGAAAATTTGTTTACTCAATGTCACTTTTAAAAACTTCCAATGTAAAACCCTGCCTCAACAAAAAAACTGTTAAGTAACATTTTTTTTTTCTTCTTTAAAATCAATTAATAAATTATCAATAGATAGAAGTTTTTTTTTTTACTCAATTAATATAATAAATTACAAATTTTTTTTTTTCTTAATTATTTAACTTACATATATATTTTCCATTAACCCAATAAACAATTAACACTCCACCAGTAAACAAAAAAAAAAAAAATCAAAGATTAATAGATATTTATAAGTTCCATAATCAAAAACATACAGAGTGATTACAAAAATTATCACGGTTTCAAATTCACAACTGTTTAATTAAAGAAAATTATTTATTTCAAAACTTTTTTTTTAGTTATACATACTTTTAAATTATGTAATTTTTATTTTTTTTTTTTCCCCATTTTTTTTTGGATAGAATATAAATGTTTTTTTTTTTTTTTTTTAAATAAAATAATAATGCATTTAAGCCATTATTAATCAAAATAAAAAACATATTAATTTTAATAATAAATTATTAAATTTAACCACAACGAATTTTTAAATAATTTTTTTGTTTTGTTAAAAATTGCTATAAAGAAAAAATAACGATCATAAAAAATAATCATAAATTTTTACATGGTTAAACAAATTTATGTTAGAAGACACATTTGTTTTACAAAGAACAGCTAAAAAAAAAAAAAAACAATTTACGATTTTACGATCATGAATGGTAAAAAAAAAAAAAAAATTGTTTTATTTAAAGTTAAAAGTTCATGTTTTTTTTATTTTTTATTAATAAAATTGTTTTTGTTGCTATTGTTGCTGTTACTATTTTAGTAAAATATTTTTAGTGATTTACTATTACTGGTTAATAATAATAATAATAATAAAAACAGATTATGCCAACATTGAGACTAAAATATTTTTGCATAATATTAAAAATTGATGACCTTTACAAAAAAAAAAAAACAAAAGCCGGTTCAGTGTTTAAAGAAATAAAACAGAAAAAAAAAATGGAAACATTTATTTAAAATGGAAATTAATAAATAATAAAAAAAAAAAAATTAGTTTACCAAATTGTTAAAAAATTAAAATTTATAAAAAAAAGAAAAAAGTTTTGTATAAAAAGAATATAAGAAAATCATCTGAACTAACTTTTTTTCTTTTTATAGAAATAACTTATTTTTTCACTAGTGTTAATTTAAAAAACAACGGAAGTAAAATTTTCAAATAATTTTTAGTGTCAAATTTGTATTACAAGTATATATTATGTTGTTAACACCCATATTCTTTTTAGCACATTTTTCAAAAAAAAATTTTAAAAAATTTACTTATTAGTTTCATTCTCTACGTTCATTTTTACGTTCGTCCATCTGTCTATCCGTTGGTTTAGAAAACTTCTACACCATTTAATATAGATAGAGCAATGAATTTTAGCCATACTTAGGTTTCTTAAAAAAATGAATGTTGTAGAACAATTTTTTTATTTAGTCGCATCGGTTAACGAGCTCGGTTAATTTGAGGGAGTCCCTCAAATTTTGAAAAAAGCTCTATTCTTTAATGCGTATATCTCGGGTTCTGTTTTAAATATTTTCATTCTAAAAAAGCTAAATTACAGGATTTTCGGTTATCTTTATAAATAAATAATTTTGTTAAATTTAGTATTTAAAATTTAAATTAACCGTTATGGGAAAAGAAAATTTTGCATTTTGAATATTTTTTTCATTCATAACGCCGACACGCTTCTAAATAAAGAGTTGAAATTTTAAGGGATATTATGGCTTAAAAATTAAAATTTTATTATTTTTAAACACTTGTAACTTAGGCGCCAGTTATAGCTATCATTGAAATGCTTCCGGAAAAAACGTTTCATTAAAAACTTATACTTTTTTCCGTATATAGACGATTATAGCAATCAGAGAAAACTGTCAGTTAAATTATCTGTCAAATGGCGAATGACAATAATTAAGGCAAAATAAAAATAAATGTAATTTAAATTTAAATTGTTGTTAGCGTTATTTCGATGTTTGCAAAATAAAGTTTTATTATTTTAATTTATTTAATTATTATTAGTAGAAAATGGTGCTAATAAAGAATAAAAAAAAGATTTTTTTATTTAATAATGACATTAAGAATAAAAAAGTAAAAATTTTCTACTATCCTTTTTTTTTTTGAAATTTCGATTTTCGATGACAAACTGAAATGGGAAGAAATGCAACATATGTCATTGGAACAATTTTGTTTCTTTAGCAAAATTACTGATCAGTAGTTAGTTCAGGCAAATAATTACCAATCCGGAAAATCATAAAATTGATTTTTTTTTAAATAATTAATTTAAAATTTAAAAATTTGTAGCAGAATTTATTCTTTAGAGATTATTTAATCATTAAATCAACACTTTTGTTAAATTTTATATGTCTTTGCTGGAAAAAAATTGAAAATAAACATTTTCCGGAAGCATTTCAATGATAGCTATAACTGGCGCCTTAGACACCGGTACAAATTTTTTTTTTTTTTTAAATAAAACACAAAAATTTAAGCAACAACATTTTAATTTTAAATGTACTTATTTAATGGTTTTTCTTAATTATGTAGGGTACCTTTAAAATTTAAAAAAAAAATTGTCCCTTTATTTTTCATACTAAAAATATGACATGATATTCTAAGAAAAAAAAAATTTTTTGTGCAAGTCCTAACAATTCTAAACCGTTTGTATATTGTCTTTGGGAAAGTATGGAAAATATGCTTTAAAAGCCATTGGTTTACCTACCTTGTTTTTTTTAGATAAATACAATGGATTTTAGATGTTTTCAAAAAACACATGTAAAAACTTTTTATAAGTAATAACTACTTATATTGTATTTAAATACAAAAAAAAAATTAAAAGTTTATTAGTTTTCGACATAAATAAAAAAAAAAAAAGTTGGAAAAAACAATAAACCATTTAAAAATTTAAAATTGAGTCTTATCAGATTTTGATTTAATACGTGTTTCTTTTTTTTAAATTTTTAATGTTGCACTTTTGTGATTTCCCCATTTCAAAAGAAAAGTGAAAAATCACAACAAAAACAAAAGAAAACTTTCAATTTACATATACTTAATACCTAATAATATATTCCATATAGAATGCTATTTCGTGCAATATTATTACATATATACTTAATACTTATGTATGTATATATGTACTTTCATTGAAAATATTTTTATCATTGTCCTATTGTTTCATTCATAAATTGTTTCTTTTACATATGTATCTGCAAATTCCCTAGACTTTTGTTTAATTCTCTGTTGAGAGATGATGACAAACTTCCTTCTATAATTTACTGAATAAAAGTACATTTTAAGTTATCTTGACTTTGGTTATATTTATTTAATTTTTTTTTAATCTAAAAGCTAGACAAAAATCACTTACATGGTTTTAGAAAAATTCATTTTATTAGGTATCTTTTTCCTTTATTAATAGTTTAATAAGTATAGAAGATTTATTCAAATATTTATTAAAATTTATTAAATGTCCAACTGATTATGCAAAACTTATATTTAATTTAATTATTCATCCTATATATGAATTTTAAAAATTTATTAAATTAATAATTTTTATATATGTATTTACTTATTAAACTTATAACACTTTAATGATTATATTTTACCAATTTTTTATACTAAGTAAGTACATATATATACGTATATATTTTATTGATTTATTATCTTCCCATTGAACTCGTTTAACAAAAGAGGAGCTATCTTTCATTATATTTTTTTTTTTTTTCATTTTTATTAGTCTGAAATTTATTACATTTATATAGTATAGTTTATCTATATAATTAAAAATAGGGCATTTCCCTCTTCAAACATTATAATATAGAATCTTCAACTTATAATAAAAAATTTAATATATATAAATGTAATATATATATATGTATCTTTAAAAAAATCTTTTTTAGATAAGTAGTTCTTATAAATCTTTGCTTTTCTTTTCTTTTTCTAAAAATATATATTTTTTAATTAAAGTTTTTTTTTTCCACTCTGAAGTATTACATGAACCATTTCCAATTCAATATATATATATATAAAACTATGGGGTATTAAAAAAATTAACTAAAACAAAAACAGAAAAAAAAAAAATGGAAAATGGAATAAAATTATAATGATTCATTTGAACACACCATGCTTTCATATTAAATAACCGCAATAATAAAATGGTTTTAAAGACCATTAAAAATGAATCAGAAATCAGAATGTTTATCATATATGTACCTATGCATATATTGAAAACTGAAACAAAAAAAAAAATATAAAAAATTATTTTAATTTTTTGAAAAGATGAGAATTTCATTTCACGTCATAAAAAAAACATTTCATTAGAAAATTTTACTTATATTTTTCTTCAGTTCTAAATTATAAGTGAACTCGCAACGAGAAGTTTCTTTCATTTTGCTTTCCAAAAAAATTTATATTTCTTTGAGTATAAAAAAAAAAAACTTTTAAAGTAATTAATTTTGATTTTTATTTCGATTTTTTATTCACAAATATTTCATTTTTTACTTATATATATTAAAATTTATGTGATATCGAACTTTTTGCTGTAACCACTTTTTCACATATTTACCTTTCCGAATGATAAGAAAATTTTTTTTGCACCATCAATTACATGACATAAGTACATTGAAATTTCATAGACTTCTTTTTTTCTAATGTCATTTAATATATGACTAATTAAAATAATGAAATATGGCAATTATTTATTTCAGTCATAACTTCTGAGATTAGTAACAGATACAATGTTATAATGAATGTATAGATATAAAATATTATTCTATTCGCATCTAATGAAACTTTCATTATCGCTTACAAATATATACATTCAGTGAAGAACATAAAAAGAATTTTAGTAGCAAGTACCCCTATATTAGCCAGATATATTAGACTAAAAGTTTAGTAATAGGTTATCGGTTACTACACCATTGTAAAAAAGTTAACGATAAACCATTTTGAACCGAAGAAAAATCTCATATTACTATTCGTCTATTTATTTTTGATATATGGTATTGAAAATTTACGATTATCTGAGAAAAGATATCAAACAGAACAAATATCAAGAGGACCATTTCAAAAAAGGTAAACCGTTATACTAATCTGTCACTAATCTGTTGACAATAATTATTTATTTAGTTGAAACAAAAGTTATATGTATAGTTCTGAAAGTTAACTTTGTTCAGAACGATTAGAATTTAGAAATCGCCACTAAATCTTTTTAGTTTTTAAACCAGAACCTTACATATTTATAATATAAGTATATGCATATTTAAAATTATAAAATTATCTTACACAGTAGTTAATTTATCCAGAAAAAAATCATATAATCCTTATTTATATTCACGAAAAAAATCTAAAGGTAAAAATGTTAAATACACAATTAAGAGACTGCTGATAAAATAATTTTTAAGATAAACATTAACTATAAGATTACTTAAAAACTTTTGTGATTAGAACTAATAACTTAAAATTTATTTTTGTTCTTAATCTGTGTAAAATTTAACTTATTATTAACTAAGATATGAGATCTCGATGGCTTAGTGGGTTAGTACATAAAACATACACTTTAAACACCGAGGGAGTGTGGATTACGACATTTACTATCAGACTTGGAAAAGAAAGTATAATTTTCTTATCACATTTATGTGGCAGGAGAATAAATTTAAAAAAAAAACTAAAACATCAAATCTGAACAGAATTAATTTTCAATTTTATTTTATTTTATTATTTAAAAGAAATCTATACACTAAAGGCCCTTATTTTCCAATTTTTTCAATATAATTACAACATTTGAAAAGTTATTATTATTTTTTTTGTTAATATTCATTTAATTTCAGATCACTTTTTAAAACATTTTTATAATATTCCATTTCTATTTTAGAAGTATGTAATAATAAAAAAAAAATCTATAGATTCTATTTTCATATTGAGCACACCAAAAACACATTACTTATTCCTAAATTAGTTTTTTTCCATCCATTATTCATAGCATCACAAAAAAATAAAAAAAAAACAACAACGAAAAGAACAGCAACGATGTAATTTATAGTAGACCTACTACAAAATTTTCACTTGACCACAATAACAAATACTTTTAATGCAATTTTTAATATTGCACAAAATATGGTTTTTTTTTTTTTGTTTTTTCTAATATAATTTTTTTTTTTTTTAAAAACAAATCAGGAAAAAAAAAAATTGGTATACATTTTATAAAGTCTAAAAAGACTTCCTGTATTGGGTAGACAACTACTTGACTATTAATGATATTGTGTTACGATTTCATTAATTGGAAATATTTCTTGATAACTATATAAATCTTAAAAATAGTTTCTATTTAAATTTTAAATATACATATATAATATGTATATGTATATATTATGTACTAGATGGTATGGTATAGAATAGACTGTAGATAGACTATAGATAGACTATAGATAGACTATAGATAGAGATTAGAAATTACAAAATTTTCTTTTTAAATCATAAACAAAAAAATTTTTTTATAAAAAATATATATATAAATTTTGATTTTTCCTGCTTAATTGAGATAATTATGTTCTCTTTTTCAAAAAATAAAATTGACGGAAGATGCTTTTCATAATTATACTTACTTATGCGTTGAAAAAAAAAAAAAGAAATTCTTTTGAAACACTTTTAATTTGAAACAATTTAAAAAAAAAAAAAAAAATCAACAACATAATTTGCAGTAAATTGGATGTTTTTATTTAGAATTTTGTTCAAGAACTAAATTATTGAATCATTTTAGATCTGAAAAAGAAAAAAAAAAAAAAAGACAAAATAATTAAATTTATTAAAACAATTTTAATGTTCCAATTTTGTCGATTTCTAATAAACATTATTAATCTTAAATTTTCTGGTAAGCGGAAGTCATATTCACTTCTGACACAATGTATATAATACAAATTCTTTCCGACATTTTTTATTTGAATTCTACTTTTACAAAAATAATCTAGTAATGCCACATAAATCTTTTTAATTGTATATTTATGCACCACAAAAAAAAAAAAAAAAAAAAAAATTTTAAAGAAAGATTTTTTTTTTAACAATATGATTTTACTAAACATTTTATTGTTCTTCTATTTCCTTCTTCCTATATTTAGAATGACTTTATTTATTATAAATAAATTTTTGTTTTAGTTTTAAACAATCCTTGACATCCAACATAATCCCTTTATTTTTTTTTTTTTTTTGTTTTTTCTTCTAAAACAACAAAATTCCCTTAGGAAATTTATTTTTAAACAACTAATATTTATATAAATAAAATTTTCAAAAATTTTTCTTGTATTCCCCCATCTTCATTGTTATAATATGTATGATATTATATATATAGATATATATATATATATATATATACGTATGTATTTTGAAAAGTGATCATCAATTACATCAAAGTGAATTAAAGTAAGCATGTAACTAGAAATTATGTATGTAACAAAGAAAAAAAAATTTTAATAATGAAAAATAATGAAGAAATGGACTTAATTTATAAATAATAATTTCTAAAAATAAAAAAAAAAGTGAAATTTTTTTTTTTACTTTATTTGTCTAAAAAAAAAACAAAAAAAAAAAACAAATATGGCTTAAATTTTTATGTATTTAAAAATATTTAATCAGAATAATCATCAAGAGAGTAAAATAAATAAGAGAAGGTATTCAAATGTCAATTTTTATAACATGTCATTTAATTTTTTTGTGTTGCGTGTCCAACTTAAAAACAATTCATTCTTTCATATTAAAGCAACATTAAATATATATGTTAGTTGTTAAAGAGAACTTGTCAAAAAAAAAAAAAAAAAAAAAAAAAAACTAAAATAATTCCCCTTTTTAGTATAGGAAAAAGTTTTTGTTTTTTTTTTATAAATTTGTAATTTACATACTTATATTTTAAGTTTACCATAAAATTTGGTTTGTTTTTACGTAATACCGTAAATGTTATGTCTGTCTTTACATAATATCGTAAATGTTAATAACGTTTTCTCTTCGCAAATTTTCAAAAATTAAAATTGATCAATTGCAATTTATATACTTTTATTTTCTTAAAACCATATTTTAAGTATTAAAACTTAAAATTCTGCTATAAACAAATGGAAAAAAATAGTAAATAAGTTTTGTTGCAGGTTAAACAGGTTAAAATTGTTAATTTTTTCAGAAGTCAGATGAAATTGATGGACTTTTAAACTTTTCTCAGGAAACTGGATCCTTAAATACCATATTAATGAAACTATAACATGTATAATTTAATCACTTGTAGCTAAAGTTTTTCTAAGGAGAGAATAAAGTATACAAAATAAAAGAAAAAAACTATTAGAGATAAAAGAAACCAAAACAAATGTGTTTAGCGAAAAATTCACTCAAAAAAACCTTAACCATAAAATTTATAATTTACGATTAAAAAAATATGTATTATATATAATATATACGGTATATATGTTAACTAAAACTGTAGCTTTAGAATTTTTTTTTTTATGCATAACTAACTAGAGAACACTTTTAGAGATGAGTCGTCTTTTAAATTGATTGACATTTACTTCAATTTCTCTATTTTCTTTATAAACAGGGGCGTCTCTGTCCATATAGGCGAAGTAAAGTTTTTAAGGTGAGCACAAAAATATATTTACTTCTTTATTTTTTTTAAGACGCAAACAAACATTTCTTTCACAGATATATTAGATCAATATTATTTTATAAATTTTAGTAGGAAAATGATTTTTTTTGTTCATAAATAAATTAAAAAAAAAAAAATAAATAAAACTACATAATTTTTTACTTTGAAAACGAACATTTTTACAGCATTCTTTTCATTATTTTAAAGGCAGCAAAAATTGAAATTTTATAATTAAATTTATTTGAGATTTATTTTCAATTAAATTCTTATTTTTCGAAGGTTTATTTATCTAAACTGAAAATTATTTAATAAAATTTTCCAATAAAACTCTCAATAAAATATTAAAAGAAATAAAACTTAATAATAACTACTTATTATATCCTTAATTTTTCTTTTCCCAAATTGTTATATTATATACTTTGTATAATTATTTTATATACAATCGAAATATTTAGAAATGAAAAGATTTTATATTTTAACAATTAAAAATTTGGTAACTATAAAAGTTAAATTAGGCGCACTCTCTCCTTTTACAAAGTTTCTTAAGCCGCCACAATAAATAAATTCCATGATTGATTTCAAGTATTTTGTTATATTCAAAAGTAATTAAAGAGCAGTACATTTTAAAAAAAAAACAAACATAATTTTCCGAAAGACTTAAAATTTGAAACTACAGCAAAAATAAATCATACAATATTATATATATATGCTTCATTAATAATCACTGCAGATCATATAGAAACTATAGAAAGCAGTAATGTCTTAATGAATTTTTCTTTTAAAAAATAAAATTGAATAATAAAAAGGAAAACAAAAAAAAAAAAAAAAAAAAACAACAAGGTATTGGCGTCATAATTCAATGATTGATGGCTTTTCTTATATTTATATATATGTATACATAAAATACACTATAAGGTAAAGTCATCAAAGTCGTCATCAGTGTCACTACATTGCTGTTGATCAGATGTCTTAGTTATAACTTTTAAGTTTCTTTTTTATTTTATTTAGTCTCAACGTTTCATGTATATTTAATTAGTATTTTTTTTTTTTTTTTTTACTTAAAACAAAAAGGAAATTCATATAAAGAAAGATAGAGAAAGAAATAAGAGATTAAAAAGAATAAAAGGAAATTAAAAATATTTTTTTTTTTTTTATATTGTTTAAAATCAACAATAAAAACAAAAAGAAAAACAAAACAGGAAATAATATTTTGGATAATTTCTTATTTCAATCATGTTAGATCAATTGAATAATAGAGTTAAAATCGATTATCAAGAACAAAGTCAAGTAACTATTACTAGTTACAATTACCTGAATTATATCGTTTTGTATACTACATTGATTATACTTAGTTTTTATTCAGGTTTTTATTTCTACAACAACAACAACAACAAAAAAAATCAATTTTATTCCAATTATTTAATTAAAGTATTCATGTTTTTTTTTTTTGTTATTTTTATTGTGACGTAACTAATTTTCAATAGAATTGTTAGAAGAAAGAAAAAATGTGGTTGACCTTAGGAAGATTTAAGAAAAAATAAAAAACAATTTGAACGATAAATTTCTGCTTTATTTCAATTGAAGTCGATCAATTTGGAAGAAAATTTGAAATAATTCGTGAAATTATTGATTATTTTTCATTGCATATACTTATATACTTATAGAGAAAAGAAAATTTGAAGGCGGCTTTAATAGAATTTATTATTATTTTTTTTTTTTTTTTCAAAAATAGAATAAAAATATTATCTGATCTGATCTGATCTGAATTAGATCTGAAAAAAAGATAATGTATATAGATAAAGGAAAACTTATACAATTTTTTTTTGTTTTTATTTCGTTAATTATAATTTAAGATGAAACCCCGCTAGTTTACCGTAAAAATAATGTTAGCAATGTTTATATATAATTATCCGGTGAAAATGTTCTATTGGATATTTTAAATTAAATTACAGTAAAATAATTGTAACCACTTTAAAAAAAAAAAGGAAAAAACTAAAAAATTATATATTTTTTTTTTTTTTTTTTGTTTTTTCGAAAATTAAAATTTGATTGACTTGGAATTTTTTTTTTTTGTTTTACTTTATTTAAAAAAAATTCTTACCTTGCTCGTCGTTCTATGTTTACAAAATAGAAGCAAGCATATAAAATGAAGTTGTTGCGAATGATGATTGAAACTGATTCATATATTTTTATTAACGTTTGAAAGTCGAATATTTCTCAATTAAAATCCAGGAAAAATGTAATTTTTATGAGAAACTATTAAAAAAAAAAAGAAAAAGAAATATTTAAATATTAAATAGAATATAAATTGATTCAAGTATGAATATACACTTTAAAAGTCAATACTTAATAATATTTGACCAGAAGTTATTTGTAAAATTGCATACAAATTATTGCAGTGAAAGGAAAGGAAAGGAAAAAAAAAAAATTTCACTTGATGTGGAAAGTAATGGAATTTTTCTTTACTTACTTATGTATAAATCAATAACTTTATAAGATAAAAAAAAATATATAAGTATTATGACCTTAACTTAAAGTAAAAATATTGATAAAAAAATATTTGAAATATGTATTGTGTATTTATATATATAAAGTTTGTGTATATAGAGTATGTATAGACTAGATTAGCAGATATTCAAAAATTATATATATATATGTATTTATAAAACAAGAATAAAAAAATATTATTCTTAATTTAGTTGTAAAATATATTTGAACCTTGTCTCTATATATATATAGTATATACATATGTATATAGTATATAAAGTCCAATTAATTTAATTATACATTTTTATTTTATAATCCTTGATTTATTAACTTTTATAGATGCTTTTTAAAATTTTCTTTTAATTCTTTTTTTTATTACATGCGGGACAAAAATAGTTTTAAAAGAAATTAGGAAATAATTTTGAAAAACATTTTTATACTTATTATATTTTTTTCATTATGTTCTGATAGACATTTAATTTTTGTAAGAAATACTTAATAACTATAAAATAGCTTTAGAAATAGATAGAGACAAAGATAATTATTAGTTATTAATTTTGTCCATAGGTTAAACATGAAAATGTTTTTTTTTTTTTCAAATTAGAAAATAATAAAGCATTAAAAGTGAGTAAAGAAATACAAGTTATTATTAAAAGTTTTTTTAATTTAAACCTTATTATCAATTTTAACTGAAATATGTATTTCAAAAATTTTAAAAATAATTATACATACATACTCTTTTACTCAACTGAATTGATCTTTAAAACGTTCTTCATTTTCTGTTCCTCTAACTTCGCTCTCGGTCATTTAGATTATTTTTAATAATCATCTTTCCATTTCAATAAGAATTTTTCCAGTTCTTTCCTTCGAACAGAATTCTGTTTACTTTGATTAGGATTTGTTATCTTGCAAAATCATTACTTATTCTGTCTAGGTCTAAACATATCTTTTCTTTAATATGGTTCTACAACGTTGCTCTATTTTACTTGTTCTGATATGATACAGTAAGTATTTTTAATTTTTCGAAATTTAAATATAGTCGGAGAAATGTGTTGTTTCATTAGTTTATTGGTATTGTTAGTTCAGCTTTTTTTTCTTCTTTATTGTACATTAACTTAATGTTCGTGGATGCGTGTACCAATACGGATATACGTATACGTAAGAACAAACAACATCAATGATTTGAGAATGTATCCATTATCTTTGAATTCAATAGAATATTTTCAAAAGAGAAACAAATAAAATTTATATATATATATGATTGTAATTCCTAACGACTTTGATGAAATATAAAGTCTTAAAATTGAGACTGGTTCTGTAAGAAGAAAAAAAAAAAAAAAAAACCCGGATCTAATTCTAATTTAAAAATAAAATATTCAGTTTATATTAAATAATATATTCCGGATGTCCAGCCTTTTAGAAGAAAAAATTCAATCTTTCACATTTACTTATAATATAAGTAATCAATCTTAATTTTAAGCTGTTTTAATAAATATAATTTAAAATATTTTTTTGATTATGGCTCTTTTGATTTTCTTTTTCTTCAACCATATAAATTTTATACTTAAAATTAATTTTAAATTTTTTTTTTTTTCTAATTTTAGGCACGACAACGTGCATCAGTTAAATGGTTACTATCAAAAGCATATAATAATCATGTGCCTGATAATATTAATGAACCATTTTATCGTGATCATGAACATCAAGAACATTTAAAACCACAAATTGTTGTTGGTTTAGGTAATGCAACATTATATTGTCAAACATTATCAAATTTATATTCAGATCCAAATTATCAAAGTTTAAATCATTGGTCAATATTACAAACATTGGCTAGAAAAGGTGTACCAGTTTCAGAAAGTCAAGAACAGCCATTAACTGAAACTGTTTTAATACAAACGAATCCATTAAGAATAGTAAGTATATACATATATATATATGTTTTATACCAGTGACATTTTAAATCAATTTTTTTTTTAGAAATAAGTGAATAGATTTAGAATTATTAGAACCATTCTTATAAAATGTCAATATAAAAATATACAATTTCCTTTTATTATTGATTTTTTAATTTAATTTTTGTCTTGTTTTTATTCAAAATTTAGTTTAAATTAAAATTTAAGATCTTTTTTAAGTTATTTTTTATTTTTTTTTTATGTAATAGAAATTAACCAGAACAACATTTTGATCAGTACCCGTTTCTCATTAATAACATAAAAAAAAAAACACAAAAAAAAAAAAAATTGACAGCGGAAATGTTTATGAATTCATATTTGATTTTTCTTTTTTTTTGCTTATTATTTTTGGAAGATTTCTTTTTATAGACATATTACGTAAATTTTAATCAATTATTTTAATCAAAAAAAAAAAAAAAATTAAACAAAAAACAAAAAAACTATCATGATTAAATCATCACAGCTCTTTAAATTTTTTGTAATATATCCGCGTATATATTGATATATATATGTAATTCTTAAAGTAAATTTGTTTATTTATTTATTTAATTGATTCAAAAAAAAAAAAAAAACAAAGAAAGAAAAAGTGAATCAGTAAAGTGTTCTGTTTTAGAGTATAAATAAGTTAAACAATTTATTTTCTATTTATTAAACATTTGTTTTAAAACGACCAAAGTAAACTTTTAAAATGCAATTAGATTGTTAAACATATAAGACACCTTAAAAACAAATGCATTTTTTGAATATATATTTATTAATAGATTAATGGCAGGAAGTATTTTTAGGGTTATAAAAATTTATTCAAAAATAACCAGCTTAAAAAAGAAAACGCCTTTTTATAGGGAACATAAGTGACAAATTACTTATACTGCATTAGTTTCACACGAAAACGAAAAAAAATCGATAATAAAGAGAACGCTAACAATAGCTTTTAAAACCAAACATTTAATTTTATTATTGGCGTTACGTTCTGTTGAATAAAGTACTTTAAATTTATTAAATCGCTTTAAGCAATTTTATACGGAATATTTTAAGCGCTAATAAATACGGAAAATTTTTTAAGCGCTTAAATAAATTTCCTTTACAAATTTTGTATAAAAAAAGAACCTATATGCTTAATCGAGTAGCAACAATTTATTTATGACGTTTATTTGTTTATTTATTAAAAAAATTATTAAACAAAATATTTAAATTCTAGCTGCAAAACATTCAGTAAAATCTTCGTACCAACAATTTTTTTAAGCGCTATGCAATTCATGATTGCTTCATTCAACTGAACGCAGCAATTGTGTTTTACCCAAGTTCCCATATGTAGCTTTATTATTTGTCAAAAACGAATAATAAGGCTACATATGGGATACTCATAATTCATAAATACAATAATTCTGTTTTATACTGTCGTGAGGCATTTAGAAGATTTTTTCAATCTGGCATCCTCATGTAACTAATATAAATACATAATTGAATGGTTGAGCTATGTATAAAATAATTTTACTTTAAATTAAAATTAGGCAACTGAATCACTTTTGCTCTCTGAGGAACACAATTTTATAATTCTACTTTAAAACACCGTTCTTTGAGCAATGAAAAAAGTGCTTAAGTATGAGATAGAAAGAAAGTATGAAGGTTTTCTACAGAAGTATATTAGGCATTAAAAATTTTACTTTTTAAATGGTTTTCAAAATCATAAGAATTAGACAAGTACAAAACTTTTTTATTTTTTATTATAATAAATAAAAAATATAAACAGAAAAAAAAGCATAATATGCAATATAAATTTCATAATTTAATTTTTTTCAAAACATTTCTAATGCAATCAGCTTTTATTTTCTAAGAAAACTATCAATTTTTTAAAGATTATTATGCAAATTGAACATCTTACAACAATACATTTTTAGTTTATTCAAAAGAGTTTAAAAAACAAACTTGGTTTTGGAACATGAATTTTATAAAAGCTTAAATATAAACTATAAACTTGTATACTTTTTTTGTCAGCATTTTTTTATTTTTATTTTTCAAAGTTTTAAAAACGCGGTTAATTTCAAAGTAAATCAACACTATAGTATATATCTTATGATTACCATTATTTTATCACGGTTTATAATTAATTAAAACTGTTTAAAGTAACAAATAACTATAAGTTTAATAACTCCTTAGTTCAAAAAGTTGGAAAAAAAATAAACCACCGAAACTAATAACCGGTGTTCTGAAATAATGCCCCAAGAAATAAGACCTAAACGGTTTTATTTACTTTTCGACAGGGAAATAAAACTGAATTTTTTTCAATTTTGGATATTTCGATACTGTTACCGTTTCGAAACTGAAATAATTCTGAAATGGGAAAAGAAATAAAATCTAACTTAATTTTTATTACTTATAAACATTTTTATTTCCTTGTTTCAACATATTAAAAAAGCGAATAACAAATTGTTTTGATACTAAAAAATAGCTAAACTTGATAATTTCTACCTTTATGCTTATGGTTATTTTAATAAAAATGTATTTTTAAAATAGTTGGGGAAGAGTGGTCAGAAATTTCCGCTAAACAAATTATTCAATTCTTGATAAGGTATGTAACCAACTATAAAATCCATTATAATTCACGATCTCTCATAAAGACAAACATAAATATTATAGAAAAGGCGGTCTAATCCTCATTTTGCAACCATTTACTAAAATCCACCCTAATTATTTTTCTTTAAATACGTGTATTTTATACAACAAGTTATTTATATTTATCTTTCCTACTTAGTTATTGAAAGGTTTCTGCAAAATAACATACTTAGTATATCCTTTTTTTACAGAAAGTTTACCATAATGTATTTTCGCTTCACTACAATTTGTTTTACTGAACCCTTCTGGAAAAGGCAATATATCATACAAGCATTTATAGCCAACCAGAAAGCAGACATATGATTCTGAAAACTTCCGAAAAACAACAAAGACACTTTTTGGAACAAGCGGAGTAAATAACATGTTCTCAATACAAAAGGGGAAAAAACCTAATATTTGTAAAACGAAAATAAGGCCGATTCGATTTTATTTCGTCTGCGAAACGGTAATAAGACTGAATTTAAAAAAATCTCGATTACTTTTTTATTATCACTTTATTATTATATTTTCTGCCTTATTTCTTTAGATATTATTGCAGGTCACTCTAATAATCATAAATGTATAGATTTCTTTCTAACAGATTGAATAAAATCTGTCTTATTGTTACTGTCTTTTCTGCTGTTAATGTTTATTTTTAGGACCATAATTTTCATCAATAAAAATTTATTCAAATGTCAGTTAAAATTAAATGAAAAATAACTTGTAGTATGATAGTAATCAAAGTAAAAACAACAAAAAAAAAAAAAAACATTAAGCAATTCTTGTTTTGTTTTTAACTCGCAGCTTTTAAGCCAAAAATTGACTTTAATAATAATTTTTTTTTTATTTTTATTTTTCTTTATTTTATTGTAACTGATATTAAATTTAAAATCATAAACTGTTTGGTTTCAAGCGTTTTTCTTTTCTTTTTTAAGAGCTTTATGAATTTTAAATAAGTTAATTTCGAACCAGATTATGTATTAGGTAAAAAAAAAAAACAAAAAAATGTACATAAAAAATTTTTTGTGGGGTTCAGTTCTGAATTTATCAAATAAAGAAAAAAAATTAATAATTATGTTTTGTTTTTATGTAAAAAAAATAAAAAATAAAACTGAAATGTGGGTGGTGTTGTTTCAATTTTTTTTATGTTGCTTTTTAATTCTTTGTTTTTTTTTTTGTTTTTGTTTTACCGGCCTAAACTAAAATTTAACGCATTTTAGCTTTTGTAAATATTTTGACATGTACTATATAGGTTTCTATTGAATGGCTAGGAAAAAAAAAAGTAATGACTTTCAAAAATACGAAAAGGCTTTTTTTTTGTTTCTTAATGCATTTGAATGAATGCAGAGCATAATGATTTTTTGAACTCTTTCATGATCTGCAACTATTTTTTGTTTTGAATATGAATGACTTTTAGATAAAAATAAAATTAAAATAAGAAAGTTAATTAAAATTCTAAAAACAAAAGACATAATTTTCTCAAAATTTTATATAAAACAGAGATAAAATGCAGTTTTGAATAATTTTTAAATTGGAATAGAAAAAAAAAAAAAAAAACATTGAATATCTTTTATATTTGGTAGTTAAGTTTAGACATAATCTTTTCTATTCTTTTAAAATGTGACATGAATTCTTAATTATTTTAAAATGAATATGGGATACTGTGTGAATTTCATGAATTAATTTCAATAAAATATACACCAGTTTTAAAATATGTATAACTATTCTTTATTTATTATATTTTTTTTGCTCTTTTATACTCATATGTATAATTTATTAAAAAAAAAAAAGGTGGAAAAATATGATCAGGATCACTATAATTTTTTGATGAATCAAGATTTGTTTTCTAATAATACCATTTTGTAATATCAAAACCCCATTTTTTGGTTCAATAATAATACCATTTGTAGCGAGTACTATAAATATTGTTATACATATCTATACATTAACTATATACGTATATGTATTTTTAGATATTCTTAAATAATGACAAGAGTGCTATTCATACAAATAAGAGATTAAAGTACTCTTTTCATTCCTCCCATTTATGTAATGGTTAAAACCAGAAAAATGTATTTTCATTTAATATAGTGTTCATATATACGCGTACAGGTCATATGCCGTACAAATTGGTGACCCCGACACTTTGATTTTGTAAAATAAAATGCTGATCATTTGTTTTATGTTAAAAAATTTATTTTTATGTCAATATTTGAGTTGGGTCCGATAACCAAAAGTGATAATTCCAATTAGAAATAAAAATCAAAAAGTTATCAGTAAATGAAAAATATTTCTACTTAAGTTAATAAAAATCTGCATACAAGTTCTGTTTGACTCTGAATATTTTTAGGTATAGTCCCGAAATTTGTATTTGTTGTTGTTGTTATTATATTATAATTTATATTTTACCATATAGCACCCATTGTTATTTCTTAAAACTTAATATTTCATATTGAAAAAAATTTATCTTTTCTTATATTTAAGCTCAGGCCAGGTCGAAACTGGTCGAAAAAGTTAGAAAAATATAGAACCGAAATTAAATCAACAACATTTTCATAGTATTTTCTTTAATTTTTTTAACAAATTTCGGTCAATTTCTAAAAAAAAAAAAAAAAATTAAAATATTAACATAGAATTCAATTTGAAATTGAAATTAACTCAACAATATTTTTATAGTACATATTCCAAAACGATTCTCTATTCTAAATGTCCACAAATTTTTCTCTTTGACTTTTTATGAAAGTTTGATTTTGTAATAAAATAAGTAATAGGCTGGGCTGGCAAATAGTTTTAAATTTTTTTAATATTATCAATTTAGTTTAAATTTGTCTTATTTTTATTTATTTATTTTTTATTTTTTTTTTTTGTTGTAGAATTGTAAAATTTTCATTTTAACTTTCGATTTTTAATTACTTCATTAATGTTCTAATATTTCCTTAAAAGATAAAAAAAGATAAAAAAAAAAACAAACATTTTTATCCGTTTCGTATAGACCTAGTTAGAAAAAATATAATTTATTTTATATAATCATTAAAAAATGTAAAAAAAAAAAAATAAAAATGAAAAAAAAGGAAAGCAGAAAAAAAAAATATATATATCTATATGGGCACCTAAAAAAGAACTTGATTGTCCCAGAATGGTAAAATACAATAAAGTACATAAAAAGAAAAGAAAAGAAAAATCAATTGGATCAGTCGAGTCAAAATGCACTTAAAATATATAATATAGTTATGTATTATACACATCTATTTATATTATTTATATTGATTATATATATATATACGTATTTATATATGTATATGCGTTATTATGTTAAAGAAATAAAAAAAAAAAAAAAAAAAACAATAATAAGAAATTGTTGACCCGAATAACTTACCTCATTTCCACTTAACTCTTTTTTCTTTTTCTTTTTTTGTTTTTTTTTGTACTGAACTGCATTGCATTTAGCTGATAAATTCATTTTAGATACATATTCTATATAATATATTTTTATAATTACATATTTATATATATTTTAGTTATATGTATAGTTGGATATATATATATATATATATTGGATATATATATATATATATATGTATTAAGTATTTTATTCTATATATGAAAGAATCTTATCAATAATAATATAGCATTAAATATTTTTTCTTTTTAATTTTAATTTTTTTTTTATACTTAAAATAAAATTCTAATAGTTCTTGGTACTGGTCAATTTTAAGGTAGACCCATACAACGATACTACATAATAAGTATAGTCGCATATGGATTTTTAATGTTTTTTAATTTAATTCCTATGAAAAAGATGTTTATGAATCATTTTGCAATTAAAAAACAAACAAAAAAAAAAAAATAATAAAAAACACCTTAATTAATTTTCTCCATAAAAAACGTATTTTAATTAAATTTTTACAAAAATAAAATTTTTCCATTTGATTTTTTTAAAAAAGATTTTGTTGGTTTTTTGATGATGGAACATTAAAATACAGGAAAATAGAAATGAGAAACATAGAAATTATTCTTATACTTAATTGACTAAAAAACGAAGCCTATATATCTAATAAATTATAATTACTTTAAAGTGGCTTTTACTTGCCCAATTTTCAAATATAGGGCATATATATATATTTTTTAGCTATTTTCACGTTACTTTTCAAGTTTTGTAAATACATATTTTGTAAACGCATTGCAAAGACATTTTAATTAATCTGAAGATTTAAAAAGAAAAATAAGTTCTTTAATTTAACTTTTAATTAGAAAAAAGGAAATTCAATTAAATAGTGAAATAAACTTATTAAGTATACTTATTCTTTTTAAAATAAAAAGAAAATTTTAATTAACTGACACTTGAATCTGTTAAGTTCTATTTTTTTTTTTTTTTTTGAATAAATATAAAAGTTATCGCATAGGGTTTTTTTTTTTTTTTTTGTTTTAACAAAATGTCGTAATTCTTAATTTCTCCAAAAAAAAAAAACTTGAAAACCTTGAAATTTCCTTATAAAATAAATTTTAAAAGCAATTTCGATTGAATTCCGATTTTTAAAAAGTAAAATTTATTGTGTAAATATCATCTTCCGAATATGAATAACAGATGGCAATAATGCCATACCTTTATTATTTATGCGTAGATATCAAAATATTACTTTATGGGTAGGTGTAAAAATTGTCATTTTATGATGGTGATTTAGTTCAAAAAGTTCAATTTTAAATATCTATATTTATTAGTTATTACATTTTTAAGTAAAAATATAAAAAAAAAAAACATATAGGTAATAATTACAAATAAATTTAATTGAGAAAATTCAAAATCAAATTTAGGAAATTTCAAGTCCGGAAATTTTTACTTTTTTATTTTTTTGTTAACGTATGACATAGAACAAATAAAAGGAAATATTTTTTTAAACACATTTGTTGTTGTTTTTTTTTTTTTTTTATAAAAAACCTGTTTTTAGCAAAATTCCAAAATTGAAATAAATCTGTTGTTAAAATTTAATATTTTTTTTTTAAAATTAATTAATTATAATTTTTAAATAAATTAATAATAATTATTGTAATAATATTTTTAATATTTCCCGTTTTTAGTAAAAAAAAAAAAAATGGTTTTGTTTTTTTTTTTATCTTATTAATATTTTTTTTCTAAATTATGTTTTCATTTATAGAATGCCCACATGTCTGTGATAGAATCGCTTATGATTTTGTATGCAAAAGAAATTTCATCAGGGGATCGAATACCAAATGCGATACGAAGGTAGGCATAATAACTGATTACCTTTTTTTTTTTTTGTTTAAAAATTTTTTTTTTTTTTTAAATACATAGAATTAGTGGGACTAACGTATCAACTGCTGGTCAAACATATGAACAATGCCTTTTATCGTGGGTGTCACATGCTTGTGCTGCTCTTAAAAAAAGAATTGATCAAGAAATTGAAAATGGTGCAACAGATGAAAATGTAAGTATAAAAATAGATATATGTATATAATATATATATACATAATATTATATGCATTGATTACAATAAAAATAAAATATAAAATAAAATATTTCTTTATAAAAACAGTTTTGTTTTATTTTAATGAGCAAAATTTAATTACAGGGTGTACGAATACAGTCACCAGATATTCCACCTGTTCGTGATTTTCAAGATTTATGTGATGGTGTTTGTTTAGCTCTACTTATTTCATATTATTGTCCCAAAACTGTTCCTTGGAGTAGTGTTAGAATAAATTATTTGCCAGCAGTAGAGGTAATAATAATTATTATTAAATACCTATACTATAAAAAAAAAAAAAAAGGTTTTTGGAATTTAATATGATTGTATTGCATACTTTTAGGACTCAATTCACAATGTTTTGTTAGTTAGTAATTTCTCCGAAAAACATTTGCCATATTCAGTGTTCCATATGACTCCAGAAGATATCACATATATGAGAGGGTAAATATAAAAACAAATTTATTAATAATTTCAATATTTATTTTTATTTTGTATATTTTTTTTTTTTTTAGTTCAATGAAACAAAATTTAGTAGTACTTTTAGCCGATTTATTCAATTTATTCGAAATACATCCAGCAAAATGTGTTTGTTATCCAGGAATGGAATCACAAGGTAATTTAATTATGTAATTATAAAAAAAAAAATTAAAAATAAAAAATATACTGATTATTAAATGTTATTAATATACGATATATATATATATATATACATTTAAATTTAAATTTTATTTTGTTTTTTCATATTTCATTTCTGTATAATTATATTTTTCCCCTCAATTTCATTTGTTTCATATTCATTACTATTCTTATTATTATTTATTCTTTTTTTTCATTTTATATATATTTTTTTTTATTATAATTTCACTTAATTTTATTAAAACTTTTGTGTATATCTATAACTATCGTTGCATATAAGGTATTTGATTGGATGCTTTTTTGGAATATGTTTGTTTTGTTATAACTTTATAAGTTGCTTTACATTTCCTTATTATATTTTTTTTGATTAATTTGAATTTAATTTTAGAAATTTGTTTTTTTTTTTTTTTTTTGATAGATATTATTTTACGTTAAATTTAATTTATTTTTATTTAGAAAAAATAATAATAAAATTATTAAAAGCACAAACAAACATGTTCAAAATTTGCATTCCTCTTCACTTAATTTTTTCTTTTTTTTTTTTCAAAATATTCTTCATTTTACTAGAAAATTAATGAATTAAAAATTTTCATACATTTAATTCATTTTTTTAATGAAATTATTAAATTAATACTAAAATAAAGAATTTAATATGTATTTGGAATAAAAAATTAACTTTAAGATACAAAATAAATATCACAAATTTTCAAATTTTTTAGTTCTTAAAATAAAATCTATTTTAAAATTTTTAAACTTTAATACAAAATAATGTAATTTTAAAAAGTGTTTTTAAAAAACAAATTTTTTTTTTTAATTTTTAAATTTATTTCGATCAAAAAACATTACAATATATAAAAACTTAAAAAAGATTCTTATCTTTTGTATTTTCGTTATTACACGGATATCAAGCATAAAGTTTACAAAATACGGCTTGTAGGCAATAGAAAAATTCTCAAAATTCATAAAGAAAAATTTTAACTAATAATAAACTGAAATTTCGGAATATTTAAAATGAGTAGGAATTGATTTCAAATCACACTGGTATTTAAGATTTAAATTGTTAAGGTTGTTTTTTATTATTTCATTATCAAGGTTTAAATAAATACATTATTTTTGAACATCGATTTTAAACGCGTTTAACTTGTCTGAAAATGTTTTCAATGGTAAAGGAAAGAGTGAAAAAGTATATTTTCATATAAAATATAATTAAACTTCTTTTATAATCCAGAGATCTGTAACCATAATTTACATTAAAGTTTTTTTTATCTTTAATTCTATATAATAGAAAATTTAAAACACCACAGTAAGACGTAAATCATCTGCAATTCATATAGAAGGTATTTTGTGAATTGTTACAAATTAAGAAGTAAATTAATTTAATAATCATTTTTCTATGGCCGGAAGTTTGTTAAAACAAATAATTTAATCATTAAAACATACCGGCGAATGCATAAAACTGAGCTAAAACCTAAATCTCACATTTTCAAACAAAAACTATGAGTTCAGGTGTAGATTTTATTTGAATATGTTAGAATTTAGTATTTGAATATGTTAGATTTAATTCACATTCTTTCTAAGATGTATTTTGTGAATTGTTACAAATTAAGAAGTAAATTAATTTAATAATAATTTTTCTATGGCCGGAAGTTTGTTAAAACAAATAATTTAATCATTAAAATATACCGGCGAATGCATAAAACTGAGCTAAAACCTAAATCTCACATTTTCAAACAAAAACTATGAGTTCAGGTGTAGATTTTATTTGAATATGTTAGAATTTAGTATTTGAATATGTTAGATTTAATTCACATTCTTTCTAAGATGTATTTTGTGAATTGTTACAAATTAAGAAGTAAATTAATTTAATAATAATTTTTCTATGGCCGGAAGTTTGTTAAAACAAATAATTTAATCATTAAAACATACCGGCGAATGCATAAAACTGAGCTAAAACCTAAATCTCACATTTTCAAACAAAAACTATGAGTTCAAGTGTTGATTTTATTTGAATATGTTAGATTTTAGTTCACGCTCAATTTTATGCATATACGCCTCATTAAATTAATTGACAGAATAACCTCTTAAATTGTAATGTAATGGACATTTAACAAATAAATCATCAAAGTGGAGTAAATAATATTTCGTTTTAAAAATTTTCAGACACACCACATTATATACAATGCAACATAATTTCTAAAAGAACAAAAAAGCATCTTCTACATCATTATTTCTTTTCTATATGCATAGGATCATTATTGTTTGTTATTCGATTTTTTAAAATATTCATTTAAATAGATATTACGTATGCATTTTGTTTCATTATAATTTTTTTCTTCTTTTTTTTTTTTTTTTTTGTTTGTTTTCATTCATTTTTGCAGTAATCATATAATGTTTTTTTTTTTACTCTAAAAACAAGGAAAATATACATAAATCGTTTTTTTCAATTCATTCGTTCTCTCATTTGTCGAGAAAAAATGTTTGGTACAATTTTTAATCTATTTTGAAAATTATTGAAAGCATATTTTTAATATTATTTTTTTAGCTCCTCAAAATACTTATGCAAAGTTTAAATTAAATGAAATTAATTTCATCTATATCCACTGCAATCTGACAAACAATTTGTAGATGTAATGCTTAAAATTCAAAACTTTGTAAATTTATTTTTTTCTATTTTGTTTATTTTTTTTAAAATTCTGAAGTAAATTTTTTTTTTATGTTTTTTCTTTTTTTTAATTGAGTCTGTTCAACTTGCTCAGAACTATTTTACTTAAAGCCAAAATCAAAAAAAAAAAACTATCACAAGCTTAATTCAATTTAGTTAAAAAAAAAAAAAAATAGTTAATTTATAAATTGATTCCCTTAGTTTTTTTATGCAATATAATTAAATTTTTATTTCTTTTTTTTTTTTTATTGGTTAACCAATCCAGTAAAAAAAAATCAATCCAATTACACAAAAAAAAATATGTATTTCCTTATAAATGAATAATTTTTAACATAATTTTTATGTCCTTGTTCTAAATGAAATAAATAAAAAAAAAATTAAGTATTAAAATTAAATAAATAAATTCTTTAATAATTGCTTGTTTCAACAATATTATCCATAATTCTCCTGAATTTATTCTTTCAATAATTTTTCGTTTTTTTAATTAAATCTTCTCTTTTTAAATTCAAACATGAATTAATGTGTTTTTTTTTTCAATGTTTCTTTCACACACTTCCAATTTCCATTAAATGACTGCACCCAATCATTGAATGTTATGTTTTTTTAAATTTAATTAAGGAAAAAAAAAAAACATTTACTTTTTTTCATTTAAGAAGAATAAACAAAATATTTTAAATTAATTTTATTAAATAAATTTAAAAATAACAAAAAAAAAAAAAAAACAATATATAAAAAGAAATTATTATATACAAAAAAAAATTACAACAAAAAAACCTTCTTCATATTCGAAATTCTACACAGAATCGGATTCCAGCAGTGTTAGTTCAAATGAATATGGAATTTCTTACAGAAGAGGTGTAACATGCCAAGCGGTAACACCAATACCAGATCTACGAAGTGGTCTAGATTCACCTACTTGTTCACCTTCTAATAGACCCCCATTTCAAGGTTTCTATAAAAAAAAAAAAAAAAAATTAAAACTACTTTAAATTTTAATTTACAAAAAAAAAAAAACAAATTATTATTTTATTTTAATGAAAGAAAAAAAAAAAAAAATAATTTATTTTTTGGAAATGTTTCAAAATTGGTTTTTTTCTTTTCTACAAAAAATATTATTGGAAAAAAAAAATTCTCCTGGAAATTAAAAACATTAAAATTTTGTGTTTTTTTTTTTTTTGTTTTAGCATTTTTGAAAGAAATTCAATTCACCCTAAAAAACAAAATTTGCGTTTATTAAATTTAATTTGATATTTTTTTTTTTTGTGCTGTTGCATTTGTTTTGCCGTTCTTACATATATTTATAATGTGTTCTTATAGTATTTATCGTTTGTTTTTTTTTTTTTTTTGGATGTTGTCTTATGTTTAATAGTAAGTTTAATAAGTTTGGAAAAAAAAAAAACCAGGAGTTTTCATATTTTGAATTGTAAATTTGGAAAAATTAATTAAAAAAAAAAAAAAAAAAAAAACTTTGTTTGTAGGAGATTTTGTAAATTTTGTCATATTATATAATATATATCTATATATAAATATAATGTTGCCTGTGGAATATTTGTTTAGCTTCAGCTCTAATATTGGCCATTTTTTTTTTTTTTTATTGTTGTCAACTAAAAAGTTTTATAATCCTCCTTTTTAGATTTTATAGTTTTTTATTGTTTTGTTTTTTTCTTTCTTATATCGAAATTTGGATGGAAATGCTCTGTATTTTAAAAGTATTGTTTAAAATAAATTTGAAATTAAAAAAAAAAAAATCGCTTTAGCTAAAAAAATTCAATCACGTTTTGTTTTTTTTTTTTTTTTTTGAAAATTTTTTTTAACACTTTTATCCTAACTTTAATCACCCTTAACTATATATGAAGATTAACTAAACTAACACTTTTCGTTATTATTATTTTTTTAAAATGTTTGCACGTATATAAAAACAAAATTCTTAACACACACACATAGAAAATTATTCAGAATTTTTTAAAAAGAAAGTTTTTCGGTTTTAATTTTAATCCTATTTTGATCTTATAAATAGCCATTTATTTTTTGTATCCAAGATTTTCAATTAATAATAAGTTCTAAATATTGCTTATTTAAAAAAAAAAAACAGAAAATTAATTATTACGTATAGCTTTTAAATTTAATTTTTTATCAATTTCCGGCTATGCTTTATATTTTTTTCTTTTAATAATTAAATTTCTTTTAAAATTTAAAAAAAAAAAAATCATTAAAAATTATCACATGAATCCCTAATAAAAAATTCTGAATAAAACACAATATTAGTTTTACTAAAAAATGTTAAATAACGTTTAATTTTATTTAACTCATGCATATGTGTTATGTTAAATATATAAATTAATTTAAAAAAAAAAAAGAATATACTGTAACATTTTTTTTTTTTTTTTTTGTTTAATATTTTAACACACCATATTTTAATTAGTAATAAACAAAAGTTGACAGAGTTAAATAAAATTCAACTATTAAGAAAAAAAAAAAAAAATAAAAAAACATTTTCAAAAATTAAAACTTAAAAAAAAAAAAAAAAGATTTTTTTATTACAAAATGTAAATTTAAAATTTAATACATATTTTAATTTTATTCTATATATTCTTTTACGCTTTTTTTTTTTTCTTTTTTTCTTTCAATATTTTTTTTTTTTAAAACAATTTTCAAAAAAAAAAAACTAAAATATTTTTGATATAAAAAAACAAATCATAAATTCAAAATTTGCATATACATAATACAAAATTAACAAAATGACAAAAAAAAAAAAAAATACAACAGTAATACGTTCAACATCTGCTGTAACAATGCGTAGAATAACTCCACCTAAAGATTATCATCAAAATAGCGAAATAAATAATTATCCAACACCAACTACGACACCTGTTGATGAAGGTAAGCAATGCTTCTTTCATAAAATTTTTTTTTTTGTTTTTTTTTTTTTTTTTTGAACGAGGAATTTAAATTTATTGAACTTTGTTTGTTTAAAAATATAGTAATTTTAAAATTTATATTTTTATAATTATATTTTTTTTTTAATTTATATATTATTTTATATTTTTTGTAATATTATTTTAAATTGCAAGTTTCGTTAATTATGTCCTACTTCAAATTTATTTGTATATAAATCATAGATAATATTTGCAAATTTATTTTAGAGTACAAAAAAAAAAAAAAAAAAAATATTTTTTATTTTTCTTTTCTATTTTCTTTTTATTTAAAAAAAAAAAAATTTTCACCACACTTTATGTGTTCAGGCTTTATTGTGCACAGAAGTAAAGGTATTCCGACATTGTCATCAATGCAAGAACCATTGGTTCCTGCACGTTTACGACAAGCAAAGGAAAAAAATAATATGGAATCGAAAGCTGATGAAAGAGGTTTGCTTTTTTTTTTTTTTTTTTTTTAAATAGTTTACCAGTTTTACATTTTATTATTTTCTTTTTATTTTGTAGTTTTTTAGGCTTTAATTTTAATTGTATATAATATTATATTAATTGAATTCCTTTTTAAAACCATTTATATAATTAGAAAAGAAAAACCAAAAAAAAAAAAAAAATTTTTGTAATTCATTTTATTTATTATTGGATAAAATAAAGGTAACATCAAAATTTTACCAAAAAAAAAAAAAATAAAATTATATCCGAAAAATAAATTAATTTCACTTTCTTAAGAATATAATTTTTTCATTTTTAAAATTTTCATAATTTAGATCGATATTTTTCACCTTTATCGATCTTCTAATAATGTATCCATCACAATCATTTCCACTTTCTAATTTTTAGTTTTATTTAAAAAGAGTGGTTTTACTTTTATTTTCGAAATTAATTTTTCTTTTTTATCACCTTTTTATTTTGTTTTTTTTTTATTTATTTTTTTTTTTGGATAATTTTGAATAGGTGATAGTTTACCAGCAGGACGTCCTAGTAATTGGGAACAACATAGAAGACCAAGTTTTGCAGGTAAGTGATAAAAAAAAAAATAAAAACAAAACACCCATCCCTTCAAACAACTTGTAAAAATGGCTCTTCACTATTAGTTGAATTGCTAATTATTTAAAAAAAAAAAACAATTGTGCATCTTGTATTTTTTAATTTTTTTATTATTTTGTTGACATTTAAAAAAAAAAAATTTGTAATAAAATACTTAAAACATTGAACTCAAAAAAAAAAAAAATACAACAAATACTTTATTAAATTTCTTGCAATAATTTTTCTTTTTTTAAATAAATAAATAATGATTTTAGGACGTCGTTCAAGACGAAACTCTTCCAGTGAAGATTCACAATTAACAATTGAAAATTTTGGTGGTTCACAAGATCAATTAAATATGATCGATCGTAATATGGAACGTGAAAGAAAAACATCAACAGCTAGTATTGGATATATTGAACCTGTTTTACCAGCTAGATCATCATTAGCGGATGCACGTGGAACAATACAAATTGGTTATGATACTGATTCAGGTTCTGAAAAGCAAGATAGAGAAACAGAAAAGACTGCAATGAGACGTCAGACAAGGTTATATTATAAAAAGAAAAAAATTATTAAGTTTTTTGTTTTTATTAAAAATTTGTTTTCTTTTTCTTTTTTTTTTTTTCTTTTAGTTTGGATAACGTTTCCCTTCGTAACATCATACATTCCAGTAAAAAAGACTTAACTGACGGCGATATATCACAAAATCATACAAAACAAAAGAGTGCCTATACACAGGATACAGATGATGTACCAAAAAGAAAAACATCATTTGCTAATTTACCAACAAATACAACAACATGGCAACAACAATCTGTTTTATTTAACCAAAGTGATCATAATGGTAAACAAGAAAATTTTTAACTTTAACAAAAACAATTCTATATAAACTCATTTATTGACTTTTGTAGATTATGTAGATGAAACATCAAAACCTTTAATAGATGCCTCAAAATTATCATCAATTCGATTAAAACTAGAAGAAAAACGAAGAAATATTGAAAAAGAAAAAAGAAAAATGGAAATTGCTATGTCAAAACATCAAGAAAAAGTTGGTAAAGCAGCTTTCCTTCAGGCAATTAATAAGGTAAGTTTTTAATTTTTCATCTAACACAACATCGTTTTTATTTTTTACAAGAAAAAAAAAATTGAACCTTCCCTTCGTATAAAAAGGAATCAACAAAAACATCATATTTTTTTTTTTTTTAGTTATTTTGTTGATTTTGTCAAATTTCAGTCCACTAAAATTGCATTCTACTACGTGTGTGTTATTTTATTATTTTATATTTGTGTTTAATTATTCTTAAGTTTTTTTTTTTTTTTAAATTAAATAAAATATTTTCTATGTATTTTGTGAGTAATTATAGAATATTTAAAAAAAAAAAAACAAAAATATTAACGAATTTTTAGCACGAATTTGTGACAATTATTTTAACTTTTTTTGTAGATCAATTTCGTAAAAATTTACAATAGAAAAGTAACACTATTGTACTCGTATTACATACACAGGTTGAATTAAACTTTTGTAATTGTTTTTTTTTTTTTTGTGCACAAGGTTAAAAGGTTGTAAAAGTCGTAACTAAATTTATTATGAAATAACACAATTATTATTTGTTTTTGATATTTTAGATGGTACATTTTTGTTTTTTTTTATAAAAACATATAAGATTTAAAAATAAAATCAAGTTGATTTAAGCTAGGCATACTTAAAATATTACCAATAGATTCTAAGTTAGAACATATTTCATTAATTTTTAAAATTAATTTTTTGTAGAACCCTTATATCAATGAAATCCAGATGTTTATTATATAATTGAGCAGATTATTGTTTTTAGTGTGTATAGCTTCTGACGCGTCTAGGGATTATTGCATAGCTTTAAACATTAAAATACATTTCTATATAAATTCTTAAAAAAAACCGATTCATCCGGTTAATGCTTAAATAAATAGTCCAAAAATAATTAATAAATTAGTAGTTTGATAATTAGTTAAGGAAGGTTGCTAAAAATGCATTTGAAAGTATTATTTTTAAATTTAAATTTTATATAAAAACTAAATTTCGTATCCACACAATCAAACTAGTATCAATCTTATTATAAACTTCAATGATTAAATTATGAAGGTCATGATTATGTTATTTTAAGAAAGAGGAAAAAATGGTGATGATCCAATGCTTACGTAGCTTCTTGTTTCACTTTGACGTTTAAATAGATTACATTAATTTAAATATGACTTGATCAAATGCAACGTGCCTTTACAAAGCGACGCTAGAGTAGAGCAACTTCCTACTTTTAGTCGCGTTGACAATCAATTTTTTGTTTTTTTTTTAATTTATATTGGTTGTTGGTTGTCAGTGAAAAAATAATTTTCATAATTTTTACATACACAATTTAATTTGTTTCATAAAGTGACACTAACATTTGGTCATCATTTTATTTAAAAAACGACGCTAGGGGAGAGGATTGAAGTGACGTGCGAGGTGGAGCGAGCACTAAGTCATCATCTTCAGATTTTAATTATGTTTTTTTATCCAACTTCTATTTGGAGATAAAGTGCGTGCGCAAATAAGAAAAGAAACTATAAAATTTTGTTTATTAAAGACCCTTTTTTTTATAACAAAAAAAAAAAATACATATTGATTTTCATTTAATTTTTTTTTTTAAGTTTGTCAAACTTTTTAGTTTGATCGTGTGGAAATACTTTTTAATTTTATATAATAGAACAAAAAAGAATAGAATTTAACTTTTCTTTGTTTTAATACAATTTTTTTTTTTTTTTTTTTTATTACTATTATCATTTTTTTGTGTGAACATTATCATTTTTTTATTAGTTTTATTTTAATTCATGTTCACTCGATCATAAATTTCCGTTTAAAAAGAAAACGCCAAGAATATAATCGCGCGCATCTCTACATACCAATATTTCATAGAACTTAACTGCTAATTTTTTTTTTTTTTGTTTTGTTGTTTTTTTTTCATTATATACTGAATTTTTTTTACAAATCTATCTATCAAACCATTAATTATTGGTACATACTACATACATACACACACACATATAAATTTCGCGAAAACGCATACATTTATAAATTCTATATGAACGTTTTTTCATACCATATAACAACATTATAATACAAACATACATAATATCATAATATTATCTTGTAATTAACTAAAAACTACATATAAATGCATTTAAACTTTAAACCAAAAATAAAAAAAAAACAAAAACGAATAAGTAAAAGAAACACAAAACAACATAAATATTTTTCATTCATTCATAATTTATTTTTAATTAAAAAAAATATTATATATTTAAAAAAAAAAAAAAAAAAACCTTAAAATAACAGAAAACTACTATCACATATGAATTCCATAAACATTTGGAGCACTTTAAACTGGAAGAAATTATGGTAATGTACATTATAAGTTCTCCAACCAAAAGAAACTATTAAAAACTGTAATAATGGCTACACGCAAACTTTATATTTTTTTCTTTTAATTTATTTTCTACTTTTTCTTTTTTATCTTTTTTTTTTTTTTTTGTATTTCAATAAGAGAAAAAAAAAAAAATCCATTCTTTATTGTTAAAATTTTTTTGCTGCTGAATTAGTCAAAAAAGTATTACTTAAAATTGCTTGAATTAAAAAAAAAAAAAAAAAAAAAAAAAAAAAAAAATTAAACAAAATCAATTAATTTTGTAGTAAATAGTTTATAAGTGGTAAATCACAGAAGTTCAATGAAATTAATTATTTCAAAATTAAATTAAAATCAAAATTTCAAATTTGAACAAAAAATTAAAATCAGGAAATAACAATACAAAATTTAATACCACCCTATAATTAATTATTTTTTAAAAAGTTCAAGAAAAAATGAAAAATTTCTGCAAAAAAAACCACAAGTAGTTTTTAAGCATAATATTTAAATATTATTTTATTTTTAAAAAAATATTTTCATATGTAGTACGTAGTATAGGAGAAATTATAGAAATTTTATTTTGAAGTATGTATAAAAAAAAAAAAGTTTTTTTTGCAAAGCCTTTTATAAAAGTGCATGATAGTTGAAAATCAAAATTAAATTTTAATTTTTTTATTCTAAAGATAAATTTTTTTTAAATCTAAAGATAAATTTTTCACTTTATTTTTTTTCTATCATATTATTTTATTTTTTTTCCTTTTTTTCTGTTGATTAATAGTGTTAATTTTAGTTTACAAAACGCAAAATTATTAGTAATGAATTATTTTAAAATAATTTTTTTTTTTAGAATTTTAAATAAAAAAATAACGAAAAGAAAAGTTACTATACAAAAACAAAAAAAAAAAAAACCAAAAAAACAAAAAATCGTATATTTAAATTTAATTTTATAGGGGAAGTCACAATCCTCCCATTCAGATGGTGAAAATAAAGATCATCATTCTATGGATGAGAATAGTTCTAGTAGTGCTGATGGCAATGATACTGTTATGCCAAATAAATCATCCAATTCATCTATCAAGGTATCCATAGAAAAGAAAAATAAAAAAACAAAAGAACAAAATAGAAAAATGCTAAAAACTCTTTTTAAAAGCTCTTGAGTTGTTTTTTTTTTTTTTTTTTATAATATGTAATTATTATTGTGTTCGTTCGCTCTATATATTCTATTTAAAAAAAAAAAATATATATATTTTTTTTTTTTAAATTAAAAAACAAAAAATCTTAGCATCAATATTCTTGCTTTATATATACTGCAAATTCGCTTAAATATAATACATAAAATATGTGTTTATATATTTTCGAATGTTTTCTTATCCTTTTCTTTTCTAGTATTAGTTGACATTTCCTTTTTTTTTTAGATCCTAACTTTTAAACTTCTCGTAGTTTTGTTTTTGTTTTTTTTGTTTTAGATACCCCCTTAAGTTTTAAGTGTTAAATAAAAATATGTTTTCTGTATTGTGTGGTTAAATTTAGCATGAATTAACAAAATTACTAATTGGTGATGGTTAACTTTATTATAACAATTTTTTTTTTTTTTTATTTAATTATTTTACATAATATTTTATTATTGTTATTTTTTCTTGCTTATGTAAAGAAAATTCTGAATTTATTTATTCATTCTATAGTTTTTCTTTCTTGAATAAATTCTTGAAATTGATTTTAAATGCATATATCCAGCATGTATAATATAAGTACCTTTTTGTTTTTTTGTTACAAAAAAAAAGTAGTACTTATATTTTAATTTGAAAACTTTAAAAATAAAATAAAATTAAATAATTAATAAAAAAAAAAAAAAAATATTTTAATTTAGGATGAATGGGAACCACAAATGGAATATAATAAAAGAACACCGGATTCGGATACAGCTGATGTTGATAAATATCAGGTAATGTTTTAAAATTGAAAAAAAAAAATATATATATATAATAAAAATTAACACAAAAAAATTAAAACCAAACTACGGAAATTTTTTGTAGCAGAGTATTGCGATGATGAATTCAAATTTACAAGATATACAACAAGATATTCATAGGTTAGCAACTCAACAAAGTCAGTTACAAGCACAACAATTACAGGCTCAACAACAAATATTACAAGCCCAACAAGCCCAACAAATATCAACTATGATGCAACAGGTAAGTGTTTTTTTGTTTTTTTTTATTTATTTATGATTTTTATTTTAAAATGCTGTTTTGATTTTTGTAATTTATTTTTTTTTTATTTTACATCATTTTCGTATTATATGTGGCTATTTCCATTTCATGTTTTTTTTTTTTTGTAATTAACATTTTTTTTTTTGTATTTTTTCGTTGTATATTTTATATTTAAATATACAAAGACAGTAAGTTTAAAATAATTTCATTGCAATATAAAAATTTTGGAAAAAAAAAAATGCATTAACTATTAAAAGACTTGAGAAAACATTAAATGTAATATAGCCTATCAAAAAAAAAAAAATAATAATAATAATAATACATTATATATTTAACAAAAAATAAAATATGATTGATATTGTTGTTGATGTAAAATAAAACTAGTCGAACTTTTAAGTTTTTTATTGCTAGTTTAGTTTAAGGTCTTTCAAATTTTGGTGATGGTTTATATACTATATTTTTAATATCTTATACAATTACCTTATATTCTGATATACTGAGTAGCTTGTTTTTCTTCTTTACCCAAGTGCTGGTTCGATTTATGTTTTATATTACATTATAAGAATATTTTATTTTATAATTACTTTTATCATTACTTCTTCATTATTATATTGGCATAGTAATAATTATAATATCATTATAATATTAATGTATTGCTCATTCATCACATATAATTTATAATAAATATGTATTGTCGCATTCAAAAAGCTTCATCGCATCTTCTATTTAACTATTATCTAAATTATGAATTAAAAATTAATCACTTATTGCTTGTATTTTCTTTTTTTCTTTTTTTTTTCCTCACCTATCATTATTTTTGAATTTACCTTTCCAAACAAAAAAAAAATACTTTCATGGATTGCAACATTTATCCAAAAAAAAACTTTCTATATACAAAACAACCAACAAATTTTTTATAATTATTTTTCATTCCAAAAAAAAAAAAAAAATTATCAAAACCAAATTATTAAACAATGGTATTAATAATGCAACGATTCAACTGCACACGAAAACACACACACACACTTAAAACACATTTCACAACACGTTCAATTATTATACATTCACTTAAAATAACCAACCTAAAACAATTCAAAACAATTCAAAACAAATAATAACAAAAACCAAAAACAAAATTAAAAAAATTAGCAACAACCATACGGTTCACAACAACATTTATCAAATCAGTATCGTCAAATGCAGCAAAATCAATTTGGTTCAACCCCACATTTATCTCAACAACAATCATTTGGATCGCCAAGTGCATATCCATCCCGTCCACCTAGTCGTGATCCCTATCAACAACCATCACAACCACAACCTCAACCTCAACCACCACAACAATTACCGCAACAACAAGCTCCTATTCAATATATCAATGAACATGGGCAATATGTTAATCCAAATTCACCATTGCCACAATCAATGAACCATCATCATCAACCACCAGTATTTAAACGTGAAAATAGTCAACCATATCTAAATATTGGTGGTAATGGTGGTATTGGTAATCCTTCTGGTAATGGTATGAATAATTATGAAAATGGAAATAATTATATACCATCGTCATATGTTAATCCTTATTCACCACACCAAATAACATCTGATAATAATCAATATCAGTCAAATCAATTTCTTGTTCAAACATCTCAATCACTTCGTCCAACCGAATACGATGATTTTCATCATCGAATTGGTGGACCTGATCACAATTCACCGCAACCAAATCAGTTTTATTTACATGATGCAACTCAATCACAACCTCAACAACAACCACAACAACAGCAGCCAATAATGATGCAAACAAATCAAAAGCCACCTCAACCTCCACAACGAAGAACATGGGCACAATCAGCATCAAGTCAATCTCAACCAAATGTTGATCAACATGTAATGTATATGCAGCAACAACAACAACAACAACAGCAAACACAACAACAGCAAATGGTTGATATAAATGCGTGGCAAAGTCAAAATATGACACCAAAAGTTGATACCAGAACATGGAAATCATCAAATAATAGTCAAAGTTCAAGTCCTGGATTTTTATTACATCATAATGGTGGTGGTGATTACAATTATCAAGAAAAGTCTTACCAGAATTTATTTCCAGTGCATTCAAGTCCACAACATAGTCGTACACCACCACGTCAAATATCAAATATGATGACTAACCACAGGGTAAAGGCAAAATTAAGACATTCTTCTAAATTCAAAATTTTTATTTATTCTTTATAAGATTATTTTGCGAAACTAAATTAAATGACATGAAATTCTAATAATTTTAATGAAGTTTTCTTGAATGTAAAAATGTGTCATTTAATTTAGGAGTAGATTTTGAAGTTTCTTTTTTTTATTTTGTAAATATTTTGCCAAAATAATATTGGACCGCAATTCATTAGGATTTCAATAGAATTTTTGATAGTGCTCAAATATTACACGGAATTTATTCTTTCTTTCTTAAGTATTATCTTTTCATTTTTCTTAACAAGTTTCTTTTATGTTTCATCCCAATTGATTATTTTGTCGTTTCAACTAAACCAAAAAAATTTTTCCAACTAAAGACCGAATTCTTTGGAAAGGAATTTTTATTTTTTATTTTTATTTTTATTAATTTCATTTGTTATTCCTTTTTTTATTTAAATTTAATTTTTTTTATTTTACAAAAAGCGGATGTATACAACGTGATTTAAATAATAAATTTTTCAAAAGCATGCATTCACTTTGTTTTAAAGGGTTTGATACCGTGTAAATAATAACAATGTTTTAATGTACTGTTGATGCTCACAGTATTTGCCTACATACTTCTAATATTTGTTTCTTTTTAAATCTTAATCACTGTTAAAGATCGTATTATTTTAATTTTATTGATAACATTTTATTGTTAAACACGATCATAAAGTCCCATATCTTATTTGCGGTTATTTCTTATTTTAAAATGAAATTAAATTTTTTGTACTATTTAATAATAGTGAAAATGTGTGAACTATACATTTATGTAATTTTCATTTTAACAGATTTTATATTAAAAATGTTATTTCAATTCCGAAACTGAGGTACATTTTAATCGTGTACAATCAAAATGCATTTTCATAGAATGCTATAATTAATATTAAAAAAAAACTTTGCTTAAGAGCGATTAAGATGAGAGAGCCAAATATTTTAGATATGCGGTATTTTTGTGAACTCCAACTGTACAAGTATGATCCGCTTAATGAAAAATAAACGCATATTTATTTTTATTATTTTTATATTTTGTCACATCGTTTAACTAACAATAAAAAAAGCGAAATTTGCTTCAAAAAAAAAAAAAAAATCTGTTAATTTTTAATTAAATATCAGCTTAATTTAAAAAAACAAAATTATATATATCATAAAGCACGTGTTTTTGTTTGAGTACAGTGTGATTTAAAGATATTAATTGATATTAACTAATTTCATATAATTCATTGCAAGGTCCATTTGTTACAACATACAAAAATTCAATTTTAATATTCCTAACCCTCTAATTCCCATCCTCATTAACTATTTTCAATCAAAAATCACTTGACTTAAATGTCACAAAATTACAAAATCACACTGTTATTCACATTTTATGTTTTTTTTATTTTTTGGAAAATTATTTAATATAAAAATAATCTTGCAACAAATGCATTTTAAACCACATACAGTGTAATCGTGTGAGCGTTTTTATTATTATATTTACTGCGGTCGCGATACTAACAATTAAATTAACAAATATTTTTAAATGCCTGTAGGGTTTTAATATTAACTAATAAATTCTATAAAATAAAAAAAATTAGGATAATAGAAGTTTTGGTGCACCACAACCTCCACCAGAAGATATGATGGCACCACAAAGTATATCATTTATTGGTGATGATGATGATCAAATTGATCAAATTGAAATGAATATTGAAGTAATGCCGTCAAATAAACAAGGAAATGGTAGTTTTATAAGAAAAATGCAACAATTGCAACAACAACAACAACAACATAATCAACAACAATATTATGATGAACATGATGTTGATGTTAATTTAGGAAAATTAAATATTTCAAGTGGTAATCGAACATATAGAATTCCATCACCGTCCAGGCCATTATTAAATTC